>JAQPPZ010016724.1:15132500-16332500 GCA_028583015.1 Wollemia nobilis
CCAGCACACAAAAGGGTCTTATAGGATCCAAGCTTCCGACCCATATCTGAGAGTCTGTCTCTATCCATAGCTTATGTAAATGTAGATTTGCAGCTATCATTGATGCTAACAAGATCGCCTATCCTTCTACTTCATTATTTGTTGTCTCCCCCATACCTTCTACTCTCCAGTACACCTGTTATCCTTTCCAATTTTGTATGATAATGCCAAAATCAACTTTTTAAAGGTTTTTAGAAGAAGCCCCATCTGTGTTTGCTTTCGCCCCCTCTCTAGGAGATTTCCACTCTATGTTATTTGAGGATATCTCACCTGCACATCCAACCCTTAGTTGTTTTTCTTTTACAGTTATTCCAAAGCTCCGTAAAATAGTGACTTCCTCCATTTCTATGTTTGTTTCCTCCTGTAATCTTAAGACAATGTTTCCATTACCTTACTCATAATTCTCTCCCATACTTGCTCCCTTGTTCAGTGCTCTGATCTAAATGTGCATGAATTTTGTTCTAGCCATAACTGCCACCATATGAAGCTAGGCCCCAACTTCCATGTCATTTTCATTGTTTTAGTCTTAAAGCTACATTGTTTCCATTTCTCATAAAAGCTTTCATGGCTCTCAAAAATTTCCCAATGTTGTCTCATCTGCCTCCACCAACTGATCCATATGTCTTTAGCAAAAGAACACCAAAAAAGAGGTGATTCAAGGTCTCCTATGCTTTTCCACACATAACACATTTGGAAGGCCCATAGAAACCTATTTTTCTCAAATTATCAAATTTCAAGCACTTTCTATGGTTAATCAACCATGAGAAAATGTTAATTTTTGGCCATCCTTCCTTTTGCCATACAAATGTCCATGGAAGTGGTGTTGGGGTAATCTCATATCCACAAGCTACCTTGTATCCCTCCTTTACCTTATAGATTCCCAACTTGCTTCCTCCCCATCCAAGCATATCCCTCGTAGAACCATCTTGAATTGGGTGTCTTTGGATATGTCTCCATAGTTTTTTGGTTAGTTCCTTTGTCCCCCTCACTGGCCATTCTTAGGGATGTTTCCATTGTAGTAAGTCTGGCACATGTTGACTCCATGATTTCATATAGGAAGAGGCTTTCCACCACCTTGCCTTTTGGAGCTCTGCTTTCCAACTCTCCATCTCTGGGAATGTCTGAATAATTGGTTGAGATTGATTCCATGAATCCTCCCAAAATAGAGCATCCTTTCCATCCCCTAACTGCCAATATAGGTATGGATTTATTAACTCCTGGCCTACTTCCATTTTTCTCCATACTATAGATCCCTCTCCTTCCACTCTGTGTCTTGGGATGTCTTTCTCAACCACTCTTGGGTAATATTTAGCTTGTAACAGTCTACTCCATAAGCCCCCAGTAGTTGTAATCCATCTCCAATATAACTTCCTTGCTAGTGCCTTGCTACTTTGGGATGTTGATCTTATCCCCAATCCTCTTTTTTTTTTGGTTGACATATCTTCTCCCACCCAACTAGTGCTAATTTTTGTTCTTCCCTTGCACCTGACCACAAAAATTTTCTTGTGTGTTTATCAATATCTTTCAGAATTCTCTTTGGAGCCTGAAGTATGGAAAATTTATAAACTGGGAGAGCTTGTAGCACAACTTTAATCATTGTAAGCCTTCCTCCCAAGCTTAGCCATTTGTGTGTCCAGTTGCTCAACTTAGCTTGAAGTTTGTCAATCAACCATTTCCACTCCTTGCTTTTTGTTTTCTTTGCAGATAGAGGTACTCCTAAATATTGTATGGGTAAAGGAGTTTCTATGAAGTTCAATAATTGTATAGTTTTCTCTCTCACCCTCTTCGTTGTATTGAAAAAAACTATTTGAGATTTTTTTCCATTAAAAGTTTGCCATGTAGCTTGAGTATACCCATCTAAAATTTCTTTTATGTTTCTTGCTACTAGGAGATTGGCTTGACTAATAAGATTTGTATCATCCACAAATTGGAGGTGATTTATCTCAATCTGAGAACTGATTTTTAGACCCCTTAGCCTCCCCTCTTGTCTCCCTTTTTTAATAGTCTCCCTAGACCCTCTGCATAAAGGATAAAAAGGTAAGGGGAAAGAGGGTCCCCTTGCCTCAACCCCCTTCCTGCTGTGAACATGGGAGAGGGACTGCCATTTACCAGAACTGAGAATGATGTGGTTTGTGTACAGGCTTTTACCCAATCTCTCCACTCCTCTGCAAAGCCCATTTTTTCTAAAATCCTTTGCAAAAAAGACTAGTCTACTCTATCATAGGCTTTAGAAAGATCTAATTTAATAAACATACCTGGGTCCTTTTGCTTGGACATTGTGTGTATCACTTCCTGTGCCACTACTATTCCATCTAGAATTTGTATGCCTTCAACAAAACCACCTTGCTCACTTGAAATCAGATTTGGTAAAAAAGGTTTTAACCTCTCTACCATAAGCTTTGTTAATATCTTGTATACTACATTACAGAGTGAAATAGGCCTATAATTATCAATTATCTCACTAGGTGGGCCCTTAGGAATTAAAGTGATAAAAGTATGATTCAAGGCTTTTAACATTTGCTTACTCTGTCTGATTTCCTCTAGTGCCTCCACCATTGCTTGGCCCACAATTTCCCAAAAAATTGATAAAATTCAATGGGGAATCCATCTGGTCCTGGGGTCTTTCCTGTTTGCATTTTTTGTATGATCTGCGATGTTTCTTCCAGAGAAATTTCCTCCATTAATAATTTATTATGTTATGGTTTGACTAATTGCGGAATTGCCTCTAGTATCTTCTCTTGCCATATTGCATTCAAATTTTCATTGCTACTAAAAAGAGTATGGAAGTATTGATTTGCTATAGTTTTCATTTCACTTCCATTGGTTTTTACCTAACCCATCATATCTGTAAGACCTGTAATTCTATTTTGTTGTCTTCTAGTTATTGTTGTCTTATGAAAGAAAGTTGTGTTTTGATCTCCCTCCTTTAACCATGTAACTCTAGCTCTTTGCCTCCAATAGATCTCTTCTTGTTCCTCCAAAGCTTCCTCTCTCCTAATAATTTTTGCCTCACGTTGCAACAGATCTTTCGTAATAGTTCCTTGTCTTATCTCTTGAGCAATCTTCTCCTTCTAATCCTTGATTTCATTATTTTGGATTCTAGTGAGTTCCTTCTTGTGTTTACTCCACTCCTTTAGTTGGGTCCTAACATATTTTAGTTGTTTGTGAAGTTTGAATTGGGCTGTCCCAAATCTTGGTTTCCCTAATTCCCACCACTCCTTTATGTGGTCCCCCAACTCCTCATATTTCAGCCACCATAGCTCAAATTTAAAAGTTCTTGCAACTTTATGATTATCTTCTTCTATGGTAAGGCTTATTGGAAAATGATCTGAAGAAAGCCTATCCATGACCCTCGATTGATGCTTGGTATGTAGGTATAGTTCCTCTCCCATGAAGAAATGATCCAAGCAAGATTTGACTGTCTCCCCTTCCTTTCTTCTATTTGTCCAGGTCATGGAGCTATCCATAGTTGGGATATCTATTAGATTCATTTGACATGTTATTGATGAAAAAACCTATCCTTTTCCTCCAACATGGATCTGCCTCCTTGTTGTTCCTCTATTCTAAGCTTTGCATTGAAGTCTCCTCCCACAATCCATTGGTCCTCCGGGTAGTTGTCTCTGAAAGTCTGGATGGCTGCCCATTGATCCCTTTGTGCTTTGACTGTCTGTGCTCCATAAAAATTAACTATAGTCCAATTTTTCCCACTTTCCCTATTTTGTAACCGGACCATCAACACCCCTCTCGTAGAGGCCCCCCTATCACTAGGAACAATTGGTGATTCCACATAGTGGCCAATCCACCTAATTTCCCCTATGTCGATTGAGTTAGGATCTCTCCTTTTTGCCATATCCTCCTATTTATTTTTTGTAAGTCTTCTCCTTGCATTTTGGTTTCTTGTAACAAAACTATATTTGGACTCATATCTATGATAATGTTTTTGACTGCCTTTTGTCTGGGACGACTGCCTAAACCCCTCACATTCCAAGTAATTAATATCATTGAGAATTAGGAGAGAAAAAATCAGCCATCATTTTACCTTTTCATTCTAGCTCAAATCTCTTCCATGTTCCTCCATATTTTCCTTGTTTGACTTCCTCCCTATAGATTGGTTTGGTTTTTGTTTCTTCTCCACTTGATGAATCCCTAAAGTAGGGTTGTCTTTGTTCTTATTTCCTTCTTTCATCTCTATTTCCTGAGTTAAAACTATCCCCTGCTCTATTTCCCCTCCTCTGGTCTCCCTCGTGGGCTGAATCTCCTCTTCCATAAGAGAGGTTGTGTCTGGTTCTACTCCTTGCTTGTTCTGTGGCACTAGACTGGAGTATTGTTCCTGATCTACCGGTGTGACTTGCTGAGTATCCTCCTCTAATCCTTCCATTTGAAAATCTCCTTTTGTTTTCAAGCTTCCCAGTTGTTTGAATATCTCATATCTATTGTTTGTTCTTTCCACTTTTTCTCCTTGTCTTTGGTTACTGTGTTGATTTCTTTTGTTTGACCTTTTGATTACTTTTTGGAAGCCCTAAGAGTCTGTTGGGCCTTTCCCTTCCTTATGATTTATCTTCTACTAAGGAGATTGGCTCGCCATGTTAATATTTGCTCTTGTCCCCTCTTGTTCAAATTGATGATCCTTAACTATTGGGCACATTCTAGCCAAATGTCCATGAGCATGGCACACCCGACATCTGAATGGAATAGCCTCATAATCCAATTGTTGGTGCCAGATAAAATCTCCTATTTTTAGGTCTATCTCTGTTGGAAGAGGTTTACTGAGGTCCATTTCTACACAAACCCTAGCAAAGATTATCGATCCTCCTAAAATTGTTTCGCTTGATCTACCTTGATAATGACCTAGTAAGTTGCCTATTACCTCAAGTACCTCCTCTTTCCAAAATTCAAGGGGAAGGGCAAATAATATTACCCATATTGGTACTGCAGTCGGTTCCACCCTCAGGTCGAATCCTATTTCATGCAGGAATATCCCTCAGGTTGAATCCTATTTTCCATGGTTGCAAGAATATTCCTGCTGGCTCGTGATGATACGACCCTCCCTCAAATAATTTTTGTCGGTCTACCACTAATGTGAACTCTACGGAAAAATAATCATTTGGGAGAGTTAGAATTTTGTATTCTCCTTCTAGATACCATAAGGAAGTGCACAAACGGTCCGAAACCCACGAATTTGCCTATCAAGTTGTGTTTTGTCTTATCAACTATATCCTTAGCTATCCAGTCCTCAACTATTTCCAATACTGGTATTTCCTTTGCTTGTGGTAAACATCCATTCACCCTTCCCGACAAAGAATCCTCCTTTGTCGCTTCCCCATGGTCTTTATGATTGTCCTTGCATGTGTTTGACAACGATTGAAGCTATCTTGGGCACCACATAGCTTCTCCCGATATGAGATTCCTTGTTTTGGAGGATTTGGTACCGAAGTACCTATGTCCCCTATTCTTGATCATGATCTGTACTATTGAAAAACTCTCCAGCAAAATTGATCCTCTCTAATCGTGTTTTTTGCATGAAAATATTCTCAAGCCTCTGCGCTAGCCTCTAAAACTCTAGTTTAATCAGATGTTGTTATTGAGTTAGTAACGTGGTATATTTACGTATATAAATAATTTTTTTTTTTTTTTTTGGATAATATTAAGAGATGGGGTTTTTGACTAGGAATCCCCCAACCTGTTACAACAACTCCACAAGGAAACACACACCCACCCCTCACACACTCACCCACGCCACGGTTTGAACAAATTTTATTATTATATAAAAAAAAAAAGCTCCTTTAGGATTAAATAAATAAATTGCCCAGCGAAGCGTTAAATAGCCTATCACTGATCTTCATTCACAGTGGACCGGCCCCGGCTGGCATAACAGAAATTGTGACTTTGAAATAAATCTTCCTTCCCATCATATTCACAAATATTAACAATCTCAACCATTGCCCACCAAAAGCTCAAGCCCCTTATGAACGTCACTCTGAGGGAACTCTGCCCGGAGGGGCGTTTGAAGAACGCAATACATATTCTGCTTACTACGAATACACGTAACTTCTTACACTCTTCAATATGTCTTCAACTCCTGCAGACCTGCATCGCCAACAATTCCCTTTCAGAGGGCAAGGTCCTCCACTCACTCATCGATCGTACCGGACTTAAATTTGACCCCTCCACACACAAATTTCTGCAAAACAATCTTATTCACATGTATGTCAACTGCGGAAGTCTGGCGGACGCTCGCAAAGTTTTTGATTGCATGACTGAACGAGATGTCTTCTCATGGAATATGATAATTTCAGCTTACCAAAGACATGGCTTTCCTCGATATGCACTGACACTGTTTCATCAAATGCAAAAAACAGCAGCAGCAGTCCAACCGGATCAATTTACCTTTCCCAGCATCCTCAAAGCATGCGCCAAAGTGGGAGATTCGCTACAGGGTTTAACTATCCATCAAAGAGTAATCAAAACCGGACTTTTCCCGGATGTTGCAGTTGCCACTGCCCTGACAGACATGTACACAAAATGTGTAAGTGTAGACAAGGCACGCAAACTGTTTGACAAAATGCCTCGACGAAGTACTGTCTCATGGACTGCAATGATCGCAGGATATGTACAAAACGGACATGTTGAGAAGGCCCGCGAATTGTTTGACAAAATGCCTCACCGAAATGCAGTCTCATGGACTGCAATGATTACAGGATACGCACAGAATGGGTTTCTTGAAGAGGCCCTGGAGACTTTTAAGCAAATGCAGATGGCAGGTGTAAAACCAAACTCAATAACCTTTGCCAGCGTTCTCCCAGCATGTGCTAAAATGGGAGCTCTAGAAGAGGGTATGAACATCCATCAAAGAATAGTTGAAAATGGTTTTTCAGCGGATGTTGTGGTTGTCAGTGCTCTGATAGACATGTATGCAAAATGTGGGAGAATACACAAGGCACGGGAATTGTTTGACAAAATGCATGATGCAAACACAGTTTCATGGACAGCAATGATTGCAGGATATGCACAAAATGGACACGTTGAAGTGGCCAGCGAATTGTTTGACAAAATGCCTCGTCGAAATGCAGTCTCATGGACTGCAATGATTGCGGGATATGCACAAAATGGGTTTTCTGAAAAGGCCCTGGAGACTTTTAAGCAAATGCAAATGTCGGGTGTAAAGCCAATCTCAGCCACTTTTGCCAGCATCCTTCCCGCTTGTGCCAAAATAGGCGCTCTGGAAGACGGTACGGACATCCATCAAAGAATAGTTGAAAATGGTTTTTCATCCGATGTTGTGGTAGTCAGTGCTCTGATAGACATGTATGCAAAATGTGGGAAAATACACAAAGCCCGTGAATTGTTTGATAAAATGCATAATGCAAACATGGTTTCATGGACTGCAATGATTGCAGGATATGCCATTCATGGCTTTAGCAAGGATGCTCTTAAACTCTTTGAACTGATGAAGCACATGGGAACCAACCCTGACAACATAACCTTCGTATGTGTTCTATTTGCATGCAGCCATGCAGGTCTAGTGGATGAGGGTTGTAAATACTTCAATAGCATGAGTGACTCTTATTTCATTATTCCTACAATGGATCATTATGTGTGCATTGTCGACCTTCTTGGCCGTGCAGGCTATCTCGAGGAAGCTTTGAACTTTATTACCAAAATGCCCATAAAACCTGAAGTGGATGTGTGGATGTGTTTGCTTGGTGCTTGCAGATCAGATAAGAATATAGAGATAGGGGAATTTGTGGCAACAATCCTTTTTGTGTTGGATCCTAAATATGCTGCATCTTATGTTCTTCTTTCAAATATTTATGCTGAAGTAGGCAGCTGGGATGATGTTCAAAGAGTAAGGACTTTGATGAAAGATACAGGAATTAAGAAGACACCTGGATGTAGTTGGATTGAAGTGGATACAGTGGTACATGTTTTTGTGTAGAAGATATGTAGAAGACAGGTCACATCCACAAGCACAGAAGATCAATGCAAAATTGGAATAATTATCCAGGGAGAGGGCACATGGTCTACTCCAGACACAGTACATGTATTGCTTGATGTGGAAGAATGGGACAAAGAATTACTCCTCTGCTACCATAGGAGAAGTTGGCGATTGCATTCAAGTTGTTAATCACATAACCTGAAACAACCACTAGAGTTGTGAAGAACCTTCTAAGACTGCCAAACTGCAGCCAAGTTTATCTCTTAGATTGTTGCTGGAGGTTGTTTTGAGATGTGAGAACTGGTTCCATCATTATTTCAAATATTTTGGAGAGATTGATGCTGATCCTAAGTGAAGCAAGATCTAACGACAGCATTGCACAATGGGAAGGTGCATGTTATCAAACTTGAGGTGGTAAGAAGGGAACATGCTTTATTTTCACTTTCTCAAAAAAGTGCCATTAATATGCATTTTTAGAGCTAGAACAGGCTGTAGACTTTGATGATATTATATTGCATGGTATGCATCACTCTCTAGATATAGAGATGGAGTATTTGTTAAAGCCCTGTTTTGTAAATACCATGGACTAGTCATGATATTGAGTTGTTTTCAGGAAGCTGATACAGCTCTGGAGTGAAAAGCTGGAGGACATGGAAGAATGGGAAATACTGAAGAAAAGAAATGCTGGAAAGAAATGGAAAATTGCTCAGCCAGCAGGAAATGCAAGAGAACAACTGACAATCAGTGCTTGAATATGATGCGGATAGCATCTCTTGATTCTACTTTATTTCTATATATGGTCTTTTTATATGTATAGATTCTATTATCATATGCCTATGCCACATCTGCCATTCGGGCCTAAATTATGTCCAGTAAATTTCATATATGTTCATGTGGATTTTGTATTGCCCATGGTCATAAAATAGCAAGAACATCTTAGGGGGAATAAGACTATGTCCTCGTCATGTTAACTGCTAAAGATTTGTTCAAATCTGGTTATGGGAATTCCTTAGTGGATAGAAATGGTAATGCCAGTCCATGAGGCCTTCAAAGATCCCTTTTATGATTGAATTTTTGCATGTATAGTTTGATGCCTACACACTTAACATAGATGAGTTCCTTATACAAAATATGTTTGTAAAACACAAATAATTGTCAGAAATTTCTAATGAGGCTCTATAAGGCAATTACTGTATTGGAGAACTAAGTATTTGCAACTTTCAACCTTTTTTTTCCTGATTAAATTTTGATAATATTTGTTGAGGGATCATGGTGTTTTTTTTAGCCAATCGGTGGAGACTTTGGAACTCTAAATAGAGGTCCAAGGTTCGAATCCTGAGGGGGTAGGGTTGTACACCATGCTTCGGTAACCAGAGTATGGTTGGGGATAACCATATATTGGGTAAACAATATCCATCTCATATGGCCTATGGCCTCGCGGATATCAAAAACTATGTTACTCTTTGAAGCCTTTTTTCTTCACTATTATGGTCATTGGAAATCTATGACATTTCAGATTTACACTTGGTGTTATTTGGTGACTGCTCCCCTCCATAAATTTCAACGTGTACTTCAATGTCCATTCCAATCTTGGACTTAGTATCATTGGTGACAGTCACTAGACATATGTTTGCTGTATTGTGGAGCCAGGTTTAACAAACAGTGGTGTAGCTGGGGATAGCCCAAATACAAGGCTCCATATCTTCCTGCATCTAGTGCAGATAGCTGGCAACACATGGCACTTTGGACCCTACTTTCACTTTAGTACTGTGGTCTTGTGCATTAATATCAGCCCCAAATTTTCTCTACAGCTCAATTTCTAGCCTATAACTGACTTAACTAAATGTAAAATGCTTTGGTTGGGGACATAGTTCTACTGTCCATGCTACTGAAAGGGGTCAGAATGAGAATTAATGGCCTCCAAGTCAGTCTCCATGCCTTCATATCAGTGAAGGCAACAGAGGAATAAGTTATAGAGGACGACAAAAACAAGGTCCAAACACCCATAATCAATGGTTTGGCAAGGGAATAATGGTGGTCATGTATATTGATTAATGATCCTGAGGGTATGGAATGCAATCAATGATGCATTTGCTATCTATTTTGATAAAGCTTAGGACTTAATATTTATGGAACATAGTTGATGACAGTAAATGGATCTTCCTTGGGACTTAATGGTGGCCAAGGATGCTGTCATGCTTGATCCCCATGGACCCCCAAAAAATACTATTTAAATTGGAAAAGTGGATGATAAACAAAGGCAGGTTGGAAAAGAGGAAAAGCCAAAAAAAGAAGAAGAAGAATTCTAACATCCTCCACAAGCAAGATGAAAAGGAGCACTTAAATGTAATCACTCCCATTGCATCTAAATTACTTAGGATGGTAAAACTTGAAGATGACTCCATTTGCATTTATGTGAGAGAAGTGCAAGATCTCTTTATTGCATATAAAGAGTACAAAGTGATAAAAACAAGCCACATCTTGTAGTTTCTGAAAATGCCCAAATAGATATTGGCTGTAAAAAAAAGGAAAGAAATAATGAAAGAATGAAAGAAGATATTTCCTACATCGAGCAAATGAAAGGATACCCTATATTAGTGTGTTTTGTACCATATGCATGTCATTACATTGGATTGAAAGTATAATGGTCGAGCAAACCTGTTTTAGTGTGTTTGTGTATCTATAAAGTTCCTTCTATCATTGGCACCAAACTATAAACCTCATTAGGAAGAGTCCCCACAAAAGTTTAAATAGTACAAACAAGTATCAAACTCTTGGTAAAAATAAAAAAAACATTGATAGGCTATAGAGCTTTGTTTATAGATGCTAAATGTTTTGATTATAAAAACTCATGTTTATGTCGAGAGAGCCTTCTATTAATAACATGGTACTATCTATATAAGAATTTGTCCAATTTAGCTTGCGGGTGTCCATGAACAAATACCAATTGCAATACTTCTACAAGCAAAAGCACTTTTTACAACAATTTTGCTATTAAATCAAAATTTCTTTATAACCTTTCCATAATATAACTTTGTGCTAGTTGTCAACACTTTTTGCCATGTATTCTATCCTTAACTTTGTGCTAGTTGTCAACACTTTTTGCCATGTATTCTATCCTTAAAAGTAACATAGTCACTTAACTGACAACAATGCATGGTGGGGTTTAAAGGCCAAAAATGAGTCCACCTCTCAATAGTGGGGATGCATGACGAGGTGTTTCCATTCTTGTAGGGTTGTATTGTTGCCAAACATGTTTTCTTTAGATGAAGTGCATGATCTAGTACCTTCCTTGAGGATTTGACACACACATATCCTTTAACAACTCTCATATTCCTCCTTTTCTCATGAATCAATTTTTTGTCTTTGAGAGGAAGACATTTGAGTTTTCCTAGGTAGAAGCAATCCCTACGGTCTACTTCCTACATTTAGTGGCTATTGTATATTCTATTGAATTGCTATTGCAACCCTATATTTTGCCTAGGAGCAACTACTAGTATACATTGCAACTTCTTAGCATGCACTTCATGTCTTAAGAACTACCGTAGGTAAAATGACCACATCAAGGGGAGTAAGGAGTGGTCTTCTCAAAATTTCGCTAAGTATAGAAGAAACGTCATGGTTGCGCGACATTTTTGAGCCGAAGAGCTAAGTGAAGAGAAAAGGTCATGGTTGCGCGATATTTTTGAGCCAAAGAGCTAAGTGAAGAGAAAACATGATGGCACGATATTTTTGAGCCCGAAGGCTAAGTGAAGAGAAAAGGTCATGATGGCACGATATTTTTGAGCCCGAAGGCTAAGTGAAGAGAAAAGGTCATGATGGCATGATATTTTTGAGCCCGAAGGCTAAGTGAAGAGGAAAAAGTCATGATGGTGTGACATTTTTGAGCCCGAAGGCTAAGTGAAGAGAAAAGGTCATGATGGCATGATATTTTTGAGCCCGAAGGCTAAGTGAAGAGAAAAGGTATGATGGCATGATATTTTTGAGCCCGAAGGCTAAATGAAGAGAAAAGATCATGATCTCATGATATTTTTGAGCTCGAAGGCTAAGTGAAGAGAAAAAATCATGATGGCGCAATATTTTTGAGCCCAAAGACTAAGTGAAGAGAAAAGGTCATGATGGCACGATATTTTTGAGCCGAAAGACTAAGTGAAGAGAAAACGTCATGATCTCACGATATTTTTGAGCCCGAAGACTAAGTGAAGAGAAAAAGTCATGATCTCACGATATTTTTGAGCCCAAAAGCTAAGTGAAGAGAAAAGATCATGATTTCATGATATTTTTGAGCCCGAAGACTAAGTGAAGAGAAAAAATCATAATCGCACGATATTTTTGAGCCCGAAGACTAAATGAAGAGAAAAGATCATGATTTCACGATATTTTTGAGCCAGAAGTAAAGAAGTGGAAGACAGCTAGGCCATGATATCTCCAAGAAGATAAAGGTAGATTGTAGTAACAAGAAGATCTCAACCATTTTTAGTTGAAGATCCCATACTCTCTTAACTACCACTCTACCAAAATGAGCCTACGGGCATATTGTTGTAACAAATTTCAATTTTTCTATGTTTATATATATATATATATATAGGATGAGTGACCCAAAAAAATGGTTGGCTCTTGGATGTTTACAAGGCAATGTACATAGAATTCTGAAAGCAAATAAAGACTACTCATTCTAGTTTTTGGCTCACTGGTGTTGTTATCAAGTATGTATGGATTGTTGATTGTTGTATAAGTTACGTTGAATAGAAACCACTTTAATTCTCATTCTAAATTTCTGCGTTTAAAGTTCAGCTAGCTCTAAAATTAACATTTCCAATAAGCTTATGTTTGATTAAATCTGCACCAGAGGACTAGTTATTCTAAATTGATGGTTCAAAGAATGCTTATATGTAAAAGGTTGTAGATATTTCTTTGTTGTTATCTAATATGCACCATTTAAATGTTCCTAGAAATAGCTATATTTCCCTCTCTTTATGCATTTTATTCTCCCCCTTTTTCCTAAAAAGTAAGGAACCAACCTCCTCTGGAGATTGAACTGGGTAAACTCTATTTTGAACCCGATCTTTCAATGTTGGCAAAGTCTTGGGCGCAAACGTAACCAAAGGTAGATTTTGCACCAATAGTTTTTGGCATGCTCGATGGGACCCAATCCCATGATATATACAGATCAAAGTTCTGGTGATTATCTTTGCCCTGTTTAAATTTTTATGAATCACCTGGTGACTCCGCCCAAGAGAGGAACCCTAAGAAAGTCCTTATCTACTTTCTAGTTGAATACCATTTTTATATGATAACCAGATCTAAAGCAAAAAATTCTGAAGAGCCCATCGAGTTCTTTGAATTACACCTTGGTAGCCTCAGAGCTAATCCTGTATTAGTTGCTAGAACCACTTCTTCATCTACTATCAATACAAGATACACAAATCTTTCCCCTACAACCTTCCCTAGTACTGCTGCTAGTGGAATGTTAACTCCAACTACCCATATACCTATAATATCAAGTAGAACCATAGCTGCAATGGTCGTGAATCAATTAAATTTACCCTACCCTTCATGGAACCATACAGGCCCCTTGAATCTGGTAGCTCAACACCCGATTCCAGTAATAGCTTTAAAGGCGTTACCCTAGTATGATGGTACTGGGAAGACGACTTATGAACATTGTCAAGATGTAGCCGCACTTGCACCAATACATAACATCACTGAAGAAGATGTCATGATAAGACTATTAGTCATTTCCTTGAAAGGAAAAATGCTCTACTGGTATAGAGCCCTCGCCAATCAATCCATATCTACCTGGGCCCAACTTGCCGATAAGTTAGTAGAAGAGTTCAATGAACATGCCGACCCATTTTCACTGCTAACCTAGTTCACTATCATTCAGAAGCACCCTCAAGAGGAGATAGTCAACTTTAATATCAAATTCAGTCAAACTTGGTAGAGAGTACCTAATGGATTGAGGCCAACAAATGAACAATCAATGTACTATTATCTGAGAGCTTTCAACTCAGACATAAGTATGGCTATTAGGCAATCCCAAGTATTTACTTTCCTAAATATTTTCCAAGAAGCCCAGAAAGTAGAAAGAGATCTAATCACTATTGGAAGGTTCCCTACAAAGATGATAATGCCTATCTTCCTAGATCTACCACAAGCATCAAATATTACTTTCCCAACTCTTGCTCCCACTTCTAATACAAGTCTCCCCAAATGGACTAGGTAGCCTAATATCCTAGTAATATAGGCACCTCTCGCTCCTCCAATGCTTCCTACCATTCCTGCACTTCCTATGGTGATAGTTTCATCGACTCCAGATCCTCAACTTGCAGCTCTACAAGATCTACAATCAACCTTGAAAACTCTGATGAATAAGATGACCTCAATGGAAAGAAGAGAAGCAGAAAGAAATTTCCAACCAAGGAGATTTCCACAGGTAACAAGAGATCAAGCCTCCATGAGTGGTAGAAACCATGACAAATCTAATGTGGTTTATGCCAATGAAGATAGTGAACCCACTAACACTTCAATAGAGTCAAACTTTTGGTGTTCTACATGTAACGATCCACACGATGAAAACTCGTGTATGATCCATCAACATCATGTCCAGAAGATAGCTATTGAAAAGGCTAAGAAAACCCTCAAGGGTCAGATTAATATGATCAGGGAAGAGAATCAAAATTTCATGATGCCCTCTATTGAACAAGTGGTTGTTCTAACCAGATCAAGAAAGAAACCTTTGCAGGTTGACCCCCAAGAGCTTAACCCCTTGAAAGTGCCTTCACCTATGAGGAACCCAATTGAGAGAAGAACCTCCTATGAGAAATCTCCCCAAAGTTCAGGTCAAAAAGGAGTAGAAGCATGTAAAGAAACACCCCTACAGAAGGAAGTGGAGATGCAAGAACAAGCAAGAGATAAATTGAGATACCCCTCATTGACTAAGCATCAAAGGATAGATGCTACTCAAGGGTATAGGAATAAGTATGACACAGTTGTAAAAGAGAAAAGTGTTGAACCCCTCCCATTCAACATAGTCGAGGAGATGAATAAAACTCCCTCCAAAGCAACTATGTATGAAGCTTTGCAGTTTCCAGGATAGATTGATTTATTGCAAGAATCCTTGAGATCTATGAAAAACAAGAATAGAACCCTAACTCAGTTAGATTCTGCATAAGCTAGTCTGACGTCCACTTCAGAAAAAATAGACCTCCTCCCTTCTATCTATCTCTTCAAATGGAAGGATGGGTGGTACACAACTGTATGATAGACTCTGGAGCTGCAACCACTATGATACCCAAAGCCGTATGCGACATCATGGGGATGGAATACACAAGGAGCAGTCCTGGTATCTTGCAACTAGATGGAACCCCTATCAAAACCATAGGGGTAATTAAAGATATTCCAATAGTTCTTCATAGACTACCTCAACTCACAGTTATACAAGAGGTAGTGGTAGTGGATCTAGAACCTTATTTTGGTATGTGTCTCTCTAGAGAATTCACCATCAAAATAGGAGGATATTTATCATTAGATTACTCACACTTGGAAATTCCATTCAAGGGAAAAAGAGTAAAAATATTCAATGAGAAACCTTCAACCTTTCATATTGAAAAACTTGAAGAGGAAGGTAAACAAGCCACTACAGTAAATATGATGACCGAAGAACTGGAAGACTTAAACTTGATGGAGGAAGCTCTAAATGTGTTGCAAGAAGAAGACCAATTCTCTCTCCAAGACTTCAATGCCATGATTGAAATAGATATGGGAAGCTACTCAATTGTAAAGCCTGAGAAAAGCAATCCCACTCCTCTCCACCAGGTAGACCCATCTACCGATCAACTATGGAAACTTTTCTTCGATGGTGCTAGATGCAGAAATGGAGTCAGAGTAGGTATTGTTTTAATCTCTCCAATAGGCGAAGAGAAAGTTTTTTCTTATCAATTAACCTAGAGTTGCACTAACAATGCAGTAGAATATGAAGCACTCTACTTAGGCCTTAAGAAAGCCGAAAATCTGGGTATCAAACAACTCCAGATCTTTGGAGATTCTGAATTAATAGTAAATCAGGTCACTGAGAAATGTGTGAGTAAGCAACATTACCTTAAAGCTTACAGGAATAAAGTTTGGGACTTGCTAGAATCTTTTGAATCTTTAAACCTCAAAGTAATTCCTAGAGAAAAGAACACTCATGCAGATTTATTGGCTTCAGTAGGTGCAAATTTTTGCCCTATCAACAATGTCATTTAGAAGTCTAAGATAGTTAGACTAATCTACAAGCCCTCCATGCCAGATAGAGATACCTTTTGGTAGGTATTCAAAAATGATGAACAGATAGTGGACTTTCTTATCCATGAGATGAACTGCTCGAATGATAGAGTGTCTAAAGATGAAGAAGATGCAGGCATGATCCAATTGAAAAACAACCATATCCCAAAAGGATTGATCACTCTCGAAAGCCTATTTGATAACAATGATAGGTCAACTGGCCATAAAATGAAAGTTGACAAGCACAGATACAAAGAGGCTCAAATGGGATCAGATAAATCCATTAAAGTGGGAGTAAACACTACAGAGGAAGAATTGGACCAAATTTGAGGGTTATGCAAGGAATTCCCTGACATCATAGCCTGGACTTATGGTGACCTTAAAGTCTACTCTAAAGAGACTATCCAACATACAATCGAACTCGAAGAAGGTGCAAAACCCTTTCGAAAAAAGCAAAGACCGGTGAATCCCAAGATCGAAGCTCTAATGAAATAGGAACTACTGAAGTTGCTCGAGGCCAAGATTGTCTACCCTATCAAGCATTCTACTTGGGTAGCTAACTTGGTTCTAGTTAGAAAAAAGAATGGAGATATTAGATTGTGTGTCGACTTCCAAAACCTAAACAAGGCTTCACTAAAATATCATTATCCTCTCCCACAGATAGACCAGACTCTGCATACAATAGCAGGAGCAGAAATATTCTCACTCTTGGATGGGTTCTCTGGGTACAATCAGGTATGGGTCAAGGATGAAGATCAGTTCAAAACCGCATTCACCACCAAGTGGGGGACATTCGCTTATCAGAGGATACCTTTCGGATTATCCAATGTTGGGGTAACTTTTCAAAGAGCAATGGATGTGGCCTTTGGAGAACTCATCAATAAGATTATAGTGATATACCTAGATGATATGACAATGTTCTCTCATCGAAAGGAAGATCACATTGACCATCTCAGAAGTATTTTTGAGAAATGCAGAGAGTTCGACATCTCTTTAAACCCAAAGAAATCCATTTTTGTTGTGGAAGAGGGGATTTTACTAGGTCACATCATTTCTAAGGTTGGGTTAGCTATAGACCCTAACAGAGTGAAAGCACTATTAGAACTCCCTCTACCCCCGAACAAAAAGGGCTTGCAATCCTTCTTCAGGTAAATCAACTTCGTACGCAAATTCATAGCAGATTTTGTGCAAATTATCAAACCCATGACCGAATTGTTGAAAAAGGATGTTGAATTCAAGTGGATAGACTTAAGGAAAAAAGCTTTCCAATAGATAAAAGAACAAATAGCCCAAGCACCCATCTTAGTAAATCCAGACTATTCCAGAGGTTTCATCTTGTATGTTGTAGGTGAGCAAGAGAGCTACGCTATAGTACTTACTCAAAAAGGGCCTGACAATGAAGAGAGACCTATAGCATTCCTAAGTCAGACCATGCAAGAACATGAAGAAAAGTACAACTTCATCAAAAAACAAGTTTATGCAATAATGAAGTCATTAAAAAAGTTTAGGCATTTTCTTTCACAGAGTAGGACCATTGTGTATGTGGTCCACCCTGATGTTAGAAATTTCATCATACAAGGGGAACTTGGTGATAAAAGAGTTGGTTGGGTATCAAAGATACAAGAATACGATGTTGAGATCCATCCAACCAAGCTAGTGAGAGGTAGAGCATTATGTCAAGAACTCACCAAACAAGCCTCATCAGAATATGTGGCCTGCCAAACTCAAGAAGTAGCCTCAAAGGATGATCAACCCTTGGATGAGCCTGACTGGGCCGATGAATTGATCAGATACTTCCAGACTAGAAAATGTCCAACAAATTTGAATGCTTCATAGAGAAGGAGATACAAGATCCAAGCTTTGAAGTACACCTTACTACCTGAAGGATTGTACAGAAATAATCTAGATGGGGTATTGCTTCAGTGTATAAAGGATGATCAAAAGCAAAAGATCTTGGATGAATTCCATGGAGGCCCATTAGGAGGACACTACTCAAGGAGAACCACTACTTTAAAAATCATCAAGACTAGGTGCTATTGGCCAACCATTTTCTCAGATACTTTTAGAGTGACAAGAAATTATGAGAAGTGCCAGAGATACATTGGGAGAAATAGAAATGCTTCAATGCCTTTGAAATCCATTCAGGTTGAAGAACCTTTTCAACAATGGGGTTTAGATTTCATCGGAGTGATAGAACCCAACTCATCCACTGGACATAAATACATCCTAACCACTACAGATTATTTCACTAAGTGGGTTGAGGCAATACCCACTAAGAAAGTAGACCAAGAAGTTGTGATGGAATTCATGGAGAGTTTGATCACAAGATTTGGTATCCCAGATGCATTGGTCATAGACAATGACACATCTTTCATAGGTGCCAAAATGATTGATTTTACATGTAAATATGGGATCTACTTGAAGACATCCTCAAATTATTATCCACAGGGAAATGGATTAGCTGAATCAATAAATAAAAACTTACTCCGAATCTTAAAGTGGACTTTGAAAGACAATAAGAGAAGTTGGCACTCTCTGATAAACCAAGCGTTATGGGCTGATAGGATCACTATCAAGAAGTCTATCAACACCTCTCCCTACTCATTAGTCTATGGTAAAGAAGCAATCCTCCCGATACACATAGAAATGCATGCTTTAAAGTTGCTCAATCAAACTGGCACAGAGGAAGCAGAGCCGATGGAAAATAGGTTGATTCAACTCCTACAATTAGAAGAACAGAAAGAACAAGCCTACGACCATTATCAAAAACATATAGTCACCATGAAGAAATGGTTTGACAAAAAGGCTACCCTTAGGAATTTCAAGGTAGGAGACTTGGTGCTAAGGTGGAACGAAAAGAAAGCAAAACCTGGAAACCATCAAAAATTTGATGCATTCTAGGAAGGACCCTTTGAGGTAATCGAAGAAAAACAACATAATTATTTCCAATTGAAATATGGACAGGGTCAAGTTCAACCCATCCCTATCAATGGCTTCCATCTAAAGTTGTACTATAAGTAAGGTATTTTCCTTCACTTTACATGTACTATATGTAAATATGTTTTCTTTTTCTAAAGCCACTTCAAGGAAAAGTGTCAAGTTTCATACATTTTGCACTCAAAGCCACCTTCAAAAAAATTTCATCATCAAATTTTGCACTCCAAGCCACTTCAAGGAAAATTGTCAAGTTTTCATGACATTTTCTCAAAGGCCACCTCAAAGAAAATTATCATGATTTCACAACATTTTGGCATCAAGGGCCACTTCAAGGAAAATTATGTTGAGTTTCCATGATATTTTAGGCAACCAAGAAATCACCACCTCAAGAAATTCATTTCATGACATTTTGGCACGGCACTTCAAGGAAAATATTCAAAAATCAAACAACCATACCTTTTGGTAGGAAAATCAGTTTTCTTGAAATTTTAAATTCATACCTCTCAAAGTACCACCATATGAAGTTAATGGCCTAGAGAATAGGTGACGCGATGCCATTGGCCCCAAAAAAATGATAATGCATGGTGGTTGGTTTTCTTGAAGGTGGCACACAAAAAAAGCATCCAATAACATTCAAAATTAGTCATGGGGTATGCACCACCAACCATAATTAATGCATGGCACCTTAGCGCATGCATGCACATCTACTTATGCCGCAGAAGCTTTTTCATCGCTTCTCTATCCTCTAAAAATTTTCCTCTGCTTACGACATCCCCGAATTTTCCCCAAGTTCTCTAAGCTCTTCTGAGTGCCTCTCAAGGTTTTCTATATACCAAAATCATAGCAAGCAACCATGACAACATCTCCTCTAACCACTAAGGAAAAGCGCAGGGCCACAAAAAGTGAAAGTGGTTTCATAGACCCGGATTCACACATCACCGATACCATAATAACATGGAAAAATCCAAAGAAAATTCAAAGAGATGTGGAAGCCAAGGTAGCAAAGCGCATCATGCCATCAACTCCAAGTACATTCTCCTATCACTCTCTACTCTCTTGGTATATTTGCACCCCTATTCACCCCTACCCTAAATTAGTCAGAGCCATGGCAACTTTTTACGATGTAAAGCATAAAATTATCAAGAATTCCAAGGGTAAGGTCATTTTTACCCTAGATACTGATGCAATTAGGGTCACCTTCAGTTGTGATAGAAGGCCCACTATAAACCCCATTCCATTTGACCCAATTAACTCAACCAAGTTCTATACCCCTACTCTCAATATAAAATTATTTTTGCAAGAACATATGTCAGAACCTCCTCCCGAGGGGACCCTACCAGAATCTTTGATTCCCCTATAAAAATTTAAAAATAAGGAGCTTTTCTCCATGCTGGCTATGGTGGTAGGGCTAGAATCTGACATGCAAGTCTACAGATGGCAGATTGTAGTGGCGCAATGTATGTCAAACCCTAAATTCTATGATGCTTCATATGTGGATAAGAAGATAGTGCCAATTTTCTTCGACTAGCCGACATATCTAGCTCAACAGATACATGCAAGCCTATTCAAAATATAGAGGGATTCCCTAGAAGCTTTCAAGTTTTCCTCTTACCTAATATGGATTTTCTTTTTCTTTCAATAAAAAAATCTAGAGTTCATCTCTACGACCAACAAGGACAAATATGGAAAGAATTTACCTGTATACGAATGGACGATAGTACTCTCAAAAGCAGAGTCATACTACTACTTTAACATGGAATTCCTAGGCCTCACCTTAAAAATTATGTATGGCACAATGCCAAGAATTCCTCAAAATATGTGGGATACCCTACAACACACTCATGCGAAAGAGGGAGATTGGTTCATCTTAACATAGGGAGTAGTCATCAGATTGTATGGCTTCACAGGGAAGCCTTTCTTACTTCCATATTATGTCATTGAGTGATTGTTCACTCTAGAGTATGTAAGGAAAATTGAATATATAAACTCTAAATTTGGCATAGGGGCTGGCAAGACTAGTACATGCCTCATGCCCTTCCAATTTGTAGGGGTATCTATCTCAAAAAAGGGAGACCATGAGCGAATCGCTCGAACTCTAAAGAGCCTGAAGTTAATAGAATTGCCACAAAAATGGAAGTATGATCCCATTGATAAATTTGCACAAAAATAGGCTGCTCTCAACCAGACTCCCTTTAAGCAATTTCATGCATCAAAAAGAAAAATTGACAAACAAGGTAGAAATAATGAAGAAGATGAAGCACTAGAATGGCATGTCGAACAAATGTAGCCATTGGCCCCATGGCATGACTTCTATGAGCATCTGATAGACTAGAACCTCGAAGTCAATCCGAGCCACAAGTTAGATGAGAAGGTCATTAAAAGGATGAAGAAAAAAGGGAAAGACTAGACACATGCAAAAACCCTAGCTTGGTGGTAGATGAGGTGCCATATGGAAATGCACTCCAGATATGGAATAAAAGTTGATCATGAATTTTGCAAGAGGTATGACAATTATCATGCCACATGGTCTGAAAATCTTGTAGATAAAGTACCACCATGACATCAATGGTATCCTAGTTCCACTCATCACCAAAAAGGTTGGGACTAGCCAAGGCAAAGGTAAAGAGATTATTGTTGAACAAGTAAAAGTCCCAAAGAAGGTAGCTCATAAATTCATCCCCCTTCCACATCAGACACAGAATCTGATGATGATGCTTCTCTCTTCCAGAGAAAGAGGAAAGCAGAGTCGGAAGAGGTAGGGGAACAAAAGAAAAGGAGGCAAGAAGAAACACACTAAGACCGAAGAAATAGGGGACCAAGAAGGAAACATAGGGGAAAACATAGAACAACTCTCTGGACAACAAGAGACAAGCAACCAAGAGTTGGATGAAATGGTTGAAGAATCTATCCCCACCTAGGAAGCCCCTAGTGAAGAACAAGTCCCTACCAAAGATGCAATGGATACTGGAGATACGAGCCTACAAAAGATAGCAGAGACCTATACTGAAGACCAGGCCCCTCCTGAGAATGCACCAGATACTGGAGACTCAAACCCATAAAAGGTATCAGGTATATCTCCTATCAACCTTACTACATCTTCTTCTTCTCATCCCCAGAGAAATTCCCCTTCCCATTCTATAGATCAAGATGATGCTTCTTCTCCTTCTAATCAGCAACCTCCACCATCACCATCATCAACCCAACCTGACCCAAAAGCATCCTCAATTGCACCCCCAGATACACTCACAAAACAACCAAATGTGGATGCCTCCATAGCCACCATTCCCTTCCCCTATACCACCAACTTTCCAAACTTCCAATCCATTCCTACCTCTTCATCCGAAAGTCACCCCACCATTGCTAAACTAAAAAAATTGAAGAAAGCAACCCTAAATGCTTCAACCTAGTTGAAATCATGAAATGCTCAAAGTTCCAAGGACATAGCTCACACCAAGGAAGGAATAGCCCTAGATCCTATCAGTATGCAGTGTTCGACTATGAAAATGATGTCACTAGTTCAAAAACCTGAAGGAGAAATGACCTTGGAAGATTATCAAGCTGAGATAACCATCGAAGATATCACTCAACTGCATATGGAAGACGAGTGGGGAAAATCCCAAGCTCACATGGGGATGATATACTTGAATGTCGAGTATTACAAAGAGAAATACCTCAGGGTTGAGCAGGCAAGGAAGCATTTAGAAGAAGCCTTAAATCAGCAAAAGATAATTGAAAAGGCATTGAAAAATGAGGCAAAGAAGTGGGAACAAATGTTCAATGAAGTGGCCCCTTATAAGGAAGAAGCAAAAAAGGTCATGGAACAAATCCAACTATTGAAAAAATAGGTGGAAGACCTTCAGAAGCAGATCTAAGATGACACTGGTAAGACCAATGGGCTATCCAAGGAAAAATCCAAGGCAGTCAGGAAAGAAATGATTGGAGACATCCAAAAGATGAGCTTAAAAGCAAGGCCTACATTATCATACTTGGTCAAAATTAAGGAGACATTGGGTCGGGTAGAAGATGAATTTACTACATCCATCAACTTCCTAAAAGCAAGGCTATCTGCAGCAACAAAAATCCAAGTTCTGGCAGAAAGCACACAGGCAATATTTGGATACAGAGCCCAAGATGAAAAATGGTCCCAAGCCAAAATAGTTGCCAGAAGTTTCTTCAAAAGACACAAGCTGGTGATAGAAAGTGCCAAAATAATGCAAGAACTCAAGGTAGAGGCTAAGGGAATTTTGAAACATGTAAGCATAGCGGAAAACTATGGCATGCCAAGCTTCTAGGATAAAGATTCAAAATTCTTAGAGGAAGATGAGCTGAAGGCTTCTTGGAAAACTTTCATAGAAGATGAATCAGAGATAGATAGCTAGGAAGAGCCAGTCCAAGAAGAACAAATATTTAGTATGGCTCAAGACCTCACCCAGATCAACTCCTATTTGCATGAATTATACATGAGGTCGAAAGTTCTATCGTATGACAAAGTAGAAGAACTAGAATATTTATACTTAACTTTCATGGAAACTTTAGACCCAGATGAAGAGACTTGGAAAAAGGCATGTGCCACTTACAATGAAGTTGTCTAGGAAAAGGAGAAACATGAAAAGGCTAAGAAAGCTTCAGCAAGCAATACAACAACACCTAGGCAAGAGGACACAGAGAAATCCATAGAAGAAGACACTCCCGATGAATGACCACATAGAGCAAGAAACATCCTTTTTTTCTTGGTAAGGACTAAGTGAAAGAGAAACATCATGATGGCGTGACATTTTTGAGCCCGAAGGCTAAATGAAGAGAAAATATTACGATGGCATGATATTTTTGAGGCCAAAGGCTGAGTGAAGAGAAAAAGTCACGATGTCACAACATTTTTGAGCCCTAAGGCTAAGTGAAGAGAAAAAGTCATGATCGCACGACATTTTTGAGCCCGAAGACTAAGTCAGAGGAAAAATTCACGATCTCACGATATTTTTGAGCTCGAAGACTAAGTGAAGAGAAAACGTCATGATGGTACAACATTTTTGAGCCCAAAGACTAAGTCAGAGGAAAAGTCATGATGGTGTGACATTTTTGAGGTCGAAGGCTAAGTGAAGAGAAAACGTCATGATTGCATGACATTTTTGAGCCCGAAGACTAAGTCAGAGGAAAAAGTCATGATGGCACAATATTTTTGAGCCGAAGGCTAAGTGAAGAGAAAATATCATGATGTCATGACATTTTTGAGCCCAAAGACTAAGTGAGGAAAAAGTCATGATATCATGATATTTTTTAGCTCGAAGGCTAAGTGAAGAGAAAACGTCACGATCTCATGATATTTTTGAGCCAGAAGTAAAGAAGTGGAAGACAGTTGGGCCACGATGTCTCCAAGAAGATAAAGGTGGATATGCAGTAACAAGAAGATCCCAACCATTTTTGGTTGAAGATCCCATGCTCTCTTAACTGCCACTCTACCAGAATGAGCCTACGGGCATATTGTTGTAACAACTTTTAGTTTTTTTGTTATGTAAAAATATATATAGGATGAGCGACCCAAACAAATGGTCGACTCTTGGATGTTTACAAGGCAATGTACACAAACTTTTGAAAGCAAATAAAGACTACTCATTCTGGTTTTTGGCTCACTGGTGTTGTTATCAAGTATGTATGGATTGTTTATTGTTGTATAAGTTACGTTGAATAGAAATCGCCTTAATTCTCATTCTGAATTTCTATGTTTAAAGTTTCAGCTAGCTCTGAAATTAACAGTTCCAATAAGCTTATGTTTGATTAAATCTGCACCAGAGGACTAGTTATTCTAAATTGATGGTTCATAGAATGCTTATCTGTAAAAGGTTGTAGATGTTTCTTTGTTGTTATCTAATCTGCACCATCTAAATGTTCTTAGCAATAGCTATATTTCCCTCTCTTTATGCATTTTATTCTCCCCCTTTTCCCTAAAAAAGCAAGGAACCAACCTCCTCTAGAGATTGAACCAGGTAAACTCTATTTTGAACCCGGTCTTTCAATGTTGGCAAAGTCTTGGGTGCAAACGTAACCAAAGGCATATTTTGCACCAACTACCTATTAACTCTATATGATCCCATGGAGACATTAACCTATTTTTTTTTGCAATTGTACATTGCATGCATTGTGTATATATCACTTGTACTCTTTGAGCAAAATTTTTGTCATGGACTTCTATTTGCCCATATTTTTACCATTCATATTTCTTTGCAAAGCTTGTTTTCAAGTAGTTGAAACCCATTACAATATTTGAGGACACATTCCTAGACCTTTATGAATGGATGCAAGATTGGATAATCCAAACTAAATATTTGAACCCTAAACTTTGAGGAAGATCTATAATTTTCGTTTATGAAACCTTAAATAGATTCGTTGAACACTTGAAGTGTTCCTTGGATTAGCTTTGCTTGGACTCTGATAAAACTAGTTACTAATCATTGATGAAACACTCAATTTTGGCATCTAATCTACTCTTCATGCATCTAATAAGATCCTTATGCATTTATAGATCATATCTATAATTTTATAAATTAGATATATAATACTATAGATTTGATTCATTGAGTTACAAATCTATTTCTATTGATTAGATCTATAATTTTATGAATCAAATATGTATTACTGTAGATGTGATATATAAAGCTATAAATTTGATTTCTATGGATCAAACTAATAATTTTATAAGTCAAATATATAATGTTATGGATAAAACTTATGATTTTAATAGTTAGATATGGAATCCCATGGATCAGATCTATGACTTTGAGTTATATCTATAATCCTATGAATTGGATCTATGATTTTATGAGTCAAATCTACTATCCTATGGATAAAATATATGATTTATGGGCAAGATCTACAACTATATGACTGAAATATACAATATTATAGATATGATCTATAAATTTATAGATTTGATTCCTATGGATCAAATCTATTGTTTGGTGAATTATATCTACAATTCTATAGATTTGATTTATAAAGTGTTAGATTTAATTTGTAAAGTTCATAGATAAAATTTACAAGTTGTAAATAAAATATTTGTCAAATTATAGTTCTAATTTGTAGGATTAAAAAAATGCTTCATAATTTTATAGATCTAAATTTATTTATAGCTTAAGCTTTGTTAAAAACTTTCAATTTTGAATTTGTGTTGAAGACCCCATGCTCTCTTAACTACCACTCTACCCGAATGAGCCTATGGGCATATTGTTGTAACAACTTTCAATTTTTTTTGTTATGTAAAAAGTAAAAAAAAAAAAAAATATATAATATATATATATATATATATATATATATATATATATATATAGGATGAGCGATCCAAAACAAATGGCCAGCTCTTGGATGTTTACGAGGCAATGTACACAAATGTTTTTAAGCAAATAAAGACTACTCATTCTGTTTTTGGCTCACTGGTGTTGTTATCAAGTATGCATGGGTTGTTAATTGCTGTATAAGTTACGCTGAATAGAAATTGATTTAATTCTCATTCTGATTTTCTGCATTTAAAGTTCAGGTAGCTCTGAAATTAACAGTTCCAATAGGCTTATGTTTGATTAAATCTGCACCAGAGGATTAGTTATTCTATTTTGATGGTTTAAAGAATGCTTTTTTGTAAAAGGCTATAGAGATTGCTTTGTTGTTATCTAATCTGCACCATTTAAATGTTCCTAGAAATAACTATATTTCCATATTTTTATGCGTTTCATTCTCCCCCCTTTTCCTAAAAAGCAAGGAACCAGCCTCCTCTAGAGATTGAACTAGGTAAACTCTGTTTTGAACCTGGTCTTTCAATGTTGGCAAAGTCTTGGGCACAAACGTAACCAAAGGCAGATTTTGCACCAACAACTACCTATTAACTCTATATGATCCCATGGAGACATTAACCTATTTTTTTTTGCAATTGTACATTGCATGCATTGTGTATATATCACTTGTACTCTTTGAGCAAAATTTTTGTCATGGACTTCTATTTGCCCATATTTTTACCATTCACATTTCTTTGCAAAGCTTGTTTTCAAGTAGTTGAAACCCATTACAAGTTTTGAGGACACATTCCTAGACCTTTATGAATGGATGCAAGATTGGATAATCCAAACTAAATATTTGAACCCTAAAATTTGAGGAAGATCTATAATTCATTTATGAAACCTTAAATAGATCCGTTGAACACTTGAAGTGTTCCTTGGATTAGCTTTGCTTGGACTATGATAAAACTAGTTACTAATCATTGATGAAACCCTCAATTTTGGCATCTAATCTACTTCATGCATCTAATAAGATCCTTATGCATTTATAGATCATATCTATAATTTTATAAATTAGATATATAATACTATAGATCTGATTTATTGAGTTACAAATCTATTTCTATTGATTAGATCTATAATTTTATGAATCAAATATGTATTACTATAGATGTGATCTATAAAGCTATAAATTTGATTTCTATGGATCAAACTAATAATTTTATAAGTCAAATATATAATGTTATGGATAAAACTTATGATTTTATAAGTTAGATATGGAATCCCATGGATCAGATCTATGACTTTGAGTTATATCTATAATCCTATGAATTGGATCTATGATTTTATGAGTCAAATCTACTATCCTATGGATAAAATATATGATTTATGGGCAAGCTCTACAACTATATGACTCAAATATACAATATTATAGATATGATCTATAAATTTATAGATTTGATTCCTATGGATCAAATCTATAGTTTGGTGAATTATATCTACAATTCTATAGATTTGATTTATAAAGTGTTAGATTTAATTTGTAAAGTCATAGATAAAATTTACAAGTTGTAAATCAAATCTTTGTCAAATTATAGTTCTAATTTGTAGGATTAAAAAAATGCTTCATAATTTTATAGATCTAAATTTATTTATAGCTTAAGATTTGTTAAAAACTTTCAATTTTGAAGTTTGTGTCAAAACAATTTGCCCAACACCTTTTCTACAACATTTTTGAGTTGTCAAAATCATTGGTAAATCTATTTATTTACATGAAATACCTCTAAATATAGTTTTAGATCCAATTGGAATCATGGAATTTGATGCCATATGAGAGAGTTATGCCCAAAATAGTAAAGGTTAGTCAAAATAGAAAACAATACAAAACCTACAAACTTAACTATTTGTAGGTAAAAATGAAATAGGAAAAATATGTTATGTATACCTTTCTTCTAGGGGATATAGATATCTAAATCTAGTTTTGAAAATATGTTTAATTGCCCTATTTCTATGTCATATACAGACGATATAGGGAAAACATTGCCAATAGGTCTAATATGTTTTTTCAAATTTTAGACTAAATTGGTTTTTATTTTATAGATTTAAGGGATTAATTAAATGAACTAAATTTTTTTGTTTAACACTGCATAAATTTATCTAAATCTAGTTTATTTTAGTTTTTAAATGACTCCAATATGATGTGGTTAAAATACACTTGCTCATCTAGGCCTATCTCATCATGTCAATATGTTTAATAGAATGTTCAATCATGGATCTAATAACTAAATGATTGATCTAAACATTTTTGTTCTCATATAAGTTAGGGATTTATTAGTGGAATAGATCTAAACATGTTTTAGTGGAATAGATCTTAGAACTTGAAATTATGCAATCTTTATTAGTCACTCTTTTTTTTTTGGTTGAATAATAAGGAGTTGTACTCGGGTCCCCCACCCTTGAAAAATTACAATTCTCTTCTTTAGATCTTGAGAGTTTACAAATAGAAACACTTCTCATCTCAATTGAGATGCTATAGCTAGAAACCTACATCATTTTACATAAAATGTCTGAATTCTTGATTTTCATTTTTTGGATCTTTTCATTTTTTTGTATGAATACAAATATTCCAGAATTTAGCATCCTTCTTGACATTTTTCTATTGTAGCCTTCACAATACCAAAACTTCACCTGTACTATCTATGCATTGCATCTTAGTAGAGTAATATTTCCAAAACATCGCACTATCATAGTCTGCTTTATGAAATATGGATTGCTAGTTTCCTTCATAAAACACAAGTGCAACCACAAAAATGATAATAAATAGTTTGAATGAAAACACATTATTATTACAAAATAAAGCATACATTACCAATGAAAAACATTAAAGTAAATCTTAATCATTATTTGATAAAGGCAATCAACATTTTCTTGTTAGCTTCAACTAGACTTACTACTTCCTCTAACCATGAAAAGGAGAATTTAACTTCATGATCCTCAATAAAAACCCCTCTATTGGCTAGCCTATCTACACATTTTTTTCCTTCCCTTAAAGTATGTGTAAACCTGATTTCTTCAAACTCTTTAGCAAGATCTTGAATTTCCATAATTATGTCTTGTATGTTCCATGGAGCCTTTGATTTCCTCAAAATTGCATTGATTGCTATGAGAGAATCACCTTCCATCCATACTCTTCTATTTTACTTGGGTGCATATTTTTAACACTTCTAAAGCCACCCAAGCTTCAACTTTATTAGATGCTCCATCAAAATTCAATTTAACCCATGTAGACATGGAAAATTGACCCACTTCAGTGGGCAATCTTCCCTGAGCCTTCTAGGAGACCCCCTTGGACTTGCCTAGGGCAAGGGTAAGGCTTCTTCTCCCCTGTTTTTCTTTTTTCTCCTCTATGTGAAATCACGCTCACCCTTGATGGGGTGCGACTTCGCATAGGCAAAATTCTGATCAGCCTTGATGGGGCATAATTTTGCATTTTTAGGGTTTCTTCTAAGGAAACCCTAATTTTTTGGGTTTGGCATGTTTTACGTTGTCCCTCCTTGATTTCTCACCTTTTTTGCCTTTAAATTTGCTATATAAGGAGGGTTTGAATTCACTTTTCACACATAATTTGCATTACATGGATTATTCATGATTTATTGCTCATTAACATTTGATTTCTCGCAAAGTGTTCTTATTCGGTTTGCATCCTTATTTTTCATTTGCAAGCTAATTAACTTTGGAGTGTGAAGTCTGATTGGTTTTCTGATGGATTGATTTTTTGATTGCTTCTACTCGCTCTTTGTGGATTGGTGTTGAAGCCCTAAGGAGAGATCAACCATTCGAGAGGTCTCAAATGTCTTTTTCTACTTCCTTGCACTCTGCTAGGTGAAAGTGCTCTACTGCATACTTTCTTTCATTCGTTGCATCTTAGGTTTATTGTTTCACTTTAGTCTGGGACGTTTCATCTCACTTTAATGAAATTGCACCCGGTTTGCTATGGGGCATGATTTCGCCTGTGCGTTGTCACGCTCGCTTGTTACGGGGTGTGAATTCACCTGAGTAAAATTTGGGGGCAATCTACTGTCATAAATTTTACCATTACATTCTAGGTTGCATTTAGAGCTTGATAGTGCATTCTGTTATGTGGTTCCGTCATTCTATTCTGATGTATTGTATTATGTTTGTTTTCTTCCAAAGGTCTATTTGCACTTTTATTTATCAAATGTCAGCTAAAAGGACCTAGGGGTTTTGACTGCTGCACCTCTAAGCATTACTATACAGTTGCCTAAGCAGACCCCCTAATGCTAATCATATTTTTCAAGTATTTATCAAGTTGTCTTGCGGGAACAATAATTATTGATAGCATTGATAAAGGGATAAATACAAGGATAAATCACTAGATAAGATAAGTGTTATGATTAGTCTTTAGGCTATTTGTTGAGTGCTTTATATTTCTATAATATTATAAACCCTAGATCTGATTTTATAGAAATATATTTAATTAAGTTCTAGGTATTTAAAGATAAACAACATATAGTGTGCACTTAGGATTAATTTTGTTTGTGCATCTCTTCTTGAGCCCTTGCTTAAAGATTGTTCATTTAAAACCCTAGGTTAAAAATTCATTCATAGGAAAGAATAATTCTAGGGTTTAGCTATTGTATTCCTACATTTTGTATTTCTACATTATCCTTTATCTTTTATAGCATAGAAATAGAAAAGCCAAATCTAGGTGTTTGTCTTGAATCTCATACATAAAATATTCTTGAAAACTAGAGGACTTGAAGTGAGTCCTTAAACTGTTCCTGGTGAACTCTTACCCCTAGCATCGAGTGTAGAGAACAACATACCCCAAGGCTTTCTCTTACAGATCCAAATTTTTGAAATCGTACGTGGTAGGGCAATTTTCCCCCTCTACATATTTGGTGAACCCGACATGAACACCTCCTTTATTTTAAAACATTTTTAAGCAAGATCACTAAATTTGTTTGTGTGGTTGAAAACCTTAATAATAATTTTAAAAATATTTTTGTTTCTGTTGTTAGCATTCTCTTCTATCCTTTCACTTTTCTAATGGCTCATTTCCTTAGAAGTCAGTGAAAGCAACTTGGATCTGATTATGTTCCTCCTGAAGATGATCATATTGATAGAGAGGATCCTAAAATAGATCCAAAATAACAATATAATATGGAAATTGAAATGAATTTTGATCCTTATGAAGGCCCTAATGGTGTATTTTCATCATTTGAGCACATTTGGAGTTTTATGAAAGCTAATAGGGATAAGATATTAGAGGGTATGGAACGAGAAACTCATCTTGAAAGAGGTGAAAATCCTCCACCTCCTCCTCTAATAAGCTCCCATATGCTTGACCAAAAAAACCCCTTTCCTAGATCAATGCATCCTAACAATTTGAACCAAGTTGCTGACACTACTACCACCAACATTGGAAGGAATCTACAAGCTCCTCCAATTTGTAGTGTTATCCAAAAGTGTTTTCAATTTCTTCCTCAATATTCTAATATCAACACTTTTTCTTCTCTTCTACTTAATGTTAGTCATCCATTTTCACAAGGTGCCACATATAACAATAGTATCCATATCTCCAACCTTAATCAAGCATTGTTTCCTCAACAAACATATGAGAATATGGGAACAATGCATAACAGTAATCTAAAAGTGCAAAATTTGGTAAATATGGTAAAGTAGTTGGTTTCAAAAGTTGAGATGATTCAGCCTTTAAGTTTTACTTATGGTTATAAGAAAATGTGTAATCAACCAGTGGATCCTATTATTACTGCTAGGCCTTATCCTAAGCATTTTCCTATGCCAGTTTTGCCTATTTATAAGAGTACAGAAGATCCAATTGAGCATTTAAGAAGATTTAGAACAACTTGCCATGATCTTATTTATAATGACATGTTGTTACTTCAAACATTTTCTAGGAGTCTTGATGGCATGGCATTAGAGTGGTATTATCGATTTCCCAATTATTCCTTGAAGAGTTTTGAAGAAATAACAAAATTATTTGTTCAATAATTTGGTGCTTACATTGAAAAGGAAATAACAATGAAATATGTGTATAGCTTGAAACAAAGTAAAGAGGAAAGATTTTTAGAGTTCTTGGCTTGTTGGAGAAATTTAGTTGGACGTTTGAGATATACTTTACCACCAAAAGATATGCTTGAGATATTTATTAGTAATTTACAAGAATACTTATCTTATGCATTAGAGACTACTACTATTACATATTTTGATCAAGCAATTGACTTAGCAAGAAAAGTAGAACAAGCTCTTATTAGAAGAGGTCAACTCAAAGTTAAAGAGGAGAAACCTACTAAGTCTCAACACAAGAGTAAACACATAGGAGGTGATAGTGGAATGGATAGTAGGTCTGTTAATAATGTTACTAACAACCTACAAAAGATAGTACTTTAGAAACCTCCACAAATGAATTTTACAAGGCTTAATATGTCTATGGAAGCAACTTTGAAATAACTTTTAGAAGCCAATGCAATTGAGTTACCTCCCATAAGACAACCAGATACTACAACTCATTGGTATTAGGTAGGTCAACATTGTGCATATCATAGAGTGGAAGGTCATTGGATAAATTATTGTAAGAAGTTGAAACATGTGGTTCATAATTTGATTGATGCAGGATGTATTGACTTAGGCAATTCTCAAACAATGAATAATCAAGTACCTACCCAACAAACTATAACTACCAATCAATATATGGGAATATTTAAAGATCCATTGCCAAAACATAATAAAAAAGTAGCAAATCAGGTGGCCCATCAAAATTAGCCTCCTTCCTATGGCAATATGGTTAGTATGGTTGGGGTAACTACAAGAATACAAGCTCATACTCAACATCCTCAGCAAGGACAAAATTATGTATTACATCCCAATTCAGTTTTGAAGAATTATCAGAGAAATTATATATATATAGGGATGCTACTTATTGTATTGAGATCACAACCTAAGGTTTCATTTGATCTCCAAAAGTAGTTGGATAGTACTCCAGTAAAGATATCAATTTTAGAGCTCTTGCAAAATTTTCCCAACCATAGAGATGCTTTGATGGAATTTCTAAAGCAACAATCAATTCCCTTAGATATTTCTCCCAATGCTATAGTTGATGCCATAGGTTCTCTTGGGATACATCAAATCTCATTCTCGGATGATGATAAACCTTCCTCAAACTTACAAGAATATTCTTCACTTTACATCACTGCACTTATTGGGGATACCTTTATTAAGAGAATTTTTATTGATAATGGTTCTTCCCTCAATTTGTGTACATATCATTTATTTAAAATTTTTGGATTAAAAGACAAAAATTTAACAAAATATAATATCATTATAAAAGATTTCAACAATGAGTCCCAAGAGGCCTGTGGTGTCATATATCTTCCCCTCAAGGTTGGGCCTAATAATATTAGATACTTTGTTTTATGTGGTACATTGTCCTGTATATTTTAATCTTCTTATAAGATGACCTTGGATTCATGTAATGAAGGTCATCCCTTCTACTCTTCATCAATGTCTCAAATTTGAATTTAAGAATCAAGTTATCACCATTTCGGGCGACCCTCGACCATTTGAGTTTTTTTCAAATATAGAGTGAGCTTGATCTGAGTTTAACCCGTGTTCTATTTATTTAATGGTTTCTCCATGTTCCTCATCTCAAATATCAGAACAATTTCAAAATTTAAAAATGAGTGAGGAACACATATCGAATCTCTCATCTAAGGATCATGACAATCAGTTTATTCAAGCACCTCTTTTGGATCTAGCCAATCTACCACCATCACCAAGAACCATGGATTTTTCCCATAATAAAGGTGATGTTGTACACATTGGCATGTGTACCTTTGTCTTCGTAGGAACTGCCTTCAAAGAAAAGATATGTGGTAGCAACCCCTCTCTTGTTGAGCGTTATTTTGCTCATTGTTACCTTTCCAATGATTACCCACTTCCTAAATAGATCCTATATAGTATGAGATATGTAGGTAAAGGTTTTGGGACATAACAAAAGGAAATTCAAGAGCATTTGGATGTTGAGATCTGGCCTAGGAGATGTGGCATAGGTTTTATACCTAGTAAAGACCAACCTTTATCATCTGATAATTATGATCATCTTATGACTTATACGGAATATATGGATTATCAAAAGTCAAGAGTGGGTGATGAGGATGATGGTACCCATTATTATTTTAATATCTTATTTTGCAATATGATTGATTTTATATGTTCTAAAAGTAAGCTTTCTGCTCTAGAGATAAATCCTGCTTGGTTGTCTCATAATGATCTTTATATTAAAAATAATGGTTTTGTTCACAAGTGTATTTATTATCATGCCATGGTTTTCAAAGAAAGAGCCATGAAGGAGGTTCTTCGTGATTTTCATCATCAATATGACTTACTTTTTGGGGATTTATTTGAGGAAATAGTTCATGGTACACTTGTGTCTCATCTTAAGAAAGGCGACACACTTAGATTTTGTGTCGACTTTCATTCTGCTTGCTTAAATTAATTAATAATAATAATAAATATAATAAAAACAAATAAAAATTGCATCACATCAATTAATTATATTTTAGCTATGCATTTGCATTTTTGTTGCATCCATTTGCTTGTTCATACTGCATTATTGCTTGTCATCTTTTTGCATTGCTTGCTTGACATTTAACACAACTTGCATGCTTGAGTGTCATATTTTGCATGATTGCTTGTTCATGACTGCTTGATCATATATATTTTTGGGGATCTTGTGATAATGGCATGTGATGATACCTAGTTAGGTCGTAGCTCACATGCATTGCACTTTCTCTAGGGTTCTAATGCCTAGTAAGATCCCCACCTAGGGTTTTCTTCTTCAGTATTATTTCTTGCTTTTGTCTGCTTCTTCAAGTTCTATCTTCCTTGGTATTGGAAGTAGTGAGAGTATCTCTTAGATCAAGGATGATAGTTTGTTAATATTTCCTTGTCACTTTTTATTTGCCTTTCTTTTCTTCTTTGGTTTCCTTTTCTTTTTACAAGGAAATACATATTTCTTTATCTTTTTCAAATTTATCTTCTATGCACATTTGCACATATTCACTATATTGCGCTCAAATTTAAACTCATATTGGGGGTAGCACTCACCTAATATATTTTATCCTTATATATATTACACCCCACATGGGATAATTATACATCCTAGCGGGTATCTTCTTAGATACGATCTATCGAGTTATACTCCCTTTTGACTCAGCGGGCTCAACACCCCATTACAGGATAATCTCCTTGGCCATTTTTAGTAGGCCTCGACATACATCCTAGTGGGTAATCATCCCATAAAAATCAATTAGCGAGCAACCACCCATAGCAGGTCAGACTCCAACACCTCATCCTTTACGGTGAGTACTATACACATAGTGGGTTTAGCTCCCTCTTTTTTGGTACAATTCATAGTATTTAATCACATTGGCACCTTGCGACCTACGTTGATTTTGATACTATGTTTTGTCTATCCTTCTCTACTTTAGATGGTTGATCTTTAGCTCTTCTTCTTTGTCTTCTTATTTTCTCTTTTTCTTCTTCTTTTTGTTGGTTTTATTTCTTGTTTCGTCTTGTGTTTTCTTTTCTTCCTTCCATCCATTCCATCTATGCATTTCATATAGTCTTGCATTAAGATAGATTGCATGCATAAAAAATCAAAATTAAAGAACATATAAATTAAATTAAATCACATGTACACAATCACACAAAAATATATAAAAGACAACTATGTATTACTCAATGAGAAAAATAGAGATACATCTATGTCTGGTTTGTGTACCATAGTCCAATCTCGATACACTCAACTAATCCCTAGAAATGCATACCATAATAAAAATTGGCATGTCATCCTGATTCCTAGCCCTAGATTTGAGAGCATATCTCCTCTGCTCTGCCTGGAGGAGGAGGTGGTCCAGGCAACCGCATACCCATGAATGGTGAAATCAAGAATATCTGTGATCAAGATCGTGACCTGCTAGCTGATTGGAGGGATGGAGGGAGTGCTACTCTCTACCCCTCTAGTACTATATGGTAGTACATAGTCTCATAAAACATATGCCACTGAATGACCACCTCCAATATCTCCCCTACCCTTTATAGCTCTGCTTATAGAAGGTAGAATCTGTTGCTAGCTTGGCTACTCCCGATGATAGCCATCCCATCTACCCAAGCCCTCTAATGATCTATGTATAGACAACTCACCTCTCCCCAAAGATGATAAACCTCTACTCAAGACACATCCCTCTCCCTCTCTATGATACTTATTGAGCCTCGTAGTCCATAGATCCTCTTGGAATTATCCTCTTGGAGCAGGTCCACCTGTCTCTATAGAGTCACCACCTGAGCTCATAGTGCCTCTGCCTCCTCCCTTGGACCCCCTCACCCCAAGGACTAGCCTCAATTGACAACTACTGATATGGAAACCTCTCTTGATCATCCACCTGGTAGTATCTTGACCTCTATAGGAGCAAATATAGATGCCCCTACCTCCCTAGTCCCTGTAGTGCTGGTGTCCTCAGTCACCAACTCAATCCAAACCTGAGCCTACCTATGACTTAGAGCTATTCGACCTTGTTGTGCCCTCTCTGTGGCTCTGCAAGCTACCTCTTGAAAAGACCACTATAGGTCCAGGCCCATCACTTGATGCCTCTATATTGAAATATATAGGGAGACCCTTTGGGGCACGACTCCTTTATACCACTGCCTATAGCCAAAGGCCAATATTATGTTGTATACCTTGGAATCCATGTAAGGAGGATCATCCAAGTCCTCCTCTACCCACTTGGCCAAGTCTGGTTTGCCTCCCACCCCTATTAGGTCCTGGTAGACTCTCTAGTACCAATAATACCCTAGGTCCAAGATTACCTACAAGATCCTGAACTACCTTAGGACTTGATAAAACTAAAATATCTTTGGCTCCCATCTCTCCGAAGTCAGCCACCTAATCCTCCTAATCCTCACCAGCTTTGTCTTATCCTCAGCCCATCCTATGTGTAGACACCAGGGTCACCATATAATCTTGACCTCCCTTAGCTTGTCTACGACCAACCTCGCTAGTGGCAGGTGCCCATCTTAGGTCATCACGTCCCACTCTAGGGATCTATACCATCTATATGCTATTGGTCACTTCAAGTTGGGCAATGGTCCTGGTAGTGCATTCGATATCTACATCGCTATGTGCTCCCAGCTCCATACCTGGAGTAAATTCATGCACACCAGCTCACTCTTGGTAGATTGGTGTTGAAGCCCTAAGGAGAGATCAACCATTCAGGAGGTCTCAAACCTTTTTGCCTGCTTCCTCACACTCTTCTAGGTTAAAGAACTCTCTTGCATAATTTATTTCATTCGCTGCATCTTAGGTTTATTGTTTCGATTTAGTCTAGGATATTTCATCTCACTTCGACGAAATTGCACCCGATTTGCTACGGGGTGTGATTATGCCTGTGCATTGTCGCACTCGCTTGTTATGGTGTGTGAGTTCACATGAGTAAAATTTTGGGGTAATATACTATCCCAAACTTCACCATTGCATTCTAGGCTACATTTAGATCTTGATAGTGCATTATGGTCTGTGGTTCCATCATTTTATTCTGCTGTATTATATTATGTTTGTTTTCTTCCAAAGGTCAATTTCCACTTTTATTTATCAAAGGTCATCTAAAAGGACCTAGGGGGCTTGAATGTTGCACCTCCAAGCACTATTGTACAATGGCCTAAGCAGACCCCCTAATGCTAATCATATTTTTCAAGTATTTATCAAGTTGTCTTGTAGGAACATAAATTATTGATAGCATTGATAAAGGGATAAAGGTAAGGATAAATCACCAGATAAGCTAAGTGTTCTAATTAGTCTTTAGGCTATTTTTTGAGTGCTTTATATTTTTTCTATAAACCCTAGATCTAATTTTATAGAAATATATTTAATTAATTTCCAGGTATTTGAAGATAAACAACATATAGTGTGCACTTAGTTTTAATTTTGTTTGTGCATTTATTCTTGAGCCCTTGATTAAATATTATTTATTGAAAACCCTAGTTTAGAAAAGTATTCAAAGGAAAGAATCATTCTAGGGTTTAGCTCTTGTATTCCTGCATTCTATATTTCTACATTGTCTATTTTTTTAACATAGATCTAGAAAAGCCAAATCTAGGTGTTTATATTGAATTTCATAGATCAAACATTCCTGAAAACCAGAGGTCTTAGAGTGAGTCCTTAAACTATTCCTGGTGAACACTTCACCCTAGCACCGAGTGTAGAGAACAACATACCCTTGTGGTTCACCCCAAGGCTTTCTCTTGCAAATCCAACTTTTGGTAAATTTACATGGTAGGGCAGTTTTCCCCCTCTACAACCCACTCCACATCTGGTGTTTTCCACTTTATATTCTTTGCCTTATTTTTACTTATCTTGTACCCAATATCATAATTACATTTAATGACTTGAATCCATCTATCAAGGTTCGTTGCTTCCAGATTAGGGATTGGGTGAGTTGATAGGGTTGGTTTAGACTCCTCTATGGCTAAACATCTCTTTCTTTTCATTACCTCTAAATTGTTTTCCTTTATTTTAAATATTCTTCTATTCATTTCTAGCTAGCCATATAGTCCAAAGTAATGTATCTTTGATATATCCCTTATTGTTTGTAAAGCCTCACTTTTATAAGTGCCCTATCATTGATTTAACCAATCTTCAATTCTGCTATTCATCACCATGCATTTACCCAATATATTAAGAATCCATTGCCATAGTTTCTAGACTATTGAGCAATGTTCAAAAATATGGTCTATACTCTCCTCCTCCTTTTTACAAAGAAAAAATTGAGAGGGGCCACGAAAAACCCTTTCATAAGGTTATCCCAATATGAAATTCTTCTATGAACTATTAGTCAAACAAACATTTTGACTTTAGCAATGCTTGGACTATCCCAAATATATCTCCATATTATAGTGATATTGTTATTTTGTTGGTGTTGTACATTATATCCACTTCTTGTTGTGCATTCTCTTGAGCTATTCAAATCCCAAATCAATTTATCCTTGGATCCCCTTAACATAATAATAGTTGTTATATTTCTATTCAATTGCCTCCTAGCATCAATATCTTGTATACTTGTAAAAAATCTTCTTTCCATTTGTATCTTCCTTCCTGATCCTTGTACAAAATGTTTGAAACTCTATCACCATATTTATCTTGAAGAAATCCCATATAAGGTTTCAAAATTGGATCTAAATTGAGTGGGTTTTTATCACACCAAGTATCCATACAAATAGAAATATTTTTCTCTAGTTCCCACCACCCATATTAAAACTTTAATCATTAGATTAATAGATTTTTTTAAACCATTCCAAAGAGAAAAACCATTTGGTAGAGAGAATGCAGTTTAAAATTGGGTCATTGGGCTTAACATACTTAGAATAATTTTGTCCCATTGTGTTTAAGAATTTTTTCCATATTACTTTTCTCCTAAGATCTAAGTTTAAGAACTCTTAAACCAATATCTCTCATATTTTTATCATCACACACCTTGCTCCATTTCACCAAAGGAAATTCCCTTTTATCATGTAAACCCGACCATAAAAAATATTGCATAATATAGATTATTTTTTGAACTCATTTTGGTATAGAATAAATTGACATATAATGTGTTGGAATGGCCTCTAAGACTGAATTAATAAACTACACTCTTCTTGTTAATGATAAACATATATCTTTCCAAGTTGGAAGTTTATTCTAAACTTTACTAATAACTGGATTCCATAATTCTATCTTCATTCTCCCCTCAAATAAAGGCATCCCTAGATAAGTTGGTAAATTTTCCCCCTCCATTTGAAGTAACCTGTAAATTCTTGCTTTGATATTAGCTGGAGTGTTAAGGAAGTAAATTTTGGATTTAGTCCTATTAAATTTTTGCCCTGATGCTCTTTTGTTTTTCCTTTAAAAAATTATTCAAAGATCTGATCTCATTTATCCTTGCCCTTCCAAAAAGGGTTGTATCATGTACGAACTATAGATGGGTGATGTTGTCAATGTTATTACTAACTTTAAGTCCAATTTTTATTTTTTTAAGCGAAAAACCCCTTGCGGGGCCGCCTTGGTCTTAGAGACCACGAACAGGGTTCTACACCATCAAAGTCACTTGGGAGTCGCACTTGACCCTGTTCGCACCAACATTATCAATTGGATTTTGGATACCCAATTCAGATTTTTGGTAGGGTTGAGATTTGAACCTGGGACCTCTCTTGGAGGATTGCCCTCTCCTCTCCAACTCACCTACAACACCTGGGTACTTTAAGTCCACTTATAAGCCCATATTTGTAAGCCTTATTTAAGTTTCTACTCAAAACATTTGCCATAATAATGAAAAAGGAGATAGAGGGTCTCCTTGTCTAAGGCCTATCTTGGATTTCAAATATTATGTTACTAACCCATTGCCCAAAACTGAATAATAAACTGTAGAGACACAATCTTTAGTCCATCTAACCCATTTCTTCTTGAATCCAAAATTTTCTAAAATTGCAAAAATAAAATCCCATTTAACCCTATCATAGGCTTTACTAATATCATGTTTTAAGATCATTGCTTTCTATTTTCTTGAAGCTGTTGAATGAATAACTTCATGAGCTACTATGATCCCATCCAAAATTTGTCTCCCTTTCACAAATCCTCCTTGCTCTTCTAAAATAGTTTTATCTAACAATGGCATTAATCAATTCATGATCACTTTGGAGATAATATTATATGCCATATTACATAGGCTAATGTGTCTAAAAGAATCAAACAATTCAACATCCTTCTTTTTTGGAATTAGGGTAAGATATGTTACATTTATTTTATAAGGTATGTATTGTTTTACCCTAGACTATTCCATTATCACTAATAAAGAATCCTTCACTATATCCTAATTATGTTGGTAAAAAGCTGCATAGAGCCCATTTGGACATAGGGATTTATCCTTATTAAAAGATAAAAGAGCTAAATGAATTTCTTATAGAGTAATAGGCTCCATCAGTTTCCTATTGTCTTAATTCATTGTAATTGAAGGAACATATTGAAGAAGTTTATCATTAAGAACTTTAATCTCCTCAGATCCTATAATATTTTGATAAAAAGACTTTGCCTCGTTTCTAATTTCACTTTGATATTCAGTACAAACCCCTTATATTGATTTAATTATACTAATTTTGGATGTTGATCTTTGTACTATAGCCATCATATTAAAAAACTTTATATTTTTATCTCCTTTTAACCAAGTTTGTCTTGATTTTAATCTCCAAAATTTCTCTTCATTACTCAAAATATTATAATATTCACTAAGCAACTCCCTTTCCTTTAAGCTTGGATAATTATGATGGCTTTTTTGGAATTTTGGAATTTTATCTTTTAGTTCTTCTTTCTTCTAAAACATGTTTCCAAAAATGTTATTGTTCCATTCTTTTGATCTAGATGTCATAGATTTAATTTGATTTGGAAGAGCATACAATCCACAATTGCTTGAAGAATTCCATGTTTGAGGTATCATATCAACAAATTGAGGATGGTCTTCTCACATTTGCTCATATTTAAAATATGATATATATTTTTAATTCAGTTACTACCATGTTAACTCTTATTGGCCAGTTATCTAAACCAATCTCTATTAAGGTGTTAATTTTATCACAAGTTCCTTCATCTGGCCAATGAAATTAGAGAATGCATTTATCTATTTTTTTTTTTCTTTTGGGTTCTAGCCTCTTTTGTTGTTGGTCCACGTATAGTTGTCTTCTTCAAACTCAACCTCCCATAGACTATTATTTTGAATAAAATATGAGAAATATCTCATATTTTGGGTTAATTTCCTAATTTCCCAAAAATTATCATCCAACTTGGTTATGGAATTAAAATATCCTTTGATCATGAATCAGGTTTCTTGGTCTTTACTTCTCATGAAGGCTTGAATCCCACTCCAAAATTCTAATATACCTAAGTAGTAGGTCCATAGACATTGATAAGGATGAAATGAATATTTGTAAAGAAGCAAGTGACTAAAGAGGCTATCCAATGCCCTATTTTATGAATGGTTACACAAGAGGTTCTAGAAGGATTCCAACAAGTTAGAATTCCCCCTATTGCTCCTTCAGAATCCATAGCATCCCATTCACATCTTGCCCATACTACTTTCATAGTCTTTGAAACTTCTTCTTTTATTATTTTAGTTTCTTGGATACAAAGAATATCAAGCTTATTACTTAAGCATAGGTACCTGATACACCTTTGATTTGAGTGGGTATTATCACCCCTTATATTCCATGAGATGATAATCATGTCTCATTAGGGGCTTTTAACTTCACTTACGTATTACCAATATTATTTTGTTGTTTAGTAAAGAGAAGTTCAACCAACTTAGTTTGTGTTCCTTTCTCTATGTTTGCTCTTGATTGCTTGATAATTTGAGGATTTTCATATTTTTGCCTTGCTTATATTAGGAGTAGGTCTTATTATTCTATTCCTCAATATTTTTTCACAATTTTATTTTTCATCATATTTATCCTCTCCTGGCTCTACTATAGAAGCTTTTTTGTTGGTATTTCCTTATTAATGGTAGATGTATTAACTTCTAAAATTGTATTTTATTTACTAATTTTTTCTCCTAAATGGTGCATGGTACTTCAAGAGAGTCTTCAAAATCTGTTGAGACACATGTCTTAGGTTCATCAAGATTATTCTTCCTTAAATCAGGATCATACTAAATAGACGATTCCTTGTTAATATGTTGAAATTGTTGTATTGTGTCATCTAAGTTTTGTTCTACTTTTTATTCATAGGCCCAAGCCTCAAAAGAGTTGGTATTTATTCCAATATCCTTCCTTACTAGTCTCCACTATTTATTTTCTTTCATATTTCTAGATCTATTTTTTGGAAGTTGAAAACCATCTTCATCCATAACCATTTGTAAGTTTCCATTGTGGTTTTCTATATATGATTTTGTTGGTCTCTTCTTAGGGCATGATCTCTCAATATACCCCACCTCATGATATTTTATACATCTAAAAGATATGTTTTCATAATATATGGTTTGGGTCCACATCTTATCCCCATACTTAAGAATGACTGATTTTGGTAAAGCTTTACTTATATCAATCATGACCAATATCCAAACATAAATAGCCAAGAATCCATCTTTCATGGTATTTGAAATCTCAAGGAATTAACCTAGAGTGTTGCCTATTACCTTGAAGGTATCTATTTCCCAAAATTCAATGGGTAACCCAAACATCCTAACCCAAACTGGTACTAGGGATAGAATTACATTTTTAGGTGAAAATCCTTCATACCAATGGGTATTCCCATAAACCAAGGACCCCCTTTTAGGATTTTTTATCTTTATTCCCTAGAAACTCCTAGAGACTTCCAACTCCTATCAATACATTTTCTCAAGGCTAAAGCCCTTGGTCAATACCCATTAGATTTACCAAAAACTACCCTATCTTGGAGCGATAATGATCTCTCTAAGATGCACTCACTAACCTCTACCACTAGAGAAATATAAATTAGTTCATGAAAAGGAAACTAAAATTCAAAATCTATTGAAATTTATTAGAATGTTTTATAGCAAATATAATATTTGATAAAAACTTTACAATAATTTGCATGCAAAGATAAATAAGGGAAAAAAACTTAGCTAAAAAAGTCTGTCCAGATAGAATGTCTTGCCTCACTAAAGTCCTAGCCCTTCATTGCTCTTCCCATCATCTAAACCCTAGCTGATAAATATTTACAATTTAGTTTTTCATGACTTGAAAAATCGTCACCACCCTTGTCACGGATGGTTATTAGTCACTCTATTATTTTGATGCATTAATAGTTATAATATAACCTATCATTGTTAGAGAATCATTTTTTAGTTCTCTAGGAGAATTCTATAGCATTTTTTAGGAGAATTATGTAGCATTGTTACAACTACTAAAATTTGACTTGTCAATGTTATAAAATATTTCTATGAAATTTCTATAGGTTTTTCACCCTATTAATAATTTTATACATGCTTGAAAAGGATATATATTTAGAAATTTTCAATATTTAAACATTCAGGATCATTCTACACACTTTTTAGTTCATCAAACATCTCTTCCAAGCAAATATTAGATGCACATCTTTACCCTTAGTTTATCATGACGATGAAGTAGATGGTTTTTGATCATAAAGAAAGACAAGAAAGTTGTAACTAATAACTAGACCCATTGAATTCTTTCAGATTTATCTGACATACACTTTTTACAAACCTTTAAAAAAAAGTCTTATTCACTCGCCTCATGTTGTATAATAAGCACTAAGTTTTCTAGATCACAAGTAAAGGATTTTTCACTAAGGAATTCCCAAGGTCAACTTCTCAAGTAGGGAAGTAAATTTTCACTTCTTTATCATAATTTGTATAATATTATTGCTATATCATACCTATAAGGGATCATGGTCATTTTAATTACATTAGTATACAACATAGCTTAGAAGGGAAATAAATATAAATTTTTATGCATTGACAACTTTCCTCACAAACAAAAATCTATATTTCTCAATTCAATTACACCATAATATAAAAACCCTCACAATTATCACTTGCACTTGATTTGTATTGCTAATAACTAATAATTTTGGATAGGATTAATGTGTATAGATGGCATAAAATATTAATGTTTTTGTAGGAACAACACTCAGATCAAAATAATCTCCACAAGAAGCAATTGAACAATACAACAAGGCTTCCTTAAAGAGAGAGATTGCAATGACCATTATTACTATGAAAACACCCACTACAATCTACCCCATTCACTCATATAATATTGAATGTAGCTAGTATGGTTGTTACAACATTGACCATAATCCTCTTTCTTGTAATTAGTTTACTATATTTTAATCTAGAGCAAAATGCATTAAGTATGATTTGCTATAAAAAATGTTCAACATTGTTGTCATAGCACCTATTATTGTAGATTGTTCACTAGATTTCATAAAAACAACTATTATTTCTATGCTTACTAGTTGCTTCAATACATATTGTAGTAGTTCCCATTTCTCTAACACATCCATTTTGCTTCATATATTTGTGTCACTATATGGTAATATAGCTTCTTTGTTCTTCACTTCATGTCCATACCTATCATGTTACTTGTCATGTTTTTGTACATCCCTTAAAATATTTATGATTGATCATTATTTTAGGATATTTCTTCCATGATTTCCAATTTTAAAATTGATAGAGTAGGAGATATGGAACAATGTATTGCTCTAGAATAACTTTATGTACCAAAAAGTCCCAATGCATAACCTATTTATGCAAATTAATTTTCTATAGTAGAGAGAACCAACAAGTAGTTGATTACTATAGAATAGTCTTCTATAGTAGAAGAACACAATATTACCCCTTATCTAACTATTTTCAAAAGATATATTACCCTAGATCTAATATAGAAGGAATGAGCTCACTAGAACATTGAGGTAGAATCCTTATTTTGTAGGATGCCTCAATTAAAATATAGGTAAATTTTGTGGACACCTTGGGTATATGAGATTGAAAGACATCAAGAGGAACATGAATTAACACAAACAACATATGTATTTCTTATCAAACACCATGTATAGTAACTTCCATGAATTGTTTTCATTATCTATTCTTCCCAACTTCCATGTGATAACGATTGAGGAGTTGAATATATTCCTATTTAAATTCACATAAAAAATAACAAATGATGAAAAATAAAAAGGTTAAAAAAGAAGATAAATACACTAATAAAAATCCTTGCAGTGTCATTAGATAAGAATTTACTTGAAAACTAGATTTTTTGTAGGCAAGCTCTTGAAAAATCATGGCAATTCTATTTTAGTCCTCTCCTATGTTTTGATTTGTATTTTTCAATGGGGACCAATGAAATCATTGTTAGAGGGAGGACATTGTATTATCTCAATTCATATTTCACTATAACTATGCAAACATTGTCAACTATCCATTTTTGTTGTCATAGGAAGACTTGTAGAAGATTTCAAAATTGGATTAAAGAGTAGTACTCTTAGAGAGATATTTTATATTTAATATATGAGAGTTTTTTCAGTAGTTCATAATTCCACTTTGAATATGCTTTACGAGATGGATGATGATGGTTTTATAGTTAGAGTGTTATCTACTTTTATAGCATTATCTAGCACCCTTACTTTTGTAATAATCCAATACATTTAATAGCATAAAAGTATGGAATGATAACACACAACCATATAATCATGTTGTAATTAGTTTTCTAAAGACAACAACCTATCACAAACAACCACCTATTATGAAAGCTTACTACTAAAAATAGTCTACTATAGTCATATAGTCATCTAGACAACATGTTGTAGATAACAACCTACTACAAAAAGTAGTCTTTATAGGATGTTTTCACTTTTTGTACTATCAATATACTTTTAAAACAATATTTTATGTGGATAAAATGTTGACACATGAAAGTGAATGCCTTATTAAAAAAGAAAAAATAGATTTAAAAATTCTTCCATTAGACGAAAAACCAAAAATAACATTCTAATAAAGAACCAAGTTAAAAGCTAAAATTAGCGGCTTGGTGGTGTAGATACAATAATTTAAATATTCTAGCCCATATATTTATCAATATCATAATACTTCATCATTTGTTCAATAAATTTGATATAGTGAAAGGTACAACAATAGGTTCAAGAGAGATTGAGTTGTTGTGGGACCAACAACACCTTTAGGATAAGGTAAATTATGGGCCCCAAAAATGTCATCTTTTGGGACCATCTTTAGCATGAAAAATAGGCTTTATATACACCATTATATGGTAATTTAATGTGATTTTGATCCTTTTTTATGGATGTTATAAACAATAAGAAATAATTAGGGAGTGGTTTTGACTCAAAATAAGTTGATTAGTTGTAGTTGGTCAATCTATCATACTCATGTTGCAAAAAGCCAATCAATATACTCCAAACAATGATTATGCTATAAAAGAACCAATGCTACAAAATATATTGTTGTAGAAATAAGCACTTGCTACAAAAAACCCATAGCTATGAAATAAATAAAAATTAGATTTGTTGGGATAAATTTTAATCTATTAGGCTAGATGCAAATTAGATATGTTGAGATTGATTTAGTTGGTTGGATCCAAATTAGGTAGAAGGAAATTAGATTTGTTTCCAATCAATTTGATTAGTTCTAAATTTTATAATCTTTACCATCTTCTTATGATTATTATATCCTCTAGATAGAATTGGTTGGATTTATTTCCAACTAATTTAGATTAGATATCTTCTATATTAGTGAGTTATTATTGGTTTATTTTTATGGACTCTCTATGAAAGGAGGCATAATGCATTGTAAAATATTGAAATGGAATCAAATTTCCACTTCTATAATTCTTTTTTGATTAATGAATTAAGGATGTGGTGATCTCCTCTTATTGTACAAAAGGAAGGGACCCCTTGTTTACATAGGAGGAGATATCCACAATCTATTAGAGTAGATGTACTTTTTTTTATTTTTTTCTTTTCTTGTTTTGTAGAGAGGCTATATAGGCTAGATCTATATTTCCTTTGTAGATGGGTGTAAACTACAAATGGCTTAGCATAAATTTACATGATCCCAAATTGATAATTTATTTAGGATCACATAGTTAAAAATTCAAAGTGCTAGAAGAATAGAGATCAAACTTGGTTAGGTTTGTCCCTTGTATTACAAGAAATGCTTCTCAATATCTACTTCTTTATGGGATTAATATATTGTTCTAAGAAATTGATGCATGATTGTGTGCATGTCATTTTGGTTCTATTTGGGATAGTGTTAAAATACCATAGAGGTGAGTCAAGGTTGAGGGTGATGAGTTGTTACTAATTTTATTGTCAATTTTAGCAAGTAGTGTAGTTTTCCTTTTAATTAATTTATATTTCCTGTATTTCAATTCCATCAAGTAGGATTTAGTTTCCTTTTCATCACAAATATAGATAGATATTGGTTAGTTTTATTTTTTTATTTTTCTTTAATCACCTTTACAAAAAAACCTTGCCATCCAGACATGTCCTTGAATTAACACTAAATTAAAGTCACCTATCCTATTATCCTATTAATTAGGTAGTTGTAAGTTAGACATCATTGATATTTTTAATGTATATGATTGTGCATTTTGTCTCTTTCCTCTCTTTGAATTCAAATATGGTTCTTAAAAAGTATGCTTTATTTTTATTCATCTCAACACTAAGATCTAGGATGAGTAGATGATAATAGAATGGACACCTTTGCCATTTTCAGAATGATCAATCATTCAAATATCTAAGCTTCCCTTATTCTTCCACTTGGATAAATTTTTTAAAGTATTTTTTGGTCTAAGACATGATGATTGGTTCTTTCTTACTTGTAAATATGTTTGTGTCTTCCACTCATTGATTATAGTTTATTAAATAGTTGTTTTTCTTTTCCATTTGTTCTACCATTTATGGTTGTGTTGGACCATGAATGGGAATAAGAGGTCTTTGTCCAAGTCATTGCTAGTTCAATTCCCATAGCAACAATTATTTTGAAGTGTCTTCTATTATTTTTAATGTCTCCTAATTGTAAAGCCCTAATCAAAGGTAGGTGGGATTGAATGGAATGATAAGTCTATGAAATTTCTACCCTTACTCAATGGTTGGATGTATTGAATACCATGGTGTTCATATCTTTTGTGCAATGGCTTGGGTGTTGAAATTGTCTCTAAGGAGAAACAAATTTTCATAACAAATTAGTTGGGTTAGTCCATAGGTTAGCACAAGCAATGTAAAGGTATTTGAGGATGGGCTTCATTGGTTAAATTTTGACAAGTGTCTATAATTATATTTTGGCATGATTCTCTCAGAGGTGCCATTTTCCATAGTTGATCCATGGAATATTGGTTAGGATGACATTTATTTTGGTTTTCTCTAAACCTAAGGTTACAATTTTGATTCTCTTACATAGTTGAGGTATATTGGTTCCTTTCTGATAATTTTATAGGGAAGGTTGATGTTCCACTAGTTATGGTTGTGTTATTTTACTTCTCATTAGTACCCATCGATATATGAGACTTGAATGGATAGTGGATAGTGGTGTAAGTTTCCTTTATTCTACCCTAATACATATATATTGCATTCCATTATTAGATCATATTGTTCCCATATCTATGGTAGAATGTGATTTTTCATCCAATAGTGCCCACTAGCATGGTAGTTGGAACTATATTTTTATAATAGGAGGTCTAGAGTTCATGTCTCAAGTGGGAGATCTCCTTGAAGGAAGGTTTTTATGTTTTATTTTCCGCTTAGTGGTTCACTTTATGATCAACCAAACATGTTGGCAACTTGGCTAGATTAGGTAGCCTAAGACACTCTCTTCCTTAATGACTAGGGATTGAATCCCATTCATACTTTTAGTTTTTATCCATGATGATATGACCATCATATTTATTTGGAAATTGACATGGACCCAATTGGAATGCATATAATTTTTTAGCCAATCCAACCATGATACATGGCATCCAATCACTCACCTACTTACACAATGACAAAAAAGTGTGGCAATAGTGCCCCTATCAACATGTAATAAGTGGAAAATTTTGGTTTATCATATTCTTCTAAGGTTTGGAAGGATTAATTATATTTTTCACAATGAACCAAACTTCTAATGGTATAATGTTTGCATGGAAAAGTGTTTGGACCCTTTTTTAGATTGCATGGATTTTTGGGCTCTATGCATTAGTAATATTAATTTAAGGACCTTTTATAGTGTTGTGGGTGAATATTTTGCACCCACTTACTCCCTAAAAATAGAAGTTTCAGGGCTGATGTGAAAAATGACTAAGTATAAGGGTGGGTAGAAAAATGGGTTCACTTCCAAACATTAGGTGCATCCCAAATTGCCACCCAGATAAAGTCAAAAAGAGCGTTGGGAAAAGAATCAGTTTAAGAGCCTATTGCGAGTGTTCCCAAAAGCCCATCCTAATAGGTCCTATGGTATAAGGAAGTCTTGATAGGAAATAAATAGCGTACGATCCCAAAAAACTGCCCTCTAAGTGGGTGGATATTTGGGAAGATGATGGGAGATAATGTAATCTCGAATTACCGCCTGATAACAAACCAATATGGGTGGAGAATTTTGAGGTAGGCTTCATAAGTGCAACCTAAAAATTCTACCCAAAGTTGGCTGAGCACTAGATAAAGTAGAGAATTGGGACAAAATTAAACCATATACCTAGCCCAAAGGATCGACAACATAGGAAAGGTTTTATTATGGTAATAAGATTCAAACTACTTTTATTGCCAACATTGTTAAAAGTACTGGGTTCAAGGTTTGACTAGATGGATAAATTTAATGAATAGAAAATGGTGTGATAGGTGATAGTTGAAAATTTTATGTCATATAATCACGTTGACTCCAGGGTAGGCATATTCAGGCAGTAGCAGGTTCAATTTCATTAATGGTTGAAGAGGGCTTGAGCAGATGTAATCAATACAACCTATTCGAATGAGGTAGAAGGTGTTCTTTCCATGGCAAAAAAGTTGCAGAGAGGGCATATAGACCAGTTGCATGTTGGAATTTCCATCCTTCATTAATGCATATATTAATTAAATTATAATAGTCATTATTGGAAGACTATACATGTATGTTTGTAATACATTTTAAGGGGTCAGCTCTCCAGTCGTTACAACTTATATGTACAATCTGGCTCATATTGCAATACAAGTGGATTATTATCTAGACTTCAATTGTTTTCATGTATGTGATGAGGCCAGGAATTGCCTCATCCATGAACACTTTTTGATACATTATAACTATTTGAATCATCCTTTTTACTATGTTTTTATGTTAATTATGGGAAAAATGCATTATATAATGATGTTTGCATATTCTGAAATGACAAAGTGCATATACTTTGTTTTACTGTTTTTATTGCAATTTCACCTATTTTCAGTTAATTAATTAGTAGTATTATAGCAATTCAGACCTTGTTGAATATTTGGTGCTTAGTAATATTGTGTTCCTTTTTTTAAACTAATTCAAATGGAAAAAGGCACCAAGAACTTGTCCACTGTAGCTGACTGTGCAGGAAAACAGGCTGTAACTATGACAGTTCCAACCAGCTGTACATATATAGCAGGGCTTGGAATCAGTCACTCCAACACGTGCCACCAATACAGAAGGGTGTACAAGATAAGAAAAAGTCAACAAGTTACTCCATATGCGTTTGGAGCATAGATAAGCAACGAATGATCACCTGCCTGTTATTCCGAAGCAGTGCAGGAATAAGCAACACAAGAATAGGGAGTAGCGCATGAACAATAGAAAATGGTCAAAATGCACCAAAAACATGGAAATCATGATTGAAAATTGACCAAGAAGTTAGTCCACCCTATTTGGACTTTGTTCCTTCACCATAGGTGGACCAGCTGGGATAAAGGGATAAAGGTTGACAAATTATAACCCTGCATTCCAGGAAACTATTTTATAAACAATTGGAAATCCCAAAAACTCAGCAAATAGATGTATTAAATTTGTCTTATAAATAAAGCTCCCAAAATGGTTGAGCATAATATATAATAGATATATAATTAGAGATAGTCATTAGTAGAAGTGAGTAGAAGGAAAAGTCTTTGTAGCATTACAGTAAATTGCAGATTTTTCCTACATTATTGTAATGCAGTTGCAGATGGAATAAAAGGTGCATTATTCAAATTTTATTAGCATTTGATGGTTTATAGTGCACATTTAATTTACTTGGTATAAGTTTTAACCCTCTTCTAGTTCTGGAAGCAAGGACCCACTTACAAGATCAGAGGAAGGGCAGCTCAGTGACAGGAAATTCTTGCCAATTTCTTGCTACAGCAAATCAGCAGAACTCTCAGCATTTATTTGCAGCATTAAGTTTCATTTTAGAATTGCACCATAACATCTAGAATAGATTTAATTATGTGTTAGAATAGTATTTAGCATTTGACCTGTAATGGCATCATTCACAACATTTTCTATAATTTCCAGAATTACATCATTTTTAGCATTTTCTGCAATTTCTAGAATTATGTCATATTCAGTTTTACTACAATAAACATTAATTTGGTTCCACTTATGTTCAGATCATCATGAGTTTTATCATTGGTTAATTTTTGCAAGTGTGTGTGTGAATTTCCATTATGCAGTTTACTTTTCTGCAATTTGCTTTGTGGTCAATTTAGCAACATTTTATTTCTTGTCAATTTCAAATTTTGCAGTTTCATTTTCCTGCAGTTTAAATTTAGTTTTATCTTCTGCAATTTGATTTCCTTTGTTAGACATTAGAAAGATACACCAAACCCCCCAAAACACTAACTGATCCATCAATAAAAACTTGTTCTTGAATAAAATTAACCTGCAACTGTGACACCTCCTATCGTATACAGCCTTTGGACACCACCCTGGACTGACATATAATTACTAAATGATGAATGATCAACGACCCTCATCATTTTTGGCATCATTGCCAGGGAACAAACGGTGTTGTTAGGAAAAGTGAAATAGGTCAAGAATTATGTTACAATTTTGAAATACTGCATTTCAGTTTATTTAGTGAATAGGCATGAATGCATAGGCCAAGAGACAAAAGAGGGAGGTTTATCAGAACTAGTTATGAACCACCAAGGCATTCTTCATGATCAGATGAAGAATTTCCTGAGCAAGAAATACCTTCACCAACTGAAGCTTTGGAAAGATTAGAACAAGAGCTGTTTGCAGCACTTTCTGCTAAAAATTCCCTTAAGCCTGAACCATCCTCATCAAACTCAAGAAAGAAAATAACTATGGCAGCAACACCACCACCACTAGGTGGGTATGCTGATGATCCTCCTAAGACTTTTGAATACCCCATATGGTTGGATCCAACTCTAGATGCTCCCATGAAAACTATTTCTCCATCCATATTACCAATTTTTAGGGGAACTATTTCAGAATATCCTGATCAATTTTTGTTTGAATTCAAAGTGTTATGTCAGACTTATGACTACATAATTGATAATAAAAAATTAATTTTTTTTTCTTCCACGCTTAAGGATGCTGATCTCAGATGGTTTATGAGTAATCTTGAACCTAATTCAATCCATACTTGGGATGACATGGAGACTGCATTCTTACATAAATATCAGGATTACTGTAGAGTACAAAATAGGAAAGATGAGTTGTTTTAGATCAAGCAAGAAGAAGATGAGAGTTTAGAGGATTATCTTGATCACTTTGCCTTTGTCCAAAAGAGATGTGGTCCTGTAGAACCTAATTTATTAAAGCCTATCTTCTTAAGAGGATTGCAGGATGAATCTAGGGAAGTGTTAGATTTAATTAGAAAAGGAGACATAGATCAACTTGACCTTGAAGATATTGTAGAGTTATGTAGAAATTATTCCTGCACTCACCAACGAAGAAAGAAATGAAATTTTAGCAATAATGACATAAAGGAGTTGATGGAGGAAATGGCTAATTTAAAAACTGATATCCTTGTTCAACTTAATTCTGCATTAGGTGAGAGAAACATAAAACCCAATTCTACACCACCTTTGGCAATTTATTGCCCGAGATGTAGAAATAAGCATGCCTTGTAGGATTGCCCTTTAAATAAAACTTTTATTTGTGGAATTTGTTCCAAGGAACATTCAAAAGATAGATGTCCTTTGTTGCCTCATTTAAAATCTATTTTGGGCACCCGAATAGAAGAACTTAATGCTATTGGTCAGAGATCTGGTGGTGGCTATACACAATATCTCAATGCTCTTCAGTTTCCAAATTAGGGATAATATCCTTGAAATATGAACATACCATGGGGACATGTAGAAGTCCCTGCACAACCTTGGAACCAACCTTGGAAAACTCCTCCATATTGGTCACATTATGGGTGGATGAACCCAACTTGGTATACAATTCATCCACAATGGACACAACAAGGACAAAGATGGGGACAACAATATCCACCATATCAAGGACAACAAAGGTATCAAGGGAAAGCTCAAAACTTGCTGCCTGCTCCTAATACAAAATTTTAGGGAAGAACACAACATCAACAAACACAACCAGTGAAACAACCTCCACTCCCAGCTCATCCTGTGACTAACCCAAATAATACCAGAAAAACAACCCCTGTTTATGAGGTTGAGTTTGAAGACTCTACTGTAGTTCATGTACTTGACTATAGTAACATCCAACTACATTCAAGGAAGGTTTTACCTGAACCTGTTCCACCTGCCATTGAAGAAATTAGTGAGAAAAAAGAACCTCCAAATCAAGAGATAGTGCAACAAAAACAAAAATAAGAAGTAACAAAAAAAATGCAGGAATCTTCTCTAGTAGCATTACCATACCCTGAAAGGTTTGATCATATTGGTACTGCCCCTAAATCAGAATTAGTGACAAAACTTAAAAATATGTCAATTTCTCTCCCTTTGTTGTAAGCAATAAGGGATGTGCCTTTAATAAAAAAGACTATTCAGGAGTTATGTATCAAGAAACCTGGTAAAAATAAGGCCTTTCCTAAAACTGTTTAGGTTGAAGGAAAATTAGCTGATTTATTGTCTGAGAAACTAGTTCCTCCCAAATATAGTGACCCAGGTAGTCCAATAGTTACAATTACTATTGGATTAATGCAAATTCCTTATGTGCTAATTGATCTTGGAGCTACAATTAATGTCATGACTAAGGACACAATGTAAAAACTACAGCTCAAAAATCTCAGTCCTACCACCATAGTTTTGGAAATGGCAGATAGGTCAATTGTTAAACCAGAAGATATCCTAGAAGATATAGCCATTGAAGTCTCTTCTTGGGAATATCCTGTACACTTCTTAGTGTTGCAACCTAGAAATTTAGTCAATGGATACCCTATCATTCTAGGAAGACCTTGGTCAAGCACGTAATCGCTTTTATAGACTCGCAGTCGTGGGAAATGACCATTTCTAATGGTGTTGACCTCGAAGCAAATTTCTTTATATCCACCAGCTCAACCATCAACTAAATTTTTTGGACAAATTTGGTATCCTAAATCTGATGAAGAACAAGAAACCATTGCCACCTTGGCTACAGTTGTAGTAAAGGAACATATTGAGGAAATCACTACACCAAAAAGAGAAATATTTGAGAATGAAACTATCCTAATTGAAACATTACAATCAGAAGGACTAATTGATGATCAAATTCTTGTTCATCGGTTGTTGTGGCAAGAGGAGGAACAAAATTCAGAACTTTTGTCATCCATGCCTGGTCAGGAAAGATCATTCATACTACCACATGGATGGCATCATCATCTCCTTAACACCTTAAAATGTCCTCTGATTCCATCAGGTATCATCTTTGAGATGCATTCTAGAGTATTTCATACTCTGCAGCCACATCATTGTCCATTAAATGCATTAATTAGTAACTATGAAGCAGCTAGTTCTATCTATCCAGGGATCAAACAAATTGAAATACAGCCTGGTAAATTTTTGAACATTAATAGCTGGCTAAATGAGGACCAAGAAACCAAATTGTGTGTAGTCTTACAAAAACATGTTCAAGCTTTTGCATGGAACTATAAGGACATGACAAGCATTCATCCAGAGGTATGTACACATAGGATATACATAGAAGATGTAAAACCAAATTCAAACTCAGAGACACTTGAATCCTGCTTTAAAGGAGATTGTGAAAGAGGAAATTGAAAAACTCTTAGATGTTGGATTCATTTATCCAATTTCGGACAGTAAGTGGGTTTCACCACCGATCATTGTTCCAAAGAAAAATGGTAAAATGAGAGTATGTGTGGACTATAGGGAGTTAAATAAGGTCACACATAAGGATCATTTCCCATTACCATTCATAGACCAAGTATTGGATACCCTTACTGGAAAGAATTTTTTCTGTTTTCTTGATGGTTTCAGCGGGTATAACCAGATACAAGTTGCGCTAGAAGATCAAGAAAAGACTACCTTTACATGTCCTTGGGGAACCTTTGCTTACAAGGTTTTACCCTTTGGGTTATGTAATGCTCCAAAAACATTTTAGAGAGCTGTTTTAGCAATTTTTTCTGATTTAACAAATGAAAGTGTTGAAATTTATATGGATGACTTCACAGTATTTGGAGATAGTTTTGAATATGCATTAGAACAACTTGAAAAAGTTCTGATTTGTTGTGAAACATACCACCTTTCTCTTAATCCTGAGAAATGCTTCTTAATGATGGAGGAAGGAATTGTTCTTGGACATCATATCTCTTATTATGGAATCAAGGTTGATCCTAAGAAGGTTGAAGTCATCAAAAACCTCCCTTCTCCATAAAATCAAACTGATGTACGTAGTTTCTTAGGACACATTGGTTTTTATCGTAGATTCATTGCTAATTTTAGTACCATAGAAAATCCTATGTTTGCCTTACTCATTAAAGATTCTGAATTTGTTTGGTCTTCTGAATGTCAAAATTCCTTTGAAGACTTAAAGGAGAAATTAACCACTCCACCTGTGCTAAGAGGTCCTAATTGGGAGTTACCTTTTCATATTCAAACAGATGCTTCCAATACTGCTATTGGAGCTATGTTAGGACAAATTGAAAATGGGGAACATTATGCTATTTATTATATCAATAAAAACTTGACAACATATGAGAAAAACTACACTACCACCAAAAAAGAATTCTTGGCTGTAATCTATGCTATTAACAAATTCTGACACTATATCACAGGGTACCAAGTATTCGTCCATATGGATCATGCTACAATCAAATATTTGATGAATAAACCATTGGTTAGTGCAAGAATTATTTGTTGGTTGATTCTGTTGCAGGAATTTGATATTACCATAGTGAACAAACCTGGGAAATCTAATGTAGTCGCAGATTTCTTGTTAAGGATACCAAATGCAGATACAGGAGAAGTGGTGGAAGATACCTTTCCAGATGAAAAGTTGTTTGTTGTCTTTGTACAATCTCCATGGTTTACAGACATAACTAATTACTTAGCTACAAGGAATATTCCTCTTCACTTTACCCCTAAACAAAAGAAACAGTTAATCAAGCAAAGCTCTTCTTTTAAATGGATAGAAGGATTACTATTTAAATGCAGTCTTGGTCATGTTTTACGTAGGTGTATCTACCAGGATGAAGTATATGATATCCTACGAGCATGCCATGATGAACCATCAGGAGGGCATTATTCAGTCAAAAGCACTATTCGCAAAATTTTGGGAACCAGATACTATTGGCCATCTTTGCACAAAGATGTAAAAAGGTACATTAGACATTGTGATGCTTGCCAGCGAATGGGAAAACCTACCTTTACTAATGAAATGCCATTACAACCTCAAATAGGAATAGAACCATTTGAAAGATGGGGTTTAGATTTCATAGGACCCATTAATCCTCCTTCCCAAGGCAAAGTGCATATCTTGGTATGTACTGATTATGTTACCAAATGGGTAGAAGCTCGTGCATTTAAGCATGCTAGAGAAGAAAAAGTTGCTGATTTTTTGTATTCACAGATTTTTTTGCGTTTTGGAGCCCCACAATCCATCACTACAGATCAAGGACCCCAGTTTACTTCAAAATTTATTGAAGCCTTCACTAAAATCTATCAAGTCAAACACAAAAAGTCCTCACCTTATCATCCAAAAGCCAATGGCCAAGTTGAAGTGACCAATAGGGAATTAGAACGAATTTTAACCAAAACCATAGCAGTCCATAGAAGAAATTGGCTAGACAAGTTACCAGAAGCTATTTGGGCTTATAATACCACTTGGAAAACTACCACTGGATTTACACCATATGAATTAGTTTATGGAAAAAACCCTCTTTTGCCTATTGAGTTTGAATTACTAACTCTTCGAACTACTTTGGAAGTAGGTATTGATCTATCACAGGCACAAGAAGATCACATTCTGCAACTTGATGCATTGGATGAACTACGTATGGATGCACTACATCAGACAAAGATAATCCAAGCACAACGAAAGATGTGGTATGATAGTCACATAAAGCAACACAAATTTTAGCAAGGTGACAGGGCCTTGTTGTTTGATTCACAATACAAGGATTTCCCTGAAAAGTTGCAGACCAGATGGCTTGGACCATACCAAATTGAGGAAGTGTTTGACAATGGAGCTGTTCGCCTTACCCCTATTGATGACTCTCAACACAAGTTGTTGGTGAATGGACATCGTCTTCGTATGTACCACAAACCATACAATAGGGAAGAATTATCAAGAAAGTGGAAAATTTGGATGTACACATTTGGGAAGAAAACACTTCTTCCATACCAAATTCAGCAGATTGACACAATGTTATTAAAAATAAAAATAAAAAATAAAAATAAAAATTGAGGAAGTGAAAACCTCTTTGAGGCGCTCCTCAGTTGGGTTTACATGAAAACCGGTGTTTCAACATGTTTACCTAGTTGGTTTCACCATCTGTTAGGACCCTCCTAACATGTCCTAATTACTTATATTATTTATTCATTATATTCTAGGGTCACAACCCTTCACTCTTACAACTATTAGACTAGGTATATAAATGCAATCCACATATGATAATAAGGCATCATCGAACAAATATATAAATTAAGTCTATTGTGGGTTTTATACCTTACAATAAAAAAGTGATTCAATATAAAAACGATCCTGCTTCCAGCACCATTTAGTTTCATACCACCATCACTATTCAATATTAATTTTTTTATTATTTTTTTTTGCTCACCTGTACCAAGTCATATTGATCGTTACCTACACCAACCGCAATGGCTGAAGAACGATGATTACTGGATTTTGTTCATGATAAACATGAAAGGCTCGCTGAAGAAGTTCAATAGGAAAGAGAGGAGAATACCCGAACCACAAGAGAACTCTTCAAGAAAATATTTGCAATGGATGTTAAACTTGATGCCATCAATCAAAATCAGGTGACAACACATGCAAATTCACCCAACCATGGGTCATCAAACCGAGCAATGTTAGGAGGTCCACAAACTTCCATTCTACCATGGACGAGCAAATTAGACTTCCCTAAATTTGAAGGAGGAGACCCTACAAACTGGATCTACCGAGCAGAGCAATATTTCTCACTAAATCAAATTCTGGAAATGCAAAAAGTGCATATCACCTCCTTCCACTTGGAAAACGATGCCATCCAATGGTACCAATGGTTCAAGAAAACTAACGACACTCCGATGTGGTCAACCTTTACATAGAATCTATTAGTGCGATTTGGCCCTAGCAAGTTTCAAAGCTTTACAGGGGCCCTCACTAAATTATGCCAAACCACTTCGGTAAGCGAATACCAAGCAAAATTTGAAAGGCTAGCTAATCGAACATCCAAATTAGACACTGCCTTCTTTCAAGAATGTTTTGTCAGTGGATTAAAAGAAGAAATTAGAATAAAGGTGCAAATGTATAACCCCACAAACATGTTAGAGACCATCGGCTTGGCAAAATTAGCGAAGGACAAAATCAAGGCACAAAATCGGTTCACAAAACCAACTTGGGGGAAACCATCAAACACTTATACCAACCCCAAACCAATGCAAAATGGATGAACCCAAAACTCCTACACAGCCCCCAAAATTAACCCCGCTCTACCAATTAAGCGTCTGAGTTTTGAGGAAATGAAGGAAAGACAAGCTAAGGGTATTTGCTACCATTGCGATGAGAAATTTGACAGAAATCATAAATGTGCCTCACAAAAATTATATATTCTAGATGCCACGGAGGAAGGGAATTCTACTGAAGAGGAACCTGAACTCGAAGTAGAGGTATTATCCAACACACTTGAAAGTGATGAAGAAAATGCACCAAAGGTTTCCTTCAACGCCCTTGCCGAATTTTTTGCCCCTCAAACAATGCGAGTTAAAGGGTATTTTAAGAAAAAAAACCTTACCGCGCTCCTAGATTCTGGTAGCATGCACAATTTTATCGATCCAAAGTTGGCTAAACAAGCAAATTATTTTATATACCCTTGCAATAACTTCGAAGTGATGATTGGAAACGACAAAAAAATTGCATGCAAAGGAAAATGCAGAAATATCAAACTAACTATGGGGCTTTATAACATGAAAAGTGACATGTACGTCCTACCCCTAGGTGGGTGCGACATTGTACTAGGCGTACAATGGTTACGAACTTTGGGCGTATTCCAATGGGAATTTGATGAACTATGGATGAAATTCACAAGCAAAGAACCAAACCTATATTATCCAAGGCCTGAAATTAGGACCTTCCCAAATCGTCAGCTCGCATAGAATGGAGAAAATTATCTGAAGAGGAAGCAAAGGAATGGTCACCTAATTATTTTCAATTCAACCTAGTCATAAAGAAGACGAGAAACCAGAGTTACAAAATATTTTAGACCACCATAAGGCGGTATTCAATGAACCAAAAGGACTACCTCCACAACGTAGTCACGATCACACTATTCCACTATTTCTAGGGCATCACCCTCCTAATATTAGACCTTATCATTATCCATACCTCCAAAATACCAAAATAGAGAAATTAGTTCAAGAGCTTCTTAAGGCAGGAGTCATTAGACCTAGCAAAAGCCCTTACTCCTCTCCAATTATTTTAGTTAGAAAAAATGATGGCTCGTGGCGTTTATGTGTCGATTTTTGAGTGCTTAATAAAATGACCATCAAAGATAAATTTCCTATTTCGGTCATAGACGAGCTATTAGATGAACTCCACGGGGTAGCTTATTTTTCCAAGTTAGACTTACGGTCAGGCTACCACCAAATACGAGTCAATGAAAAGGATATTCCTAAGACGACCTTTCACACTCACGAAGGGCACTACGAATTCTTGGTGATGCCATTTGGCCTGACCAACACTCCTTCTACCTTTCAAAGTCTAATGAATAAGGTATTTCACCATTTTATTCATAAATTTATATTAGTTTTCTTTGATGACATTTTGATTTATAGCAAAACATGGGAAGAACATTTGGACCATGTTAGACAAGCGTTCCAAATCTTGGAGGAAAATCAACTTTATGCAAAAGATCAAAGTGTTCCTTTGGAAAACAAGAAATTAAATACTTAGGGAATATTGTCTCAAAGGAAGGAGTTATGGTAGATCCTTCCAAAATCGAGGAGGTGAAAAATTGGCCTATTCCAAAAACCTCAAAAGCTCTACGTGGGTTTCTTGGACTAACGGGATATTATAGAAAATTTGTCCAAAATTATGGTAAAATCGCTGCTCCTCTAACAACATTACTTAAGAAAAATGCTTTCAAATGGTCGTCTAAAGCGGATGAGGCCTTTATCACCTTGAAAACTGCAATGTGTACCACCCTTGTTCTAGCCATGCCCAACTTTTCTAAACCGTTTTTCATTGAAAGTAACACTTCAGGAATAGGAATGGGAGTCGTACTCATGCAGGATGAAAGGCCTCTAGCTTTTATAAGCAAAGAATTTTCTCTTAAGAATTTAGCTCGCTCTACATATGAAAAAGAGATGTTGGTGATTGTTCATGCTATTCAACATTGGAGGCCTTATCTTATTGGCCAACATTTCATTATACGCACTGACCATCATAGCTTGAAGTATTTTTTGGAACAAAGGACTAATACCCCGAAACAACAAAAATGGGTTACTAAACTTCTTGGCTATGATTATGAAATTACATATAAAAAGGGAAAGGACAACATGGCATTCGATGCACTTTCTAGAAAATTTAAAGATATGCCTCAAGTCCATGCTCTTTCCTCCCTTATTCCTAAATGGGTAGATGAGGTGCATGAAGAATGGATAAATGATCCTACTATCCATGCCTTAATTCAACAACTTCAACATAATCCTAGTAGCAAAACTCCATACACTTGGAAGGACAATATATTAAGATACAAATTGAGGATGGTCCTCACCCCTAATTCAACTTATCGTGAAAAACTTCTTCATGAGTTACATACCTCACCCATTGCAGGCCACTCAGGGTTCTTAAAAACCTATAAAATAGCCACTACCTCCTTCTATTGGGTAGGAATGAAAAATTACATCAAAAACTTTGTAAAAGAATGTGAAGTTTGCCAAAGACAAAATGGGGAGACCCTCGCTATTCCAAGATTACTTCAACCTCTTCCTATACCCACCAAAACATGGGCAAATATTTCTATGGACTTTATTGAAGGATTACCAAAATCAGGAGGAAAAACAACCATTTTCGTAGTCGTTGATCGGTTATCTAAATATGCCCATTTTTGTCCTATGGCTCATCCTTATATCGCTAGAACTATAGCCCACCTCTTCCTAGATAACATATTTAAATTACATGGTATGCCCTCCACAATTGTTAGTGATCGTGACCCAACTTTCACTAGCACCTTTTGGAAGGAATTGTTCAAATTACAAGGTACTCAACTTCGTATGAGCTCCGCTTACCATCCTCAAACCGATGGCAAAACAAAAGTTGTAAATAAATGCTTGGAAACATACCTTTGATGTTTTGTTTCTACTCAACCACTCCATTGGGTAAAGTGGCTTTCACTAGCGGAATGGCGGTATAACACTTCATACCATACGTCCATCAAAATGACTCCTTATGAAGCACTATATGGTCAAACACCACCATCCCTCACTTCCTATCTTCCAGGGACTACAAAAGTCCATGTGGTGGAAATGTTACTTGCTAATAGAGATGACATACTACGGATCCTAAAAGAAAACCTACACACCGCCCAGCATCGCATGAAGCAACAAGTCGATCAACATAGAAGCAAATGTAGTTTCCACGAGGGTGATATGGTTTTCTTACGTCTCCAACCTTACCATCAATCCTCTCTTAAAAAAAAGGTTCTCAGAAGTTAGCACCCAAATTTTACGGCCCGTATAAAGTTCTCCAATGTATTGGGACCGTTGCTTACAAACTAGATTTTCCTCCCTCTTCCAAACTTCACCCCGTATTTCATGTATCTTGCCTTAAGCTCGCAGTGGGAGCCCATATCATGACACAACCCACTCTCCCTGAATTCTTCGATGATGGAGTACTTCTAGTTGAGCCAGAAGCTATCTTGGATTGCCGCTCTCGTCACCTTCATACTCGCGATATCATGGAAGTTTTAATCCATTGGAAAGGTCTACCTTTAGAAGATGCAACGTGGGAAAATTTTCAATAAATCCAGCAGCGATTTCCAAATTTCCAGCTTTGAGGATAAAGCTCTTTTAAGGGGGGTGGCATGTTAGGACCCTCCTAACATGTCCTAATTACTTATATTGTTTATTCATTATATTATAGGGTCACAACCCTTCACTCTTACAACTATTAGACTAGGTATATAAATGCAATCCACATATGATAATAAGGCATCATCGAACAAATATATAAATTAAGTCTATTGTGGGTTTTATACCTTATAATCAAAAAGCGATTCAATATAAAAATGATCTTGCTTCCCGCACCATTTAGTTTCATACCACCATCACTATTCGGTCTTGTCTCATGACTTTTGTTTCGTCTGTTTTCAGATTGCACCTACCTTAGTTCAAAGATTGATTAGCTGGAAATCTCAGCAGAAGCACTTTGAAATGTAGATAAAATGGTTATAACAGGTATGTGTCATTTTCATTTTCTCGTGTTGGCAATTTTGGGTACCTTGGGTACATTGCCTTTGCTCAAGTGTATAAGTTGCCATTGATGTCAAGAAGCTTTTGAAGGAATTTGATTTGATGTAAAATAATTTGTTTTAATGAAGTTTCGGCATGACAGGTTCGAAAGAAAGCAAGTTAGAAAAGTGTCACGATATCGTGACATGTCACAGTTTCACGACTCAAAGAGGAGAGAGAATGTTCGGAGTTAGAAATGTCACGATTTCGCGACATATTGCAAGGAAGGTTGAACAGACAAAAAAGTGTCACGATTTTGTGACATGTTGCAGGAGAGAGAGTCTGAAAGAAAAAGTGTCACGATTTTGCGACATAATGCAGGAGAGAGAGTTCGAGAGAAAAAGTGTCACGATATCGCGACATGTCAGGTTTTCGTGACCCAAAGAAAAGAAAAGTGCTAAGGAGAAAAAGTGTCATGATTTCGCGACATGCAGCAAAGGGAAGAGTCTAAAATGATAAGCATTGCGATTTCGCAACAGATTGCAAAGAAGACATACGAAAGCTGAAACCGTCACGATTTCGTGACATGCTGCAGATGAAATTGTTCCAAGTAAGAACTATCATGATTTCATGACATGCAGCAAAGGAAAGGTTTCAAAGTAAGAAATGTCATGATTTCATGATAGGTTGAAGAGAAAGCAAACAGATGTAGAAAGTGTCATGATTTCGTGATAGATTGAGATGGTAGCATTCGATTGGAGAAAGTGTCACAATTTTGCGACATAAATAGAATGCAGGTCTTCTATAGGAGAAGTGTCGTGATTTCATGACAAAAGTAGAGAAGAAGGCTATGAAGACAGAAGTGTCATGATATCACGACAGAAGTAAAGTCAAAGTCTACAGAGGCAGAAGTGTCGTGATTTTGTGACAAAAGCAGAAAGGAGGTCGACGAAGGGAGAAGTGTCACGATATCGCGACAAAAGCAAAGTTGATGCTGACAAAGACAAAAGTGTCATGATATCGCGATAAGAGCTTAGTTGAAGACGTCAAAGGCTGAAGTGTCACGATATCATGACAAAAGCCAAAAGAAAGTGTACGGTTGCAAAGGTGTCGCAATATCGCGACATGTTGTAGTTTCGTGGCAGAAGCTACAGAAGAGTTTCAGAGGCAGTGAAGCCGACAAAGTTAAATTTTAGCCGACAAAAATTAGGGCTTGCAGCCAACATAGTTTAGGGTTTTTTTTTGGTATAACAACCGACTAAGATTAAAGTTTTCATCATGAAAATTTTGTTATAAAATGAGGGTTGTTTGGAGAGTTGAGGGTTGTGTGTTGCGACGTTCGCTGATAGAGCGCAGAGTGAGAGGTTCGATCACCAAGAGTAGAGTGCAAAATTTGATCGAAGTGTGCAGAGTGAGCGAAGATTCATGGTGAATTTTTCTAAGTACCGCTGTGTTTGCACAGACAGTGCAAAGGTTGAATTTCGACCAAAATGCGACTGTGATTGCACAGAGAGAGCTGAGGACTTGTGAGCTAAGTTTGATAGTTCTATTAGAGAACTTGAGGACAGAGATGTATTGGTTCTATGAGAAGAACTTGAGGATAGATTTGGTTGCTGAGCTGCTATGGACGTGATCATAGAAGGCAGAGGTCTCTTAGGCTAAGCATTGAGGACAAGAGGTCTTCGATGGAAAGGAGTTCCATGTGCTGACAAGAGGTAGAGGCAGTTGATCTTCTGAGGGATCATTTCTAGAGCAGAGGGGAAGGTATCTCCTTTGAGTAGAGGCTCATAAATTTTGATTGGGAGAAGGTATCTCCTTTGAGCCAAGGCTCATAAAAATTGTATTTGAGAAGGATTCCCAAAGAACCTTGAGATAATTTTAGAGAAAATTTTTTGTGGATGTAGCCCAACCATTTTGGGTGAACCACATTAAACATGGGTCTTCAATGTGTGATAATTTCTATCTTGATTAATGTTGTGTTGATGCCACTGCTATCTAAAATTAAAATTATTAATTGGATAAGTCTTATACTGTTCACCCCCCCTCTCAGTATAAGCTTGTGTTCTTCAATTGGTATCAGAGCGGGTCTCTCTAGAAAGAGCCTAAAAGCTTGGAGAAGGATCTATCAAAGGAACATACAGATTCAGAAAGATATGAAGAGGTTGAGTTCGATCTCAAAGGTGAATTCTTCTTGGATCTAAGAAAGCTTGAGAAATTCAGGGAAGAGAATTCTGTTCTCAAGTATCAATGTCAGGAAGAAGAGATAACAAGATCAAAATTGTCTCAAAGTGTTATAGACTTCAAAATTCTAGCTGAAGAAGGGAAGAAGATTGAACAGGTTCTGACAGAGGCTCTAAAAGGAAAGGAAGCTGATTGCGAGAAACTAGAAGAAGAGGTTATGTCTCTTAGAGTGAAGTTGGACCAGTTGACTCTCAAACAAAATACTCCATGTGAAAAGCAAAAGAAGGATGGTATCACCATTTATGAAATAGGGTCTTCAAGCAAGATCAATCTTCATCCTGAAGAGCGGTGGATTCCAGTTGGTCACAAGAAGAACAACCATCCAAGGCATCAAAATAGGTTACATAATACTTTCCATGGCTATTGTTTTTTCTGCAAGAAATTTGGTCATGAAGCTATGCATTGCAATAAGTATTTGAATAGCCATAGTAAGGAAAATGTTAACTCTTTTGCACCTCTTATGAATAAAAATGTCATGTGTTACAAGTGCAAGAATTTTGGGCATATAGCAAGGATGTGCGGTTTGGATAGATCTAGCCTTGAGTTCACTAAAAAAAGAAATGAGATCAAATCTAAGTCAATGATAGTTCAAATTGCTTTTCATGCTCAAGACAAAGTAGAAAAATGGTATCTTGATAGTGGTTGTTCAAAACATATGACTGGTGAAAAGGAAAAGTTTTTGGTCTTTAAAAAAACAAACAGAGGAACAGTAAGTTTTGGAGATAACAGGTCAGCTAAAATCTGTGGTAAAGGGACTCTTAGTTTGGATGGAAAATCCAAAATAGAAAATGTGCTTTATGTAGAAGGCCTAAGACATAATCTTCTAAGTGTGAGTCAACTTTGTGATCAAGGGCACATAGTATCTTTCTTTTCAGATAGATGTGAGATAAGTAAAGAAAAAAATGGAAAACTCATTGCGAGTGCTACAAGGACTCCAAACAATCTTTACATGCTAAGTGAGATAAAAAGGGAAAAGTGTTTTCTAACTCAAGAAGATGAGAGTTGGCTATGGCATAAAATATTGGGGCATTTGAGCTTTGATAATCTTGTCAATATTAGTAACAAGGAAGCAGTTAGAGACTTGCCCAAAATAAAAAGGCCCCATAACATCATTTGTGGTCCGTGTCAACATGGAAAATAGACCAGAACCAGTTTCAAATCAAAAGGGTATACTTATTCAAAACCATCTACCAGAACTCAAAGCATTCAGGGAGAAAGCTACTTCATGCTGTTTATAGATGATTATTCTAGAATGACTTGGGTTACTTTTCTCAAAGAAAAATCTAAAGCTTTTGAAAAATTTAAAGCTTTCAAAGAAATGATTGAAAATGAGACTGACAAGAGAATAAAATGCTTAAGATCAGATAGAGGAGGAGAGTTCACTTCAAATGAATTTGTGGAATACTGTGAGCAACAAGGAATCAAAAGAGAATATTCAGCAACAAGAACTCCTCAACAAAATTGAGTAGTTGAAAGGAAAAACATAACTATTGAAAATATGGCTAGAGCTATGTTAAATGAGTCAAAACTTTCAGATGGCTTTTGGAAAGAGGTAGTCAGTACCACGATCTACATTATCACCAGGGCCCAACTTAGAGTCAATCATCATAAAACTCCTTATGAGTTGTGGAAAGGAAGACCAACTACAGTAAAATACTTCAAAGTGTTTGGGAGTAAGTGCTTCATCAAAAGGGAAGATCAGAATTTGGGTAAGTTTGATCCTAGGTGTGATGAGGGAATCTTTCTTGGATATTCCAACAGAAGCAAGGCCTACCGATGCTTCAACAAAAGAACTCATACAGTTGTAGAGAGCATAAATGTAATAGTTGATGAAAAGACAAGGATAAGAGAACCAGTCAAGGAACTCGGTGATGAAATTTGTCAAGAAGAATTCGAGAGAGGCTTCAGATGAAGAAGAGGAAAGACAACAACTCGCTTCCCAAAACTCCTTCACGATATGTTCGAAAACATCATCCCAAAGATTTGATCATTGGTGATCCAAATAGCAGGAAAACAAGAAGAAGAGTCATTCCTTCACGTGATTCTACAAATGTTTCATTATTATCTCGGATTGAGCCAAAATATTTCAAATGAAGCTTGTACGAGATAAGTTTTGGGTAAAAGCAATGGATGAAGAGCTAAATCAAATAGAGAAAAGTGAAACTTGGGATTTGGTTCCAAGACCTAAGGACAAGAATGTCATTGGCACAAAATGGATATTCAGAAATAAACTCAATGAGGATGGAAAAATTGTCAAAAACAAAGCTAGGTTAGTCTGCAAAGGTTATGCTCAAGTAGAAGGTGTTGATTTCAAAGAGATGTTTGCTCCTGTTGCTCATCTTGAAGCTATCAGAATGTTTTTGGCCCTTTCAAGCTTCAAATCATTAAAGGTATATCAAATGTATGTAAAGTCAGCTTTTATAAATGGGGTGTTGGTAGAAGAAGTCTACATAGAACAGCTAGGAGTGTCTCTCTCAGAACAGTCAAACTATGTGTGTAAACTAAAAAAGGCCTTGTATGGGTTAAAGCAAGCACCGAGGGCTTGGTACTCAAGACTTGACAATTATCTTCATGAGCAAGGTTTCAGGAAAGGTGTGGTAGATAGCAATTTGTATATTAAGGATGAAGGTGATGATATGTTGATTATGGTTGTCTATGTTGATGATATTATTTTTGGGGGAAATAAGACTCAGATATGCAAAGATTTTGCTAACACCATGCAGAAGGAATTTGATATGTCTATGATTGGAGAGCTATCATTCTTTCTAGGTCTTCAGATTGCTCAATAAAAAAATGGTGTATTTCTCTCTCAAGGGAAGTATATCAAAGAAATGTTGAAGAAATTTGGGATAATGGACAACAAACCAGTATGTACTCCAATGATTATAGGGTGCAAGATGAGTAAGGATGATGAATCTCTAGTGGTAGATCAAAAGTTGTATAGATCAATGATTGGCTATTTATTATATGTTACAGCTACCAGACTAGATATCATGCAGGCAGTTGGGTTAGTAGCAAGATTTCAGGCAGCTCCAAAATATTCTCATGTTATAGCAGTTAAAAGGATATTCGGATATCCCAAGGGCACTATGGACCTTAGGCTTTGGTATCCCAAAGGTGATGATTTCACCCTCATAGCCTATACAGATGCAGATTGGGCAGGCAGTACTGATGATAGGAAAAGCATTAGTGGTGGAGCATTCTTTTTGGGAAAGAGTTTGGTTTATTAGCTAAGTAAGAAACAACTTTCAGTTTCCTTATCTACATCAGAGGCTGAATACATAGTAGCAGTGGCTGGGTGTACACAAGTTTTATGGATGAAAACCACCTTGGAGGATTTCAAAGTCAAGCATGAACAACCCATCTCCATACTTTGTGATAATACAAGTGCCATAAGTATTTCCAAAAATCTAGTAATGCACTCAAGGACAAAGCACATTTCCATCAAGTATCACTTTCTAAGGGAGAAAGTGCAAGACAAGCAGGTCAAGCTAGAGTATGTGTCTACTAAAGAGAAGATTGCAGATATCTTCACCAAACCTCTTCCAAGAGATACGTTTGAGTATTTGAGGGAGAAATTGGGAGTTGTACTCCCACCCTAGAATTAATCACCTCATCAGGAGGTGGGGGAGGGACCAAGCTAAGAGGCTCTTTCTTAGTCCTAAGCCCCAAAGGTGACCCTTTGCCATTGATGACAAAGGGGGAGAGATATGAGTAAGGGGGAGAGCTTCAAGTGAAGAGGAAAGCTTCAAGTCAGGGGGAGCAAAAATTTAAAGGAAGATTCTCGCTTGTGGGCATAGTTTCTCGCTTGTTAACATAGTTGGTTTCAGTTTTGGCTCCCCGAGACGTGTTTTCAATAAAGGTTTGCCATCAATGACAAAGGGGGAGATTGTTGGCAATTTTGGGTACCTTGGGTACATTGCCTTTGCTCAAGTGTATAAGTTGTCATTGATGTCAAGAAGCTTTTGAAGGAATTTGATTTGATGTAAAATAATTTGTTTTGATGAAGGTTCAGCATGACAGGTTCGAAAGAAAGCAAGTTAGAAAAGTGTTGCAATATCGTGACATGTCACAGTTTCGTGACTCAAAGAGGAGAGAGAATGTTCGGAGTCAAAAATGTCGTGATTTCACAACATATTGCAAGGAAGGTTGAACGGACGAAAAAGTGTCACGATTTCGTGACATGTTGTAGGAGAGAGAGTCCGAAAGAAAAAGTGTCACGATTTCGTGACATAATGCAGGAGAGAGAGTCCGGGAGAAAAAGTGTCTCGATATTGCGACATGTCGAGTTTTCACGACCCGAAGAAAAGAAAAGCGCTAAGGAGAAAAAGTGTCACGATTTCGTGACATGTAGCAAAGGGAAGAGTCTGAAATGAGAAGCGTCACGATTTCGTGATAGATTGCAAAGAAGACGTACAAAAGTTGAAACCGTCACGATTTCACGACATGCTACAGATGAAACTATGCCAAGTAAGAACTATCGCGATTTCACGACATGCAACAAAGGAAAGGTTTCAAAGTAAGGAATGCCACGATTTCATGACAGGTTGAAGAGAAAGCAAACAGATGCAGAAAGTGTCATGATTTTGCAACAGATTGAGATGGCAGCATTCGGTTGGAGAAAGTGTCACGATTTTGCAATAGAAATAGAATGCAGGTCTTCTATAGGAGAAGTGTCACGATTTCATGATAAAAGCAAAGAAGAAGGCTATGAAGACAGAAGTGTCACGATATCACAATAGAAGTAAAGTCGAAGTCTGCAGAGGCAGAAGTGTCATGATTTTGTGACAAAAGCAGAAAGGAGGTCGACGAAGGGAGAAGTGTCGCGATATCGCGACAAAAGCAAAGTTGATGTTGACAAAGACAAAAGTGTCACGATATCATGACAAGAGCTTAGTTGAAGTCGTCAAAGGCTGAAGTGTCACGATATCATGACAAAAGCCAAAAGAAAGTGTACGATTGCAAAGGTGTCGCGATATCGTGACATGTTGTAGTTTCATGGCAGAAGCTACAGAAGAGTTTCAGAGGCAGTGAAGCCGAAAAAGTTAAATTTTAGCTAACAAAAATTAGGGCTTGCAGCCGATGTAGTTTAGGGTTTATTTTTGGTATAACAACCAACTAAGATTAAAGTTTTCATCATGAAAATTTTGTTATAAAAGGAGGGCTGTTTGGAGAGTTGAGGGTTGTGCATTGCGACGTTCGCTGATAGAGCGTAGAGTGAGAAGTTCGATCACCGAGAGCAGAGTGCAAAATTTGATCAAAGTGTGCAGAGTGAGCGAAGAGTCATGGTGAATTTTTCTAAGTACCGCTGTGTTTGCGTAGATAGTACAAAGGTTGAAGTTCGACCAAAATGCGGTTGTGATTGCACAGAGAGAGCAGAGGACTTATGAGCTGAGTTTGATAGTTCTATTAGAGAACTTGAGGACAGAGATGTATTGGTTCTATGAGAAGAACTTGAGGATATATTTGGTTGTTGAGCTGTTGTGGACGTGATCATAGAAGGAAGAGGTCTCTTAGGCTAAGCATTGAGGATAGGAGGTCTTCGGTGGAAAGGAGTTCCACGTGCTATCAAGAGGTAGAGGTAGTTGATCTTCTGAGGGATCATTTCTAGAGCAGAGGGGAAGGTATCTCATTTGAGTAGAGGCTCATAAATTTTGATTGGGAGAAGGTATCTCCTTTGAGCCGAGGCTCATAAACATTGTATTTGGGAAGGATTCCCAAAGAACCTTGAGATACTTTTAGAGAAAAGTTTTTATGGATGTAGCCCAACCATTTTGGGTGAACCACGTTAAACATGGGTCTTCAATGTGTGATACTTTCTATCTTGATTAATGTTGTGTTGATGCCACTACTATCTAAAGTTAAAATTATTAATTGGATAAGTCTTATACTGTTCACCCCCCTCTCTCAGTATAAGCTTGTGTTCTTCATTCTGAATAATGTAAATCATTAGTATATAGTGTATATATCCTTGATTAGTATAAAAGCATATAAAAAGGGGAATCAAAAATAGAAATTTCTTGTCAGTGTTTCAAAAATGCCTCTGCCTAGTTCTGCCCTAGAATGAAAAAACAAAAGTGCGTTGGAATCAAAAAGGGAAGTGCATGAATAAACTGTTTATATTCTAGAGCGCAGGAATGATTCATCAAGCACAGGAATAAGTTCATGCTTAAGGCACAGGAACGAGCTATGTATAAATGCTAGAATAACTTATTAAGTGCAGGCATCAATCACTAAGCGTAGGAATGAAGTTTTGTGCAATAAAGTCTACGACACATGGCTTGCAGTGATTTAATTGGTTTTGAAAAGGGACAAGTCTCAAGATAGCATGTGATAGCTGGAACCCATAACAAGAATGAGCAAAATTTAGGATTGACAACTTCACGTATGCTACCATGTCACCTGCCCTGATTACTCTACAAGTTTCGAAGCAGTTCCTACGTTGCTATAATTATTCCTGCTACGATGATTAAAATCCTAAAATCAGACGCAAGCTCGTACTGTCCAACAATTTATAGACACCACATAAAATAAGGAAAAAAACTACACCATGGGGGGAAAGAAAATCAGAGCCAAACCTAAAAATATCAGTTACCTGGAGAGCGATCCTGCATCTCTGCAAATATTTACTAATGGAGGATTTCTACCATTCCTATGAAAACTTGATGGATATTTTGAGGGCTTGGCGACAGAGTTCACACGCACCTTCCGCAACAACCGAGTGCACATTAGCGGGATGACCATCCAGGTAACTCCCGAAATACTCAGCCAAATCACTGAATTACCCCTTCAGGGTTTGCAGATTGTGAAAACTAGGAGAAATATTTTAGTTGACCTAGTTAATTAGTTTAAGGAAGAAGGGGATGGACAAATTGAATTCTTGATGCATAGGAGTTTTTGTAAGGGGGTAAAAAGACCTAGTTTACCGTCCCCTTAGGACGAAGTTGCAATGTGGGTTATGAGATACATCATTTGTGATGGCCAATTTCCTATTGTATCTGGCCCACACATTCGTATTCTCAACCATCTATGCCATGGATCAGTAAAACTAGAATATATGGTCAATATTCCCTTATATCTTTATCAAAATCTAAAGGCTATGGCCCTAAAATACCAAGCAGGGAAGGTAAGCCCTAAACACCATGGGCTCATCAAACTCATTTGCAAGTATCAATTTAGGGGAAACCCTAGGAATTTTGACTACTTCTTCTCTCCTTGGGCAAAGACAAATGATTCTAACTCTGCACGAAAGGAAGAGGAAACAGAGGAAGAATCTAAAGAAAACCCTAATCCAGAGCCCTATGATATCAAAATTTCTCCTTCTCCAGACGGTCCCCCATATTCATGAACTAGAAAATAGCAAGCATCCACATCTGGTTCCTAGTTAAAAAGAAAAAGGGTAACATTTGTAGAAATTGTACAACCCAGTAGAGAAATTAGGAGTTCAAGTGAACATGCATCTACTCCAGAATCAACAGAAGAACCTGTATCTTCTCCTAAATCAATAGCAACATTTGCAGTTGCTCTAGAACATCCAAAAACTGCACCTGCTAAGAAATATCTAGGTTCTACAGGGTTAAGAAGGTCTGCTAGACTTCAGAAAATTAAAACCCTGCCAGAAACACCAATAAAAATCATGGACCCAATCTGTATATCAAGTGAAGGAGAAGTTAGAATAGAAGATGCATAGGAAAAAGACATTGAAACAAAAATGATAGACACAAGGATACAGACAATGGAACTGGACACAACCATAGAAGAAACTCCAATAAGCCCTATATGTACACTGGTTGATTATACTTGACTCTGATTCTGAGGAGCATTTGAATTTTGATTTTGAACTAGCACATATTGATGTGCACACTCCAGTGCATTCTGAGTCTGAGAAAGATTCTAAGTCTAATTCTGAAGAAGAAATCAATATCCACACTCAATTGCATGCTGCAAAGAGTGTTATTAAAACCCAGGTCCATTGCATTGAATAGGCTGAAGAAACAATAAAACACAAATATCAACAAATTTCCCTGCTTCAACAGCAAATTCAAGATCTGTAGAACAAATTGTCTCAATTGGAACATCAATCTACAAAGATAGCAGAGGCATCACCCGATGAATGGGCACAGATCCTATTGGATTTAGCTGAACAATTAGAGGATAACACAACACCTGCACAAAGATTACCTATTGGAGAAGAAGCACAAATAGAAATATTTGAAGAAGTTAAAAATGACACTACCCTTTAGCAGGAAACACAAACACTTTTTATGGATGAACAAGAGGTTGTAGCTCAAGACCAGGTATTCACACTCTCTCCTCTTGTTTCTACTAATCCAATTAGTATAGTTACAATAGAACAAGGAACACAAATAGATTTTCCAGTTGTAACACCAACTGTGGAAGTTGGTGTACAAGTAAATATAGTGGCACAAATGCAACCCATTGTGAGGACCCCAGACACAGTGCCTTTAAATATGTAAAATGAAGACCTAGCATATTGGATGACCCAGTGTCATCAGTTAGAGGGAAAGGTTGCCACTTTGACCTCTGCAACAATCAAATTAGCAGAGAAGGAAACATAAATTAATAGGTTAAAAGCACAAGTGCAGGATGTATGCTAGATTGCAGAATATGCAATACAATGCAGAAGACCACCTAGGTTTTATAGCCTCCTACTCAAGGAGAGATACCTTCGCTAGCAAATCATGAGACTTACTTCTGAGCTACCTCATCAGTTAAAAAATCCTAGAGAGTTTGTGGAGGCATTTTTGCAAAGTCCAGTAGAGCAACAAAACCTATTATGTGAGTTATTTTTGCATAATTTATTTTTGCCAATAGAAAGTATGTTTCTGCCTCATATTTATACAGGTAACTTACAGCTGAGAGCCTTCATGTCCACTCTACAAAATCATATCTATTGGGACACAAAAAAGAAATTAACTAAAGAATTGGAATCACAAGATGTTTTACTTATCAGGCCTGCTCCCCTGAATCATAAGGATTGTACAAATGTTCATTATACCTTCATGCGGGATATCAGAATGAAAAAACTCTATATAGGAAACCTTCACAGATGTATAACACAATTTCAAATTTTTTGTGTAGACTTCTTTGATAATGCTTTGGCAGCCTATAAAAACATATGGGGTGAGTTATCTATCTCTCTACAAAATCGGGAGCCAATTTCTCCCACTAATTTGTTGTGGTCAAGGAGAAGGGCAGAAGGCATTGACCAAATTATCTTAGAAATAAAGGAGCTTTGGATAGGTCTGAGATATAGGATGCCCATAATTATCACTCCTGTCCCCTACTTCTTTGATAATGACCCACAACCTGATATGCACTTCCAACAATGGTTTCAATCCATCAAAGCAATCAATGGATTCTATAAAATTGGTGGCGCATTGCTAAAATTTTAGGAGAGATATCTAGACTTGGATCTATGTGCCTCTGTAGCTGCATAGAATGCATGAGGGCATGCATTACCATAAGTTGGGGGGAAAATGATGAGTCCATGAATTGCCTCATCCATGAACACTTTTTGATACATTATAACTATTTGATTCACCATTTTTACTATGTTTTTATGTTAATTATGGGAAAAATGCATTATATAATGATGTTTGCATATTCTAAAATGACAAAGTGCATATACTCTATTTTACTATTTTTACTGTAATTTCACCTATTTTTAGTTAATTAATCAGTAATATTATAGCAATTCAGACCTTTTTGAATATTTGGTGCTTAGTAATATTGTGTTCCTCTATTTAAACTAATTTAAATTAAAAAAGGTGCCAAGAACTTGTCCACTGTAGCTTACTGTGCAGGAAAACAAGCTGTAACTGTGACAGTTCCAGCCAGCTATACATATACAACAAGGCTTGGAATCAATCACTCCAGTACGTGCCACCAATACAGAAGGGTGTACAAGATAAGGAAAAGTCAACAAGTTACTCCCTATGCGTTTGGAGTGCAGATAAGCAACAAATGATCACCTACCTGTTATTTTAGAGCAGTGAAGGAATAAGCGATGCATGAATAGGGAGTAGCGTAGGAACAACAGAAAATGGTCAAAATGCACTAAAAACATGGAAATCATGATTGAAAATTGACCAAGTAGTTAGTCCACCCTATTTGGACTCTGTTCCTTCACCATAGGCGGACCAGCTAGGATAAAGGGATAAAGGTTGACAAATTATAACCCTGCATTCTAGGAAACTGTCTTATAAACTGTTGGAAATCCCTAAAAATTAGCAAATAGATGTATCAAATTTGTCTTATAAATAAATCTCCTAGCACGGTTGAGCATAATATATAATAGATATATAATTAGAGATAGTCATTAGCATAAGTGAGTAAAAGGAAAAGTCTTTGTAGCATTACAGTAAATTGCAGATTTTTCGTGCATTACTGTAATGCGGTTGCAGATGGAATAAAAGGTGCATTTTTCAGATTTTATTAGCATTTGATGGTTTATAGTGCACATTTAATTTACTTGGTATAAGTTTTCACCCTCTTCTGGTTTTAGAAGCAAGGGCCCACTTACAGGATCAGAGGAAGGGCAGCTCAGTGACAGGAAATTCTTGTTGATTTCTTGCTGCAACAGATCAGCAGAACTCTGTTAGCATTTATTTGCAACATTAAGTTTCATTTCAGAATTGCATCATAACATCTAGAATAGATTTAATTATGTGTTAGAATAGTATTTAGCATTTGACCTGTAATGGCATCATTCACAACATTTTTTGCAATTTCTAGAATTACATCATTTTCAACATTTTTATAATTTCCAGAATTATGTCATCTTCAGTTTTACTGCAATAAACATTAATTTGGTTCCACTTACATTCAGATCATCATTATTTTTATCATTGGTTAATTTCTGCAAGTGTGTGTGTGAATTTCCATTCTGCAGTTTACTTTTCTGCAATTTGCTTTGTGGTCAATTTAGCAGCATTTTATTTCTTGTCAATTTCAGATTTTGTAGTTTCATTTTCCTGTAGTTTAAATTTAGTTTTAGATTTTGCAATTTTATTTCTTTTGTTAGACATTAGGAAGATACACCAAACCCCCAAAAATACTAACTGATCCATCAATAAAAACCTGTTCTTGGATAAATTGAACTTGCAACTGTGACACCTCCTATCGTATATAGCCTTTGGACACCGCCTTGGACTAACATATAATTACTAAATGATGAATGATCAACGACCCTCATCAGTATGTATAGGTATTTCTCTGTGATATATTTATATTAAGGTTAGCTAAATTAATAGGATTTAATTTTGCTATCTGGATTTTATGTTGTTTATTCCCTAATTATAGTATTCACAATAGAGCGATGTGAGGTAAATGGTTAATGAAATCAGTGGTTGGTATGTTATATAATCTACAAATATTGTATGTTATGTGTTAGATTTATCATATGTGTATTTTGATGTGATTGGATCTATACCAATTTGATTTCTATATTTAAGTTCTCTTTACTTTCCTCCTTTCCCATTTTCCTTCAAGTGCTCTTAGCTAGGATTCATAAGGAACTGGTCTACTCTAGAGATTGGATTCTAGATTTTAGTCTTGTTTTTACTCAATGTTTTTCAGGGTTTACAGGTGTGCAATGCTCCTACATTAGGCCAAATATCGTACCAATAATTTTTTGGAATGCCCGGTGGGACTCGAAAGTCCCCTATTATGAGTAGTCTTAGAGTTTGGTGACTCAGTAATCTACTAATCACCTAGAAAATCCATTCACATAGTGATCCAAAAATCCCTTTTAGTGCAATAATTTCATGTTTACAAGGCATAGGGCTAGTTTACTTAAGGATCCCATTGATTTCTTTGAGCTAGCCTTCATAATAAGGCAACCATCTACCTTCGCTAAATCTATTTTACTTTCATATCTTTTAGAGAATCAAGACAATGCTAATTTAGATTCTAAGAAACCTATTACCTTTCTAGAAGCCATGGCTCAAAATCAAAATCAGAACCAAGGGTATCCCAACTAGGACCATACTGGTCCCCTCAACCTTACAAATCAAATACCATTCCCCCAATAGCCGTAAAAGCCTTGCCTACATATGATGACACATGGAAAACTACATATGAGCACTACTAGGATGTGGTAGTATTGGCTATTGTTCAAAACATTTGGTAAGAAGACATCATGATCAGGTTTTTGGTCATATCCTTGAAGGGAAAAATATTGTATTGGTATAGAACCTTACCCAATGGGACTATTACTTGGTGGGTTGACTTGGCAGGAAAGTTGATAGCATAATTTGATGAGTAGGCTAATCCTTTCTCCTTGATCACTCAGTTCAATGTCATTCAGAATCACTTATAAGAAGAAATAGTTAATTCCAACATCCAGTTCAGTCAAACTTGGAAAAAAGTGCCAGAGGGTCTTCGGACAACCAATGAGCAAGTTGTATACTGTTATCTAAGAGATTTTAGCTTAGATCTAAGTTTGATGATAAGGAGGTCAAACATCCTTAACTTTCCACAAATATTCCAAGAATTCATAAAAGTTGAAAAAATCCTTATTGCTATTGGTCGACTACTGCCTAAACCCATAACACCTATTTTCCTAGACCTTTTTTAGAGCCAATCATAGCCAATCTCATTAGCACTAGCTTACTCTACATTACCTCCTCCAGTAAACCTTCCACATGTCAGACCTTATATGAAATGAACACAATAAGTTATATTACAAATGAAACAGGGTTACAATATATAGGCATAAGCCTATATGAAATGCATGATTGTCAAGTGAAACTGACAAGTGTCAAGAAAGGCATAGTGCACATTACATTAATTCTAACATTCCCCCTTAATGTGCACTATCCTAACTAAAGAAAAATACAAGTCAACATTAGGTAACATTCCCCCTTAATGTTGACTTCTCTAAAAAAAATTCTACATCCTCCTTTATTGCTGATTTGGTCTAGGCTCGTGCTCTTTACGCTTGGCTCTCCAACTGTGAATAATGCTAGATTCACTGTGTATACATCTCGGTCTATTGCCTCAGTGTCAGCCACTTCTATGGGTCTGTTGCCACTAGGTTAGCCGTCTAAGTGCCTTAGGGTCATCATGAGTGCCTCAGGGTCAACCACTTATGGGTTTGTTACCTTTGTAGGTCATCCTTAGAGGATGTTGCCTCTAGTAGGTCACTGAATAGATCCACCATGAATATCAAGTCCCTCCTCATGGTGAACTCAATCTAGAAGGTGTCAGTATCTGCAAAAAAATGCACCTTAATACAAAAGAAATACGAGCCATGAAATAAAACAAAAGTGAGCCTTAGAATCCAAGTGTGGAGGAGAAGGAAGAAGAATAGAAGAGAATATTCTGAAGTGTCTTTGTCTGTAGTCTTCAGAAGTAGATCCAGAAAAAAAACCTCGAATAGAGTCTAGGGTGTCTATGTCTGTAGTCCCTAGAATAAGTTTCCTTATGGTAGTCACCTCATCTTACCGTAATGCATGGGTAACCAGTCGCTGCATCCACCAAGTAGAAAGGGGAGACTACTAGATACTAGGTTCACTTATAAGTGCCTTGGGAGTGTTGGGTTCAATTGAGAGTGCACTCCAAGGTAGAAAAACTTTGAGGCTAAAAAACTCAATTGAAACAGCCTCAAAATTACAATATGACACCACCATTGTGTCCATCGTGGAAAAATGTTTCCAACGACTATAAATACCCCTATACTTGTGTCTAAATGGGGCCTTCAACTTGCTGGGAAAATGACAGCATGCCTATCTAGGCAACAATTAATCCTCAAAAATAGAAGATTCTTGGCATCGCACTATGGCAAAATTAAAAAACAGACAACAATTTTCAATTTTCCCATGCAGGGGAATTATCAAATGAAGGAGTACAATAAGGAGCCATGTGGGCCTTCCACTTCCACTTCCACTCTCCATGTGAAAAAGCATAATACAAAAAATATCAAAATAACCATATTGTCGGCCATAAACAGTGCCATAATAACCATAGTTAAAATAAGAAAGTAGTCCCCTTCCACTTTCTAATATTAAATCATGAACTTCAAAAAAAAAAAAAAATTTAATAGACCACCACCATTAAAAAAAACAAACACATCTTTCATGTGGCGCCTTCAAAGTGCTTTACGAGCACGATATTGACAGCTTCGAGGCACCACCAATTTGGCGTAGAGCAGCATCAATGGCAGCCGAGATTTGCTCCTTAATCTTCCACGTTGCAACCGAGTTTCCAATCATCGAGCGAGAAAAATAGGATCACAGTACTGCTTTCGATTAAACAAATTGACCATCACTGGACATCACTTCAGATCTCTTATTGATGGACCCGGTATATCGATGGCTTCAACGGTTTTAGTACTAGCTATTACGACATCTCCTTGTATCTCTTCTGTAAACTGGGCAACAGTGAAACATATACCATGTCTTCGTAAAACGTAGGGTCCAAATCCTCGAGTTGTATTTTACCACCATTACACATAGTGCGAGGCTCTCTCCGTTTGTTGCCGTCATTGGATCCACATTGTGTCCCTTCATTTCCCCAACTTCCTTTAGTACAGATTTGAGTCGCTCTTCAAACTCACCCCTGTACTTTGCACCAGCCACCAAGGCTCCCATGTCCAATGCTATCAATCTAACATCAAGCAAATTGCTTGGCACATCTCTTCTAAAAATCCTCTAAGCCAAACCTTTGACCATCATAGTTTTTCCAATACTAGGTTCTCCAATGAGGTCAGGATTGTTCTTTGTTCTGTGTGACAAAATTCTAATAACCCTCTGGATTTCTTCATCCCTAGCAATGACATGGAAAAATTTGACATCGAGGACGACAGTTCTAGCATTGCGAATGGCGGTGGGCAAATCGTTAGGAAGTCGAATCAATTTTGGACATGCCCCATTCATATCAGTGCTTTGAACCACATCCCATGATTGCTGATGCCTAGGAAACTTTACGAAAATAATTAGTTTATTTTCGAGGAAAACCAGTTGGGATGATTGCTGCCATGGATAATTTAGGGGCAGTACTCAATTATAATCAGATGTTTGTGAGGGACTTTGTGCCAAGCGCCTTGGCATTTCTAATGAATGATGAGCTAGAGATAGTAAAGAACTTCCTTCTAAAGACTCTCCAAATCTAGGCATGGGAGAAATAAATAGACTGCTTCAGCAAGGCACTAGGAACTCAAAGCTCTTCTTTGACTCTATTTTAGTTGAAAAATTTGACGATTGCGGCTCGATCCACCCGATTGACCAGTATGAGTTCCCAAAATCCAAGTCAGACATGCAAACCCCGTCCATCGGCACCATAACACCCCTGAATCCTCATCACTCTACTGCTTCCCCTGACATGTGTGTCGTCCCATAAAAAACCCTATTGAGGTTGAGCATGCATTTGATTCACCCAGGAATAAAAATGGCAACCGCGGCACAGCCTTCGAATTCCATCGTCACCAGAACCACCACGACAGGTTGTCGAACGTCATCACAAATAAACCTCAACAAAAAAAATTCTTTGAAAGGATTCAAACACAAACCCTCGCCAATGAAGACCTTCTTACAAAAGGAAAAAATAGGGCAAGACAAAGCAGGGCAGGGCAGGGAAAGCTTCTTCCCCAAATGTCAAGCCTTATATGAAATGAAAACAATAAGTTATATTAAAAATGAAATAGGGTTACAATATATAGGCATAAGCCTATATGAAATGCATGACACATGTCAAGTGAAACTGATAAGTGTCAAGAAAGGCATAGTGCACATTACATTAATTCTAACACCACACGGGCCTTCTACATCCACAATCTTGACCCTACTAGTGATACCTATATTGCCAACACTTCCTAATCCCTTTGCAGTCCCTGTACTTTCGAAACTAGGCCCACAAACTAACCTCTTGCAAGATATGCAAAATGCCATGAAGAACCTCACCAATGAGATCACCTTGATGAAAATAAGAGAAGCAGAAAGGAACTTCCAGCCCAAAAGATATTAGCTTTTGTAGCCATAAATATAAAGGAAATGCATTCACAAGTATTGAAATAAGCATGCAATGTATAACTATGATAATGACAACTTAACATGCATGAAAATATTATAGAAAACTTGATACAATGCTCTAGAAATACTCATATAAGAAAGCTCACAAAAATTATAATGCTCCTCTCATGGAGTTTACAACTCCTCCATGATAGCAAAATGGAGCTACATTGTGCCTACTACTACTCTCACCTTTGCACTCCACAAAACCTCACAAAATTACTCATAGTCACTCACAATGAGGCCTTTATATAGAAATATAGATTCCTTGCCTCTCACTCAACCCGAAGACTCATATACATGTGAACTACATGCACATTTACATCATTGCACATTCTAACACTTGTGCATTTATTAAATAACTCTAATAAACTATTTATTTTCTAATATAATCCTAATCTAAATATGTACCCATGAAAGTACATTAGCAAAGAACCAATTGATGTAATATCCATATTTTTCAACACCCCCTTGTATTACATTATTTGGTTGTTGAAGACTTTAGTCTTCAATACGGATATTTCTCATTTGGATATCCTTCATCTTGATGTCGTTCTTATCCTTCTTTGGTTTGCTAATAGTTGAATAGAGTGGAGTTTTGTTGTCTTCTCATTCTCTTAATTTTGAATCTTCTATTTTTCTATTTATTCTTGTGATATACTGGTTCTACATATGCTACATCATGTTCCTCAACAAATAGACTAGTATTGTTTTGAAATATAATAATATCTTGTGATGTTTCCATGAAGTCCAAAGCATATATATTTTTATGAACTGATCCATAACTTCAATTTGCCCTTGATTTATTATGAGATACATGTTGAATCCATTTGAGTATTTGAAGTCAATTTTTCTTTTGCTCTCTACTAGCTTTGCTATTGAAATGAGATTGGATGATAAGCCTAGAACATACATGACATTATGTAGTACAAAATTTGGAAATAATTTTCTAGGAGCTACACATCCATAACCATGTATATGGTAGAATTTTCCATCTGCAATTCTTAGTCTGTTGTTGTTTGTGACTTCAAGACAATCAAACCATTGCAAGTTTATGGTCATATGATGACTTGAATATGAATATATGTACCAAATATATTTTTAATTTTGATTTGTGAGATTATTTGAGTTTGTACTAATTCTATACCTTTGGTAGGACATATTGGATGTGTTTTGATCTTGAGTCCGATTATAATGATGATATGTTCCTCTTGTCAATTTATCCATATTAAAAGGATTTGATTTCTTTTCCTTGTTTGTAGGAACAATCTTGGACTTAATTATCCAAATTTTCAAGATATGAACTTGATGCTTATGCTTGACTTTCTAATTTTGAATTTTGTAAAATCCCTTTTGACTCCCTAGAGACTGAGGTATGCTATGAGTATGGTTTACTTCTATCACTTGCAATCAATTATTTGTAGAAGGCTTTTAGAAATGCAATCTCAAAAATAAGAATTCAATATATTTAGTTGGATTGTCTATGTCCTATCTTAATTTTCCAACTATAATTTTGATGCATTCAATATCTTAAAATTCTTCAACTATGATTTGATGCAATGATAGGTTTCTAAACTTCTATAAATTCAATTGAAGTAGGATTCCTTATATCTCCCTAATTAGAAGTTTTAGAATTCTAAGTATTTGCAAACTAGAATTTTCTAATCCTTATATCTCTTGTTTTAGTGTTTGCAAATGTTCTTGAAGCAATGGAAATAATGTAAATGCTTCTAGTTTTACTCCTTTCTTTCCCAATATGCTCTCTAGATATTTTTATTAACACCTTATTACTCCTATTACTAATATCTCTAGAATATATATAGTGCACTTTGATATCAAACTTGCAATATAACTATGAATATTTCTCACCTTATTGATGTGTGATTTTGGTTTGCAAGTTGCTTGAAATGAATGCTATTTGCAAGGCTGATTACTCTCATTACTCTTCACCTTGCTTGTGCACTTTCTCCTACTTGTATATGGGCTGATTTGTATTTCTTTCTCCAACTGAATGCTTGCTGAATATATGCTGTAAACTCACTCTTTTCCCTTGATTTTTATGTGTGATGTATGTACCTTGAAATTACATCCAAGCTCATCCTTATCTGGTGAGTAATCACGTCTACTTTATTGGTTTCCCTGTCACTCTACGTGCTCTTCAAAATAGTGATTTTCTACTTGCTTTCAATGCTCTTTTGTTCTTCCAAAGGCTACATACGTGGGTGCCTTCTTAAGCTTGGTATATTCTAGAATGGAAGTGCCAAGTGGCACTTGTATTTTCTAACTTCTTGAAAATGATTCTTATTGCACCTCCTCTCAACAACTATGACATGTGGTGCTTGATTCCTTTACTTTCGATTATTGTTTCCTACTAGCAATGCTTCTACTATCTTTATCTACACAAGGCACTCATATATGGAGTGTTATCAATGACTATTTCATCTAATAGTGAGTGTTTGTTTCACTTACCCTTGCTAGTAAAATATGAGATATTATGATATAATGTTGGGCACTCAAACTTACTCTTCAATGTGGCATTCTTCCTCCAAAGTGCATGTAACCACTCCTTCCATGTGGTGATGGATTTATATCTTTTTCAACTACTTTGGACTTGTCCAGTTTTATTTCTCAGTGCATTTCCAATGCTTACTCCTTGGTAATCTCTCTTGCTATCTATGTCTTCTCCTTAGGCAGAATATTCAGGCTATCTTCAATGGTGCTTTTGGATGTCAAAACCTGATCCATTCCATCTTGCTTCAATGGTAATAAATCCTCCTTGGTGATGATAAATAATTTGCACTACCCTGCCTGCTCTACCCTTGTATGCTCTCACTTGCATTGGCTCTTTTGTAGGTCGGTTTTTATGCTCTATGTAGGTGATAAATCTAACGGTAGTGGCACATTATTGGGTGTCTTTAGACACCTTATATAACTAGATTTTTTTTTTTAAAGCGAAAAACCCCTTATGGGGCCGCATTGGTCTGAGAGACCATGAACAGGGGGTTCTACACCATCAAAGTCACCCGAGAGTTGCACCCAGCCCTGCCTGCACCAACATTATCAATTGGATTTTGTGTACCCAATTCAGCTTTTTGGTAGGGTGGAGATTCAAACCTGGGACCTCCTTTGGAGGATTGCCCTCTCCTCTCCAACTCACCTACAACACCTAGGTTATATAACTAGAATTTTGAGCCTTTGGATGGATCTTCCTAATTATTATAGAGTATTCCCTTTATGAAATTTGTAGGATGTCCACTTGGAGACTTTGCTACGTTTTTCTATTGCTGTCCAATCTGCCTCTTCATCACACTTGTAGAGTCCTCTTTGAATGACTCTTATATGTAGATTATGACTGCCCCCTATGCTTGTAAGATGAGCCTTGATATCACTCAAACTATAGGCTTCAATTGGCTGGTATTTCTATTTGATTGTGTTGTCCAAGATAGCTTTCAAAACTACTTTTATTCCTCTTCAAATCTGCCCAAATAATCCTTTTGGAAATGTGGTCTTCGATTGCACCTTAGACTTGGATTTTCTTCTCCCTTTCAAGATTTTCTTTTCCCTTAATAAGCTGATTTTCTTCTCCAAATTTTGGAGGTAATACTTGAACTTTTGGTGGCTACTCCTTTGCCACAATATTCTAAAAGTAAAATGCCTTTTCCTTCTTCAAAAGAGCTCTTGTGAAATCTACCTTCAACTCATTGTTTTGGATGAGATAAAACTGATATTATTATTGCCTTTAATATTTGGCAATATATTCCTTGCTTGGCTATTTTTCCTCTTTCAAATCCAAGCTTCTCAATAAAATATTTGCACTATAGATTTATGCAAATTTGCAGTATTCTTTTGATTAGAATAAGCAATAGAATGTTGATACATTTATTTCTCTCAAAATATACCTAACTTCTATTTTCTTCTCTATGCAGGTTTGATCCTTCTTGTAAACTATAACTTCTGTACTATTTGGAAGACTTGAAATGAAAATTTTGATGCAACCTTTAAGCTTTGTAATTGGAAATTTAAAAATTTAATAGAATACATATATAAAAATTTCAACTAATGAACTTTTGCACCTTTTTGTTGCATTCCTTTTCAATATTGTAGATGATGATGATGGTGGTGATTCTACTCACCTCAATGGTTACCATTTTATAGATGTTATTGCAGCTGTTATAGGCTGTCCAAAACAACTCATTTTATCACCTTTTCATAGCTTCAATACTTGACTAATATGTTGACCAATACTGTAAATTGGTGGCTTAAATAATCCTTTAGAATGCGCCTCTAAAATCTGATATTTAGTAGTCACTAACGCTGCCCAGATTGCTGCATTTTTTTGTCCTCACATATGAAAAATTTCAGATTGTAAGGCAGTAAATACCATCACTAAAAAACAGTCCTTGAATCCCAAAAATTTGGTAGGATTCTCCCCAAATCACAACTGAGATGTTTTCTCAAGAACCCTTCAATGACGGTCCCAAAATCTCTCAGATTTGGTGGTTCTTCTATCTCCTTTCTCTTGCTAAATTCTGACTTCAGAGTAGATCTCCTCAAAAAATCTATCAATCTCAAGATCTATTCAATACTACCTTTTGATTTGACAATATTCTTGCCAAACCTTCTCCTTTGGGCTTGTTGTCAGATGGTGATAATTGTCCTAATTCCTTAGATTCTTCTTTGGTAGTAATTTCTCCAATGAGTCCTTCTAGGGACTCCTTCAATGAGGCTCACCAAACCTTCTTCTTGTTTCTCTTTGAGACCTCTCCAATGTTCTCAATCTTACAGGTTCAAAATATTCAATGAGACCTTTCTTCTAGGACCTCCTTCCTAGATTTACAATCTTCAATGTGGCTTCCTTGGCCACTATATCTCTCCTCAATATTTCAACTAGGAGTCTTCAATATGCAAATATTTCAATGGGACCTTTCTCCTTAGGCCTCCAAATATTCAATCCTTATTTTTCTACAACAAATAATCAATTCCTACACCAAGGAAATTAACTTTGACTTTCAAGAAATGAAGATAAAGTTCTTCTCTATCTATTGTAGGAATATTCCCACCTTTTGAGAGTTAATTTTATGCAACAAGAAAAACTTAGATGATAGTAACCCAATGGTTCTCTTGAAAACTTCTTTTATCCTCTTGCAGTGGAATATTAGAGAAAATAAAAATTCCTATAACTCTTAAGAAAATATTCTTCACTAGTTGGATTGCCAATCTAGTGGATGCAATACTGAGTTCTAGCATTCACAAATGTTACAACTCTTGTGAAAAATCTCTATCCAAATCATGTGGATTTCTCTATTTTCTATTCTTATACCTAGAGCTACTTCTATAAAAAATATATTGTGATGGTATTTGTAGCAGCGTGTTAGCTTTTGAGGATATATGCATTGGGAGAGATCTAACATAGGTCCTGATAATATAAAAGAAAGTGAGTCTACAATATACTATATATAGAAAGTGGTGAAAATACAATGCAGTATGGTGGATATGGTCACTCCATTAATATAAGCTAAAGAACTACATTATGCTCCACCCAGGAGCTATACCACTACTCTCTATTACAATGCTCTTGATATTTATATGTTGTGTCTTATGATCTATCACTATGAGGCCCTTTATATATGAAAATAGATTCCTTGGCCAACACTCTACCTAGATGTACAAGTGGACACCTTGCACATTACAACATGCATATTGACACTTGTGCATTTATTACATTGCTTGAAGTAAGTAGCTAACTTCCCTCTAAAGTAATATTTACTCTAACTATGTACCAAGGGTGGTATATTTACATGACCAAATGATGAAATAAATATTTGTTAATAAAGGCATTTCTTATTATTTCATCGATATTCCTTCTTGATAGATTTAAGATAGTGTTTCTTGTTATTCCTTAGGATTTTAGGAATGGATTTGATAGAACCTTTTTAGAGCTTATGTTTTTGTAGGCTTCCTTATATCTCCCTAATTTAAGATATTTGATTTAATATAATTCTTGTAGGATTTGTATAGATCTTGTGATTCCCAAATGGATTAAGTACTTGATAATTTTTGATGAATGCTATTATTATCAAGTTTTGTAGAATATATTATGACTCCCTAGTGATTTGGGATATGCTATAGGATTGATAAAGTGTTTTTTTGAGAATAGTAGTTCAATTTTGGGTTGATTTTGTAATGTTTTGTAAATAGAAAAAATCAACTTCTATTACATCTTATTAATCATATTGAACTTAAGAACTTTCTAATTTGATGAGGTTCTATTGGTTGGATTTCTTTTGTCCCTTTAATACGGTTTGAGACAAGTATGCCAATTTATTTTGAACTCTTGATTTTCCTTAATAGACCTCCTTTATAGCTTTTGATATTTAATATTCTAAATACCAATTACCTACTTTTATGTAGTATTCCTTATAACTCCCTAATATGGAATATTAGAAAACAATATAATATTTGCAATAAAAGGATTTTTAATTTCCGCTTTGAAATCCTTATTCCTCCTACTTTATAATTTGAAAATATAAGTATTTTGGAATATGCTTGCTTAATATATTACTAATGCTAAGTGAATTAATTGCAATATTAAATATAATGTGCCCTTATAAATCCAATATATCCCTAGTCTATAGCAAGAAATAAATAGTATAGGATTTACCTTCGTATTCCTTTACCTTGACGTTGTGAGATGGCAGATTTGAATCCTTTGAAATGGCAGTCAATGCCCTCTTTGAACGGTACTGAATTCTTCCTTACATAGTGCTTCTTGTCTCTGTAATCGATGCTGATATTTCTTTAAAGAATGCTCAGTCTTATCCTCTAGAAATTGGACACTCGTATGCTGGTTTTATGACGTATTCCTTATATGAATGAGACTCTAAATTATTGACTGAATGAGGTGCTATATTTTCTAATCTTATGAAATTTTTTTAAATACTGGATTTCTCCTTTGAATGGCGCACATGCTTGAATTAGATTTATTCCTCTAAATATGCTTCATATTATTCAATGCTAGTATTATTTTTGACCTCCGATTCTTTTCCTTCAATATGGACACCTTAAATAGGACTGTTTCCTTATGACTTTTGAACAAGTGTCACTTGAGCGTTACTTAGTAGACATTGATATTCCAACGTATGCAATGATAAGTTTGGTGGTAACCTCCCAAAGACTTGTAACTCCTCTTGGGTGAGCATTGGATTATTTATGACTGATGGACGCTTAGAGCTCTTGTACCAAGTGACACTCACAAATTGTGTATGTAAACCTTTCTTATAATGCTCCAACGATGGATGTTTATGCCCTATATTTACATATATCTTTGAAATGTGTGTTGGATTTCTATGTTTCTTGAAATGTAAGCATTTGCTCTTCTCTATTCGCACGCTATGCTGATGAAGATAATAGATGGCACAAATTGTATTACCTATTGGTTCTATTGATCTTTCAATGGTCGTCCTATGGCAACTTCTTATGATTTTCAATGGTGGTCATTCTCTCCAAGTAGAAACCATGGGTATAGCACTTATACCTTTACACTTGTAATATGTTGTTTGTATGTCTTTTATAACAATTTTTTTCTAGCCTTTTTACTTGGATTTGATAGTGCATATGTATTCTACCCTTTTCTCTACGTAGACTCAGATGGTAATGGATTCTTATAATAACTCCAATATTGTAGGTGACATGCTTTCTTCTAGGTCTGGATTGGATGTGGATAAATGGTGTTTTTAAACACCTTGATTCTTAGATATGTGATATCTTTGGTGGCTCCTTCCTCTTGCTCAAACTCTACCCTTCAACTTGCAAATTATAATGTCTACACTAATTTTAGTAAATAGGATTACTTTTGTCCTTTTAAAGGAATAAAATAGTGCTTTGTAATAGTTAGATTTGCACCAATACAAAGGACCTTTTTATAAAGTTCTTCTTGCCTCTTTTAATATGCTTTATTGGATATTTTAATGATAGTTAATCTAAGCTAATAAGATGATGTTTTTTAAGTAAGGATTTCTGCACTTTGCACTTAAATAAAATCCTTATATTCTCCTTGAATCTTGAGACTCACCAAGTCTCAATTTGAGGCTTCGTTCAAGGATAATAATGGTGGATTCCTTCTCCACCTTTTTGCTTGTATTGGTGGCTTCCTTTAGCCACATAGTGCTATAGATTTTTGTACTAGTTTTGTGCCTTTAACAACACAAACTAATTTCTTGAGAGTAACTAGTTAAATATCAACTAGTATAGTGCTTAATGGATTAATAACGTAATTTTAATGATAATAAACTCTTAGAATGAATTCTAATGCACTCAATAATATTTTACAATTCTTAAGAGTAATTTGTAAATAACCCTTAATGAATATTTCACAATTTTCACTACAATCAATATTGTAGGATGTAGTCTTGTTGCTTTCTAGATAGATAATAGGTAGATGATAATTTTATTTCTTTCAAAATATCCAATTTCTATTAATGTGGAAATTTATCTTAAAAGGAATTCTCCTTTTTTCACTTTTTAGAAGACTATAATATGATCCCTTCTTGTAACTTTAATCCAAATATGGTGCTTAATGGAATTTGATAATGAACCCTAATTAAGTTCAACTAATTGCACCCTAGTTACTTACCTTTAATAGCTTCTATAGTATATGTAGATCTTGGTATTTTGTTTCACCAAGTTGCTGCCTTGTAGTGGATGAATTCATAAATTCTTGTTGGCTATCTAGAATAGCTTCATGATTCACCAAACTATGGTCTTGAACTTTCTATCTTGAGCCTTAGGTTTGGTGGCTTGATCCTTCCAGTGATCTTCTATATTTTGCTATATATTTAGAAAACTCCTTTCTTTGAACTTGTGCCTTCTTGCTATGAGAGGTAATATCCAAATCTCTTGGATTTGGTAGGCTTATTCTATATTAAACTTCCTCCAATCTTCTTATCAAATTTTGACTTCAAATAAAATCTTCTTCTCAATATTATGAATATCTTGAGATCTTCACTAGATTATTCTTCTAAAACTTGGCACTCCTTGCTAAATTCTTCTTCTCTTGGGCTTGTTGTCAAATGGAAACAATTGTCCCAATTCCTTTACTATTAGGAGCTTTCTCCTCGATAGTGGATTTATCCAATGAGTTCTCCTAGAAACTCTTTTAATGATGCTTCTACGAACCCTGCAATAAGGCTCTCCAAACCTTCTTCTTTTTCTACTTGAGACCTCTCCTAGGTCTTCTATCTTGCAGCTTCTCTGGTCTTTCAAATGATACCTTTTATTAAACCTTCTACTTATGAAAGTGTTGGTAATGAGATATTATTCTCGAATATCTGATTCTATTGCTTCTGGATTTTGGAATGAGACTTCACTAGTCCTTTCTCTTTATTTTACAATTTGTAGGCTTTGATGGAGATCACCAATCTCCTATTTCTTGGACTCTTCTATAAAGTCTTCTTCAAGAAATCTTCTTTGGAGTCTTCTTATGAATTAGGAACTTTGTCTTCTGAATCAAGAATTATTTTCTAAAATTTTCTTCAAAATTAAGGCTTTTATTGCTTTCTTTTCTGGATCAAGGCTTCTCTAGCCTTTTCTTCTTCAAGGTTTATTTGGCCTTTTCTTATTTTGCACTCTACAGGTATTGATCTTGAATGGATATCACCAATATCCTATCTTCTCCTTGACTTATTTTTTGGAGTCTCTTCTTCCTTGAGTCTGCTATAAGGCTACTATGGCTTTTTTCTTCACTTCTGCACTTCGTAGGATTTCATATCTTGTAATGGGACCTTTCTCGAGGTATTTGAAATATTTAGTCTTCTCCTTGTTACTATAAGTGATGGAATTATTCTAAGAAGATGTTCTTCCTAACTCTCTTATAGGAAGCTTCTAAACCTTTTTCTTGAATATTATTTTCCTACAAAAATTTGTTAAAAAATGAAACATAAGAACTTATAAATTGGGAGATAATAGTATTAACTAGTTGATTTGTCAATCTAGTGGTATGAATGCTGAGTCCTAGTCTTCATAAGTTTTTCTGCAACTATGTGGAAAGACTCCAACTAGATGTAATCCCATAATTTATGTAACTGAGATTTTATTTCAGTTCTCACTTGTGATTCTCTCCCTATTCCTATTGACCTACTGGAATTCTCTTATGACAATTTTTGTAAGTGGTGGTACACACTAGAAAGTCCAATTTCCAAAATTCTAAAGAGGGACTATGATGGATGTAGGTATTCCTATTCTTATCTCAATTCATTGTGGCTCTGATACCACTATTAGCTTTTGAGGATATATGTAGTGGGAGAGATATAACACATGTCTTGATAAGATGATTGAAAGTGAGTTTGCAATATAATATAAATAGAAAGTGGTAAAAATATAATGCAGTATGGAGGATATGATCAATCTATTAATATAAGCTAAAGAACTACATTGTGCTCCATACAATATCTCTACCACTACTCTCTACTACAATTCTCTTGATATCTATATGTTGTGTCTTATAATCTATCACTATGAGGCCCTTTATATAGGAAAATATATTCCTTGGCCAACACTCTACCTAGATGTACAAGTGGAAACCTTGCACGTTACAACATGCAAATTGACACTTGTGCATTTATTACATTGCTTGAAGTAAGTAGCTAACTTCCCCTTAAAGCAATCTCTACTCCAACTATGTACTAAGGGTGGTACATTTACATGACCCAAATGATGTAATATAATCTAACTCTAACATAGTGGCGTACTATGGCTGGTCCAGTTTGTAAATACTCAACAATAAAAATGGTGATAACTTGTGGCTTTTCTTTGATCCACTGTGGCTCTGATGCCACTATTAGATTTTGAAGCCATAAGCATAAATGAAATGCATTCACAAGTATTTAAATAAGCATGCAATGTTATAACTATGATAATGGCAACTTACCATGCATGCAAATATGATAGAAAAATTGATATAATGCTCTAGAAATTCTCATATAAGAAATATCACAAAAATTACAATGCTTCTCTCATGAAGTTTGCAACTCTTTCATGATAGAAAAATGAAGCTACATTGTGCCTACTACTACTCTCACATTTACACTCCACAAAACCTCACAAAACTACTCACAATCATTCACAATGAGGCATTTATATAGAAAGATAGTTTCCTTGCCTCTCACTCAACCCTAAGACTCATGTACATGTGGACTACATGTATATTTATATTATTTTACATTCTAAAACTTTTGCATTTATTAAATAACTCTAATAAACTATTTATCTCCTAATATAATCCTAATCTAAATATGTACCCACGAAGGTACATTAGTAAAGAAGCAAATTATGCAATATCCATATTTTCCAATAGAATATTCCCATATGTGCCAAAGACCAGGCTGCATCTACAAGTAAGCCTCCTAAAAGACCAAGTACCATCCTCATGAATGAAGAAGCAAAGTCTTCCACTCCTACATCTCAATCATATTACTGGTGCTCCACATGTAATTATCCCCATGGGAAAAACACTTGTATGATGCACCAACATTATCTACAAAATATGGCTATAGAAAAGGTAGAGAGAGCTTAGAAAGGATAGATTAACATAATAAAGGAGGGTGAACACAATTTTATGATGCCATCCATTGAGTAGGTCTCTGTTCTAACTAGATCTGAAAAGAAACCACTGTAAATAAATCTAGAAAAACTAAATCCCTTGAAAGTCCCTACTAATGCAAAAGATAAGGAGGCCAAAAAGGAGATTCCTCTGAGAGTCCTTGTTTTGAAGTTGATCACTTAGTAGAAGAAGGAGACAAAAACCAGTGGAATGTAGCATAAGGGAGTAGAGTACCAAGAGGAGATAAGGAATAAACTAAAATATCCATCCTTGACAAAGCATTAACAGATTGATGCCATGCATGAGTATAGGAATAAGTTTGAACCACTCCTTAAAGACAAGTAAAGGTAGGTCTGTAGAACCTCCACCTTCAATATCATCGAAGAACTAAAGAAAAATTCTTTAAATATGAGTATGTATGATGCTCTATTGATTCTTGGATAGATCATTTTGCTCTAAGAAACACTCAAATTGATAAAAAAATCAAAATAAATTACCTCCTGAGCATAATTTGGTCCGAGGAAGTCCCGTTATGGGGGTGGCTAATAATAGGCCTTCTCCTTTTTATATTTCCCTAGAAATGAAAGGGTGGGTAGTTCATAATTGTATGATTGACTCTAGAGCTACCACTACAATCATGCCTAAGTTTGTATGTGATGTTATGCGTATGGAATACACGAGAAGCTGCCTTGGATTTCTATAGTTATATGATATGCCTATCAATATTGTCGAAGGCATCAAAGATGTGCCCATGGTTCTACATAGATTACCCCATGTCATGGTAATTCAAGAAATTGTGATAGTTTATCTGGAGCCATATTTTAGAATGTGTCTCTCAAGGGAGTTCAATGCTAAATTGGACAACTAATTTTCCCTAGATTACTTCCATATGGAAATACCTTTCAGGGGAAGAAGGGTGAAAATATATTTAGAAAAACCTTCCTCATTTCATATAGAGATATTAGAGGAAATAGAACATCAGGTTGGCACAGTGGGCATGATTACTAAAGAAGAAGACTTGATAGAAGTTCTAGAAGAACTTCAGTTTATGGATCAATTTTCCTTGAAGAATTTCAATGCTATGATAGAGACAGGGACGAGGACTTACTACATATTGAAGCCAAAGAAAAGATGACTAGTGGATTTAACACCCCCACTGGACCAACTTTGAAAGCCCTATTTTGATGGGAAAAGATGTAAAAATGGTGCAGGAGTAGGCGTGGTATTAATATCACCCACTAGATTTTAAAGAATCTTCTTCTATAGACTCACATGGAGATGTACTAATAATAATATAGAATATGAGGCTCTATGCATGGGATTGAAGGTGGAAAATTTGGGATAAAGCAAATCTAAATATTTGGAGATTCAAAACTAGTGATCAATTAGATCATCGAGAAATGCATCAGCAAGCAGTATTATCTTAAAGCATATAGGAATAAAGTCTAGGATTTTCTAGAAGCTTATGAAGCCCTGAATATCAAAGCCATTCCCAGAGACCAAAATATGAATGCTGATACCCTAGCATCCATGGGAGCCAGTTATTGCCCTATGACAAATGTTATACATAAGTACAAGGTAGTAAGTTTGATATACTGGCCTTCTGTGCCAGACAAGAACATATTTTGGCAAGTATTTGAGAGTGATGAATAGATAATGGAATTTTTTTTCATGAAATGAATGATTAAGTCGGGCCTATGGGGGATGAAGATAAAAATTAAGAAGAAGAGGAGTTACTCCAACTAAAATATAACCACATACCCAAAGGCTTGATTACCCTAGAGAGTCGATTTGATAATAGTGACTGTCCCATGAGTCACATGATTAAAATTGATGTTAAGGGGTCCAAAGAGGTTCTAATTACCCTATAAAAGGGTTTGAAAATAATCACAAATTGTTCAAAAGAAGAGATAAGTCAAATCCAAGAGTTGTGTAGAAAGTATGATGATATTATCACTTGGACATATGATGACCTAAAATTCTATAGCAAATATTTATTCAACATACTATTAAATTGGAATTAGATGCAAGACATTTATGGCAAAAATAAAGGCCAATAAACCCTAAGATCAAAGATATAATAAAGCAAGAGCTCTTGAAGTTTATTAATGCTAAAATAATATATCCTGTCAAGCATTCTACCTGGATGGTAAACCTAGTTCCAGTTAGAAAAAAAATGGAGACTTAAGGCTCTGTGTTGATTTCCAAAACTTGGACAAGGTCTCCCTAAAGGATCATTACCTTCTACTATAAATTGATTAGATACTTCACATGGTGGTAGGATCAGAGAGGTTTTCCATGTTGGATGGTTTCTTTGGGTTCAACTAGATATGGGTTCGAGATGAAGAACACTATAAAACAACCTTCACCACCAAATGGGGAACTTTCACTTATCAACGGATATCATTTGGTCTATCCAATGTTGGATCCACTTTCCAGAGGGTGATGTATATGGAATTTGGTGAACTGGTGAACAAGGTGATTGTTATTTATCTAGATGATATGACTATCTTCTCTCATAAAAATAATATTATATAGAGCACCTCAGATAGGTCTTTGAGAAGTGCAAAGAATTTGGGATATCACTAAATCCTAAAAAATCTGCATTTACAGTGCGAGAGGGAAAGTTGTTGGGGCATGTCGTGTCTAAAATAGGGCTTGCTATTAAAATGAATAGGGTAAAATCCATCTTATACTTACCCCTCCCCATAAAAAAGAAATGACTTCAGCCGTTCTTTGGATAGATCAACTTTGTGCAAAAATTTGTATCCGAATTTTCTCAGATAGTCAAACCCATGACACAGATGTTGAAGAAATTTAAGGATTTCAAATGGATAGACACCCAAAAGGATGCTTTCAAAAGCATCAAGGAAGCTATTTCATGAGCCTCGATTCTCATAAATCCTGATTATTCTAAGGATTTTATTTTATATGCTTTTGGAGCAGAGGAAAGCTATGTGGTAGTCCTCACACATAAAGGAGATGATGGTAATGAAAGACCAATTGCCTTTCTTAGACAGACTATACATGATCATGAAGAAATATACAATTTCATTGAAAAATAGGTGTATATTGTTACAAAATATCTCAATAAGTTCAAACATTTTGTCTCCCAAAGAAAAATTGTTGTATATGTGGTGCACTCGAATGTTAGAAATTTTGTGATTCAAGGAGAATGGGGTGATTGAAGAGTTGGATGGATGATGAAGATTTAGGAGTTTGATGTAGAGATGTAGCTAATAAATCTAGTAAGAGGCCAAGCACTTTTTTAGCATTTGTAAGAGTCTACCATTGTGGGTTTTAATCTATGCATAAAAGAAATGGATATTGTTGAGCCAAAAAAATCACATGCATCACCTGACTCCTATATCTCCAATTTGACTCATTATCTCAACTTTGGTATATGTACAGAGGGGTTGATGGTTTTTTAGAGGTGCAGATATAGGTTGCAAGCCATAAAATATGTACTAATCAATAACATTATCTATCGAAGGAATTTTTATGGAATCTTATTACGATGCATAGATTTGGAGAAAGCCCAGAATATTCTTAAAGAATTTCACTCTAGATTCTTGGGGGGGCATTGCTCAGCCTAGACCATATCAGTCAAAATACTAAGAGAGGGATTCTATTGGTCTTATATGTTCTCAAATTCATTCAAATTGGTCAAGGAATGTGATAAATGTCAAATATTTTTTGGAAAATAAAAACACCCTACCATGCCTTTACAGTCGATGATTTTAAAAGAGCCATTTCAATAATGGGGCTTGGATTTCATTAGAGTTATTAATACAAATTCATCAATTGGTCATAAGTATATCCAAACTACAATAGACTACTTCATGAAGTGGGATGAAGCAAAAGCAACCAAATAAGTTGACCAACAAATGATCATTGATTTTCTAGAAATGTCAATCACCAAATTTGGGGTCCCTGCCACTATCATCTTAGACAATGGCTCCTCATTTATAGGTGACAAGACAATGGAATTCACCAGAAGGTATGGAATCTACTATAATGCATTTTAAAATTATTATCCATAGGGGAATGGCTTGGTTGAGTCTACAAATAAAAACCTGCTAAAGATTATCCAACGGGTTGCATGATTAAAATTGATGCTAAGGGGTCCAAAGAGGTTCTAATTACCCTAATAAAGAATTTGAAAGTAAGAACAGATTGTTTAGAAGAAGAGATAGGTAAAATCCAATATTTGTGTAGAAAGTATGATGATATCATCGCTTGGACATATGATGACCTAAAATTCTATAGCAAAGATTTATTCAACATACTATTAAATTGGAATTAGATACAAGACCTGTCTGAAAAAAAAAAACAAAGGACAATCAACCCTAAAATTGAAGCCCTAATAAAGCAAGAGCTCTTGAAGTTTTTTAATTCTAAAATAATATATCCCATCAAGAATTCTACCTAGATGGGAAACTTGGTTCCAGTTAGAAAAAATGGAGATATAATGATCTATGTTGATTTCCAAAACTTGAACAAGGTCTCCCTAAAGGATCATTACCTTCTACCATTAATTGATCAGATAGTTCACACAGTGGTAGGAGCAGAGAGGTTTTCCTTGTTGGATGAATTATTTGGGTTCAATTAAATATGGGTCTGAGATGAAGAACAATATAAAACAACCTTCACCACCAAATGAGGAACTTTCACTTACCAACGAATGTTATTTTCTCTATCCAATGTTGGAGCCACTTTCCAAAGGATGATGTATATGGCATTTGGTGAATTGGTGAACAAGGTGATAATTATTTATCTATATAAAATGACTATCTTCTCTCATAAAAATAATATCATATAGAGCACCTCAGAAAGGTCTTTGAGAAGTGCAAAGAATTTGGGATATCACTAAATCCTAAAAAATCTGCATTTGCAGTGCGAGAGGGAAAGTTGTTGGAGCATGTCGTGTCTAAAATAGGGGTTGCTATTAACTCGAACAGGGTAAAAGCTATATTAGACTTACCCATTCCCATAAATAAGAAAGGAATTAAGTCATTCTTTGGATAGATCAACTTTGTGCAAAAATTTGTATCCGAATTTGCTCAGATAGTCAAACCCATGACACAATGTTGAAGAAAGATAAGAAGTTAAAATGGATAGACACCCAAAAGGATGCTTTCAAAAGCATAAAGGAAGCTATTTCATGACCCTCAATTCTCATAAATCCTGATTATTCTAGGGATTTTATTTTATATGATTTTGGAGCAGAGGAAAGCTATGCGGTAGTCCTCACACATAAAGGAGATGATGTTAACGAAGGACCAATTACCTTTCTTAGCCAGAATCTACATGATAATTAAGAGAGATACAATTTCATTAAAAAATAGGTGTATGTTGTTATGAAATATCTCAAGAAGTTCAAACATTTTATCTCCCAAAGCAAAATTGTTGTATATGTGGTGCACTTGGGTGTAAAAAATTTTATGATTAAGGGAGAATGGGGTGATAAAAGAGTTGGCTGGATGATGAAGATTTAGGAGTTTGATCTAGAGATTTAGCTAATAAAGCTAATAAAAGGCCAAGTGCTTTGTCAGCATTTGGTAGAGTCTACCATTGTGGGTTTTAATCTATACATAGAAGAAGTGGATATTATTGAGCCAAAAATATCACAGGTATCACTTGACTCATGTATCTCCAATTTGACTCATTATCGTCACTTTAGTATATGTCCAAAGGGGTTGATAGTATTTTAGAGGTGCAAATATAGGTTGCAATCCAAAAAATATGTATTGATCAATAACATTCTCTTTTAAAGGAATTTTGATCGAATCTTATTGCGATGCATAGATTTGGATAAATCCTAGAAGATCCTTGAAGAATTTCACTCTAGGTTCTTGGGGGGACATTATTCAACCTAGACCACAACAGCCAAAATCCTAAGAGCGAGATTCTATTGGTCTTATATGTTCTCAAATGCATGCAAATTAGTCAGGTCATGTGATAAATATCAAAGATTTTTTGAAAAATGAAAACACCCTACCATGCCTTTATGGTCGATGATTTTAGAAGAGCCATTTAAACAATAGGGCTTGGATTTCATTGGAGTTATTAATCCAAATTCATAAATTGGTCATAAGTATATCCAAACTGCAATAAACTACTTCACGAAGTGGGATGAAGCTAAAGCAATCAAATAGGCTGACCAACAAATGATCATTGATTTTATAGAAAGGTTGATCACTAGATTTGGGTTCCCTTACACTATCATATTAGATAGTGACTCCTCCTTTATAGGTGCCAAGACAATGGACTTCACCAGAAGGTAAGGAATCTACTAGAATGTATTTTCAAATTATTACCCAGAGGGGAATGGTTGAGTCTAAAAATAAGAACCTTCTAAAGATTATAAAAAGAAATATTGAGTAGAATTCTAGAAGTTGGCATCTCTTACTTAATAAAGCGTTATGGGAAGATAGGATAACTCCAAAGAAATCCATAAAAACATCTTTGTACTCCCTTGTGTATGGCAAGGAGGCAATTCTTCTCATTAATCTTGAGCTCCTAACACTTAAATTAATAAGTGAGATGGAAGATGAAGACTTTCCAACAATTGAAAAGAGGTTAGTGTACCTAGAGCAGTTGGAAGAAGAACGTGAGATGTCTTTCAAAAACATGAACCAACATCAAAAGTTAGTCAAAAATTGGTTTGACAAGAGGGTGGTACTAAAGGAATTCTCTAGAGGTGACCTCATCTTGAAATGGGATGCAAATCAAGCCAAGACAGGTGCTCATAACAAGTTTGATTCATTTTGGTTGGGTCTATATTTCATTGAAGACTGCAAAGATACAAACATATACCAGTTGCTAGATCTGGAAGGGTGGCTATTCCTGATCTCGATGAATGGCCAAAAATTGAAAAATTATGCTTAATATTCTTGTGGTAATGTTGTATATATCCTTTATTTTGTTCTTCTAATCTTTTCTTTTGTATAGATTTGGAGGAAGAAGCAAGTATCTATCTCAATCTTCATTTTTGAGCTCTCATTTTCCCATATCTCATGGTGTCCTTAGTCATTCAAGGTGGTAAAGTTTGACCTGACTAGTGAAATGGGACAACATTCAAGCTTCAATGTTGGATGGATGAATGGGAAGTGTTTTGGTCATGGGAAGATCTCAAATATTTGCTCGTATAGAAGATGGATGACAAAAAAGGAAGAGCTTGATTCTTGCCAGTTTCCAAAACTTCATCCTCTCAGGGCAGGAATTTAGTAATCCACTCATGCAATATGGATCCAAAAATCCCATCCTGACAAAACCAAAGTCACTTAGGGTGGAATATTTAGAATCTAATTAGAAACATGGGCATTCCAAGACCCCACCTACATACATCATAGTTGGAAATCTATTGAAGGATGAAAGAATGAGATTTACTCCACCCAAAGTTGATCCAAAAATTTTGTCTAGGGCAATAAAATAAGAAGTTTGTGGCCTACAGCTATCAATCACCAGATGTAAGCATACAATCACAATTGAGGACCGCCTCAATATTGTCAACTAAATTAATGGTTGAGTCGAGTTTTGTGTCCAAAAATAAGGTTACATGAGTAAAAATAACTACTCCTCATCCCAATAAAACCAAGTCAAATAATTAGGTGGATTAAGGGCACACACACCAAGCACTCCACTGCATACAACAACCAAGGAAATATGGCAACCTAGCTGGTACCTATGAAGATTGACACATCATCAAATATCATCAAATAAAATGGTGCAAGCACACTCTCTAGGATAATATAAACATGCATCATAAATAACATAGTGGGCAAGATCCAAAATATAATCCACTTGGGGAAATCACACCCTAACAAATCATTAACCCCATTATGGTAGAAGATGCTCCAATGGTGTATCTAGATTATTCAAAAAGTGTCATGGGTATGATTTTATTGGCCATTGGTTCGCAAACTAAGGATAATTGGTACAATAGTTTTATCAGATGGAATGTGCCCCAATAATATTTACCTTATTCTACATGAGATCCTCCATAATGTTTTGGGAAATTGATTTCATGGACTTCCTTCCTTGGTGCTATAAAAAATGGGGTACTTCATGCCATCATGTTATTTTTAACCTTATAATGGTGCCATAGTCACTGAAGTGGTGAAGCCTGCACAATTGAGAGTAAGGGAACTATGAGCATTTTGAACCAATGGTCATAAGGAAAGTGTTGAGCAAGGTGCAGCAAAAGTATTGTTGTCATTGTTGTCAACACAGTCAGATAGATCAGTTGATGAAGTGGACAGGAGTTAAGAGGTTCTTCAGAGTATGTATAGTGATTATCCAAAAGATCGAAGTGGCCCATATGCTAAAAATCAAAAGAAAATCACAAGGAAGAAAACTGTCGCGATATCGCGACATGTTGAGCAAGAAAGAAAACTGTCGCGATATCGCGACATGTTGAGAGGAAGAAAACTGTCACGATTTCATGACATGTTCGGAGAGAAAGTGCAAGCAAGCAAAACTATCATGATTTCATGACATGTTCGAAGAGAAAGCGCAAGCAAGCAAAACTATCATGATTTCGTGACATGTTCGAAGAGAAAGCGCAAGCAAGCAAAACTGTCGCGATTTCGTGACATGTTCGAAGAGAAAGAAAAAACTATGATTTCATGACATGTTGGAAGAGAAAAAGACAAGTAGAAAAAGTGTCACGATTTCGTGACATATTGCAAGAGAGATAGTACGGAAGAAAAAGTGTCACGATTTCATGACATGTTGGAAGAGAAAAAGGCAAGTAGAAAAAGTGTCACGATTTCGTGACATATTGCAAGAGAGATTGTACGAAAAAAAAAGTGTCAATAAAAAGAAAAAAAAGTGTCACGACATTTCTTTGACTTGAAAAGTGAGGAAGAGAAGGAAAAGTGTCACGATTTCGTGACATGTCCCATTTCCGTGACTTGAAAAGAGAGGAAGGAGAGAAGGAAAAGTGTCACGATTTCGTGACATGTCGCACTTCTCACGACTGAAAGAGAAGGAAAAAGTTCACATGTACGAAGTAAGAGAAAGTGAAGGAGAAAAAGTGTCATGATATCATGACATGTCACGTTTTCGTGACCCGAAGGAAGAGAAAGAAAAAAAGAAAGAGCAAAGGAGAAAAGTGTCACGATATCGTGACATGTCGCATTTTCATGACTCAAGGAGGAGAGAGAAAGTAAGAAGGCAGAAGTGTCACGATATCATGACAAAAGTAAAAAGGAAGAGTACGGAGGTGAAAGTGTCATGATATCGCGACATGTTGTATTTTCATGGATACAAGCAAACAGAAGAAGCAAGGAGGTGAAAGTGTCACGATTCTGTTTTAAAAGAAGAAGAAAAGTGTCATGATATCGTGACATGTGTTTTCATGAGCTAAGAAGAGAACCCAACCGAAAGAAGATATGTGACAGTTAACTGAAGTCGATACGATAGTTACAGGTGTAGTTACAGAAGAAGTCGATACAATAGTTATAGGTGCAGTTACAGAAGGAGTCGATACGACAGTTACAGGTGCAGTTATAGAAGTCGGTACGATAGTTATAGGTGCAGTTATAGAGAAAAGGTTATAAAAGGAGATCTATGTGGAGAATTAGATTGCTAAAAAAAGGTTGAAGAGTGTTGCATAAAGAGGGTTGGAAGAGTGTCGTAAGAGAGCGTTAAGTAGAGCCGAGAGAGCCGTAAGAGTGCAGTGAGAAGCGTAGCAAGAGGGCTGTAAGAGAGTTGTAAAAGTGTAGCAAGCAGAGCCGTAAGTGTGTGTAGTGTTTTTGGTGAATAGCAAGAGAGGTTGGGTTAGCAATAGACCAGATAGGGTCTTGGATAAGCGAAGGCATTTTTATGTCAATCTTATAGTTTCAAAATTGCAGTTCGAGTTGGTGCTTGGAATCAGGGGTTGGTGCTCCTTTTGTTGGTGCAGATAAATTAGGGGTTGGTGCTCCTTTCTATTGGTGTAGATAAATCAGGGGTTGGTGCTCCTTCCAGTGGGTGCTGGTAAATTGATTGTAAAATTGGTATTTTGCAAAGATTGGATTTGGATGGGAGTCCAAGTAGTCATTTTTGAGGAGTAGCCAAATTGGTGAACCTCGTTACATCGTGTGTTGTGGAATGCTCTCTTGTTATACTTGCTTTATCTGATTTTAAGTTTTCATTGTTTCGAAATTAAGAGTTGTAGATTTGAATTTAAATAGCTACACTGATTCACCCCCCCTCTCAGTGTCATTGTGAGACTATCAATTGGTATCAGAGCCTGGTTCCTGAACAAGCTTAATCGGCTAAGGTGATCTTGGAAGTGAGACAATGGCAGGTGGTGAAGGATTCTCATCAAACAAAGCACCATTATTTGATGGAACTAATTATGCATTTTGGAGACTCAGGATGCAGACATATCTATGCGCTTTGGGATACGACATTTGGGAGTCATAGACAGTGGATACACAATATCCATCACTCCTCCAACCGATGCTGCTGGTAAGAAACTGTTTGAGAATAACTCTAAAGCAAAAAATGCTATCATGTGTGGTTTAGTGGACAATGAACTGATAAAGATTATGAGTTGTAAAATGGCAAAAGACATGTGGGATAAACTAAGGAGCATTCATGAAGGAGACGACAAGATCAAGGAGGCCAAGTTACAAACGCATCGAGCCCAGTTCAAAGCATTAAAAATGAATGACGATGAGAACATAGAGGCATACATGCTGAGAGTTAATGGAATCGTTAATGCGATTAGAGGACTCGGCGAGGAAATGGAAGATGCTGTCATAGTGAAAAAGGTACTAAGATCTCTTCCCCAAAGATTTGATTCTAAAGTTTCAGCAATAGAAGAAGCTAAAGACCTAAATATTTTTAGTATGGATGAGATGCATGGTTCTTTGACTGCATATGAGATGAGAATAGGAAAAACTAAGCCCACAGACAGAGAAGCTACTTTTAAAGAACATAAAAATATAAAAGCAAAACAAGAATCCGAGGAAGAAGAGACATCAGATGAAACGGAAGCAAACTTTGTTCGAAAACTAATAAGGGGAAAAGGAAAATATAGAGGAAAGCTACCATTTAAGTGTTTCAACTGTGGAGGCATTGGGCACTTTGCAGCTAAATGTCCACTCAATGAGAAAAACAAAAGTGATGAAGGTTCACACCAAGAAAGAAGTGACTGGAAGAAGAAATCAAATTTTAGAAAAGGCAACTTCAAGAAGAAAAGTTTCATATCCAAGAATGTCAGTCCTTCAGAAGACAACTCCGGTGAGGATTCTGAAGAAGAAATAGGTGAAGCTCTTTTCATGGCATTCGAAGAAGAAAAAATAGAAGAAAAACTTGAGGCTGAGGCTGAAGTAGATCTGGAAGGTGAGCTGATCGCTGCACTTAAAGAGTTGAGTATAGAAAGAAAAAAGAATAAGAAAGTTTCAAGAAAATTTGAGGATGCCAATGAAATCATAACCAGCTTGAAAGTACAGATAGACGAATCTAAGAAAATATCTAAAGATATCGAAGTACAATTAACCATGAAAATAGATGAGTGCAACAAGTTAGAAGAAGAGATTGTTGGTTTAAAGATGCAGCTAGAAGAGATGAATCGAAAAGTGAGATGTTATCACAAACTTGAAGAAAGTTCTATAAAGTTGGACAAGATTATAAATAGCCAAAGGACTACAGGCATCAAATTTGGTTTGGGCTTCATTGAAGGAGAATCATCAAATGGATCAAAGGCCATAACTGTAGAACCCATAAAGAATGAAGATAAGATCAGGATTGATCAAGAAAAAATGAATCATGCTAAAGAAAGCAATAATGCCAGGCACGAGAGGAGTATTGACAATGATGAATTCACCAATGTCACTCATCAAAGGAGAAGAAGATTTGTGGCTCCTACTACAAAATGGCAAAAACCATCACCCAGGTTCACTCATTTCTTTTCTGGTTATTGTTTTAAATGCAATGGTTATGGACATAAGATTGCAGATTGCAAGTATAATGTAGGACAAAGGAATTTTGTCAGTAGAAATGTTTTTTCACCATTGATGGATTATGCAGTAGAATGTTATAACTGTCATAATTTTGGGCACATTGCAAGAAATTGTCGAAGTACATTTGCAACAAATAAACATCAGGGAAGACAATTTCAATCAAATGGTTTGAGACAAAATAGAAGATTTCTCGAAAAACATGCACAGGCTACTGACAAAGAAAAGTCAAAACAAGTGACCAAAACTGTAATCAAACCAGAGTGGAAAGAAAAGGAGCGACTCAAGGAAGAAAAGGAATCCTTGATTGTACAGACAACATTCAAAGCATAGAACAAATCTACACCATGGATACTTGATAGTGGATGCTCCAGTCATATGACAGGTGACAAACAAAAATTTGAGAAGTTACAGAAATATGAAGGTGGTTCTGTAAAATTTGGAAATAATGATGGAGCTAAGATAGTTGGCAAAGGATCAGTTAAGATCAGTGACGAAAAAATCAAGTCAAAAGAAGTCTTGTTTGTGATTGGTCTGAAGCATAACTTGTTAAGTGTAAGTCAGATTTGTGACAGAGGTCATGAAGTAATTTTCAAGAAGCAGGGTTGTGAAGTCAGAACAACAAACTATGGAAAGTTGATAGCAACTGGATCAAGGACATCTGGCAACCTGTATACTCTCTCAGAGACTTCAGAAGGAGCGTGCTTGATTGGACATGAAGAAGAAAATTGGCTGTGGCACAAGAGGCTCGGTCATATCAGCTTTGACAATTTAGTAAAAATCAGCTCAAAAGGGGCAGTGAGAGATATTCCCACCATTGGCAAACCATTAAATAGCATTTGTGCTTCATGCCAAAAGGGGAAGCAAACTAGAGCCACATTTAAAACAAAAGAGTACTTCACTAGCAAACCTTTAGAACTAATACATACTGATTTATGTGGACCCATGAGAACACAAAGCATAAATGGTGACAAATACTTTATGTTGTGCATAGATGACTATTCCAGGATGACATGGGTACTATTTTTGAAGCTTAAATCAGATGCCTTTGAGATGTTCAAGATTTTCAAAAAACAAGTTGAGAATCAAACAGGAAAAAGGATTAAATGTTTAAGATCAGATAGAGGAGGAGAGTTCATTTCAGAGGAGTTTGCAGAGTACTGTGAAAAGTATGGGATTAAGAGACAGTTTTCAGTAGCAAGGACACCTCAGCAGAATGGTGTGGTAGAAAGAAAGAACAGGACAGTGTAGGAAATGGCACGGACTATGTTGACTGAGAGCAAAATAGCAGACAGATTTTGGAAAGAGGCAGTCCATACTACGGTATACATCCAAAATAGGTGCATGTTGAGGACACATGAAAGCAAAACTCCGTATGAGCTATGGTTCGGTAAAAAGGCAACAACAAGATACTTTAAAGTCTTTGGCAGCAAGTGTTACATCAAAAGAACTGAAGATAATCTTGGTAAGTTTGAAGATAGAGCTGATGAAGGTATTTTTCTTGGCTATTCGACAAAAAGCAAAGCCTATACATGCTACAACAAGAGGCTAAAGAAAATTGTGGAGAGTGCTGATGTTAAAGTTGATGAAGGTAGGGAACGAGAAATTAGTCATGAAGAAAACTACCCAATTTATGAAGAGGTTATTGAAGGAGATGAGGAAGAGGAAACGGAAAAGAAACAAAAATTTGACTCAGATGATTTAAATAGTGTTTCAGAAGAGGAAGAAAACAAGAAATTCAAAATAGGCAGCTGGCAGAAAAATCATCCTAGAGAGCAAATAATTGGAGATCCCACAGTTGGTGTTCAGACAAGAAGAAGAGTAGTAAGTAACTACTCTCTATTATCCAACATTGAGCCCAAAAATGTTGCTGAAGCAAGCAAAGATGAAAGTTGGATGACGACAATAAATGAAGAATTAGATCAGATTGAGAAAAACAAAACCTGGGAGTTAGTGCCAAGACCTGCAAATAAAAATATAATCGGTACTAAATGGGTTTTTTGAAACAAATTGAATGAAGATGGACAGATAGTCAGGAATAAAGCAAGATTGGTCTAGTAAAGGCTATGCACAAGTTGAAGGTATTGACTTTGAAGAAACCTTTGCACCAGTGGCTAGACTTGAGGCAATTAGAATGTTTCTGGCTTTAGCAGTTCACAAGAATTTCAAAGTTTATCAAATGGACGTGAAATCAGCATTTCTAAATGGAAAACTTGAAGAAGAGGTCTATATTGAGCAGCCAGATGGCTTCCAACTCGGTGATAATCCCAACTTCATCTGCAAGTTAAAGAAAGCACTGTATGGCTTGAAACAGGCACCCAGAGCATGGTATGCAAGGCTAGACAACTATCTTACTCAACAGGGGTTCAAAAAGGGTATGGTGGACAACAATTTGTATGTCAAAATAGAGAATGGCCATCTCATTGTCCTTGTTGTATACGTAGATGATATCATTTTTGGCAGTAGCAATGATGAGTCGTGTAAAGATTTAGCAAATAAGATGCAGAAAGAATTTGAAATGTCTATGATTGGTGAACTTGCGTATTTCCTCGGACTGCAAGTTAATCAAAATAAGAAGGGCATATTTATTTCTCAAATTAAATATGTGAAGGAGATGCTAAAAAAATTCACAATGGAGGATTGTAAGCCTGTTAGCACTCCCATGACGATAGGTTGCAAGTTGAGCAAGGATGAAAAATCTCCAGATGTTGATCAAACCATGTACAGATCTATGATTGGGAGCCTACTGTATTTGACAGCTACCAGACCAGATATCTTGCAAGCAGTTTGCATGGTCGCACGATTTCAGGCTAGTCCCAAGGAGACTCATGTGATAGCCATGAAGAGGATTCTTCGGTATCTGAAGGGAACTATGGAGTATGGGTTATGGTATCCAAAAGGTAAGGATTTCACCCTTATTGCGTATTCAGATGCAGATTGGGTAGGATGTGTCGATGATAGAAAGAGTACCAGTGGAGGTGCATTCTATCTTGGAGACAGGTTGGTCGCATGGCACAGTAAGAAACAAGAGTCAGTTTCCTTATCCATAGCAGAGGCAGAATATATTGTAGCATCAACGTGTTGTACGTAGGTTTTATGGATGAAACAAACCCTGAAAGATCTTGGCATTAACTTCAGTGAGCCAATTTTAGTTAAGTGTGATAACACCAGTGCCATTAACATCTCAAAGAATCCGGTTATGCATTCCCGCACAAAACATATTGCTATCCGATATCACTTTCTGAAGGAGAAAGTTGCGGAAGGTGAGGTTAAGTTGGATTTTGTCCCAACTACAGAGCAAGTAGCGGATATCTTCACAAAACCGCTGCCCAAGGAAATTTTTGAATACCTTCGTAATAAGTTGGGAGTGGTCACGCTTCCCAAGCATTGACTAGCAATCGGGACCACATTCTCAGGGGGAGCATTTATATATTTGATTATCTTTTTGCTCATGTTTGTAATTTTTGCTAACTGTACTAATTTGTGCCTGAGAATGTTGTGCATGGACTCAGGGGGAGTCTGCAGTAGCCCTTTGGTATTATTGTCAAAGGGGGAGAAGAATTACAGGAAATTGCACGTGTGTTGCCAACAATTCCAAAGGGGGAGATTGTTGAGCAAGGTGCAGCAAAAGTATTGTTGTCATTGTTGTCAACACAGTCAGACAAATCAGTTGATGAAGTGGATAAGAGTTAAGAGGTTCTTTAGAGTATGTATAGTGATTATCCAAAATATCGAAGTGGCCCATATGCTAAAAATCAAAAGAAAATCACAAGGAAGAAAACTGTCACGATATCGCGACATGTTGAGCAAGAAAAAGAGAAAAAAGAAAACCTCGATTTCGATGACATGTTCGAGAGAAAGCCAAGCAAGCAAAATTGTCACCGATTTCCTGACATGTTCGGAGAGAAAGGCAAGCAAGCAAAACTATCATGATTTCGTGACATGTTCAAGAGAAAGAAAGAAAACTGTCATGATTTCATGACATGTTGGAAGAGAAAAAGGCAAGTAGAAAAAGTGTCATGATTTTGCGACATATTGCAAGAGAGATAGTACGAAAGAAAAAGTGTCATGATTTCATGACATGTTGGAAGAGAAAAAGGCAAGTAGAAAAAGTGTCGCGATTTCGTGACATATTGCAAGAGAGATTGTATGAAAGAAAAAGTGTCACGATTTCGTGACATGTTGCATTTTGCAAAGAGAATGAGGAAGAAAAGTGTCACGATTTCGTGACATTTTCCTAAAAAGAGAAAATGAAGGAGGAAAAGTGTCACGATTTCATGACATGTCGCATTTTCGTGACTTGAAAAGGAGGAAGGAGAGAAGGAAAAGTGTCACGATTTCGTGACATGTCGCATTTTCGTGACTTGAAAAGAGAGAAGGGAGAAAGAAAAGTGTCGCGATTTGCATGATTCATTGACTTAAAGGAAGAGGAAGGAAGAGAAAAAGTGTCATGATATCGTGACATGTCGCATTTTCGTGACCCGAAGGTAAGAGAAAGTGCAAAGGAGAAAAAGTGTCGTGATATCATGACATGTCACGTTTTCATGACCCGAAGGCAAGAGAAAGAGCAAAGGAGAAAAAGTGTCGCGATATCACGACATGTCGCATTTTCGTGACTCAATGAGGAGAGAGAAAGTAAGAAGGCAGAAGTGTCGCGATATCACAAAAGTAAAAAGGAAGAGTACAGAGGCGAAAGTGTCACGATATCGTGACATGTGTTTTCGTAGGCGCAAGCAAACAAAAGAAGCAAGGAGGTGAAAGTGTCACGATATCGCGACATGTGTTTTCACGAGCTAAGAAGAGAACCCAACCGAAAGAAGATATGTGACAATTAACTGAAGTCGGTACATAGTTACAAGTGCGATTAAAGAAGTCGATACAACAGTTACAGGTGCAGTTACAAAAGGAGTCGATACGACAGTTACAGGTGTAGTTATAGAAGAAGTCGGTACGACAGTTACAGGTGCAGTTACAGAGAAAAGGTTATAAAAGGAGATCTGCATGGAGAATTAGATTGCTGGAAAAAGGCTAAAGAGTGCTGCATAAAGAGGGTTGGAAGAGTGTCGTAAGAGAGCGTTAAGCAGAGCCGAGAGAGCCGTAAGAGTGTAGTGAGAAGCATAGCAAGAGGGTTGTAAGAGAGCTGTAAAAGTGTAGCAAGCAGAGCCGTAAGTGTGTGTGGTGTTTTTGGTGAATAGCAAGAGAGGTTGGGTTAGCAATAGACCAGACAGGGTCTTGGATAAGCGAAGGCATTTTTATGTCAATCTTATAGTTTCAAAATTGTAGTCCGAGTTGGTGCTCATTTATATTGGTGCAGATAAATTAGGGGTTGGTGCTCCTTTCTGTTGGTGCAAATAAATCAGGGGTTGGTGCTCCTTCTAGTGGGTGCTGGTAAATTGATTGTAAAACTGGTATTTTGCAAAGACTAGATTTGGACGGGAGTCCAAGCAGTCATTTTTGAGGAGTAGCCAAATTGGTGAACCTCGTTACATCGCGTGTTGTGGAATGCTCTCTTGTTATACTTGCTTTATCTGATTTTAAGTTTTCATTGTTTCGACATTAAGAGTTGTAGATTTGAATTTAAATAGCTACACTGATTCACCCCCCCTCTCAGTGTCATTGTGACTTATAATGGTGCCATAGTCACTGAAGTGGTGAAGCCTGCACAATTGAGAGTAAGGGAACTCTGAGCATTTTGAACCAGTGGTCATAAGGAAAGCATGAAAATAAAGGGATAAAATGACAAAATCCAAGCCAAAAAAGAGGTTAGAAGACTTGTTTGAGGGGATTATAGACACACACATTACCCTCAAAGCTAGTGTAAAGCTATTGCGTATAGGTGCAGAATAGAAGGCAAAAGGAAATTCCATCGTAGGGGCTACCCCATGGAATACATAGTTGGCCATGTTATTACCAGTAATTGTACATCCATGTCTCGAGTTGATTATTGCAGTATCAAAGTTCTATGATGCAAACAAAGGTATGATCAAGTATCAAAACCTACAAGTTTTGTTCAAGATAAATGCTTAAACCATTAGAAGAGTGTTCTTAAATTCGAAGTCTCCAATAAGGTATTTACCCATAAAGCTTCTCAAGGTTATCACTAAAACATATTAAAGGGAGAGGTTAGCGAAAGATGGTCCTAGAGCCTAGATGTTGGAGGTCTTAAATATATGAAGAATTCTAGAAAATTATGTGGAAAGAACTTTGCCATTAACAAAATTTAAGGCTAAGGCTCAACCAATATTTTCTATGTTGACCATTTTGAAGGGGTTGGAAATAGATAAAATTGTGTATCTAGATCAGATAGCTATGGTGCATGCTGTATTGAGAGCCCACAAGTTCATAAGATTGAATTGGGTCAACTTCTTGTCTAGAAACATGAGAAAGCAAATCACAGACTACTAATCTAAGGGAAGCACAAAATTTCATTACCCATATTATTTTGCATGGTTTTTCTTCTACTGTATGTCCTAGTTGATGTATTTTGTACCCATTGCTAAATATGACCCTCACCCAGTCATGGATTGGATGCATATGCTAAGGATAATCCAGCCTTATCTAGAGTTCAACAAGAACTTCATTGGACTTGCTCTAGCCTACATCTATGAGGTTTGCCCTTGATTATCTGAGAAAAAAAAAATATTATTGAGAATGAACAAGGTTGAAACAGGGTACTGGTATTTTCTAGTAGAAGGCACATGCATCCGATTGTATGGTTTCTTAGGTTTCCCTTTCCTTCTCTCCTACTATGTTATAGACTAGATTTTTGGCTTAGAAGCATGTAGGTAGGCTCTGGTAATAGAGAATAAGTATGGTCAAGGGAAAAATAAGAAGGTGATTTTCCAATTTTTGGTGTCTCATGGGCCTATCAATAACCCATTGAGAGATGCACCCACTTATAAAAATTTTGATAACAAGTTGTACGCTTTGGGTCTCCCAATGGTGCCTCCTAGGTGAAATTATGGCTTGAATGAAATTATGAAGGAGAATCTCACAAATAAAATCAAATCCTAATAGTTTAAGCACCAAGAGAATGAGGCTAACCAAAAGGTTCTACAAATTAGGAACCTGCCAAAGGATCAGGTGGTACCTTTTACTAGGTTCTACCTGCATGAGCAGCCTCCATGGAGGGCCCCATATCTATACAAAAGGGTCTTTGATCCTAAGAGGAATCCCAAGCAAAATATGAATTCTAGTTTCTTTCAATCCATGGAAGAATGGAAGGGTTGGGATAATGAAGAAAAAAATGATCAATAGTGGATAATGAAGTGTGAAAATATGACCTTAAGGATATTATTCTAGGTGGAGTAGATACAAAATTTGAGACAAGATTCAAAGCTAACTTTGTTGCATGGAAGAAAATAAAAGATGATGATATTTACCCAAAAGTGTTAAGAAATTCATATTTCATTGAATCCACAGTTGAAGGGGATGACAAAGGATAAGAAGAGGAACACAGTGAGGAACAAGAGGTTTAGAGCCCACTCCAAGAGCTAGGAAGCCCAATCCATGTGGAGCTAGCTGAAATAGAGGTTTTATATTCACAAAGGTAGCAGATCGACTGAAGGATAAGGTCAACTAAACCATTTTATATAGAAATGCAACAGTTGTCTATATATTTCCCATAAAGATAGAAAAAAAGTGAAAATAAGAGAGCTTTTGCTAGTCCTAATACCTCCCATGTGTGAGGGCCAGAGCACAACCATCAACGGTTGCAATCAAAGGTGCTACAAGTGGAGGAGGTGGGAATAACAGTGCATAGTAATAAATTTAAACATAAATTTGTATAGGCTATAATGCAAATCAAATAACGGAGTCCTTTTTAGGTACATATGGAAATTCCTTCCCCAAAAAAGATCCCATCCATGGATTCATTGGATAATTTCTAAGTTTCATTGACTTGTACTGCCTGACTCATGTAGGTAATTCCAATCATGGTTTTTGTGTTAAGTAATGAGTTACCTAAGTCCCTGTTGGTTCCTCCACTATGTACTAGCCAACCTTCTAGCCTTCCCTAAAAACCTATTGGATTCATCCATCCCCTCACCTGCAACTAACCCATTTATTACTCCATCTCCATAACCTAAACCTCTAAACCCATTGATAGTTTTAGCTACCCCACCATATCCTCTATGGGCTTCTCAGTAAATCCCACCACTATCTCCATCATCCACTACCAAAACCCTAATCCAAGTGACTAGTTCAACTCAAGGCTACTCACTAGTGACACTTCCTCTAACCTTGTTGTCATCCCTTTTGTCCTTTCTACTCTTGCCCTAAGAAATAGAAGATGATGCAAAGATCTTAAAGGTCATATGAGTGGCATGAGATAATCAAAAGAAGTGGGTGGATGAGCAACTACAACAAGAATATGATGAAGAGGCCACTCAGATGATCTTGCATGAGCTTGACTTGATTGAGGGAAAACAACACTAGGTGATTACCAAACCGAAAGTGAAGAAAGTGAAGGTTGACATGAGGTCTGATGAATAATAATTTGAGCATCATATTAGGCACATTTATGACATATATTCAATCAAAGTGCTGAATGTGGCACATGCAGACACCAACATCCTATACCTAAAATTGAATAATGTTGAAAGGAAGCTAAAGATTGTAAAAAAAAGGTGGATAAATTTGATATCTAGATCCATCAAGCACAAATAGAGAAGAAGCCTCTTGAGAAACAAAAAAAAATACTAAGTGATGCTCTAAATAAGGCCTCCTACCCTATAATACTATAGTAGAAAGATGAAGATATTGCTAAACTTAAAGGTGAGTTTCAAATAATTAAAGATACACTAGAGAAGCAGGATGAGGAGCTCAAAGATAGGTTGTAGTAGTGGAAGTATTTGCTGATTTAATACAAGGAGAAGGTCCAAAAAAATTAGGCTGAGATCAATCATGTACTCAAGCAGCTATGAAAGGAAAAGGAGAAGCATTCTAGGCCGACTATCTCAAAGGATAACTTGAGAAGAATTAGTCTTGTTCACCTCAGGAAAGTAAAGGAGGTAGTCTTGAAAATTATCTCTCCATTTGCATTGGTGATAGAAGACTGTCTAATAGTCTCAAAAAAAACAAAGGCTCAATTGGATAGAAAGAGGAACATCATGCAAAACATGACCCTCCAAGCAGTAGATTTGAGGATGATGCTTATGAACAAGGATATTAGTCTTTCTACTTGCTTGAAGAGAGAAATAGAGCAGTGCCACATCATCATGCAATAGATTATTCATGTCATGGATCTATATTGTGAAGGGACAAATCTTATGGTAGTGCTCAAAAAGGAGTTGGAAAGGATGGATAAGTTCAATGCACATCTCAAATCAAATGGGTTTCCAGGTTTCTGGGATAGCAAGAACCAATTGTATACAAAGGAGAATATCTGAATGTTGTTTGAGGACCTTGAAAATGATGAGAGTATGATTACGGTATTGTAAGAGCCCATAAAATCAGACCAAATATTTAGCATAACACTTAAAATATTTGGCATTTTGATTATCTCTGACCAAATGGTTGAAAGGTATAGTGATGCCCCTTACAAAAAGAGTTACAAATTGAGGTATATTATGGATCAGATGAGAGGTTCTCCTATTCCTACCATGGAATATTGGGGAGAAATATGTAAGAAGGTGGATATTGGAGTAACTCAAATAGTTACACCCTATGCTAAATATTTTGGAACTTAGGAACAACAACCAAATAACCCACAAGGCCCATCTTGAGTCGTGGTTGGTAGAAATTAAGTCTCATTTTTCCCATCAGTACCATTTTTGATAACTCCATGACCCAATGAATAAAGGCCATGAAAGCTACTTTTTTTTTCTCACTAGCATCACAAAGTCCATTAATATCTGGGTTCCTTACCCTTTCAATGAGTGAAATCCCCCCCATGAGTCACCAAGAGTGTGGATGAATGTTTTGCACCCACTTACTCCCTAAATATAGAAGGGTTAGGGCTGATGTGAAAAATGACTAAGTATAATTGTGGGTAGAAAAATGGGTTCACTTTCAAACATTAGGCCCATCCCAAATTTTTACCTCGATAAGAAAGAGTCAAAAAGAGCATTGGACAGAGAATCAAGTTAAGATCCTATCATGGGGATTTCTAAAATCTTGCCCTGATAGGTCATGTGGTAGGCGAAAGTCTGGATAGGTAGCAACTAGCATACGACCCTAAAAACCTGTCCTTAGAGTGGGCAAAGGTTTGGGAAGATAATGGAAGATAATTTGATCCTGAATTGTTGCCTGATAATAAACCAACATGGGTGGAGAATTCTGAGGTAGGCTTCATAAATGCAACCCAAAAATACCACCTAGAGTTGGTTAAGCACCAGATTAGGCATAGAAGGGATAAAATAAAACCATATACCCAGCCCAAAGGCCCAATAAGATAGGAGAGGTTTCATTATGGCAATAGGATTCAAAGTTCCTTTATTTTCAATAGTGTCAAGGTACTGGGTTCAAAGTTTGAGCAGATGGATAAATTTAATACCTGACAAGAAAATAGCGTGATAGGTGGTAGTTGAAAAATTTATGTGATCCAACCACCTCGGCTCTCGGGCAGGCATATTCAGGTGATAGCAGGTTCAAGTTCATTAATGGTCAAAGAGGGCTTGAGCATATGTAATTAATGCGACCTATTTAGATGTCGTAGAAGGTGTTTTATTCATGGTAGAGAAGTTACAAAGAGGGCATACGAACCAATTGCGCGTTGGTATTGCCATCCTTTATTAATGTGGATATTAATTAACTTACAACAGTCGTTCTTGGAAGGATGTATATGTATGTTTGTAATATATTTTAAGAGGTCATCTCTCCAATCATTATAACTTGCATGTACAATATGGCTCATATTGCAATACAAGTGGATTTTGGCCTTCAATTATTTTCATGTATGTGTAGGTCTTGCTCTATTGTTTATTTTTGTTAAGGTTAGCTAAATGAATAGGCTTTAATTCTATTATTTGAAATTTTATGTTGTTTATTCCCTAATTTTGGAATTCACAATAGAGCGATGTGAGGTAAATGGTTAATAAAATCAGTGGTTGGTTTGTTAGATAATCTATGAATGTTGTATGTTATGTGTTACATTTATCAAGTGTATATTTTGATGTGACTATATTTGTACCACTTTTATTTTTAAATTTAAGTTCTCTTTGCTTTCCTTCTTTTTCCTTTTTCTTCATGTGCTCTTAGTTAGGATTCATAAGGAACCAACCTACTCCAAATATTGGCCTCTAGATTTTAGTCTTGAGACCACTCAATGTTATTTGGGGTTTGTGGGTGCGCAACCCTCCTCCATTAGGCCAAATTTTGCACCAAAAAGTATCATAGAACACTTTAAAGTTACAAGAGGTATCTGGATGGTCAACACAAGGTACACATTATTCCTATCAGTCCTTTTTAGATAGTAGTATTGATTCTTCAAAGACTTGCTTTTGTTTCTTGATGATTCAAGTATTCACTTTTGAGATTGAATGACAAATTGTGGTCACTATATTATATGTTGATAATATTATCATAGGAGTCTCAACGTTTTGATCCATAATGTGGAGTCACAATTTCATATTTGAGAAGGAATTGATCTAGTCTATGTACCTTTAGTAAGAGCAGATAACAAAATTCATAATCAAGATTAATTGGCCCATTTAAGCATTCATTATGGTAGAAATGTTACCATATCTAATGTCCTCTTCTTGGCATCTTAGATTAGATTATGGGGGTGTTGGGATATCAATAATTTTTCCATTTTTCCCTAGGTATATCATGATGATGTGAGACTATAGGCACTCTTGATATAACCCTATAGGCATATGCAATATGTTATTTATGAGAACCTATTGGGCATTCTTTATGTAACCCTACAATCAATAGTGATGTATCCACCCCTAGCGAGATCAATTAATCCAATAGTATAGTTTTTTTTTGAAAAATTTGAAAAAACTTGTATTAAAACAAAGATCAGTTACAATTGGGAGTAGACACATCCCAGCTGAGCACAAGATTACAAGGCACAAAAATGTGACACTATTCACCTCAGACCGCAAAAAGTCAACAAGTCACGAAATCACGACATGTCGCGATATCGCTACAACACTCCTTCCTTGGCCGCTCTGGAACAACATGTCGCGAAATCATGACATGTCACGAAATCGTGGCAACTAACCTTCCTTGGCTGCGACGGAGTGACATGTCACAAAATTGTGACATGTCACGATATCACGACAACAAACCTTCTTTGGCAGCAACAGAGCAACATGTCACGATATCGCGACAAGAATCCTTCCTTGGCCGCTACGGAGCAACATGTCACAAAATCGCGACACCACTCCTCCCTTGGCCATATCAGAGCAACATGTCCCAAAATCGTGACAACTTTCCTCCCTTGGCCGTGATGGCGCAACATGTCATGATATCATGACAACTTTCCTCCAGTGACCGTAGCAGCACATCAAGTCGCAAAATCGTGACAACTTTCCTCCCGAGGCCGCGACGGTGCAACATGTCACGATATCGCAACAACTTTCCTCCTGAGACCGCGACGGTGCAACAAGTCACAAAATCATGACAACTTTCCAATGGTGGCCGCGACGGCACAACATGTCGCAAAATCATGACAAATTTCCACCAGGGGCCACGATGGCGCAACATGTCGCGAAGTCGTGACAACTTTCCAACGACGGCCACGACGGTGCAATATGTTGCGAAATCATGACAACTTTCCTCCAGGGGCCACGACGGCGCAACATGTCATGAAATCATGAAAACTTTCCAATGGCGACCGTGATGGTGCAACATGTCGTGATATCATGACAACTTTCCTCCAGTGACCGCGACAGCGCAACATGTCACGATATCATGACAACTTTTCTCCAGTGCCTGCGACATCGCGACATGTCACGAAATCGCGACAATTTTCCTCCAGCAACCGCGACAGCGCAACAAGTCACGATATTGTGACAGCTATCCTCTAGCACCCATGACGTCGCAACATGTCACGATATCATGACAACTTTCCTCCAACGGCCATGACGACGCAACATGTCGTGATATCGTGACAACTTTCCTCCAGTGCCTGCAACATCGCAACATGTCACGATATCACGACAAAAATAGGTTGCAATATCACGACAAAAACCACCCTTAGCTTTTTATTTGATCATTGTCTCAGGGATATTTCAAGACCCTGCCTAATCACCTCATCCTCAATAGGCATGTCACTATGCAGCTGCACCCCTACCTCTTTCTCAGCACCCATCTTAGCCAGGAAATCTGCCGCTTTGTTGAAATTTCTACTCACATAAACTGGAATCACATCATCTAATTCCCTCCATAATTCCTTGATTTGAGAGACCAGAATCCTCAACCTCCATGCTCTCAAAGCAAAGTTCCTCATGCAGTCAAGAGCTCCAACCAGAATTTGAGAGTCAGATTCAAGAATTATCCTCCTATGGCCCTGAGTAACTGCCCAAATAGACACAAATTTGATAGCAATGGCTTCAGATTCATTATTTATGGTTCTTCCCAAGCCTTGCAGTTCCCAATAGAGCACTGATCCCTTGTGATTCTGGCAGACCACACCAATGTCGACATTACCCGGATTGCCCTTTGCAGCTCCATCAGTATTGATTTTAATCCAACCTTCTGGGGGAGGTTTCCAACTAGCTCTATCCTATCCCTCTTGCTTTTCAACTCCCTCTTCTAGTGGCCTAGGACCAACCTGAGTTTCCTCTTTAGTGTGGACGACAACTGTTTCTGTGACTTTACTCTAGATGACCTGCCAAACTCCATCAAGCGAGGAAAAAGTCTCTCTAAAAATTCGAGCATTTCTCTCCAACCACACTTGCCACAAAATGAAGTATAAGCCAAGCTCCCAACCAATTCAAAGAGCTTTAGATTTAAATCTACCCCTCTTCCATCTTTCCCATATATTGGTCCGATTCAAATCATCGTTCATCTGGATTTTATAGTGAGAGAACCATCATTTCCAAATCTGACGCATGAAGGGGCAGTCAAACATCAGGTGATCGGCTGTTTCCTCGTTCTTGTGGCATAAAACACATTGAGATGGATCGATGATTCCTCTACACCTGAGATTGTCAAAAGTGAGAATTCCATTGTGCATAAATTGCTAGGCAAAAAAGTTCACTTTTGGCCAGCCCTTGGAGTACCAAATCTTTCTCCAATCCTCAATCGTAAAATAATGGGGGGAGGCTCAGGGAGGAGCGTGTCATATCCGTCCTTCACTGTATATACACCAAGGCTCCCCTAGCCCCAAGCTAAATAATCCTCCTTGTCTCTCCCTGTGAGAAACCTTTCGGTCAAGATTTTGGTCAAGATGGGTGCCAACTTCGGAGGGATTGGAATTGGCCACTCCTCCAACCTCTTAAACTTCTTAAACTTATACTCCCCAAACTGAGTAGTGTTGAAATAAATTTCAATTTGGACCCAACCCTTGGATTCTATGGCAGATTTTATTGGAAGTAACTCGAGGAATTCAACAATGATGGGTGGAAACTGATCCCATGAATCGGTCCAGAAGCGGGCCTTCTCCCCTCTCCCCACTTTCCAGAACAGTTGGTCTTTAATAACCTTAGATCCTAGCTTGAGATCTTGCCACACAAAGGATCCCAAACCATCCAAAGGGAAATGGCCCACCTCATTGGGGTGAACATGACCCAAGTATTTACTAGTTAGGACTCTACTGAATAAGGAAGTTGGCTGGGAAATCCACCTCCAGTACAACTTTCCAGCCAAAGATTTATTATTTAATCTGGATCCTATCAGTCCCAACCCACCTTTTACCTTGGGCTGGGTTACTTTATCCCAGCCCACTAAGGCCCACTTTCTCTCTCCCTTTGCTCCTTCCCACAAAAACTTTCTAGCCATCCTGTCCAACTATTTCCATATTGTAAGTGGGGCAGCCAAGATAGAAAATTTGTAGATAGGCATAGCTTGAATGATTGATTGTAAGAACGTTAATCTGCCACCATAACTTAACCACTTGTGAGACCAGTGATTAATTCTATCCTTGATACACTCAAGAAAATTCCTCCATGTGTCTAATTTTAGCTTCTTAAAGTGCAAGGGGATCCCCAAGTAAACCACAGGGAGAGAAGTCCTAGTGAATCCCAGGATTTCTAAAATTTTGTTCTAAAGCCTTTGTTCCAGATTAAAAAAGACCACTTTGGATTTCTTGTCATTAATGACCTGTTGAGTAGCCCTAAGATAGACATTAAGCGTATCCCTAATCGATCTTGCTTCCTTGAAGCTGGCCACTCCCATCAAACCAGTGTCATCCACAAACTGCAAGTGCGTTAAAACTTCATCCCCCACCCTAACACCCAATAATCTGCCTTGCTGTCTTCTCCTCAAGAAGAGTCTGCCAAGACCTTCAGCCAAAATTAGAAATAAATAAGGGGAACAAGGATCTCCCTGGCGAAGACCCCGAGAGGCTCCAAAAGGTTGCGAAGGAAGGCCCTTGATTAGAATAGAGTAAGTCGGGGAAGAGACACAACTCATGACCCACTCTATCTAGTCCTATGAGAAACTAAAGGCAGCCATCATTTTGGCCAGGAAACTCCATTCAACCCTGTCATAAGCCTTCGACATGTCCAATTTATGAACATTCCTTTATTCCCAGAAGTGTGCATTGAATGTATTTCTTCCTGGGCCAGAACCACCCCATCCAAAATCTGCCGACCCTCAACAAAACCCCCTTGCTCAGAGGAGATAATGTTGTGAAGAAGAGGTTTTAGGTGCTCAGCCATTACCTTTGTGATTATTTTATACAGCACATTACATAAGGCAATAGGCCTATAATCTAAAATATGAACCCCCTCCTCCCATTTTGGAATTAAGGTAATGAAAGTGTGGTTTATAGCTTTAAGCATTCTCTTATTTTCTCTGGATTCCTCAATAGTAGCCCTAACATCTTCCTCTACGTAGTCCCAGAAAGCCTGGAAAAACTCAATTGGGAAACCGTCGGGACCAGGAGTTTTACCAGTACTCATTCCAAAGACCACATCCTTCAATTCATCTCTATCAATGGGTTTGAGGAGGGCCTGATTTTCCTCAGAAATTATAGCAGGAATGCCAGAAATAACTTCATTTTGGGCCTCTACATCTTGAACCACACTTTCCTTAAAAATCTTTGAGAAATAATCCATAGCATGGGAATGTATACCTGGAAGAGTATCAAAGGAATGACCGTTCTCATCTTGAAGGGCCTCCATATTATTCATCTGCCTTTGAGCACAAGCATTTTGATGAAAGAATTTTGTATTTCTGTCCCCTTCTAATAACCAGGTGGTTCTTGCTCTCTGCCTCCAATAGGTCTCCTCTTGGTTGTCAATGTCCTCCACCGCTGAACACAAGGCATCATCCTCAACTTTGAGCTGGTCTGTAATTACTCCTTCTCTGAACTGTTTCTGGACCTCATCCCATCGGGCCACCAACGGAGCTCTTTGGGCCTAGAAGTTAGTTTTATTAGACCACCTCCAATAGTCAACCGAGTTTTGACATATTGAAGTTGTTTGTGGATTCTGAACATTGCTCTCCCATAAGCTAGGCGGCCTTCTTCCCACCACTGAGGGATTTTATCCTAAAGTTATTCTTTCTAAAGCCAAAAATTCTCAAATCTGAAAGGTTTGTGATGGTGTCCCAACCTAGTCCCGCCTTCCAACAGAATAGGACAGTGATCAGAAACAGGGCCTACTGAAATCTAAAAATTGACATTCCATTTTACAAATGCCTCCTCTTAAAGCAGAAAGCGGTCTAGCTTCACCTTCCTACTATGTGGCTCCCGCATTTTATTAGTCCAAGTGAAGTTATTGCCCGAACATTTAATGTCCACTAAGTGCAAATCCTGGACTTGAGCAATCATGAAATGGTCCCCTGGATCCAAAAGAGGAGATCCCCCTTCCTGGTCTCTAGAAGATAATTTAGCGTTAAAGTCCCCTGCTATAATCCAGTCTAGATCTTCCCTTGATGCTCGCATATCATGCACATCCTTCCACTGCCACCTCTAATCCTATAGGTTTTGAGATCCATAGAAGTTAGTGATTAGAACGAATTCCGTCGAGACATTATTCCTAAAAAGAGAAGTGAGAACACCCCTCCAGGCAAGGTGATCTATAGCAGACCATTCCAGAGAGTTCCACAGAGTAACAATCCCCCTTGAGGCACCTTGGGCAGCCACATCCATATGACCAGCACCCCTCCAAATTTTGTTGACTGTTTTAGACATAAGATCCAAAAACATCTTAGTCTCTTGTAAAAGCAAAAAAATAGTATTGCTATTCTCTAATAGCTTTTGAATAGCAGATTGATGGGTTATGCTGTTTAAACCTCTTACATTCCAAGATTGTATAATCATGGGTTACCCTGGGAGCAATAAGAGTCAATTGTCCTCATCGATCCTCCCATGATCAATTTGTCCCCTTGGGCTGCTAGCAGCTCCTTATTGGATCTTCTACCTGCTCCCTGAGAATTGCTATTTTTTGGTCTTTTTTCTACCTGGGTTATCCCCAAAGATGGCCTTTCCCTGTTCTTCTCTGGTATCCCCATGTGAACATCCTGAGATACTGTCTGCTCATGGTTATGGACTACTAAGGCACCAGAACACACTGGTTGTGATACCTCACAGAGATCAACTACCTGCTGGATGACAGGAGAATATGAGAGGGGGAGTTTCCCAGGAATGTTAGAAGTTTCCTTGAAACCCTCCAAGCCCTCCATAGAAAGATCCTCTTCATCAACCAATGACTTAAAAATATCATACCTATTGGCAGGCCTGAGATGAGATTGCTCCTTTCCCTCCTTTTTCTTTGTCCTTCTTTTTCTTCTGGGCTGTTTAAAACCCTCTATCTAAGCTTCCTAGCCTTGACCGATACTATTAGGATCTTTATGCCTTATCCTCTTTAGGCAGGTTTGGAATTCTTGAAGGGGCCTCCATTTTGGCATTCATATTAATAGGATAGAAACGGGCCAAATGTCCATGCTTGTGGCAAACCCTACATCTGAAGGGTAGGGCCTCATAGTCCAGCTGTTGAATCCAGGAGAGACCTGCCAGTTCAATTTCCAACTCTGTTGACAAAGGTTGGCTGAGATCCATCTCCACACATATTCGAGCATACACCGCCATGCTCCCTCTATACTGTCTCTAGAAACACCCACATGTCTACCAATCGAATTTCCAATCATTACCAATACCTGCTCACCCCAAAATTCCATTGGAAGAGCATATAATTAGATCCAAACTGGGACAATAGTAGGTTCAACACGAGGATCGAAACCCACCCTCCAGGGTTGAACAAATAGCCCTGCCGAGCCATGGTTTTTCTTCTCCGACTCGAAAGCCTTATTTCTATCGACCAGAGCTGAGAAGCTGACAATAAAATAACCATTACTAATAAACCACAATGAATACTCACCATGGGGCTCCCAGTTTTGGCGGATCCAAGAATGCAAAAAGTTTAGGGAAGGGCGAATACCCATGAAATTGCAGATTAAATCATGGTTAGCTCTGTAGAGGACTGATTCTTCAACCATGCTGGGTTCAATGATGATTTTTGGCCTAGAATCGGCCTGCGGCAAACAACCATTCACCCGATGTGCTGATGACCTATTCCCAGCAGCCGTGAAGAGCTTTTTATATGCCATCTTTTGGGCTTCGGCATTCTTCGGAGGAGAATCGTCTTTAAACAAAGCAGCGTAAGAGCTGGTACTTCCTGGACAAGGAGCCAGAGAAGTCCCCATTGGACCCTCCTGGGACACCGATCTGACCTTCAGATTCACCGTACCCCAAAGACACTTCAACAAACCAACAGAAGCCAGATATTTTTCGAAGATGCAGAAACCCTAGTTCAGAGAAAAAAATCGCCAGAGCTCATTTTCCCCAATTTAAATTCAATCCAATAGTATAGTTAAACTTGTAATTATTGTTTAATTTTTAAGCCAAGTTATATTGTCTTGGGTTAATAATATATAATTATTATTAGGAACTAGGCATATATTATAAATATCACCAATCACTAATATATTAAATCAATTTATAATGATATGATATCATGGGGGTTTGTGGACACCTATCTCTTCTTTCTATTTCATTTTATTTATATTATTATTTCATTTATTTTCTCTCTTATTTCACTCTTCTATTCTTTTGCATATGATTGTGGTGAATGCTATATTTTAGAATGTTCCTTGAAATTATTGTAAAATATAACAGTTACATGGTTTTATTTGAGATATTTTATATGCTTTAATATTTACAAAATATATTATTTATTCATAGTGCACTATAATTAATCATAAGAACCATATTATAATAATGGTTAAACCCTTTTTATTTTACTTGATATTTGGCATTGAGGTGTATAATTGGTTGATGATGTTAATTAATTATAACCATGGCCTAATTATTAATAAAATATCAATTAAAAAGTTACTTGAATTAAAATTTGTTTCAGTTATTAAGATAAGGGTTTTAAGGATGAGTGAACTACCTCTCCCACTTTATAAAAGGATCTATAAAAGGGACACATATCAAGACTCTATTATAGAACACTCTTGTTTTACAATGAAGGATATATATAAGAGTAAAAAAAAACTCATTCTTTACTATTTTTGGGGATGAAATTAAAGAGCAATAGAAGGAATAAGATAACCTCTATATTAGAGGGAACTTTTGAAAAATTTTCCATTATTAGGATGATTCATGGTAGGGTCTTAGACCCATTTTATTTCTACATACATAAATTTATGTGGTTAAATGTTAGAGAAGGGAAAAAATAAATTAATCAAAGGTTTCTCTAATGTGATGTGGAAGTCATTATTTTTTAAAATATGGATGGTATCAGCTAGAATTTGAGGAGGAAGTCCCTTGAAATTTAGAAAAATAGGCTATAATTCTTGTAGAAAGAGGTGCATTACCAAGTTTTTTTGTCATGATGGGGAAAGTCACATTTATTTTTTATAGATGATCCTAGATAAATTTAGAGAAGGGATTCATTCTAAATTAGGAGGATGGATCACATATTTGATAAAAAGAGATGGATCCATTTCCAATGCTTAATACCTCCATTGTTTCATACTTTTTTCTCCATTAGGGTCTATGGTGCTAGGGTTGGGTAGTACCTAACCTTAACAACCAATAAAATTCATCTTGAAGAGAAGGTAATATGAGTCACTTCCTAGATTTATATCATTTTATATAATACCATTGATAATTGATATTCATATTTTAAGGATGGAATCCACTTGAAATTAGAAGTGAAGTCCCTTAGGTACACCTAATTTGAATAAAGGAAAGTTGGATGTGTGAGATTCATTTATAGATTGAGACGAAGATGCAAGACCTAAGATATAGGTGAAGGAAGCAAGTTACATAAGTAATAATAAACTTATTCTAGTATAGAAGGTAAAATTCTGTATAATTACAATTGAAAGCTTCATTCAATCTTACATTCTTCCATTAAATATTATACATATTTATAGGTAAGCATTCAACCTTGCAAGAGAAGAAGAGATAAGGTCAAATTAAATATTGGAAGTAAAGATAAGGCCAAATTAAATACTAGAAGCATAGATAAGGGTGAATTAAATTTTGGTAGCAAAGATAAAATACTATTTTTTCAATCCTAGTTATTCTGAAAAAACAATAAAAAAAACTAAATATATATTACTATTTTTTTGTTATTATGATTTTATTTAAAATAGATATGAGATGGCCATGAGATCTAAGATGGCTATGAGATATGATATGGTTGCAGGTTTGAGATGACCATAATATTTGATATGACTATGAGATTTGAGATGGCCTTGAGATCCATGGTAGCCATGGGAGTCTGCAACTAGGAGGTGTGCATTGTGACCTACCTCTAAGTCTACAAAAAAATATTTATAATAAAAATAGACTCCAAATTTAAATGTATTTTTCAAAGATAAAGTAATTCTTGAAGCCTATGATGACCCAACTAGAAATTAACAAGCTCCTTCTATCCCTTAAGCTTTGATACCATCTGAGATTTGTCTATAGATACAAGACCTAAGATCTAGGTGAAAGAAGCAAGTTACATAAGCAATAATAAACTTATTCTAGTATAGAAGGCAAAAATTTGTAGAATTACAATTGAAAGCTTCATTCAATCTCACATTCTTCCATTAAACATTATACATATTTATAGGTAAGCATTCGACCTTGCAAGAGAAGAAGATATAAGACCAAATTAAATGCTAGAAGCAGATATAAGACAAAATTAAATATTGGAAGTAGATACAAGGCCAAATTAAGTGTTGGAAGCCACCTAGAAGGTGCTTCATTAATGGAATATTTAATTTGCATGTACTTGCCAACAATGCTCTGCATTATGTGCATATACAAACAAACAACTACCTAAGAAATCTTATCCTAAGTGCTAGGATAACTAATGCATAAAATATTAGAATGCATTAACAAGATGAAGTTAGTTTCGCAAGCTCAATAAGGGGGAAACTATAAGATAGTGATTGGTAGGGACAATATCACCTACTTCAAGAGTTCATTATATATTATAGAATATAAAATTATGTTGTAATTTTCTTATGCATATATAGAAATACTTTGTATGCTAATAAAATACTTTGATAATGAATACAATATTATCTAGGATTTTTCCCATATATCAACTTATTTTATTAGCAACAAAAAGCCAATTTGGGAGATTACACCATGGAAGATAACAAATAGCTAAAAGTAGATATTGCTAGAAAATCTTCCTAACTAATAGCTAACAACCTAGCTAAGATAAGCTAATTATCAAAAGATTCGTATTTGGCATGTTTTACATAGTAAACTAAAAATAATTTAAATCCTATGCCTATATTTATCATTATATGTTCTACAAAATTGGTGAAGATTAATTATAAGAGTTATCTTTATGAGAAAGGAATTGAAATTATTTTTCATTTTCTTGTACTGATCCAAATAGGAAAATGATAGTTGCTCCTCAAAATATAAATTATTAAAGGATTTGAATAAGTTTAATTTTTTTTGGTATTGATAAAAAAAAGGGGGTTGAAGGGCTCCAATCCTTTACACAGAGCTCGAAAGATATACAAGAAAAAATAAGAGAAGATCATAAAAATGCAAGATAGCCCTATCTTAGTAAAACAAATAAACCTGGGTTAAACCTATTTATGGATAAGCTAAAATAATATTCCTCCCGCTATCCTTCTATTTAACGTAGCTGATGTAGTGCTTAATGCTTTATATAACTTATAAAGAAACTACCAACAATAATGTAATTTAATGTGCTCAAATCCTTCATCGCATGATCCCAATAAGAATTCTACTTTGCTTTGCCCTTTTTATCTACTAGGTTCATTATAATTTTTTATAATCTCTTCCAAATCCATGGGGACATATGAACAAACCTTGGAATTCTCATATTTAACTGCCATATTCACCATTTTATCGACATATTTGTTTCCCTCTCTATAAATATGTGTAACTTGACTTTTTTATAGGTTTCCCAAAATACTCCTCACATCTGTAATTATTTGGAAAATACTAAAATTATTTAACTCCTCTTTTTGAAGGAAAGTTATAATATTCTTGGAATCCCCCTCAAGAACAATTCTCCTAAAACCCAAATTCACCGCAATTCGGAGGCCCGTAAGCATTACCCTTGCTTCAGCTTGGTTATTTGTGGTAATTACTAGATCCTCAGCATATGTAGCCACTGCCTGACCTCTGTCATTCCTAATGAGGCCCCCACCACCAGCATGATCTAGGTTACCTTTTGTAGCTCCATCAAAGTTAATATTTACCTAGTATTTGTGGGGATGTTCCCATCTGGTATCTAGTCTCACCTTATTGATTTTTTCTATATTTAAGATATCTTTTTCTCTAGAGAGGATCATTGCAAGATTTTCCTAGCCAAAAATATTTTTAATACAATCCTCTTATAGGGTTGTTTTTATCTTGGCATAAACCCCAATTATTCCTTTGGTTTTATTTTTACGATTTTCTCTTGATATTAGAGCTATACACATATTTCCTTATGTATATTTGAAAATAAGCCTTGTCTTAATGGGTTATTAAAGCAATAGTATCCCCATGCACAAAAAAAATAGAAATTAAGCATCATGTTTTAAGAAGTTCTACAAAAATATAATTAGATTGCACTTAGAATTAGAGTAGTAATTTTGTACATGCCTTTAGGAAAATGGATTGCAAAACTAAGAAAAAATTCATTATAAATTAGTAGCAACATCTGAAAATGATTGGATCAAGAAGTCACTTTACATGAAGATATAAAAATAAATTCTAGAAGACATGGCAATTAGTTCCACATATATCTCTATATTGTTTATGAAAATGTTGCTTGATCATTGCAAATAGTTACATAGAATTACTAAATTTTTCTATGTTACTCTATGGGAGTAGTTTTGCATATTCTAGTAAACTTGCCATAGATTACATTGTGAGATCAATATGTTTTAAATATTTACTAGTTGAAAATTTCATCTTTGTGGTTTTTATGGAGATTATATATATATATATATATATATATATATATATATATATATATATATATAAATATATAATTTATAGCAAATCATAGGAATATGGCTATTAGAGTGCAATATATTGTTTATCTTAGTAGTAAGAAGAAATTATGATTTAATTGAGAAATAAATTAGTAGTTCTATTAAATGCTTCCATACTAATAAATTTTTGAATCACATGAGAAACATCTTTGAGAATTTCCTAATCATGAATGGAGTATCAATGTAGATAATACGTTCTATTTCTCAAGAACATAGCTTTTGGAATAGAAAATAAAAGATTTGTGGAAATAACTAGGTGTATGCTCCATCTATAATGATTGGATTAATTCTGAAGAGAAATAAATATCAATGCAAATTATATCCTAAATAGGGTTGTTTAAACATTAACATTTGAAGAGAAGTGAAGCAACCTCAATCCTAATATTAAGTATTTAAGTGTTGGAAATATGACCAAGTTTTGTTGTCATTGATGTCAAGGAAGATAAAGACCAAGTTTATTGTCATCCAGGTGTTTATGTCCGAGGTTTGATAAGCAAGGTTGATGTTTGAGTTTCATTAATATCCTCCGATGGTTTTTCCAAAAATGCAAAGAATAAGGTTTAATATTATAATATTTAAGAATCCAGGGTTGGTTTATGAAAAATAAATGCAAGGAGTTGTCACATTATAAAGCATCTAAAAAACCCATATGGCATATTGAGTGGTTAAAGGTTTAATTATTTAATTTTAAATAATTTAACCTTAAGGTTAAAATTTAAAATTTAAATATTAATGATTTAAAGGCCCTAAGTTTTTAAATTATAAATTCGAATTTTAAAAATTAGAATGTCATCGCCGATGTTGGAGAAAAAGCATTGAAATGCATATAAATAATGCCAAAAATATTTGGAATTAATCATCCTTGCAAATATATGTTCATGCAAAGAGTTCGAGCACTAAAGAAGAGCATTCACATGTGGTTTTGTTTCATTGGGCGCAAAAGAGAGAATAAGCTCGAGTGGAGCGCAAAGGATATCCTGAAGCAACCTATAGCACAGTTGGCAACCAAGGGCTGTGGTAAGACGTTCGAGGAATGCGAGGTTAGGGTTCAAATCACGCAAAATTTATTTTGTTGAAGAGGAGGAAATATTATGGTTTGCGTATTGCTAAAGAAAAGAAGATAAAGGCATCGCGATGCACCTTTAGTTCATGTGAGGGCACATAGCCCAAATGGTGAACGTCTAAGCGCTTAAGCACTTGGAGGAGGATAGGTGGGGAGTTTGAATCCCACCATGAGCACTTTTGCAAAGGAAAAAGGTATGTGCATTAATTTTAATTTGTTATAAAGGTTTTTGCTAGGCAAAAATTGCAAAATGTGTGCTAGGGAATTATATTTAGTGCTAAGGTGGTTGGCAAGGAAATAAAGAGGGAGATATAAGGTTTTGGTTAAGTTAAAACTAAATTATCCTTTTAGAAGGAGTAATAAGAGTATAAGAGGAGTTATATTTTATTTTAAATATAAAGGTTTTAAATAATTAAGATAAGTAATAAGGTGATTAATTAAAAGTTATTGTTGAAGTGATTTACTTGGTTCTTTCTAATCTTTTAAAATGTGGAGTTTATAAGTTGTAATTGAGATCTTATGCTATGTATGGTGAAATATTTTGAGGAATCATTTAAGTGAATTTTTGAGTGAATATTTTGTTACCTAACCTTTGATATTGGCAAAGAGTGATTGTGATTGAGATAGGTTTTGAGAATCAAATCTTCTTCAAAATAAAGGTATGGGCATATCTTCCTTGTGAGTGAAATATTGTTGGATTTTGTGAATGCTAAGTTGGAGTGAAAAGGATTGTGAACGCTAAGTTGGAGTGAAAAGGATTGTTTGATAAGCATTGTTGAGTTTGGTTTTGAGAAATCCAATGTTGATTGATGTGGGTTTTTTGGAATGAAAGTTGATACTAGAAACCTTGTTTGATAAGCATTGTTGGAAAAATTATGAGTATCATTGTTGTGTGAGATTTGTTTGATAAGCATTGTTGACTAAGCATTCATTGAGTGATTGGTTGAGTGGAGTTGATTGAGATTAGTTAATTGGAAGTATTGGAGTGATAGTTCAATTTTTGTGAAACAAATTGTTCTTTACTATTTTAAGAAAAATATTAGGTTGATTTTTGTATGCAAGTTTTGCAACTGACTTAAACAACTTTTGTGAAAGCTTGTGAGCTAAGTTGAGTAAGCTTTTGTAAAATCTTAAGGATAGATTTGTGTGAGATTTTGTGGAAGCTTACAAGAAGGTTTGAGGCAAGTCTTGGTAAAGACTTATGGATAGATTTGAGGTAAGTCTTAGTGAAGACTTGTTGAGCAGGTTAGACAAGTTCTAGAGAGAACTTGTTGAGAAGATTTGAGACAAAGATTAAGAAAACTTGTGCTAGACCGATGGATAGTGTTTAGTGCATATTTGAGATAGATATTGAGCATATTTGTGCAGGGTAGAGGACAATGTCCAATACAAATTTGAGATAGATAACTGAATAAAGATTGAGCAGAGATTTAGGGGTGATAGAGTAGAGGGCAATAGTCTCTAGTGGATAGAGATCCATTAGCTAGGGTAGATAGGATAGAGGTCTTCAGTGGAGATAGATACACAACCTAGATCAATGGAGGTAGTAGTCTTATAGAGGATCACCATCCAGAGCATAGGAGGAGTTCTCCTATGGATAGAGATCCACAAACTTGATTAGGGTATTGGTGTCTCCTTTGGAAAAATATCCATAAAAATTATATATTCAATTATGTGTTATGTTCTACCATAAAAATAGTAGTTCTTTCTATTCATGTTTGACTAAAAACAATTCACACACTCTTCCATGTTCTAAATGGGGCCATGCAATATAATTTGCTACTTGGTTGGCCTTGGATCTAAGACATGAGGTGTGTACCTTCAATATTACATCAATGCATTAAATACATACATGAATGTCAAGTGCATTGTGTCCCTATGGACTTATAACTACATAAATTATATAATATGGTCTCGCATACCAATGAGTCATTTTTACCATCAACACATCTAGATATCCAACCCAATCTGCCCAACACTCATCACAACCCTTCACCAAGATCTTCTATGTATTCATAAAAGTAAAAGTCATCATCAATAGACATGGAGATCCATTTTCATGCATTAGATATTCCCACAAAAAATCCTAATAAGGCACCTATACTATCATCTCCGTCATTGCCAACCCATGCATCCACATCCCAATTAATTAAGTTGCCTCCCACACTTTTAATTTCAATATTTTCCACAATACCCATTAACATCTCCCATACAAAGGAAGATCCTTTGCAAGTTACAATACATATGTCTAGCCTAGGATTCAAGGAGTACATAGTACAAAATATCACATTCACTCCCCTTATTGAGATAGTTCAAGACATAGACTAACATCCTATCATGTGACTACCCATTGGTATGATATTTCCCCTAGGTCATCCACCAAATTAAACTAATTTTATCTATGAAGGATTTGATGTTCCCTTAAACACATTCCATAGGACAGAAGAGGACAAAGAACCCTTTGAAGCCAACATAAAATACATGTCAAATCCATCCTTTGTGTTATAGTATTTTCATCATCATTAGAAAGGAAATGGCTTAGGCCAGTATGAGCAAGGTCTTCGGAGCCCTCTGGAGCCCCATTATCAGCTACCTATAGATAATTTTAGGCTAGGCTACTCCATACATATGTTCGATGAGCTTCTTGTCGATTCTATACAACACTTGACCCTAGGCTATGGAAGTGATATCAATCCTTACAAATATGTTGATCCAGGTTATACTAATTTTCTCAATGACATGTCCAAATTACTATAATAATCACATAGCCTCCTAATATTTCTAATGAAGAGTCTGAAGGAAATTGGGGGTATAAACATGATTGGATAAAGTATGAAGGAGAGAAGTTTGACGATGACTGGGATGAAGAAGATGATGAATATTACCAAGAGTAGGATGCAATTTCTATTACTTTAGCTAGCTTAAAGGATGAATTAGCTACCATCGATCCCCTCAATGATCTAGATAATTTTCTTTTTATCTTTTTCCATGGTTATCATTGTCCCTTATGTATCAAATTCTCCCACCTGGGGACTTTGTTGCTCGCACTACCCTAGGCCACACCCTGTCATTTCACCACCACCACAACCACCACTACAACCACCCCTAGTGCATCTGCATCCTTCTATTTTTTATCAACCTTTTCCACCAAAGAATGGAGATTATATGCCAACCATCAATATGATATCCATTGACCTCACCACACAACTTCACTATTCAGGTGATCCTTCAAAACCTTTACACCTCAATATTGAGGCTATTTATTTTAATCACATCACTTCCCCACCATTGTCGAAAGAGTTCCTACCTTGCAAGGAAATGTTACAACCATTTCAATTTTTTTTTAGATCCATATGAAGATGTTTTTCAAGTTGAGGTTAAGCCCATTAAAGTATATATAAACAAGGTTAAGGCAATTATGGATATGCCTTCTCCTACTAAATTTAGATAGCTACATAGCTTACAAGGAAAAATTCAATCCATTCGATGTTTTATAGCATAACTTTTTGATAAATGCAAGTCTTTCAATCACTTATTGCAAAAGGGGGTAACCTTTGATTGGCATCAGGAGTGCCAAAAAGCCTTTGACGATATTAAAAACTACTTGGATTCTCCACTAGTGTTAACTCCTCCCCGACTAGGTGTTCTATTTTTTTATACATTACGGTCACTAACTTTGCCCTAGGGACCATGTTGGACCAAAATGATGAGGTAAACAAAGAACATGCCATCTATTACCTTAGTTGCACCTTGGTCAATTATGAGCTTAAATACGCTTATGTTGAGAAGCTTTGCTTAGCAGTGGTTTTTTCCACCAAGAAACTTTGACATTACATGTTAAATCAAACCACATATGCTATTTTAAAATGAAACCCTTTATGGTATATGATGAGTCACACTTTTCATAATAGTTGTACCGTAAAGTGGATCATGCTTTTGATAGAGTTTGATTGTGAATTTATAAGTCAAAATTCTATTAAAGGTTAGGTCATTGTTGATCAACTACCAAAAGATCATCTCCTCTATGATAAAGCATCCTAGGGCCTTTAACATTGATGATCTTGTGCTAAAAGAAAACCAACATAATTCAAACTTGCCACCCCATTTTTTGGATAAATTTGTGACAAATTGGTTAGACCCGTACATCATAACGTAAAAAGTAGGGCCAAGAACTTATCATATAGCTTCCCTTGAGGGCATTGAGGAACCTAAACCTCTTAAAATTCTCCATCTACGATCATTTCATGTATAATACACAATGTAAAATAAAAACATAAAAAACAAAAATACATAAAAACAACACAAAAACAATAAAATACAAAAAACATTGCATTGCTTAAATCATCATGCATTACACATTATAGCATTTTATTTATTAATTACATTAGGCATATCAATAATTGTATTAGCATCACTCTATTCTACTTCATATCATCACTTACACTTGTCTTTGTGGTCATTTTTTACCATTAAGGGGTCCTCATAAGATAGGATAGATATCAGATGACCATCAACAATGATGTTCATACAACCACTGACTATTTTACATACACCTCTTAATTTTCAAAATTTTATAAAAGACTTACACACACAATACATTCATTTTTACTATTTGCATTTTGTAGAGCACCATGCTTGTATGACTATCATGAGTCTTAATAAAAAAAATTCTCTTGTCATCATTTGCATTTTTTCATTGTGACCTTTTTATTATTAAGGGGTCCTCATAAGATAGGATAGATACTGTATGACCATCAACAATGATGTTTATACGGACACTGACTATTTTACACACACCTCTTAGTTTTCAAAAGTTCATAAGGAAAACACACATCCAAAAAATAATTTCCATCCACATTCCCCATCCTTGGTGTTTTGTGTTTTCTCCCTCACCTAATAAGTTGTTATAGGGTGTTCAATAGGGTCATTTGGTCATTCAACCATTCCTAGTTTTATTTTTAGATTTTGTGGAAAGTTATCTTGATATTTAAAGGTAGGGTATTGCATTGATTGTACCTTGCATATCTCAAAATCCCAACACAATTTCACATTTTTAAATATGAGTTTGCACAAGGAAAGACAACACTACAATGTAGTCCTTACCCCTTAAGCGAAAGGTTTTCCCTGCTCATCCTATTATGCACATGGTCTAGAATACTGAGAATTGACAAAAGGACAAGCTTCCCATACCCAAAGCAATAAAAATACCTAGATCTTCTAGAAAATGAGAAAGTATCCCCCCAAAAAATCCTTTGCTCTTCCATGAAAATTAGCAAGTATCCCTTCCCAAAAAAGAAAGAAATCAAAAGAAAATAAGGGGGTAAAGAGCTTAAATCCCTAGAATTCTTAGTTTTTGACAACCATGGGGCAATTTCCATCGCTATAAATGGGCTATAGATGTTGACCTAGCAGTGCAGTAGCCTTACGTGTGGCGATATGTCTATCACATTAGAGACATTCTTTTGTACACACCAATATTAGCTTATGGATGAGCAAGCATTTGGTGGCTTGTATTGCCTAGTAGTCTAGTCCAATTGTGTATAAATTTGTGGTAATGAAAATCACTATGCACACACAGGGATATTGAATATCTTAGTCATCCTAGCTGATTTTTATCTTTCAAAATCTTGCATGGTCAGTATACAACTTTTGACTAGTCAACTAGGGTGTTTGAGTCTCATGAAAATATTTTTTTTCCCTAGTAACATCTCACTATCTCACATACACCATTCACATTTTGTTATATTACATTACATTTTCATATAGTTCACCTTCAAATGTGTGAATTTCATGAAAAGGTTAACATTTTTATTAATGACTTTTACACATTATATGGTGCTTACACTTAGTTTATTTTTGCATTTTAGATTTATTCATTATGTTTTAACATATAAATTTGAAAATTAAATTTTGCACCATCATTTCATTAGTACATATCATACATGCATACATATAGGCATACATTATAACTCTATAATATAAAAAACACTCAGTAACTATGCATCTATGCATACATACTATAATATATAGACATACATTAATCATCCATAAATGCATCCATACATGAAATAACATAAGCATTAAACAATGTGATACAAATAACTGAAAAAGATCATATATTATATATATATATCATGGAATAGTACATTAGGTACAAAATACCCATAGGCTACAAAGGTGAGTCCTCAAATCTCACACCCAAAAATGATAAGCTAAAAATATATAACATGAGAATGATCCCTGCTCAAGTTGGTCCTATGCCACCACTCTCACCATCATCCTTGACCTCATATCTATGTGTCTGCCTAGATCTACTAGCCCCTATCCTGTGAGATACACCTAATTTTGATAATTGTGGAACCTATGGTCTCATTGATGACTTACAAGATGCATACTATGTCTACTACAGTGGGATCCCCCTACTGAAGAACAAGAGGGTAGGCAACTGCATCATCGGTTAAACTCATCCTCTAACTTAGCGATGTAGTACTGATCTGACTAATATTGTCACTAAAAATGAGACACTCTACTCTATAGCTCTACCATATTTGACTATAGTCTAGCTACATCCTTTGAGGCCTGCTCAACTATCATCCCTGCCAACTGAACATGTAGATCATCACACTCTACAATGACCCCTAACAATAGGATCCATAGAACATCCTGCTCTACTATAACACTTGTCATATGAACCCGTAGAGCATCTTGCTCTGACATCACCCTCATAGCCTCATCCTTCAAGATTTCCACCTGAGCCTGAAGGGTGTCCCTCTCCACTCCAAAAATCCTCCACCATTGCCTATCACCATTCCACTAGCTCTACTCATAATTATGATGAAAAACATAGTCCATGTCATAAATGCTTCAAAAAAAAATTATACCTATTGGATTGTAAGGAAACCACTACCTCTTCTAACCTTGATATAACAAATGATAGTTTAAATGGTGAATATCAAGAGTATTTTAAAATTATCAAATAACCCCTCCCTAAGATATTATTGCAAGCCTTAGTAGTTATGACTACACCCTAGACTATGAGGGTATGGGGTTATTTCAAAAAATGTCTAACCATTTCATCGACACAAGTAGCACTCATAACTATATTGATCCCAGGGTGACTAAACAAGTATATTATTACTAGTGCCCATGCAATATTTGAAGTCATAATAGCCAATAGAGACACTCTTCCTTGTACATATAATTGTCCTAATATCAATATTACCATTAAGATCCAACATGCTTATATTTCCATTAGGAGAATGTGATATAGTTTAGGAGCTTAGTGGTTGTACAAATTGGGTCTCATATTGTGGGACTTTTCAAAAATATGGATGAAATTTATTATAGATAGCTACAATACACCCTCATGGGGCTAACAATTAGTTTGAAAAATTAAATTAGTTTTCATTGCATTGAAAATTTACTTTAAAAAGGGCTTTATAGAGTCACGACTTAAATTTTTATAGTATAGTCCATACAAGTCAATTAATGTGATCAATCACCATAATTAAAAATACACATTAATAAGCATTCTTATGTGTTTGAATAACCCTTGGACTTCCCAAACCATGCATACATGATCATGTCATACCAAGAATTTTAGGCAATCCATCACTCAACATACACCCTTATAGATATCCCTATACACAAAAGTTAGAAATTTAAATTTAATATTGTGAAAGAACTATTGGAACTAGGGATAATTTGACTGAGCATTCAATCCTTATTCATCACTCATAATTTTTGTGCAAAAACAATACGAGTCATAAGAGATTGTATGGATTTCCATGTATTGAATAAAATCATTATTAAGGATAAATTTCTAATTCTAGTCATAGATAAGGTTACATTTTTCCTCCAAGTTGGATTTGAGACAAATATACCACCAAATACAAATCCATGATGGGGATGTTCCTAAAATAACATTCAAGATATATGACAGACATTATGAAATTTTAGTCATGGATTCTATCTTAACAAATACTCCATCCACATTTCAAAGTCTAATGAATCAAATTTTCTAGCCCTTCCTCCAAAAATTTTACTTTAGTGTCCTTTGATGACATTCTAATTTATAACAAAACTTGGGAGGAGCTTTTGACTTACTTGGATCAATTCCTAAAACTAATACTAGAAACATAATTATATATCAATTGTTTAGAGTTCTTTCTAGCTCAACGAAGTTTGAGTACATAGGATATTTCATATTAGAGTAAGGGTTTAAGGTAGACCCTAAAAAATTGGTCTAAACCAAAGACCCTTAATAGCCAACAAATATTTATGGGTCTCATCAACTACTTTCATATGCTTGTCAAAGATTTTGGGAAGATTTCTCCTCTAATAACCATGTTAAAAAAAAGATTCATTTACGTGGACTGAGGCAATGGAATGGGATTTTAAATTTCTTAAGTAGGCTATGTGCATCACTCTTGTACTTGTTGTACCATACTTTTATCAACCATTTACAATTGCATGTGATGCATCAGGGAATAGAATGGGGTTGTACTCATGCAACAAGAGAAATTGTTAGCTTTCACCAATGAATCCCTCTTATGTAAGCATTTGAAAAAGTCAACATATGAGAAATAAATTATGAAATATTTCATGTGGTGGCACATTGGTAGTTGTATCTTGCGGGATGACATTTTTACATCAAAACCGACCATCATAACCTTAAATAATTTTTGGAACAATAGTCTTTTATCCCAAACAACAAATACATATGACTAAATTGAATATAGGATTCTCTACAAAAAAAAAAGATAATATTGTAGTCAATGCCCAAACATGAAGATTTTATGACCAAGTGACATTATGTGTATTATACTTACCAATCTAAATTGGTTGCACAAAGTCCAATAAGAGTGATAAGAAGATCCACACATACAAAAACTAATTCAAAACTCATCCACAAACTCCAACATCAACTTACCATATTCATGATATGGCCAGTACTTGCCCTACAATGGTGTATTATCCGTACCATACATTTTCTTATGTATGAAAAGGTTTTACAAGAATTACATAAGTAACCTTTAGCTAGATATTTTGTATTCTTAAATACTTATCAACACACAAAGGAACTTTTTTTAGGAGGGAATAAAATAGGATATTAGATGGTTTGTTCAAGAATATGATATTTGTCAGTGTCACAAAGGGAACAGAGTTCAACTTCTAGGCATGTTTCAACCATTACATGTTCTAGTGACAATATGGAATTTTATTTCCATATATTTTATTGGGAGATTGCCAAAGTTAGCAAGTTAGTTATTTTAATTATTATGGATTGAATCTCAAAGTATGTCCATTTTTGTCCTCTTGCACATCCCTACATAGCCTCCACCATTACCTAAACATTCATTGACTATATTTCTAGACTCCATGGAATGCCTACCACTATAGTCTATTATAGTGACATGGCATTCACTAGTAATTTTTTGAAGGAAATATTCAAGCTATACAAAACCCAATTGAGGATGAGCTCGACATACCATTTACAAAAAATTGGTTAGATTGAAATTTTCAACAAGTGTTGATGGATAATATTACATTCACTACACCAAAAAAGGGATTTAACGGTGGTTATTAACCACCATTAAAGGACTTTAATGGTAGTTATTCAAATATAATCTATGAGGGCATTGTAAAAGTCTACAACGTATGACAGTGGCTAAAAATGCCTAAAAAATCTGACCTCTTAGGTTCTAAGAGGGTAGTTTAAAACCACCCTCTTAGGGCTATGAGGGTGGTTAGGAACCACCATCTTAGGTCTAAGAGATCATATAAAAACCTCCTTCTTAGGATTAAGACCTCTTAGGCTTAAGAGAGAAACTTCCTTATTAAGATCTAAGAAAGCGATTATAAACCACCCTCTTAGGTCACCCTAATACGATGATTTAAAATCGTCATCTTAGGTAAAAAAGGGTAGTTTAAAAATGCCCTCTTAGGATATTCCTAAAAAAATATAAAATATGCCTCAACTGAAACAACATAGCACTTAGAAGTGGTTTTTTGTTTCATCTGAGGTGTCCTTTATTTCTCATGGTCATTTCATGGACAAGGTAATTTTCCATTGGAACAAAGAGGGACAAAATTTTAAACTACCTCCAAGGGATAACATTTTCCATGGAAGCATCAGAGTATGTATGAATTCACAATGCACCATTTTGATCTTATGAAGTCTAGACCTTTAGTAATTTAAGAAAGCATGGAAAATTAATAGTAGATGAGTAAGAAAACTAAAATGCTTGTTATGTAATCCTGCAACAATCTATTCCTACAAATAAATCGATAGACAAATGACTGGAAATTTTTGAAATGTGAGGTTATATAAGAATCCCTCTAGAGGAGTAAGTATCCTCGAATGCAATAGAAATACATTAGATGAAAAAAATAAGAGAAAGAAGAAAGGTAACGCACTAGATCAAAGTGTTATGTAAAAATATGCTATTTAATGCATAAATATGTTGTGTGAGAATATCTAAATCAAACAATGAAATATATAACAAAAAATAAAATGAGCAGCGATAACAACTAGATAAAAAGCCTAAACACAAAAGTGTTTCAATGGTTATGGTAATATGATATTAACAAACTAAGCACAATAAGACAAGCAGAGGTCAGGTAACAAAAATTTTCTAGTAAAAATGAAGTGTTAAAAGCTATTAAATAATAATAAGGACAATTAAAAATAATAAAAAAAATAAAAAGTTAAAAGATGTATGTAAACATAGGGTGATAATAACAATAAATAAAAAAATATAAATAACTATATAAATAAACAACTATAAAAATAAACAACAATAGAAAAAAATAGCAACAAGAAAATACTATAAATGAATACAACCAATGTGGTCCTAGGCATACCATGTTACAAATACTTTTACACTTGATAGATGACCACATGCATACTATTCCATGTGACATGGAAATAAATATTGTATGCATGTATAAAATACCATGATAAGCAATCATACAAATCCTTGGATGCTGGAAATTCTTTACAGTTTGTGGATAGCATTAGTTAAAAGAATATTAATTTTAATAGGCTAAAACTTGCCAATGATATCCTATTATATAACTTATATGTTTGGTTAGTTGAATCAAGGTAAATACATATGGGTCAACTAGCATCCTAGACTTTCATATGCAATAAAACAATTCAAAGATAGAGATCCTCCTTGAGCAGCCCAATATGTGGTAGTACCTTGGTGTCTACTAGTCAAGGTGTCAAGGCAAAGTCCTCACTTTGTGAGATCAATTTTATAGGGATAACAGAGGTGACTTATGCTACCAAGAAGGTTGATGCTTTTGATGATCAAATCACATAAATATAGAAATACTACTACAACTCTATGTTCTTGAGTGATGCAACAAAGGTGGGTTGATCATGATTGATCAACCCACCTTTGTTGCATCAACCCACCTTTGTTGCATCACTCAAGAACATAGAGTGATGCAACAAAGGTGGGTTGATCAATCGGTAGTGGAAGATAAGGACATATTTGGAACATATGAGTTGGTATTGTTGCATTGTCAGGTGAAACACTTGATATATGTAGTTTCTTGGGCCTCCTTGTCAGATGACCCTTTGTACCAATTTTATCTTTTGGAATGGTGAGATCAAGCACCATATTGAAGAGTTGAGACAAAAGGGATACATACGGTTGAGTGCATCACCTTGCAAGAGTTTGATTGAATATAAAGTTTTGAATAAAATAATTGTGAAAAATAGGTACCCAATTACTTGTTGAATCAACTTATAGATGCCAACTATTTCATTAATATCAACCTCAAGTTAGGCTCATGGAAGACAAGATTTACATCCAAGTCTTTTGAGTTGTTGGGCCTAAGCAATTATATTTTGATAGATAGAAGCTTTACTATTGTTGACTAAATTATTTGTAGCTTGTCTACCTACTCAACATGTGTCTTTACTCTTCAAAAAAACATGAGAGGAACAAATGGAGCACGTTGGAAAATTTATTGACACCCTATGTAAACACTAATTGGATACCAAATTGGAAAAGTGTTTATTTGGAGTGCAAAATTCAAATGTGTAGGTTGCATTATCAGTGAGGTAGGAGTTCATGTTAAAAAATTTAAATAATTTGAGAATGGCCTACACAAATGAACTTCATAGAGCTTTGTAGATTCTTAACTAACTAATTTTTATGATTGGTTTGTGATAGACTTATTCCACATCGCATGGTAGTTAAATTAAGTGAGAAAAGGAAGAGCCAAACCAAAGTTCATGTGGATTGAGATACCACAAAGAGCATTCTAAGACTTGACTCGTTGACTTAGCATGGGACTAATAATTTCCTTTTTGGATCTACAACAACCATAATGGCACTTAAAATAAGTGAGAAAAGGAAGAGCCAAATCAAAGTTCATGTGGACTGAGGTACCATAAAGAGCATTCTAAGACTTTATTCATTGACTTAGCTTGGAACTAATACTTACCTTTTTGTATCTACAACAATGATTTGAGATATAAACTATCAACATATGTACTTGGTACATTCCTTGCTCAACTTAAGCATCTTGTTACCTACCAATTGAGATATTCAATGATATATTTAGAAGGTATCCTACATAAGACAAAGAACTCCATGCCATATCCCAAGCATGTTGTTAGTGAAAACATTATATTTTGAGCAATGAGAGAATAATATATTGATTATAGACCCTTGCAATTCACGTAGATAGAAAGAAAAGTCTAAAATAAATGTCATGAAAAGAGGTCAATATACCTACAACAATTCCACCTAAGCATCAGATATAAGAAGGTAGTACAAATCTGGTTGTTGATTGCTTGAATTAAGATCTTCTTGTTGCGTTCATTATCATTTTTTACTCGTGTCCATTTGAGTTCCACTTGTTAGTGATTATACAAGAGCATCCTATTGGAACAAAATCTGCCTTCGATTAATAGTGTTGCGCCTTAGACTTTGCCAATATTGAATAGACAGATCTTGCTTGAGATCATTTGTCTAGTCTCCAGAGAAGGCTGGTTCCTTTGAGTTTTTTAGAGAAAATGGGAACAAGAGATAATGGAAATATAGCCTAAGCTAGAAATTTTCTCATGGTATATATTGGACAACAACAAACATTGATGATGCTGATTACTACTTTCAAAGTTATTCTTTATATCTTCTTTATAGAAAACATGAATTCTTGAGTGTGACTTTTAGATGTTCATCTAAAAGCATGTAAATATATTTTAATGTTCAACTCTAGAAATAAGATTTATACGTGCATAGTCCAGATTTTAGAACAGATACATTATAAAACTTAGAGTGAATAAAAGTTAAAACACCAGATACATACACTTGCACATAGAAGTTTCGAAAGCCAAAAGAAGAAATATTTTATTGCTTGTAATCCAGTACATGTACATCAAGCCTATAAACGTCCAAGAGCCGACCCTTTATACCTTAAAAGAGTATCTTTTTCTACGTACATCTTACTATTTTACAAGCAATCATCTGTAGTTTCTAATAATACACAACAAGTCTTCTATGAATTAGATATCTTCTCTGCAGATTAGATTCTAGATGAGCCTGTCACATTTTCAATCGTTTGGCAAGCCTGCTCTATCCTAGATTTTTGATAATCATGTCAGAAATCACTTCTTGGTGTCAGTGCATGCCTTTGATTTCCAAAAATACATTTTATTCCTTTACAGCTGGCATGTCACAAAATCGCGACATTCTTTCCTTGCTTTGCTCTTTTGCCACCTCCAGTCGCAAAAATGAGACATGTCATGAAATCGTGACATTCGTCTCTTATTTTTCTCTTCTACCGCTTCCAGCCATGAAAATGAGACATGTTGTGAAATCGCGACATTCATCTCTTACTTTGCTCTTTTGCTGCCTCCCACCACGAAAATGAGACATGTCACGAAATCGCGACATTCATCTCTTACTTTGCTCTTTTGCTGCCTCCTACTGTGAAAATGAGACATGTTACAAAATTGCGATGTCCATCTCTTGCTTTGCTCTTCTGCCGCTTCCAGCCGTGAAAATGAGACATGTCATGAAATCGTGACATTTGTCTCTTACTTTGCTCTTTTGCTGCCTCCTACCACAAAAATGAGACATGTCATAAAATCATGACGTCCTTCTCTTGCTTTGCTCTTCTACCACTTCCAACCGCAAAAATGAGACATGTCATGAAATCGCGACATCTTTATGTCTTTTCCTTCATTTCTTTTGGGCGGTCGCAAAAATGCGACATGTCGCAAAATCGTGACATTCCTTACCTTCTCAGTCTCCTCTTGCTATTTTCTAGCAAAAATAAGACATGTCACAAAATTGCGACATTCCTATGTCTTTCCTTTATTTCCTTTTGAGTAGTCACAAAAATGTGACATGTCACAAAATCGTGACACTCCTTCGTGTTGCTCTTTTTCTGCCTTCAACCGTGAAAATGCGACATGTCACGAAATCACGACATTATTTCCCGCTTGGACCCTTTTGCCACCTTCAGCTACGAAAATGTGACATGTCACGAAATCATGATATTCTTTCCTGCTTGGACTCTTTTGCCGCCTTCAGTCGCGAAAATGCAACATGTCATGATATCGTGACACTTTTGCCTCCTTGCTCCCTTCTGTTGCTCTTGACCGTGAAAATGCAACATGTCACAATATCGCGACACTTTTTCCTCCTTGCTTTTTCTCTTTGCTTTGGACCGTGAAAATGCAACATGTCGCGATATTGCGACACTTTTTCCTCCTTGCTCTTTCTCTTTTCTTTGGGTCGCAAAAATGCAACATGTCGCGATATCGCGACACTTTTGCCTCCTTGCTCCCTTTTGTTGCTCTTAGCCGCAAAAATGCAACATGTCGCGATATCGTGACACTTTTGCCTCCTTGCTCCCTTTTGTTGCTCTTAGCCGCAAAAATGTAACATGTCGCGATATCGCGACACTTTTGCCTCCTTGCTCCCTTTTGTTGCTCTTAGCCGTGAAAATGGAACATGTCACGATATCGCGACACTTTTGCCTCCTTTCTCCCTTTTGTTGCTCTTAGCCAAAAAAATGCAACATGTCGCGATATCGCAACACTTTTGCCTCCTTGCGGTATTTTATTTTTTCTTTGATCTTTAGCATATGGGCCACTTTGATCTTCTTGGAAAATATGCAAAAAGGTGCATCAACTGTTTTTCTGTAGTTAGTCACTTTTTGAGTAACACATCCCTATCTTCACAAATGCATGCCAAACACTACTCATAATCAAACAAAGAATTTACTACCATATGCATGAAACTTGCACTTGAATACGATTATACTAGTTGAGGGCATTCATGTGTCCATGTAGTTTCAATATGAAGTTTGTAAGAGGATTTAGATGGCTTGCAACCCCTCTTCTCGATCTTAAAAAAAATATCAAATTCATTATATAGAGGTAATGAAGGTTACATTGAACTCATGAAAAAATAATAATATCCAACTCAGTTTTAACACTTGTAGATTCTTTTTCCCTCTTATTTGTGATTCAATACGATCCTTCAAGTACAAGCATAAGGGCATTTCTTATGCAAAATGGGAAACCTCTTATTTTTAGAAGTAGAAAGTGGACAAGTAAAGAAATTGAGCTTGTATAATGAAGAAAATTTGGTTTAAATGCATGCAATCTACAACTACCAAGGCTACCATAAAATTATTGACAAATTGGATCTTGAAGCTTATCATTAGACACAATTTATAATGAATAATATATGGAATATTTTCTCTTAGATTTTTGGATTAAAACCAAGTTATTATTTATGAACAACAATGATATATTGCACCTCTTACATGTGTAAAAGTAAGTAAGAAAGAAATTTAATTATTTCCAAGAGTGACCAAGAAAGAAAGAAAGAAAGAAAGTATATAATGAGCAAAGAGCAACTAAAAATCAATAGGGGATGTCCTATAGTAAACCACTAATTTCAAAAAAATATATGTGAAAATTTAGTATGTTCTCATTCCTCCAATGTTGAGGATGAAAGAATACAAAAATATTGTTATATCTACTAGCTAGAAATGATTCAAACCAATACAAATGTATAACTTGTTACTTTCAAAATACATATAGTTACAGTTTTAATCTAAAAACATATTTGTAAAATATTATAATATTCACATGAAGCCAATGTCTCATGGAAGCTCAATACCTTACACACATTGGATAGAATGATTTAGAAGTATGGCTAAAAAGGAGTTATAAACTTTATTGTTAAAGAATAAGACTATGACTCTATCAACCTAGCAACATCCAAGGAACATAGAACTTGATAAAATTTGACAGTATTATTCCCAGACAGGGTTAAGTACACAAATTGTAATCTTTTCCATATAAATTTCTAAAATTGAACACTATTGAATCAGATTAAAGAATATTAAAAAACTACCTATTCACAAAAACCCTTCTAGTTAGTTAAAAATAGGGCCATAAAAATGGATATCCTTTTCTATTTTTCTCGAGACAATTAAAAAATTGAAGAGTTGATAGACATCAATAAAAATAATCCAATAAGCATTTTACTTGATTATCCTAAAACTAAATAGAATGAAATATTAGGAAAATATTATGATTATGATTAGTTGTTATTATATATGTAAATGGAATATTCTTATTTCAAGTGCAATTATTATTTACAAATATAGGTGAATGGACAACCTGAGCCCTCCATATAATGAGTAAATGTCTAAACATCCTTAACCACCCCAACCGTCAGAGATGAGGTGAGAGGGTATCCTAATAATTCCATAAAATACATAAATATCCATCTATGCAAATCAAATACTGTTGCTAAGGACTAGAACTAAGAGTCAAACACGAGACATCAATTTCATAACACACACTCACTCAACACAATAAACCTTCATTTCAACACATTACAACATGCATGCATGATTAGAATCTTAATCCTATGCCCTAGTAGCACTTGCATTCTCTCTCTCTCTCTCTCTCTCTCTCTCTCTCTCTCTCTCTCTCTTTTACCAAATTACCTTCTTGTATCTGACTGGCCAACCTCATGCTTAGGATACCTACTCATCTCACTCCTAGCTTGGCTGCCCATTAATTATCTACTAGTATTTTCTAAAAATAGAACAAAAAAATTCTAACAAAACTCATTAATTATAACTACTTTTTAAGTACAGTAATTAGGCTTCCAACCATGTACCCTCACATTCTTCACGAACATATTGAATGTTGTCATAATTTGCTTTTTCATCTTGTGTAGTTTCAGATCCAACAAAATTTGTTGCTCTAGAGACACTGACATATTCTACCTCGTATGCTTCAATTTATTTGATCCCTCTTTGAGGTGATGTGAGAACCACATACCAATTGATATCAAGTAGATTATTTACATAAAAGACTTTTTTGGCTTGCAATGCTAGTATAAATGAATCATATTTTAGTCTATTGTAGCCAAGTAATTTATTCATATTGACCAGTGTGAAGCCCATTTCATCCTTTCTACATCCATTCCTTATATCAAGAAAATTCACCCAATCATATTAGAACAAGGGGTATAGAAACCGATAGTAATCCAAAAAGATTATTTCCCTAATAACACCATAATATGTGATTGTTTGAAGCATCGAGTTTGTATCTTTTGTGCTTGCTCTACATAAAGTAGTAGCATCGACACACACACCATTATTTTTATTTGTTATTTGGTCCTATTTGTCTTTGATATGAAATCTATATTCGTTGATCAAATAGCCTAAATGTTTGGTTGCAGCTTTTCTCAGATCATGTACCAACCATTTTATTGTGTTGGAGTCATCATTACGTTGCATTTCATCTCTGTGAAACTTAAAACAAAGAAGAATAGTTTAAATATGATTGTATAACATTATATGATTTTTAGTACATGATAATCAGTATAAATGTTGAAGATCATATTCAAGAGAGCAAACAATAATCTTATCCCGTAGCCAAGTAATGAATGTCTGATTATGGATTTTTTGCAACACCCCTTCATCTCTCACTACACAGGGGTTGGATTCCTTGATACTCTTCAATTGCTTCCTAATTTGGACCAAATTTTATCAATATTAGTTGGATCTAATTAATATTCTGCCATATATATAACAACAACAAATAAACATCTACTTACTCTACCCAAGGTTGAACTTCATCCATGTTAAAAAGAACACATCGATGGGATTGCTCATAATAAGTTTCATCCAAATCAAAGTCTTTGCCTTTGGACAAAGATCTCCCATCGCTTATAGTTTCTTTGTCCTCATCACTCCATAGATTATTATGACCAAGGTGATTACCAATTTATTTCATACCTCTCATATAGTCTATACAAAATGAAATAGATTCCTTGACAAGATAATATTCGACAATACAACCTTCGGGTCTAGCTCTGTTCTTTACATAGCCCTTAAAAATCTTCATAATTCTAAGAAAGGAAACAAACAATTTTGATTATATGAGACACTAAAAAAATTAGAAAAATGGTGGTTTATGAAACTAATGAATGCATACAAACCTCTCAAAAGGGTACATCCATCAATATTGTATAGGTCCACATAGATGTACCTCCCACACCAAGTGAATAGTTAGGTGCACTATGATATCAAAAAATGAAGGGGGAAGTACTTTTCAAGCAAACATAACGTCTCCATGACCTCTACTTATAATTTCTCTATTTTTATGGGATCCACCACTTTAGTGCATATATCCCTATAGAACATGCACAACCGAAAAATGGTTTGTCACACTAGCTTATCAAGCAAATATTATAGTGCTACCGAAAGAAGTTGTTGCATGAGAACGTGGTAGTCATGTGATTTTAGGCCCTGGATCTTAGGTTATTTCATAGAGACACATTTTGTAATATCCAAACTATATCCATATGGTACTTTCATATTATATAGTGTACGATAGGGCCTTTCTTTCTCAACCTTCAATATATTGTAGGGTGCTGGTGGAAGATATGTCTTGTTTCCATCTATTATTGGCCACAATGTGTTCCTAATACCCCTATTTTTAAATACTCATGGGATTTTTTGCCATCCTTTCACTTTCCATCGATACCTAACAATGTTTTGAATAAGCTTTCATAGATATTTTTTTCCACATGCATCACAACCAAGTTGTAATGAAGTAGAAGATGTTGTTCATAGATAGATACATCAAATAGGAATTACTCAACATTGAGAGATATAACAATAGATATATAAAGAAAATTGCATGTCATACATCCTAATACGACAGATTGAATAATATAGATTTCTTCTTCCATCCTACTATAGGAACAAACACACTATCCTCATACATGTTATGTTTCCTTTTATTTGAGTTACTCTTTCTCCAATTTGGTGGAATTCCCTATACTATTTTTAGTATTTGCATCTCATTTAAAGTTTTGGGTGGTTTATCGAGCTCTTTTTTTCCATTGAAATATGTCCTTTAATGATAAAATGGATTATCTGGAGAAAGGAATCTCTTGTGGCCCATGTAAGTAATATTTCTACTATATTTAAGATATTCTGCATAGATGTTCTTCTCGCATATTGGACATGTTGCCTTTCCCTTTGTCATACATCCTGATAAATTTCCATAAGCAAGAAAGTCATGGATGGCCCACATCCTTATTGCTCTAATATTGAACATAGTATTAGAAAATGCATCATACATTTTTGATCCTTTAGTCCATAGTTCATGCAAGTCGTTAACCAATGGTTGTAGATAAACATCAATATCATTGCCTGGTTGCTTGGGGCCAGGTATTAACAAGGTGAGCATTGAATTTTTCCTCTTCATCCACATCCATGGTGGGAGGTTGTAAGTGACCAACACAATGGGCCAACAACTATAAGCAATTTTAAAGTCAAAAAAAGGGTTGAACCCATCGGTTGCCATTGCAAGTCATACACTACATGGATCATCGATGAAATATTTCTACTTAACATCTATAGTTTTCCACATTGGGGAGCTGACTCAATTTCATGTATTTCCATTTGAACTCCTACGCTGGGAATGCCACCTCATATTCTTTGCAACCTTTGCAGATCTACAAGAATAAAGTAACTTCAACCTCATCTAAAAATGTTGAAAGAAACAAATACAAAAAAGCTAATGATATAATAAAATCCTTTACCTATACATTCTATTCAACCTTGGTATAACAGATAAATACATCAACACCCTTGCAGGAAAATTAATGCATACCTTTTGTGAATGAGGGTAAACTTTCCATCCAGATGCATCACATGTTGGAAAAGCTTACTTCTTTTCGTGGTCTTTCCAATATAAAATATAGTCATTTATGCATGCATGTATCATTACATAATCTAATACCAATGGCCTCATAATTTTCTTCACCGCATATGTGGACTTTAGAATTGTATTATTGATTGGGAGCATATCTTTCAACAACTCTAGTAAGTCGCCAAAGCTTTTGTTCGACCAACCATGTTTTTCTTTAAGATTATACAATTTAGTGATCATTGATAGCTTTGTGTAATTTGTACAGCTTGGGTATAATGGTCATTTGACATATTCAATCAAGCTACAATATTCATCAATAGGAACTGCTCCATAAGATAATTGGAACTCAACATCATCTCACAGTTCTCGTCCACTCTCTAGGAAATGAACATTGAACAATCTGTATGCATCATTGACCATTCCAATGATGTCATCTTGTACATATTTGATAATTGGACCCTCATCAGTGGTAGAGCATGTGCTCGATGCATATTTATCAAAACTAGAGGGTTGTTCTCTATGCAAAATAAACTCGGTATATGTCTTGTCAATCCCATGCTAAATCAGGTGGTCATGAACCTTGAAAAAACCAAGAGTTTCTATATTTGAGCACTTTCAACACGGACATCTAGTTTTTCAGGATCTATTGAATTTTTTCTTTTGAATTCTAGAATTGGTGAACCCCATGATAATAGTCCTCATTATTTCTACAAATAGACCCCCCTAAAAAATAAGAAAGTATAGTTATATGGGTGTTGGAAATTTTGAGTAAGTTGTGTTGTCATTTATGTCAAAAGGTTGATGTCAGAGAGCACCTTGTATGGTAGGAATATTCTTCTATGGTTGATATGGTTAAAATTGATCAAGGAAAAGTTCATCCCAAAAGCAAGCAAATTGGTTGAAAGAAGAGGCCATGATTTAAAAGGAAAGACAAATATTATTATAATATTTTTCAATATTATAATAATTGGGTCCAAGAAATCATTAAAAAAAGGAGATATTTAGGACAAGGTTTATTAATATTTTATAAAGGTTGCAAAGGTTTTTAAATTATTTAAATTAAAATATTTTAACAAAATTTAAAATTTTAATTTAAAATAATTTATGGCGCCAAAGTTTCAAATCGAATTTGAATTCAAAAGCAAGAGAGGGCCAACGTTTTTTAAACCAAAGGAAAGAGTATTTAAAGGAAATTATTTTTCATTTCCAAAAGTTAAAAATTTGAATGCCTTGGTGAAGAGATAATTCGTGCACTCCATTTTCAAAAAGAATATGTTGTGAGCCTTAAAGTAAAGGGAGGCAGAGTAGTTGTATTAAAATTCACTTGGAGCAAAAGAGATATCCCATAGCGCTAGGTAGCATAGGTGGTAGTAGGAACGTGGCTAAGGTGCTTGTGAAGGGAAGGTTTTCGTTTCGAATCCCATGGAGTTGTTTTGAAAAAGGGTAGAGCACCTTTTCATTTTCAGTGAAGGCAGATTTCAAATACAAAATCATGGACATTTGGTTGTGTGTGAGCGTGTAGCCCAGGTGGCAGCCTAACCTTGGGCTAGGGCATTATGGTGACTTAGGTCGTGAGTTTGAGCTTGGGCACTGGTTGTTGAGACTTGTGCAATATTTTTCGTAGGTAGAATATTAAAAGATATGCTTTTTAATTTATGTGCTTCTATGGTCTTGGAATACGTGATTTGACTTTGAGGCTTCGAAATTGTGAAAGGGAAATAAGTGAAATTATTTTGGGAGTTATAAGGTAAACATTTATAATTTTGATAAAAGGTATGCATGAAATAAATTATGTGGTGTTATTTTAAAAAGGAATATGGAATATAATAGTTCGATTGAAATATTTTTAAGAAAGGATTTAAAAGGTATAATAGTAAAAAATTAATTGTGTGATTTGTGTTCTTGTTGGGTTTATTTAATTTGCAAGATTAGGAGTTATAAGGTGTAAAATTGGTTTGAATTTTATTGTGCCTTTTTGTATTATGAAGAAGAGTATTTGTGGGCTTATGATGAAGCTTTAATGCATTTTCCTTGAGATCAAAAGAAGGGTTCTAGAGTATATCTTTCAGATTTTACTAAGCACATTTTGGGAGGAATATTTTGTGAATGTTGTGAAATATTCATTTTGAGGTTTTGAGATAGACCATTGTTATCTAACCTTGAAAGTGGAACAAAAGGAATTGGTTGTGAGTAAAACAGGTTTTGAAGACATATCTCCATCACAAAAAAAGGTATGAGCACATTATCTTTTGTTTAGAGTGATTGGAATGAATGTTGTGAAATATAAGGTGGAGTGAAAAGGATTGTTTGATAAGAATTGTTGGAAATATTTGAGTGAGTTTTTATATGCTTCATTGGTGAATGTTTAGAGAATATTTGAGATAGATATTGAATATTATTTGAGTTAGGATTTGAGACCTACATTGTGCTCTTTGTTTGAAGAAGTATGGAAGCACTTGTTTAGGATTTGTAAGCAAGTTGTGTTTCATTGGTTGAAAAATTGCGTAAAATTGAGTATATTTGAACAAGTTCTGGAGAGGAATTGAAGGTAGATTTGAGTAAGTTCTTGAGAGGACTTGAAGGTAGATTTGAGCAAGTCTTTGAGAAGACTTGAGGATAGATATTGGTGCAGATTTATGCTAGACCTGAGATAAAGTTAGAGCAAATTTGTACTACACTTGGGATAGAGTTTGGTATAGATTTGAGATAGAGTTGAGAGTAAGATTTGGAGGTGATAGAGTAGATAAATATAGTCTTTAGTGGATAGAGATCCATTATCCAGGGTAGTAAGGACATAGGTATTTTGTGGAGAGAGATCCACAAGACAATGTAGTGGGGGTAAAAGTCTTCTAGAAGATCACCAACCAAAGCAGAGGAGAAATATTTCTCCAATGGATAGAGTTCCACAAACCAGAGTAAGGGGATTGGTGTCTTCTTTGTACAATGGTCCATAAACATTGTAATAGGGAATTGATTCCCAAAGGAATTCATTAAGAAAATTTATAAAGAATATTTTCTCCGTGGAGTAGCCCACATTGGGTGAACCACGTTAAATCATGTCTCTCATGTGTGTGATGATTTGTGGAATTCTTATTGCTTTAATATTGTTGATGTTATCATATGGATTGAAAAGTAAATTTTTTTATCTTATACTGTTCACCCCCCCTCTTAGTATAAGCTCATATTCTTCAAATGGTATTAGAGTGGGATCCTTCATGAAAAGCCTAATAGCTTGGAGGAAGATACCATAAGAACATACATGACCTCATAAAATAAAGAAGAGGCCATAATTGACATAAAAGAAGAATTTTTTGCTGCTCTCAAAAATTTGTAAAAGATCATAAGGAAGAACTCAAGTTTGAAGGATCAAATTCAAGAGGATGAAGAAGCAAAGATGGAACTTCTACAAAATATTACATAACTCAAGGTAAAAGTGGAAGAGGGAAATAAAATTGAACAAGATATGATAGAACTATTAAGGGTAAGAGAGACAGAGTGTGAAATATTGGAATAAAAAATTATATCTCTAAGGAATGAAGTTAAAAAGACTAAGTTACAACAAGATATAAAGTTAGGGAAACAAAAAGAGGAGTCAATCTCTTAAGAAACAGAGACATAAAACAAATATGAGCTCATAACTCATGCTAATACTCTAGAAAGAAAAGGCATGAGGAAAGAACAGGGTAAAGAAGATCCATGGACAAAATTCAATTACAAGAACATAAAAAGAAGAAGCACTCAACCATATACTTCAAGGCACTCCAACAGGTTACAAAATCTCTTCCATGGCTATTGTTTTTCATGTAACAAATATGGTCATAGAGTTGTACATTGCACTGGTTATGTGAAAAATAATATTGATAGAAATTTTAATTCTTTTGCACCGCTTATGAATGATGATGTCATATGTTATAAATGCAATAATTTTGGGCACAAGGCTAAATGGTGTAAAATGGTATTTCCTGAGTCAAGTAAAAAGACTACAACTTCAACAATTAGGAGAGAGGAAAAAGAGCATGAGAAAGTTAGATCAATGTTAGTACAAACAACCCTTCATGTTCAATATAAGGGAAAACAATGGTTCCTTGATAGTGGTTGTTCTAATCATATGACAGGAGACAAAAGTAAATTTCTTTTACTCAAAGAAATTGATGGACGATCAGTAAAATTTGGTGACAATGGTTCAACAAAAATTTGTGGAAAAGAAAATTTGAGTTTAGATAATGGGAAAACAAAGACAGAGAATGTATTGTATTTCAAATGTTTAAGGCACAATCTACAAAGTGTAAGCCAACTTTGTGATCAGAGGCACACGGTTACATTTCATCCAAATAGATGTGAGATCAGAAAGTCTAAAACTGGAAAGCTTATTACATATGCAAATAGAACTACAAAAAACCTCTACATGCTAAGTGAGATTAAAGGAGAAAAATATTTTGTATCACAAGAAGATGAGAGTTGGTTGTGGCATAAAAGAATGGGTCATTTGAACTTTGACAACATAGTGAAAATAAGTAACAAGCAGGCTGTCAGAGATTTACCCAAGATAAAAAAAGACCACAAAACATAATTTGTGCACAACTTCAGCATGGGAAGTAAACTAGAACAAGTTTTAAGTCAAAAGGATTTATGTCATCTGAGCCATTGAAACTAGTGCACACTGACCTATGTGGTCCTACAAGGACAAATAATATACAAGGTGAAAGTTACTTTATATTAATTATAGATGATTATTCTAGAATGATTTGGGTAGCCTTCTTGAAAGAAAAGTTAGAAGCTCTTGAGAAATTTAAAGCTTTTAAAGAATTAGTGGAAAATGAAACAGGTAGAAGGATTAAGGGTTTAAGATCAGATATAGGAGGATAATTTACCTCAAATGAATTTGTAGACTTCTATGAACAACATGGGATCAAAAGAGAATATTCAACAACAAGAACTCCTCAACAAAATGGGGTAGTTGACAGAAAAATAGGATTGTTGAAAATATGGCCAGAGCCATGTTAAATAAGTCTAATATTTCATATGGTTTTTGGGAAGAGGCAGTACATACAATAGTGTATATCATCAATAGAGCTCAAATAAGAGTAAATCACCATAAAACCCCATATAAGCTCTGGAAAGGAAGACTAGCCAAAATAAAATATTTAAAAATCTTTGGAAGCAAATGTTACATAAGACGAGAAGAGAAAAATTTGGGTAATTTTGACTCAAGATGTGATGAGGGTATTTTTCTTGGCTATTCCACCAAGAGCAAAGCCTATAGATGCTATAACAAAAGGACACATACTATTATAGAAAGTATAAATGTGATAGTTGATGAGTAGATAGGGTCAAGAGAACCAGCTCGAGAAATTGTGTATCAGGAAGAAGAAAGTTGCCAAGAAGAGTTAGGTGAAGAATCAGAAGAAGAAGAAGAAACACAAAGACTACTACCCAAAAATCCATCCAAGTATGTACAAAAAAATCATCCAGGAGATCTAATCATTGGAAATCCAAATGAGAGACAGACAAGGAGAAAGATAATAGGAACAAGTGAGCATGCAAATTTTTCTTTGTTATCTAAAATTGAGCCCAAATATTTCAATGAGGCAAGAGAAGATAAGTTTTGGATCAAGGCAATGGATGAGGAACTAGATCAAATAGAAAAAAGTGAGACTTGGGAACTTGTCCCATGACCAAAAGGTAAGAATGTGATTGGCACTAAATGGATTTTTAGAAACAAGTTAAATGAAGATGGTCAAGTAGTCAGAAATAAAGCAATATTAGTATGCAAAGGTTATGCACAGGTTGAGGGGATTGATTTTGATGAGACGTTTGCTTTGGTTGCATGACTTGAAGCTATAAGAATATTTTTAGCCTTCTCAAGTTTCAAAAATTTCAAAGTATATCAGATGGATGTTAAATCAGCCTTTCTAAATGGTGTCCTAGAAGAAGAGGTTTACATTGAGCAACCTGAGGGATTCAGCCTAATTGATAAACCAGACTATGTATGCAGATTAAAGAAGGCACTTTATGGACTAAAGCAAGCTCCTAGAGCTTGGTATTCAAGATTGGATAAGTATCTTCAGGAACAGGGTTTCAAAAAAGGAATAGTGGACAGTAACTTATACATCAAAAATAAAGGAAATGACTTACTAATTGTGGTTGTTTATGTGGATGATATCATTTTTGGAGGCAATAATGATAAGATGTGTCAGAAATTTGCAAAGAGCATGCAAAATGAATTTGAAATGTCAATGCTTGGTGAGTTGTCCTTCTTTCTTGGACTTCAGATTTCACAATCAAAGAAATGTGTATTTCTCTCACAAACCAAGTATATAAAGGAGATGCTAAAGAAATTCAAGTTAGAATATTGCAAACCAGTAAGTACCCCCATGGTTATAGGATGCAAGTTAAGTAAATATGATGAATCTCCTGAGGTAAATAAAAAATTGTACAGATCTATGATTGGTAGTTTACTATATGTCACAGCTACAAGACCATATATAATGCAGGCAGTGGGAATAGTGGTAAGGTTTCAAGCAGAACCAAAGGAAACACATGTAGTAGAAATAAAAAGGATTCTTAGGTATTTAGAAGGGACTATGGATTTTGGGCTCTAGTACCCCAAAAGTGATAATTTCACTCTCATAGCATATACAGATGCAGATTGGGTAGGTAGTATTGATGAAAAAAAAGCACAAGTGGAGGAGCATTCTTTCTTGGAGATTGTTTAGTCTCTTGGCTAAGCAAGAAACAAGCATCAATATCCTTATCCATAGTAGAGGTAAAGTATATTGCAGTGGTTGCTTATTGTACACAGGTGTTATGGATGAAGTGAACTTTAAAGGAATTCAAGATAGAGCATGATCACCCTATCCCCATACTGTGTGATAATACAAGTGCTATAAATATCTCAAAGAATCCGGTGATGCACTCCAAGACCAAGCACATCCCAATCATGAAGAATACAAGCTTATACTTAGAGGGGGGGATGAACAGTATAGCGCCCACTTTTTACTTTCTTTCCAAAACAATATCAATTAGTGTCCTTAATTGCAATAAAAAAATATAGCAGTGTGTATTAATGACATAGATAGCAATAGTAAGAAAGAACACAAATCACCACACATAATTGAGACACAAGATTTAACATGGTCCCCCCAATGTGGGGTAGTCCACAAGATAATATCCTTATAATATTTCACATAGAAATATGGATCCTTATCCCAATACAAATGATTACTTTGATCTGCTCAAAGCTAGGATATCCATTGATCTGCTTAGGTAGGTAATCCACTTATTTTCTTAGCAAGGCAATCCACTGATCTACTTAGTTAGGCAATCCACTTATCTTCTCAATTAGGCAATCTTGATCTTCTCACGTAGGTAATCCACTGATCTGCTCAAGTAGGCAATCCACTGATCTGCTCAACTAGGCACTCCATCGATCTGCTCAACTAGGAAATCCATTGATCTGATTATCTAGGTAATATTGATATACTTAGGTAAGCTATCCATTGATATACTTCAGTAGGATCACTAAGAACCTACTCAAAACTTCTCCAACAAGCTCACCAAGAACTTGCTCAAATCTGCTTAGCAAGCTCACCAAGAACCTGCTCAAAACTGCGCCAACAAGCTCACCAAGAACTTTCTCAAATATGCTCAGCAAGCTCACCAAGAACTTGCTCAAAATCTGCTCCAACAAGCTCACCAAGAACTTGCTCAAAATTTACTCCAACAAGCTCATCAAGAACTTGCTCAAATCTGCTTAGCAAGCTCACCAAGAAATTGCTCAAAATTTGCTCCAACAAGCTCACCAAGAACTTGCTCAAATCTGCTCCAACAAGCTCACCAAGAACTTGCTCAAATTCTGCTTAGCAAGCTCACCAAGAACTTGCTCAAATATATCCCAAATCTGTCCAAAAATCTATCCCAAAAGCCTTCTCAAAGGCTAAATCAATCATGCACAAAATCTACCTCAAATCTGTCCACAAATCTATCCCAACAGCCTTCTCAAAGGCTCAATCAATCATGCACAAAAGTTGCCTAAAATATATCCAAAAATCTATCCCAAAAGCCTTCTCAAAGGCTCAATCAATCATGCACAAAAGCTGCCTCAAATCTGTCCAAAAAATTGTCCCAAAAGCCTTCTCAAAGGATTAATCAATCATGCTTAAGAATATCATCCAAAAATCTATGAAAGCAAGGCTCAATGATGAACTCAACAATGAATGGCAATGCACTCTTCAATGGATGACAACAATGATCCACAATGATCTCAACTCAAATAATATCAACTAAACTCAAATCAAATCAATCTCAACTCAACTCAATATTATAGAAGAATAAAGATAATTGTTAGAGACTCAGTATGTTCTATTCACAAACTCAATTTATTTCTCAACTCAAACTCAACTCAAATCAGAATTATAGAATAGTTTGTTTCATGGAACTTGAACAACCAATTCCCATAATCAATTGACTAGGCTCAATCAACTCAACTCAACCAATCACCTTAAAAAAAAATGCTTTCTCACAAACCCTAGTCCAAACATGAATCAATCAAATCAAAATGTTTCCAACAATACTCAATCACAAATCTCACATAACAATGATACTCATGTTCTCCTCTAACTCAAGTTCAAGTTCTTTGTACAAGCAATGGGCCTCAACAAAAATGCTTATAAAACAATATTTAATCACAACTCTCAAACCAGCCTTGAAGCATTCAACCAACCACTTTCAAAAAGGAAACAACAATCAATCCTTTTCTCTCCAATGATATTTCAGAAATCAACCACCATAAATAAAGTCAATGGAGAATATTTCTCATACCTTTTTTATGTCTTATTAGTTGTCCACTAAATCTTCCACACTCAACAAAATTTATTTTTCATATTTCAATAGGGGTTAGAGATCCTGATTAATATCATAAAAATAACATCCAAATAACACCTTATTACTCCTACTCAATAAAATACACCATGTCCCCTCATGAAAGAATTAATCACCTTTGAAAAAGAACAAAGCAAACTTCACTTTTGAACCCCTTTACAAAATTAGAATTATCTCTTTAAACACATATTATTTCTCCCTCTAATAAATTTAATCAAATAACCCTCAAAATAAGCTTTCCAATGATATATAATATGATATATTTCCAAAAGGAAAATCACCAAAAATCTCTCTTTTTCTTAAAAGTGCATCACAACCCTTATTCCTCCTAGGGCAACTTTAGAAAAATAAAATATATTAAAAAAATTATTAACTTGCCTTTGTCCCTGACGGGATTCGATCCCTTGATGCCTCCTTGCTCAGTGCCTTAACCATGGTCAAGCTACCACACGAGCTACAGGCTCGTTTGGGAGGGAAAGGCACCACATGCTTCAAAACACTCCTCCCTCTCACACAAACCAAAAATGCCTCATGCGCTCTTTCTTCCAACGCCTTCTAACGCATCTAAGGGGATTCAAAATATTGACGTTCGTTCTGCCACTTGCCTTAGCCAAAATCCAATTGCCATTGTGCCACACTACCCAAGATGACTAGGGTTTCACACGACATCGCGATTTATTCTTAGTCCAAAGTCCACTTAACCCTCTTTTCACGAGCTCTTTTCGGCTTTCCAACAATCACATTAATTCACGAGCACAAGCATGAAGATTAATAAACCTTAGGCATCCTTTTATATAGTTTTCTCCCTCATATTCGATGATGTCGATGAATTAATTTTAATTTTAATTTTAAAATTTAAATTTAAATTTTAAATAATTTAAAATTTAAACTAAATATTTAAAATTAAATATCTCCATCACTAGGGCACATTTTTCGATGAAACAAAAATCCAACCTGGGTTTTAAGAAAAACCCATTTCAAATCTGCCATCCATAGTTTTAAATAAAACATTTTATTTTTCCTACCTTGGTTTTCACAAAAACCCTATATATATCCATGCTCTCCAAAATATCATAAATGATTATTTATGAAGTGCTTTTGCCACAAAAACTCAATGTGATCCATGTGACATCAATGATCCATGTGACATCAATGACAACATAAAATAACTCAAATTACCAACAATCTCCCCCTTTGTCATTTATGGCAACACCTCTCATGCAAATCACCACAATCACTGCAGAAACAATCTCTGAGAATCAAAGCTGCTCCCCTAACTCAATACTCTCTATGGAGATTGCTCCCCCTATCTGAATCCTATCCTTGGAGGCTGCTCCCCCTAACTCAATGCTCTCCTCCTTACTCAAATATCTCCCCTTTGACATCAATGGCAAAAGGGACACCTATGGGGCTAAAAGATATGACTCATAAGCTTAGCCCCCTCACCACCTTCTCTCTTGAGGTGATTAATTTTGGGGTGGGAGTATTTTTCCTCCCATCTTACATTGTTTCTTTCCTTTATCAACTTCCTTCTATATATTTTGATATCCTTTTCTTGATGAGTTACTTGAGCTTCTTGTATAGAACATGTTTGACCTTCTTTTATTGAACCTATTTGACCTTCTTTCCTTGAACCTATTTGGAATTGAGTCCTACACCATTTTGCAATATGTCAAAAGTTATTACAATTAAAACACTTGATATTGTAGCCTTTGGATGGTGCCCATGTCCTGAATTCTTTCTTAAAATAATTTCCATATCCATTCCTTTCTCAAACCCTATATTGTGAAGTTATGTTTTCATGACCTTGACTTCTGAATTGTGTAGCTCTAAAACCAAAACCATGTTGCTCATTTTATTTGCACTGAGAATCTCTATGACCAATCCAGTTGCATAACAAGTAATGTCCCTAAAAACCATACCTTCTTCCTTTGAATTTCCTTCTGGAAAAATCAAACTTCTTTGATCCATAGACCTTGCAGTGTATATCCCTGTGTCCAAATCCATTACAAGATAAAAAAATGTCGTTGAAAATCCCTTTGTTCATGCCTTGGTTCCTCATACCTTTCTTGACCATTATCCTTGTGATCATTTTTGACTTGTGCATTTTATCCTTCTCTTCCTTGGTTTCCTTTTCAAGAATTTCTTTTCCTTTTGAAATTTATTCATGTATCTCAAAACAAGATCCAAATTGGATGTTTGGAGCCATAGGAATTTTGGAACTTTCTTCTTAAATCGTAGGTGCTTCCTTGGTTTCATATTTTAGAAATTCCTTTCCTTTTGAGCGTGACTCCCCAAACCTGAAATATGAGACCTTTGGTTCTTTGGGACCTTCCTCTTCTTTCTCTTCATTTTTGTCAAATAGAAAATTTGCATCCATATTTATTATCTCTGAAATACATGTTTCCTTCTTAGTGAAAATATCTTGACCTTTTGAGTCATCTGATGGATAAAACCTCTCGAGTATGGAACATATCACATCTTTTAGATTCTCCTTAACCTCTTGTAGTTGCTCATGGATATCATTGAAGTCTTCCTTTAGATCAACTGAGACATCTGTCTTTCTTACAATATTCTCTTGTTTAACTTCTTCTGTTTGGAGTGAATTTTCTTCTTCTACTTCTTTTATCCCATAGAAAAACCCTTCTTCATCTTCACTATCACTAAGATCATTATAATATTCTATAGCAAATAAACTCTCATGATTTCTTTGCCCATGCCTATTTCCTTGATGTGTCATCTCATCTTCACTATCACTGAAGCCATTGCAATATCCTAATCCGTGATCTCTTTGACCACACACAAAGCATTGTTATCTTTCACCTAGGAATAAATGTTCTTCCTTTTAATCATCTTACTTATCTCTATCACTATGATCTAAGTTATCACTTGCTTCTTCAATGTAGATAGTTTTCTTTGTCTTATGAAAACTTTTCTTCTTCTCATACCTGATTTTCTTGTATCTGTCATCTTTGTCATGCTTATGCTTTCCATATTCTTTTCTTCTGTGACCCTATTTTTCATCATCACTATTTTATTCATGTGGACACTTGTGTGCATAGTGACCAAAATCACCACACTTGTAGCATTTGACTTTCTTCATATCCCTGTAATTTCTTAAGTCCTTTTTACTTTTGATGAAGTTAGCTTCCTCATCATTATCTGAATCTCTATCTACATCTGGAACTTTCCCTTTATTTTTCTCTGAAGCCTTGAATGCAATTTTTTTTATTGGAACCTAATGCTTACTTATCCTCATCTCATAATCTGTGAGAGTTCCTTGTAGTTCTTCCATTGTTAGCTTGTTGATATCCATTATTTCTTCTATTGCTGAAACCTTTGCATCATACTTCATGGGAAGTGATCTCAAAATATTTTGAGTAACATCTGATTCTTTCATCTCAAATCCTAGGCCTCTCATGGTGTTAGTAATATCATCAACTCGAAGTAAAAACTTTGCAATATCTTCAGAATCTTCCATTTTCAATTCCTCAAATATTTTTCTATGAGTTTGTAGTTTTGACAAATTTACCTTGGAATACCCTTCATAAGTATTCCACAACTTGGTCCATATTTCATTAGCTAAATTACATACCATGACCTTTGCAAAATCTATCTCACGTAGCCCACTCAAAATACAATTCATTGCCCTTGCATTGATCTCAACAAATTTCCTGATAGTCTTATCTACCTCAAGATCACCTTCAACCTTATACTCTTTTGAAACCATATTCCATACCTCATATCCTTGAGATATCAAGTAGTTCTTAATTCTCATGCTCCAGAAAGCATAATTGTTACCATCAAACAGTGGAGCCTTACTTATAGATGATTCATTCTATGAAGCCATATATGTTCTTATAGAATCTAACATCAAGTTGTTAGCCATTTGAAAGGAACCCACTCTGATACCAATTTAAGAACACAATCTTATACTGAGAGGGAGATATGAACAGTATAGCACCCACTTTTTACTTTATTTCCAAACCAATATCAATTAGTGTCCCTAATTGCAATAACCAAATATAACAGTGTGTATTAATGACATAGATAACAATAGTAAACAAGAGCACAAATCACCACACATAATGGAGACACAAGATTTAACTTGGCTACCCAAATGTGGGGTAGTCCAAAATATAATCTCCTTATAATATTTCACAAATAAATAGGGATCATTATCCCAATACAAATTATTACTTTGATCTGATCAAAATTAGGCTATCCATTGATCTTCTCAGGTAGACAATCCATTAATCTACTCAGCAAGGCAATCCACTGATCTGCTCAGTTAGGTAATCCACTGATATGCTCATCTAGGCAATATTGATCTGCTTAGGTAGGCAATCCATTGATCTACTCATGTAGGCAATCCATTTATTTGCTCAGCTAGGCACTCTAGTGATCTTCTCAACTAGGTAATCCACTAATCTGCTCAACTAGGCAATCTTGATCTACTTAGGTAGGCTATCCACTGATATGCTTTAGCAAGATCACCAAGAACCTGCTCAAAATTGCTCCAACAAGCTCACCAAGAACTTTCTCAAATTTGCTTAGAAAGCTCACCAAGAACCTGCTCAAAACTACCCCAACAAGCTCACCAAGAACTTGCTCAAATCTGCTCAGCAAGCTCACCAAGAACTTGCTCAAAATTTTCTCTAGCAAGCTCAACAAGAACTTGCTCAAATCTTCTCCAACAAGCTCACCAAGAACTTTCTCAAATTTTGCTTAGCAATCTCACCAAGAACTTGCTCAAAATATGCTCCAACAATCTCACTAAGAACTTGCTCAAAATCTGCTCCAACAAGCTCACCAAGAACTTGTTCAAAATCTGCTCAACAAGCTCACAAAGAACTTGCTCAAATCTATCCTAAATCTATCCAAAAATCTATCCCAAAAGCCTTCTCAAAGGCTCAATCAATCATGCACAAAATCTACCTCAAATCTATCCCAAAAGCCTTCTCAAAGGCTCAATAAATCATGCACAAAAGCTGCCTCACATATATCCAAAAATTTATCCCAAAAGCCTTCTCAAAGGCTCAATCAATCATGCACAAAAGCTGCCTCAAATCTGTCCAAAAATCTATCCCAAAAGCCTTCTCAAAGGCTCAACCAATCATGCTCAAGTAGCACTCAAATCTCATCCACAAATCTATGAAGGCAAGGCTCAATGATGAACTCAATAATGAAAGGCAATGCACTCTACAATGGATGACAACAATGATCCACAATGATCTCAACTCAAATCAATCTCAACTCAAATCAAATCAATCAACATCAACTCAGCTCAATATTATAGAAGCATAAAGAGAATTATTAGAGACTCAATATGTTCTACCAATCTCAATTTTTTTCTCAACTCAAACTAAACTCAAATCAGAATTATAGAAGTTTGTTTCATGGAACTTGAACAACCACTTCACACAATAACTTGACTAGGCTCAATCAACTCAACTCAACCAATCACCATAAGGAACAACTTTTTCTCACAAACCCTAGTCCAAGCATGTATCAATCAACTCAAAATGTTTCCAACAATGCTCAACAATAAATCTCACATAACAATGATACTCATGTTCTCTTCTAACTCAAGTTCAAGTTCTTTGCACAAGCAATGGGCTTCAACAAATATGCTTATAAAACAAGGTTTAAACACAACTCTCAAACCAAAAAGCCTTGAAGCATTCAACCAACCACTTTCGAAAAGGAAACCACAATCAATCCTTTTCTCTCCAATGATATTTTAGAAATCAACCACCATAAACAAAGTCAATGGAGAATATTGCTCATACCTTTTTGATGCCTTATTGGTTGTCCACTAAATCTTCCACACTCAACAAAATTTCTTTTTCAAATTTCAATAAGGGTTAGAGATCATGATTAATATCACAAAAATAATATCCAAATAACACCTTATCACTCCTACTCAATAAGATACAACATGTCCCCTCATGAAAGAATTAATCTCCTTTGAAAAAGAACAAAACAACTTTCACTTTTGAACCCTTTTACAAAAAAAACACTTTTCCTATAAGAAAGTTAACCAAAAGCCCCAAAAAACTCAAAAAAAAAAAAAAAAAACTCCATGATGCAGGAGCATCCGGTGGCGACACAACAATCTTGCATCACCGAAAAAAAGAAAAACAAAAGAAACAAGAAAAATGTTCTAAGCATGAAAAAATATTCTAAGGTTCAAAGGTGTCGCGATATCGCGACATAAAAGTTGTCGCGATATCGCGACACAATCAGCACAACGGTGGGCGCAAACTCTATTGTCGCGATATCGCGACATAACAGTTGTCGCGATATCGCGACACAATCAGCACAACGGCGGGCACAAACTCTATTGTCGCGATATCACGACATAACAGTTGTCGCGATATCGTGACACAATCAGCACAACGATGGGCGCAAACTCAAGTGTCGTGATATCGCGACACAAAGGTTGTCGCGATATCGCGACACCTTCGATCAAAGGCGGAAGCAAAAACTCAAGTGTCGCGATATCGCGACATAAAGGTTGTCGCGATATCGCGACACCTCAGAACAAAGCAAGAGCTAAAATGCAGATGTCGTGATATCGTGACATAAAAGATGTGCGGATATCGCGACAAACTTTGGAACGAAAGAGAGAGCAAACGAAAGTGTCGCGATATCGCGACACCTCGACAAAGAAGGTCGAAGGACGAAAAAGTGTCGCGATATCGCGACACATTGGCGAAAAAGAACCAAAGGCAGAAAAGTGTCGCGAAATCGTGACATGTCACGTTTTCGTGACCCGGCTAGGAAAGAGAAGGCAGGTTTTCGCGGACCGTTGCAGAACGACAGTTGACAGTTCCAGAAGTCGTTAAGGCAGTTCCAGGGGACCGTTGCAGCGGTTATAGGGACGGTTACGAACGACGGTTGCAGCAAGAACCTGTGATGATAAAAAGAGATTTTTCGAAGGATTGCAGAGGCTGGAGAGACGAAGGCTGTGACTTCTTTTGGCATTTTTTGTACTATGTAATTTTTCATGGTTTCGAATTGTAAAGCTTTCCATGCTTCGAAATAAAATTGCGTCTTTTCTTTGTTATTAAAATTGGCTCCCCATCAAGTGGTATCAGAGCAGTAAGATTTTGAGTGTGTGAGCAGAGCGCCGAACGTGAGGCAGCTTGCACCAGGATCTGGGGTTACGGGTTATGAGAAAAAGTGAAGCAGAATGCCGCCACGAAGAAATCATGGTGCTAGAAGGAACGTGGTTCCTGAAGGAGACTTTCGAGCATTGCAGAGGCAAGTGCAGGCCCTGTAGGAAGAATTGCGTAGAGGAGTAGAGCCAAGAGGAGAAGACCAAAGCGATGATGAAGCTTGCGGAGTTGATGACCCATCAGAAGAAGAAGAAGAAGCAATGAGTGTTGCAGAATCTCGAATGATTAAAGCCATTTCTCAAATTGGGAAAAGGCCGAAGATTGATGTATCCACATATTCTAGAAATTTAAATCCAGAAGAATTGATTGACTGGATTAATGACATGGAGGAATATTTCGAATATGAGGAGGTTGAAGATCCAAATCGAATAAAATTTGCAAGAACAAAGTTGAAAGGCCATGTTGGCATATGGTGGAAAGGAGTGCAGCTGGAAAGAAACCGTAGAGGAAAAGAAAAGATCACCAGGTGGGATCGAATGGTTGAAAAACTGAAACGACAGTTTATTTCGACAGATTACGAATTAGATCTGCTAAGAAAAATGCAGAGTTTGCACCAGTCCAGCAAGTCTGTTAAAGAATATATAGAGGAATTTTTTAAAATTTCCATCAGAATCGATCATACAGAAGCAAATAAAGAGAGAGTAGCCCATTACATTAATGGGTTAAGAACCAGCGTGCAAGAAGAATTGAGTTTGGTTCGAATGAGCACCATTGAAGATGCTTACCAGTTTGCTCTGAAAGTGGAAGAGAAACTGAACCGTAGATTTGACAGTAAGCAAAGAGGAAGAGGTCGTGGTGGAAGAACCAGTGGAGGTAAATATGATGACCAAAAGCAGACTGGTGAAACAAGCAATCACCAAGAACAGAAGGAGGAGAATGCTTACCGACCTCATAATTAGAACAATGATTATCAAAGGGGACGAGGTAGAGGTGGACGCGGATATGGAAGAGGCAGATTTCGTGGAACCTGTTTCAATTGCGGAGAAGAGGGGCATCGATCATATGAGTGTCCCAAACACCAAGAAACACCGAACAGAAGGCATGAAGGTAATGCCAGAGCTACGGTTGTTGAGGATGGTGTTGAATCTGAGCACTTTGAAGAAGCAGAGCGAGGAGAAGTGATGATCACAAGGAGAACCTTGTTGAACGAAGAGAGGGAACCAGACCAGCGAAAAAGCCTATTTCGCACGAGGTGCAAATGTTCAGGTAAAATCTGTAATATTATTATTGATAATGGTAGTACAGATAATTTGGTTTTTGAGGAAATGGTAGCTAAGTTAAAGCTAGAAAGAAGACAACACCCACATCCATACCGGATTGCGTGGTTGCAGAAGGACCATAGAGCATTGGTCAGTGAACAATGCTTGGTCAAGTTTCAAATTGGAAGATACCAGGATGAGGTCCTGTGTGATATTTTGTCGATGGATGCTTGCCATTTGTTGTTGGGAAGACCATGGCAATTTGATAGATGTGCAGCGCATGATGGGCATGCAAATACCTATTCCTTGACAAAAGATGGAGTACGCCACAAACTGAAGCCATTGAAGGAGGTTGAGGAAAAGGTATGCAATAATGCTAGAATTTGTTTAGTAGATGGCAAAAAAATTTTGGATGGTCTAAAGAGGGATTCAATGTGTTATGCATTAATTCCTACTGTAAAGAGAGAAGATACTACTGACATTCCAGCAGAAGTTGAACATCTGTTAGCAGAATTTCCTGATATTATATCAGACAATGTGCTTGAGGGTTTGCCGCCAATGAGGAAGATTAGTCATCAGATTGACTTAATGCCAGGATCTAGCTTACCCAATAAGGCCGCCCATAGAATGTCTCCTGTAGAGAATGAAGAGTTGAACCGCTAGAGTTCAGGAATTGTTGAGGAAGGGTTTGATTCGAGCAAGTTTGAGCCCTTGTGCAGTGCTAGCAGTACTTGCACCAAAGAAGAATGGCGAATGGCGAATGTGCATTGATTCCCGAGCCATTAATAAAATTACCATTAAATATCGCTTTCCATTACCCAGAATGGACGATATAATGGATTGTTTGAGTGGAGCTAAATACTTCACTAAGATTGATTTAAAGAGCGGATATCACCAGATACGTGTTAGAGAGGGTGACGAATGGAAGACAGCCTTTAAAACCAAAGAGGGTTTGTATGAGTGGTTAGTTATGCCATTTGGATTGACTAATGCACCCAGTACATTTATGAGGCTGATGAATGAGGTATTGCATGACTTCCTAGAAAAGTTCGTGATAGTTTATCTGGATGATATTTTAATTTTTAGTAAAACATTGGAAGAGCATTTGATGCATGTGTGGACAATTTTTGAAAAACTGCGAGAGGAGCATTTATTGATAAATATACAAAAGTGTTTTTTTGTACAGAAAGAGTTGATATACCTAGGATTTGTCATCTCAGAGGAGGGTCTGAAAATGGATCCTGAAAAGGTGAAGGCTATCATTGAATGGCATACCCCAAGGAATGTAACGAAGGTAAGATAATTTCATGGTCTTGCAAGTTTCTATAGAAAGTTTATTAGAGACTTTAGCAGTATTTGTGCACCCCTAACAGAAACTATGAGAGGGGATAAGAGAGAATTTAAGTGGATTGCCAAGGCAGGTACCAGTATGGACATATTGAAGAAGAAAGTGACAGAACAGCCCATTCTGGCACTTCCAGATTTTAATAAAGTGTTTCAGGTTGATTGTGATGCCAGTGGCAATGCCATTGGAGCTGTATTGAGCCAAGAAGGTAAACCTGTTGCATACTTTAGTGAAAAATTAAATGATGCTAGAAAGAAATACTCTGTTTATGATCAAGAATTCTATGCTATAATTCAGGCTCTTAAGAAATGGAGACATTATTTGCTAACCAAAGAGTTTGTTTTATATATTGACCATCAAGCTTTGCAGTATATAAATAGTCAAGGTAAACTTAACCAGCGGCATTTGAAGTGGGTTGAATTCCTACAGAGTTATACCTTTGTCCTGAAGCATAGAAGTGGTAAATCTAATAGAGTTGCAGATGCCTTGAGTAGAAGGCATAATTTGTTGATAGAAATGAGAGTGCAAGTTGTTGGGTTTGATGAACTCAAGAGTTTATACCCAGTAGATCCAGATTTTGTAGAGGCATGGACGACATGTTTGTCTCCTACTACTGTGGATCGCACTAAGTGGTTGGATTTTATGATCCAAGATGGGATGCTATTTCGGAAGAACCAGTTGTGCATTCCACGAAGTTCCATGAGGGAAAATTTGATCAAAGAGAAACATAGCGGAGGACTAGCAGGGCATTTTGGTCGAGATAAGACCATTGCTCTCATTAGTGAGAATTACCATTGGCCACAGTTGCAGCCGGATGTGACCAAATTTGTGCAGGGTTGCAGAGTGTGCCAGATGGCGAAAGGAGTCAGCCAGAATACAGGAATGTACCAGCCATTGCCTGTACCAGAGAGACCGTGGGAGGACATCAGTATGGATTTTGTTCTTGGTCTGCCAAGGACACAACGTGGAAATGACGCCATTTTTGTTGTTGTTGATAGGTTTTCGAAGATGGCTCATTTTATTCCATGTCAGAAGACAAGTGATGTTGTTCATATTGCAGGCTTGTTTTTCAGGGAGGTTGTGCGCCTTCATGGTCTACCCCAAAGCATTGTCTCGGACAGAGATACCAAATTTGTGGGTTATTTTTGGAGAACCCTATGGAAGAAGCTGAAAATAGAATTGAAATTCAGTTCTGCGTACCACCCATGGACTGATGGACAGACCGAAGTAGTCAACCGAAGTTTGGGTAATCTTCTACGATGTATGGTAGGAGATAAACCCAAGGGATGGGATCTGATTTTACTGCAGGTAGAGTTTGCTTACAATAATTCTATCAATCGTAGATCCTGGTAAATCCCCATTCCAGATAGTGCATGGGAACAGCCTAGGAAACGCTTCTGAGTTGAGGCCGATCGATAAGGGAGAAAAGCGCAATGTTGAAGCTGAAGACTTTGCAGCACACATGAAGAATTTACATGAAGAGGTACAACAACATATCAATAAAATGAATGCTACGTACAAAGCCAGAGCAGATCAGAAGCGACATTTCAAGGAATTCCAGATAGGAGATGAAGTCATGGTTCATTTGCGCAAGGAACGTTTTCCTACCAAAACCTACAATAAGCTAAAAATGAAGAGGTTTGGACCATGCCGGATCATAGGTAAACGAGATTCAGGAAATGCCTATGAAGTAGATCTACCAAGTGAGATGAATATTTCACCTATCTTCAATATTTCAGACTTGGTTGAATATCATGCAGGAAGTTGTAGCGAACCACCCAGTCCGGATCTGTGGAACATTCCAGCATCCACTCCAGACAAAGAAGAAATTGAAGACATACTCGACACTCGTGAAGGTAGAAGTACCCGAAACAGGCAATATTTGGAGTATTTGGTCAAGTGGAAGGGCCGACCTATCGAAGATGCCACGTGGTTGTCCAAATCAGAGGTTGATCGCCTGGGTTTTCCTCTGACCGTCCAGAAGTGAGGATCACTTCTAAAAAAATCTACCCCGGGTGTCTGATGCAGGAGCATCCAGTGGCAGCACAACAATCTTGCATCACCGAAAAAAAGAAAAACAAAAGAAACAAGAAAAATGTTCTAAGCATGAAAAAAATATTCTAAGGTTCAAAGGTGTCGCGATATCGCGACATAAAAGTTGTCGCGATATCGCGACACAATCAACACAACGACGGGCGCAAACTCTATTGTCGCGATATCGCGACATAACAGTTGTCGCGATATCGTGACACAATCAGCACAACGGTGGGCGCAAACTCTATTGTCGCGATATCGCGACATAACAGTTGTCGCGATATCGCGACACAATCAGCACAATGGCGAGCGCAAACTCAAGTGTCGCGATATCGCGACACAAAGGTTGTCGCGATATCGCGACACCTCCGATCAAAGGCGGGAGCAAAAACTCAAGTGTCACGATATCACGACATAAAGGTTGTCGCGATATCGCGACACCTCAGAACAAAGCAAGAGCTAAAATGCAGATGTCGCGATATCGCGACAAACTTTGGAACGAAAGAGAGAGCAAACGAAAGTGTCGCGATATCGCGACACCTCGACAAAGAAGGTCGAAGGAGGAAAAAGTGTCGCGATATCGCGACACATTGGCGAAAAAGAACCAAAGGCAGAAAAGTGTCGCGAAATCGTGACATGTCGCGTTTTCATGACCTGGCTAAGAAAGAGAAGGCGGGTTTTCGCGGACCGTTGCAGAACGACAGTTGACAGTTCCAGAAGTCATTAAGGCAGTTCCAGGGGACCGTTGCAGCGGTTACAGGGACGGTTACGAACGGCGGTTGCAGCAAGAACCTGTGATGATAAAAAGATATTTTTTGAAGGATTGCGGAGGCTGGAGAGACGAAGGCTACGGCTTCTTTTGGCATTTTCTGTACTGTGTAATTTTTCATGGTTCCGAATTGTAAAGCTTTCCATGCTTCGAAATAAAATTGCGTCTTTTCTTTGTTATTAAAATTGGCTCCCCATAATTCCAAAAGGAAAATCACCAAAAATCTCTTTTTTCTTAAAGTGCATCACAACCCTTATTTCTCCTAGGGCAACTTTAGAAAAATAAAATATTAAAAAAATATTAACTTGCCTTTGTCCTTGACGGGATTCGATCCCTTGATGCCTCCTTGCTTAGCGCCTTAACCATGGCCAAGTTTTTGCACGAGCTACAAGCTCGTTTGGGAGGGAAAGGCACCACGTGCTTCAAAACACTCCTCCCTCTCACACAAACCAAAAATGCTTCGTGCGCTCTTTCTTCCAACACCTTCTAACATAGCCAAGGGGATTCGAAACCTTGATGTTCATTCTGCCACTTGCCTTAGCCAAAATCCAATTGCCAATGCACCACACTGCCCAAGGTGACTAGGGTTTCACACGTTGTTTGATTTATTCTTCGCTTCCATCACTTAACCCTCTTTTGCACGAGCTCTTTTCGATTTCCAACAATCGCATTAATTCACAAGCGCAAGCCTGAATATTAATAAACCTTAGGCATCCTTTTATATATTTTTCTCCATTATATTTGACAACATCGACAAACTACTTTTATTTTTAATTTTAAAATTAATATTTTAAAATTAAAATTTTAAATAATTTAAAATTTAAACTAAATATTTAAAATTAAATATCTCCATCATCGGGGCACATTTTTCAATGAAACAAAAAGCCAACTTAGGTTTTAAGAAAAACCCATTTCAAATATACCATCCATGGTTTTAAATAAAACATTTTATTTTACCTACCTTGGTTTTCACAAAAACCCTATATATATCCATGCTCTCCAAAATATCATAAATGATTATTTATGAAGTGCTTTTGCCACCAAAATTCAATGTGATCCATGTGACATCAATGACAACATAAAATAACTCAAATTTCCAACAATATCCCCCTTTGTCATTGATGGCAACACCTCTAATTCAAAACACCACAATCACTACAAAAACCATCTCTGAGAATCAAAGTTGCTCCCCCTGACTCAATACTCTCTATGGAGGCTGCTCCCCCGATCTGAATGCCATCCTTGGAGGCTGATACCCCTAAATCAATGCTCAAATATCTCCCCCTTTGACATCAATGGAAAAAGGGACACCTATGGGGCTAAAAGATATGACTCTTAAGCTTAGCCCCCTCACCACCTTCTCCGTTGAGGTGATTAATTTTGTGGTGGAAGTATTTTTAATCCCATATTACATTGTTTCTTTCCTATGTCAACTTCCCTCCATATTTTTTTGATATCTTTTCTTGATGAGTTACTTGATCTTCTTGTCTTAAAATTTTTTGGCCTTCTTACCTTGAACTTTTTTGGAATTGAGTCCTACACCATTTTGCAATATGTCCAAAGTTATTGCAATTAAAAAACTTGATATTATAGCCTTTGGATGGTGCCCATATCCTAAATTATTTCTTGAAATAATTTCCATATCCATTCCTTTCCTGAACCTTGTATTGTGAAGTTTTGTTTTCATGACCATGACTTCTAAATTGTGTAGCTCTAAAACCAAAACCATGTTGCTCATTTTATTTGCACTGAGAAGCTCTATGACCAATCCTATTGCATAAGAAGCAATGTCCCTGAAACAATACCTTCTTCCTTTGAAGTTCCTTCTGGAAAAATCAAACTTCTTTGATCCATAGACCCTGCAGTGTATAGCCCTATGTCCAAATCCATTACAATAAAAACAATGTCCTTGAAAAGCCCTTTGTTCATGCCTTGGTTCCTCATACCTTTCTTGACCATTATCCTTGTGATAATTTTTGACTTGTGCATTGTATCCTTGAACCTCCTTTTTAGTATGTAAATTATCTTCCTTAATTTCTTCCTTGCTTTCCTTTTCAAGAATTTCTTTTCCTTTTGAACTTGATTCACCTATCTCAAAATAAGATTCAAACTAGATGATTGGAGCCATAGGAATTTTGGAACTTTCTTCTTAAATCTTAGGTACTTCCTTGCTTTCATATTTTAAGAACTTCCTTTCCTTTTGAGTGTGATTCCCAAACTTGAAATATGAGATCTTTGGTGCTTTGGAACCTTCCTCTTCTTTCTCTTCATTTGTGTCAGTTAGCAAATTTACATTAATCTTTATTGTCTCTGAAATACATGTTTCCTTATTAGTGAAAATATCTTGACCTTTTGAGTCATGTGATGGATCAAAATTTTCAAGTATGGAACATCTCACTTCTTTTAGATTCTCCTTAACCTCTTGTAGTTGCTCATGGATATCATTAAAGTCTTCCTTTAGATCAACTGAAACTTCTGTCTTTCTTACAATATTCTCTTGTTTAACTTCTTCTGTTTGAAGTGAATGTTCTTCTTCTACTTCTTTTATCCCATAGAAAAACCATTCTTCATATTCACTATCACTAATATCATTATAATATTCTATAGCAAACAAACTCTCATGATTTCTTTGCTCATGTCTGTTTCCTTGATGTGTCATCTCATCTTCACTATCACTAAAGCCATTGCAATATCCTGATCTGTGATCTCTTTGACAACACACAAAGCACTGTTCTCTTTCACATAGGAATAGATGTTTTTCATTTTCATAATCTGACTTGTCTCTATCACTGTGATCTAAGTTATCACTTGCTTCAAAAATGTAGATAGTTTTATTTATCTTAAGAAAACGTTTCTTCTTCTCATACCTAATTTGCTTGTATCTGTCATCTTTGTCATGGTTATGCTTTCCATACTATTTTATTCTGTGACATTTTTTTTTCATCATCACCATTTTCTTCATGTGGACACTTGTTTGCATAGTGACCAAAATCACCACACTTGTAGCATTTGAATTTCTTCATATCCTTGTAATTTATTAAGTCTTTTTTCCTTTTGATGAAGTTAGCTTCCTCATCATTATCTAAATCTCTATCTGTCTCTGGAACTTTCCATTTCTTTTTCTCTGAAGCCTTGAGTGTAATTTATTTTATTGGAACTTGATGCTTACTTATCCTCATCTCATAAGTTGTGAGAGTTCCTTGTATTTCTTCCATTGTTAGCTTATTGATATCCATTGTTTCTTCTATTGCTAAAACCTTTGCATCATACTTCATGGGAAGTGATCTCAAAACCTTTTGAGTAACATCTGATTCTTTCATATCAAATCCTAGACCTCTCATGGTGTTAGTAATATCATCAACTTGAAGTAAAAACTTTGCAATATCTTTAGAGTCTTCCATTTTTAATTCCTCGAATATTTTTCTATGAGTTTGTAGTTTTGCCAAATTTACCTTGGAATCTCCTTGATAGGTATTCAGCAACTTGGTCCACATTTCATTAGTTTAATTACATACCATGACCTTTGCAAAATCTGTCTCACATAGCCCACTAAAAATACAATTCATTTCCCTTGCATTGATCTCAACCAATTTCCTGATATTCTTATCTACCTCAGGATCACCTTCAACCTTATACTATTTTGCAACCAAATTCCATGCCTCATATCCTTATGATATCAAGTAGTTCTTCATTCTCATGCTCCAGAAAACATAATTTTTATCGTCAAACAGTGGAGCCTTACTGGTAGATGATCCATTATATGAAGCCATCTATGTTCTTGTAGAATCTACCCTCAAGCTATTAGCCTTTTCGAAGGAACCCGCTCTGATACCAATTGAAGAACACAAGCTTATACTGAGAGGGGAGGGTGAATAGTATAGCGACAAATTTTTACTTTCTTTCCAAACCAATATCAATTAGTGCCATTAATTGTAATAACCAAATATAACAGTATGCATTAATGGCATAGATAGCAATAGTAAGCAAGAGCACAAATCACCACACACAATTGAGACACAAGATTTAACGTGGTTCCCCCAATGTGGGGTAGTCCACAAGATAATCTCCTTATAATATTTCATAAATAAATAGGGATTCTTATCCCAATACAAATGATTACTTTGATCTTCTCAAAGCTAAGCTATCCATTGATCTTCTTAGGTAGGCAATCCACTTATATGCTCAGTAAGGCAATCCATTGATCTGCTCAGTTAGGCAATCCATTGATCTTCTCAACTAGGAAATCTTGATCTACTCAGGTAGGCAATCCATTGATATGCTCGGCTAGGCAATCCACTAATCTGCTCAGCTAGGCACTCCACTAATATGCTCAGATAGGAAATCCACTGATGTACTTAGTTAGGCAATCATGATCTGCTTAGGTAGGCTATCCATCGATCTGCTTCAACAATCTCACCAAGAACCTACTCAAAACTGCTCCAACAAGCTCACGAAGAACTTGCTCAAATATGCTTAGAAAGCTCACCAAGAACCTGCTAAAAAATACTCCAACAAGCTCACCAAGAACTTGCTCAAATTTGGTCCAACAAGCTCATCAAGAACTTGCTCAATTCTGCTTAGCAAGCTCACCAAGAACTTGCTCAAAATTTGCTCCAACAAGCTCACTAAGAACTTTCTCAAATCTACTCCAACAAGCTCACCAAGAATTTGCTCAATTCTTCTTAGCAAGATCACAAATAACTTTCTCAAATATTTCCCAAATATATCCACAAATCTATCCCAAAAGCCTTCTCAAAGGCTAAAAAAATAATGCACAAAATTTAACCATAAATCTATCCAAAAGCCTTCTCAAAGGCTCAATCAATCATGCATAAAACCTGCCTCAAATATATCCCAAAAGCCTTCTCAAAGGCTCAATAAATCATGCACAAAAGCTACCTCAAATCTATCCCAAAATCCTTCTCAAAGGCTCAATCAATAATGCACAAAAGCTGCCTCAAACCTATCCAAAAATCTATCCCAAAAGCCTTCTCAAAGGCTCAATCAATCATGCTTAAGTAGCACTCAAATCTCATCCACAAATCTATGAATGTAAGGCTCAATGATGAACTCAACAATGAATGGAAATGCACTCTTCAATGGATGACAACAATGATCCACAATGATCTCAACTCAAATCAATATCAACTCAACTCAAATCAAATAAATCTCAACTTAGCTCAATCTTATAGAAGCATGAAGAGAATTGTTAGAGACTCAATATGTTCTATTCACAAACTCAGTTTCTTTCTCAACTCAAACTCAACTTAAATCAGAATATAGAAGTTTGTTTCATGGAACTTGAACAACCACTTCACACAATCACTTGACTAGGCTCAATCAACTCAACTCAACCAATCACCTTAAGGAACAATTTTTTCTCACAAATCCTAGTTCAAGCATGAATCAATCAACTAAAAATGTTTCCAACAATACTCAACAATAACTATCACATAACAATGATACTCATGTTCTCCTCTAACTCAAGTTCAAGTTCTTTGTACAAGAAATGGGCTTCAACAACAATGCTTATAAAACAAGGTTTAATCACAACTCTCAAACCAAAAAATCTTGAAGCATTCAACCAACCACTTTTGAAAAGGAAACCACAATCAATCATTTTCTTTCCAATGATATTTCAGAAATCAACCACCATAAATAAAGTCAATGGAGAATATTGCTCATACCTTTTTGATGCCTTATTAGTTGTCCACTAAATCTACCACACTCAACAAACTTTCTTTTTCATCTTTCAATAGGGGTTAGAGATCTTAATTAATAACACAACAATAACATCCAAATAACACCTTATTACTCCTACTCAATAAAATACACCATGTCCCCTCATAAAAGAATTAATACCCTTTGAAAAAGAACAGAGCAACCTTCACTTTTGAACCCCTTTACAAAATCCAAAATATCTCTATAAATACACCTTATTTCTCCCTCTAATAAAGTTAATAAAATAGCCCTCGAAATAATATTTCCAACGATATATAATATGATATACTTCCAAAAGGAAAATCACCAAAAATCTCTCTTTTTCATAAAGTGCATTACAACCCTTATTTCTCCTAGGGCAACTTTAGAAAAATAAAATATTAAAAAAATATTAACTTGCCTTTGTCCTTGATGGGATTCGATCTCTCGAAGCCTTCTTGCTCAGTGCCTTAACTGTGGCCAAGTTGTTGCATGAGCTACAGGGTAGCTTGGGAGGGAAAGGCACCATGTGCTTCAAAACACTCCTCCCTCTCACGCAAACCAAAAATGCTTTGTGTGCTCTTTATTCCAATGCCTTCTAACGTAGCCAAGGGGATTTGAAACCTTGATGTTTGTTCTACCACTTGCCTTAGCCAAAATCCAATTGCCAATGTGCCACACTACCCAAGGTGACTAGGGTTTCACATGTCGTCTGATTTATTCTTCGCTTCCATCACTTAACCCTCTTTTGCACGAGCTCTTTTTGCTTTCCAAAAATCGCATTAATTCACGAGTGCAAGCCTGAATATTAATAAACCTTAGGCATCATTTTATATAGTTTTATCCCTGATATTTGACGATGTCGATGGATTACTTTTATTTTTAATTTTAAAATTAAAATTAAAATTTTAAATAATTTAAAATTTAAACTAAATATTTAAAATTAAATATCTCCATCATCGGGGCACCTTTTTCGATGAAACAAAAAGCCAACTTGGGTTTTAAGAAAAACCATTTCAAATCTGCCATCCATAAATCCTTTTATTTTACCTACCTTAGTTTTCACAAAAACCCTATATATATCCATGCTCTCCAAAATATCATAAATGATTATTTATGAAGTGCTTTTGCCACCAAAACGCAATGTGATCCATGTGACATCAATGCCAACATAAAATAAATCAAATTTCCAACAAATAAAATTTCATTTTTTGAGAGAGCAGGTGATATAAGAAATCAAACTAATTAACATTAATCAAACATTGTATAAATACTACAATAGTGGCTTAGATTAGCCTGTAACCAACGAAGCTAACTAGTCGACTTAGGTAGGAGTTGCAAAAGCATTAAAAAATCACTAATAATGTAATAACCTAAGTATGTAGTACACTAACATCCCCTTATTACATTATTTGGGTAATAATATAACTACTAGCTACATTATCATCCCCCCTTACAACAATATTTGGGTAAAGTATATAACTGCCCCAATACAGTGAAGAAGATGTTGATATCCTGGCTCTTGCTCTTGCTCGGGCTCTGTCACAGTGCGTTGGCTGCTCTTAAGAAAAAGTGGATCATTCCTCACTTTGTCTTCACATCAAATAATGTCCTTATTGTAATCTTGTCATCCAACCGGATTGCATGGGTAACCAGCCTCTGCAACTGCTAGGTGTAGTAGAGTAGATCACTTCATATGAGGTTCATTCGGTTACAATATGATTTTGCAAATTTTTTTGATAAGGTAGCTAAGGTGTCGGTCGTCGTTGAAAATGCACCCTTATAAGTTCCCCCATTTGTTGCAAAACATGATGTAATATCTGCAAGAAGTGTGACTAAGGTGTCGGTCTTGCCGAAAATGCACCCTTATAAGTCGTCCTTCCTTTTTAGCAAAAATAGTGTGAAGGAAGAAATGTATATCCCCCTTAAGTGCAAAAGATATGCAACTCATGAAGCTTGTTTACAAAGATTGCCGCTTAGGCAAATCTACACCAAAAAAATCCCCTCCTTTTATTACAAGTACTTAAAAAAAAAAGAGTTTGCTATTTATGAAGCCTAAAAAAGAGGTACAATCACCCCTTTACTTCAAACAAAAACTTATGCTATTTATGAAGCCTAAAAAGAAGTTGTGGAATGGTGCTTGCCTAGGATGACAAATTTGTGTCCCTTACAAAGTGATATGAGCCATGAGCACTTTGTGTGCTCTTTCTGAACCAGAATCAGAATCGGAATGAGACACTTCACTAGCAACATGGCCTTTGTGATGTGCCTTTGCCATTTTAGTTTTGCTTGTTTGGAAACTAACACCGTTTGGTGTCATGGTTGTCCTTGTTACAATTTGTGCAAAACTTTAATTCATGGTTCCCCCCTCACTTTTGCAGAAAAAATGGGCCCCCTTTAAGTTTTGAAAAAAAAATTCTTCCTTAATGTCCTTTAAAAGATTTCTAAAGTTTAATTAAAAAAAAATTTTCAAAAAAAAAATTATTTCAAATTTAAAATTATGATTTAAAATAATCTTTTTTAAAATAAAAAAATAATTTTTTTTAATTAAACTAAAGAAAATAAAAGTAACAATAAAAAATATATATAAGCAAAATTAAAAAATTTACCTTATGAAAAAAGGTGCAAGGGGTTGAAGGGAGTCGATCCCTCGAACTCCTGCTGAAATGCCTTATGCCCATACCACTAGCCAGCCAGGATAGGCTACTCGGTGGGAGTAAGGGGATGCCTCCCCTTACTTAAGGGCATGCTGAGCGGCGGGCTCGAAAGAGCACCACTCGATCACGGCTCCTCGGTGGTGACGTAGTGGCGACAATGCTTAGACCTTGGTGACCACCTCTGCAAGTCGTATACAGTCTACAACCACCTCAGTGAAGTGGCCTTCTCTACAATCTGCAACCACCTTTGCTGTGTCTTAGGATATTTAAAACCTTGGAAACTGCATCAATCAACGAAAAAAAATCTGCAAACCACCTCTACAACCACCTCCTATGAATCTGTGACGACCTATGGAGGAAGAAAACACATGCCAGAGGAGATCTGAGGACCAGATGAAAAAATTAATCCGACCAAAATTGCTTGAATTTACCTGTTGAATCCAGCCATTGCAGAAGAAAAAAGTTTCAACAATCCAGGTGATAATGAAAAATATGGTTTTAGATCACTGGTTGACGTCGTGGAGAGGGAGGTGACGGGGTTTAGAAAAAAATTCAAATGAAATATCCCACATGCGTGAGGTTGGGCAGTGTGGATGGGTTTAAAAGGATCAACCCTCACCTAAGAGGGTGTCTTCTCTTAGGGAGGCTATACCCGAGAGGGTGGTGGGCAGTGGAGCCTCACCCACGTGGGGCCACCTTGGCTACCACACTGGAGGGGGTTGCCATCTTACCTCCGTTGCATTACCTCCATTATTTTCCAGTCGAGCCTTCCTAACTCTGTTTGTTGTCCAGTCGAGCCTTCCTGACTCTGTCTGTTGTCCGATTGACTGATCAAATTTTTGGTCAGTCAGTTGAATGTCCAAGTCGGTCCTAGGTCGAGTCTGCCTAAGTCGATCAATAAGATGTCCAGGTCAGTCCTCAGGAAAATTGCCCAGTCTAGATGGTCTATAGTCTTTGATAAATGTCCATCTAGGATCATGAGTTTAGATCCGACAAGATCATCGGGGGTCCTACACCTGTAGTTGTCTCTCAAATGAGACTTAGATCTCCCTAGTAGCAAGAGATTCTGCACCAAAATAGGTATCCAGCCTCCACATGCTCTTGGGCTCCTAGCCCAGAGCTCTATAGCTCTGATACCATATAAGAAATTGAACTAATTAACATTAATCAAACATTGTCTAAATACTACAATAGTGGCTTATATTAGCCCGTAACCAATGGAGATAACTAGCTGACTTAGGTAGGAGTGCAACAACAATAATAAATCTCTAATAATGTAATAACCTAAGTATGTAGTACGCTAACAGGTGACATATAAGCAAGCCAAGTTGGAATATGTTACTACAAAGGAGTAGATTGTGGACATTTTCACTAAACCATTTCCAAAAGAAACTTTTGAGTATCTCAGAAGAAAATTGGGAGTAGTTTTACTCCCACCCCAAAATTAATCACCTCAAGGAGAGGATGTGGGAAGGGAGTTGAGCTAAGAATCTTATATTTAGTCCCAAAGGAGTCCCTTTGCCATTTATGTCAAAGGGGGAGATATTTGGGTTAGGGGGAGAGCATTCAATTAGGGGGTGTGGTTTCCCAGGGGGAGCAGAATTGAAAAAGGAAAAAAGAATGGTTAAGGAAAATAGTTACCATCAATGACAAAGGGGGAGATTGTTGGAAATTTTGAGTAAGTTGTGTTTTCATTGATGTCAAAATTTTGATGTCAGAGAGCACTTTGTATGGCAATAATATTCTTCTATGGTTGATATGGTTGAAATTGATCAAGGCAAAGTTCATCCCAAAAGCAAGCAAATTGATTGGAAAGAAGAGACCATGGTTTAAAAGGAAAGACAAATATTATTATAATATTTTTCAATATTATAATAATTGGGTCCAAGAAATCATTTAAAAAGAGATATCTTGGACAAGGTTTATTGAGCTTTTATAAAAGGTTGCAAAAGTTTTTTAAAATTATTTAAATTAAAATATTTTAACAAAAGTTAAAATTTTAATTTAAAATAATTTATGGCACCAAATTTTCAAATCGAATTTGAATTCAAAAGCAAGAGAGGGCCAACATTTTTTAAACCAAAGAAAAGAGTATTTAAAGGAAATGATTTTTCATTTCCAAAGGTTCATAATTCGAATGCCCATGTGGAGGAGATAATTTGTGCAATCCATTTTCGAAAAGGAGAAGATTTTCGTGAGCCTTAAAGGAAAGGGAGGCAAAGTTGAGTTGAAATTTGTTTGGAGTAAAAGAGATATACCATAGCACTCAGTAGCGCAAGTGGTAGGAGAAACATGGCTAAGGCACCTATGAAGGGAAGGTTTTCATTTTGAATCCCACAAAGTTGTTTTACAAAAGGGTAAAGCACCTTTTCATTTTCAGCGAAGGCAAATTTCAAATACGAATTCATGGACATTTGGTTTCATGTGGGCATGTAGCCCAGGCGGCAGCCCAGCCTTGGGCTAGGGCATTGTGGTGGCTTAGGTCATGGGTTTGAGCTTGGGCACTGGTCATTGAGACTTGTGCAATATTTTTCACAAGCAGACTATTAAAAGGTATGCTTTTTAATTCTTGTGCTTTTATGGTCTTGAAACACATGATTTGACTTTGAGACTTTGAAATCATGAAAGGGAAATAAGTGAAATTATTTTGGGAGTTCTAAGGTAAACATTTTAATTTTGATAAAAGGGATGCATGAAATAAAGTATGTGGTATTATTTTGAAAAGGGATTTGGAGTATAATAGTTTGATTGAAAATATTTTTAAGAAAGGAGTTAAAAGGTGTAATAGTGAAAAATTAATTGTGTGATTTGTGTTCTTGTTGGGTTTATTTAATTTGCAATATTAGGAGTTATAAGGTGTAAAATTGTTTTGAATTTTATTGTAAGTTTTGCATTATGAAGAAGAGTATTTGTGGGATTATGATAAAGCTTTAATGCATTTTCCTTGAGATTAAAATAAGGGTTCTAGTGTCACAACCCAAAAATCACAATCCAAAAATTCACACATAATTTTTCTTGCTTTGAGCATTAACATTGCTACTCTACCCATCATAATGTTAGTTTCTAGGCATAAATATTCCACACTTCAAGATTTGTCACCATTGTAGCTGGTGTCTTAAGTGCTCAGGACCGGCCAACTTCCCACAAAAATTCACCTTATAGGATTCTAACTCCTCGCTCGAGCCTATCTGGATCCTAGCATGGTGTTTTCCTTTTAGGGCCCATATCACCTGAAAGGGTGGATGTTGTAATCCCCTATCCAAAGCACAAGGATTCTCAATCCTTAACTCATTGGTCCTCCGATCCATTTTCTTTGGAACCAGTATTTTTATGCCAGTGCTATTCATTGACCCTCTACTAAGGTTTTACTAGAGTCCACCATCGCATGGCTTATGGACTAGTTGTTCAAGATCCATCTCTGGTTAACGGTAATGATGCCCATACCATATACCATTGGATATTCCAACAACATGATTAGATCTCTAACCATATTTCCTGTTGGCTACTCCCCAACTCGAGTGGATTAGTGAACACCCTCACTTACTAACGGACTACCTTCTTGGAGTGACGTCCCATACCGCCGCTCTTTACTCTCAACATCTCGGACCATTATCTTTAATAGCTGGAGAACGGACAATGCAGTCTCACATAAATCGCCCCCACGGCTTAATGTGGATGGGTGAGTATTGTCTTTGCATTAAGACTCATACCTTGTATGCAAAGTGTTTCTCAAATATATATATATGTATATATATATATATTATTTAAGATTTTCGAGGTTATCAATAATAGGGCAATTATGTGTTTCTATAAAGAGATATTACTCTTTTAAAAGAATAGGAATTTAGTTAATTCCTCTTTCAAATCCATTATTTAAAATAATAATTTACTTTATCAATTCAAAACTAAACTGTGAGTATTTCCTAAGTAAAACATTTAAGCATAGAATATAAAGCATAAGCTAACCCCTACTAAGAAGGTACTCTACTACTCAAGTCAGAAGAGAATAAGCTTATTCCTTTACTAACTTTGTCTTCTAATAATTGAATACTAATCTAATTAAGTGTAACTTAATTTCACTTGAACAGATCTTCATTCAAATGTCCACAAGCTATCTTAACAATATAAATTTCTCCATTATTTTAAATAGATAACATAATATTAACATTTTATTTTACATTTCCAATAAATCCTCACAACTAAAAAGAATACCCTATAAAATCCATACTTTCCTTAAAAACAATACGATTTCATTCCTTTTAGAAGAGTATGTCTAAAACCTTCTTGATTCATAGTTCTTAAAAGTTTACCTTTCTATAAACAAAGAAAAACAACTCATATAATTATTATTTTCAAAGAGATTTTTAGAAAGAGCAAGAACTAGTATGCTACGCTCACGTTTTCTGACCATGACTATATGATTTCTCATATCTGTATTAAATGTTACTATCGAAGACTTTAACCAGGCTATTAAACTCCATTTCAGTACAACATTATTAAATATTAACCAGCTTTGATGTTCTTCAAACCATGGCAATCATATTAGTAAACCATACTCATTACTACCACACTCAAGCTTCCTTAAGCTATAAAATGACAGCTCCAAAAGTTCCTTCAACTTTTTCTTAATTTCAAATCCTAGAATGAAAGCTAGCTTACACAGATTTCAAAATTATACAACAGTCAAGCTAATTAAAAGACGTGGTACCAATTTCATCAAAAAAAAGTTTTCTCTACGTAATAATTTCAATTTCTTTTTTTATAGCACTATATATATATTTTTTAAGAATATTTCAGAAGCTTTGATCAAAGAAAAAGTCTAATAACAAATCATATTTTCAATCTGCTGATTTTAATATCAGAATAAACAACTAAGCCGGATATTTAGGGTTTAAAAGATTCTCCTTTCCTCAACGCCGTTGGTTTTCGGAAACGTTATCTTTCTGTCTCTGCCTCAATTATCTGGCGCTTTTCAAGTACCACCTGCTCAGACATTGGCAAAGGAATAGAGACATAGGGAGGGATCAGCTTGGCCTCTATAATGCACTATATGACGCGCAACCATGCACAACAAACAAAGATACACATATGGAATGCAATTGGAATAAACAATGTTTTGTAATGCCCATCATAATGCAAAGGAAATTGTACTATATCATTTATAGAATGCAATTCGACTTAAAGACTTTTACACAGCTTTCACAAAGTGTATGCCAAAGAGCAAATACAGACCATGGTGTCCCAATATATATTGACGCATGCAAATTTCCACACAAGGCATGTTTTATAATAGAACACAAGCTTTATAGTTTTCAACTAAATTGCAACACTAAACCAGAGATATGGCAAGGTGAACGTGAGCTTTTATTTTCCAAGTATTACACAGCTTTCAAAACAAAGACATGGGCAACAACGAACATAAGCTTTTAAATTTCTAATTACTATGTAGCACTCAAAACTGTGATAATTTCCATTGAAAGAAAGTCGTTTTTATGGAACGTTTACCCCTAAAGTCTAAAAACAAATTGCAGTTTTTCCCATAATCATTCGTTGTACATTATTTGTAAATTTTTCTAAATTTAATTTTTATTTTCAGAAACCATTTAGTAGCAAGGCTCTCTCACAAATATTAGAATGCCTTTAGGCTGATGTAAAATTTAAAGAAAAACATTTTTATTTTCTTCTTAATGACGAGGTTTTTTTTAACAACATTACCCATATGACATACTTGACTAACAACAAACAGTTCACGAGAGACTAACCTAGCCTCACAATATGCTGCAGAAGTACGGTGATTGGTGGCTGTGTCACGCCCAAAACAGAAGATAAAATATATCACATCAGCTTTTCCAATCCTCCACCAGCGAATGCCCTCAATACCTCTTCTTTCCTAGCTATAAGTAGAAAAGCTTGCGAACTGATAGGTTGACACCTTACGACTCCCTTGCCAGGTTTTACCTCAAAGATGTATCCAGGTGGTAAGGCCTTCTTCATCCGAATGGATGTTGGGAAGAAATTATATATTTTAATGATCTTCTAAATCTGAATGGATGTTGGGGAGTATTTTTTTTAATATTAATTTAAAATGTCTTACTTAAGCCTGCGCTATGTAGTTAGATATAAATATATTATATATATATTTTTATAATTATTTTAAATATTTAGCTTGCCCTATGTACAAGCTTTTTGTCCCTTTTGATTTGTTTCGTTTTTTAATCATGTAAAATAGTCCAAAATGTACTTTGACAAGTCTTATAAAAACTAAAAGTATTGCTTTATTATTAATTTTTCATATTTTATTATATATATATATATATATATTTTAAAAAAAAAAAACCCTCTTGGGGGGCCCCTGGGCAAAAAAAGAGGAACTTGGAGACCTAATAAACTTAAAAATCTTTTTTATTTATAATTTTTTAAATATTCATTTTATTTTAATTATTATATATTATTATATTTAATTGCTATTTAGATCAGTGATAGGCGACATGCAGTAATTCAAAACAATGATAGTTAACTTGCATTCACACAATCATGTATAAACTCTAAATGACACGCATAATGCAATGCATATGCAGTTCCTACTATGGGCTTCCATGTACCCATGGACCAAGGTGCTCACGACACGACATCATATCCAACATACCTGATGTTTCCAACCAATGCCAAGTCAAAGGGGGTATTCTTCTCTGCTTCCTGCATGCACCCTGTGCCTGCATCACAAAAACTAAGCGTAGAATCATATTCTTCCAAAGAAAGTAGGCACAAGTAGCGGGAATGTGACATACTCCCCCTCTTAGGATTAAAATAGTACCTGTGTTAGCTGAAGAAAATATATGCAAGTTAACATTTCCTTTTATATTCAAGCATCAAAAAGAAAATTACATAATAAGCATGTTTGATATGGATAACAAATCCATTACAACATCACACAAAAGAAAAAATTATGTAACAAGCATGTCTGATATGCATAACAAGTCCTTTTCACGACATTACATAAAAGAGAGGTTTACATAAAATAGTAAATTGTCTTTTGGTGTCAATTTTCAAACAATTATGGAAATTAGTTTCTAATGCTAGAAGCATCCTCCCAGGTGGCATTCCTCTCGGAATACTGAACCCTCTTAACCCTACATTGCTCCGTAATCCTCTTCCTTAGTTGTTTGGTTCTATAACCAAAAATTTTAATTGGTTGAACTTCAATGAGCTGTGGGTCCGACATCTGTAAATGGGTTACATCCAAAATGTGGGATGGATCAGCGACATATTTGCGTATGAGGGACACATGGAAAACATTGTGGATTTTTTACAAGTTCGGTGGCAGTGCAAGTTTGTAGGCAACAAGACTGATTTTGACAACTATGTCAAAAGGACCGACAAACCTCGGACTTAGTTTGGTGGACTTAATAGAGCTGTTGGTTGGCTTAACTCTAAGGAAAACCTTATCTCCAACGACAAATTCACGAGGTGTTCGTTTAAGGTCAGCATAACTTTTTTGACGATCAGCGGCTTCATGTAGTCGTTGGCAAATTTCCTTCGCATTACAGCTTCAGGACCGATCACCTATTGATCTTCCAAATTATTCCATGTTAACGATGTCTTACACCTTCGCCCATACATGGCCTCAAAAGGGGCCATGCCCAACGTGGTATGATAGCTGTTATTATAAGCAAATTCCACCAAAAAAATAGTCTTCCCATTTGCTTTGATGGTCCATACAATACATGCGTAGCATGTCTTCTAGCACTTGATTGACCCTTTCAGTCTGTCCATCCGTCTCTGGATGATAAGCAGTGCTAATATTGAGATTTGTTCCCCAATCTCGGTGCAAAGCTTGCCAAAACTAAGAAGTAAATCGTGAGTCCCTATCTGATATAATTATTTCAGGAAAACCATGTAATCTCACAATTTTTCATTTTTGTGCTATAGCAGAAGCGTCATCACGCACACTTCCTAGTATAAAATGCACCACTTTGGTTAACTTGTCCACTACTACAAATATTGCATCATGTTGAAATCGGGTTTTTGGAAAACCCACAATGAAATCCATGGTTATTACTTGCCACTTTTTTATGGTACTTCAAATAGAAGTAATTTTCCACCAGGTTGTTGATGTTCTGCTTTGATTTTCTGACATTCAAGACATCTTGCAACAAATTGCACCACATCTTTTTTCATTCTAGACCAGAAATAATCTTTCCTTAAGTTTTCCCTCATTTTGACTATCCTTGGGTGAGTAGAGTAGGGAGCATAATGAGCTTCATGTAGAATAGTTCTTTTAAGCCCTTCATTATTGGGTACTACTATTCTATCCCGAAAATAAACTAAATGTTGCTTAACACTGTAATCTCCATGTCGATTGGGTTCTTGCTCAACCTTGTTACGACATGACTTGCAAAACTCATCATCCTTTTGCATTTTTGTGATCTATTCTTTCAGCTCATACTCACACCTTGTGAAAGCTGCTATATGCCTTATCCTACTAAGAGCATCTACCAACTTATTTTCCTTTCCCTTAATGTATTCGATTCCAAAGTCATATTCAGCCAGAATCTTCATCCATCTATGTTGTCGAGCGTTTAGCAAAGGTTGAGTAAATATATATCTCAAACTTTGGTGATTGGTTTTAAGCTCAAAGGGCTTTCCTAACAGATAATGCCTCTAAATTTTAAGGGCATGAACTACTGCTGCCAGTTCCAAATCATGTGTAGCATAGTTTATCTCATGTTTCTTGAGTTTTCTGGATTCATATGCTACTATGGCTTCATCTTGCATCAATATGCCGCCTAATCCCTCTAATGAGGCATCGGTACATACTGTGAAAGATTTATTTAGATCAAGTATTTTCAATATAGGTGCAGTTGTCGGTTTCTCCTTAAGAGTTCTGAAGGCTTTCCTCACACTGAGCCGACCATCTAAATGCTTTTTCTTTCTTTTGCAAGTTAGTTATAGGAAATGCAACTTTTGAGAATCCTTTCACAAATCGCTGATAGTAACCAATCATTCTCATAAAACTTCTTACTTTTGACACATTAGTTGGAGCTGGCCAATCTATTATAGCCTCAATCTTTTTGGGCTCTACGAGTATTCCCTCGGTTGAGACAATGTGTCCCAAGTATTGCACTTGTGGTGTATAAAATTCACATTTGGACATCTTTCCAAATAATTGATTTTTCTTGAGGACTTCCAATACTATCCTCATGTGCTCATCGTGTTCTCTGTTCCAGGAGTAAATCAAGATATCATCTAAAAATATAAGCACAAACCGGTCTAACTGTTCTCGGAACACACTGTTCATCAGGTTCATGAATGCGGTTGGTGCATCAGTTAAACCAAACGGTAATACTGTGAACTCATAATGTCCATACCGAGGTCTAAAAGCAGTTTTGTAAGTATCTTCTTCCCGGATTCTTAATTGGTGATATCTTGACCTTAGGTCAATCTTAGAAAATATTGTGGCTCCCTTAAGCTGATCAAACAGGTCATCAATTCTGGGTAAAGGATACTTATTCTTGACAGTCATTTTATTAAGCATCCTATAGTCAATGCATAATCTCAAGGAACCATCTTTCTTTTTAACAAATAAAACCGGTGCTCCCCATGGTGACACGCTAGGTTTAATATGACCTTTCTCCAAAAAATCTTGTAGCTGAGTTTTAAGTTCTTGTAACTCAAGTGATGTCATACGATATGGGGTTCGAACAACTAGAGTTGCTCCTGGCACAAGTTCTATTGCAAAGTCAAACTCCCTTTTAGGTGGTAGTCCTGGCAAATCCTCAGGAAAGACATCTCTATACTCACCTAGTACTGGGTATTGTTGGAATAGTGATGAACTTAATTTTTATTCATCTTAACCATATACAATTTACATCCTTTTTTCTAGGCCCTCTTGGCTTGCATACTGGTTATCAAATGAGGCTTAAGAGATGTTCTATTGCAATGGATACAGATTCGTTGGTTCATGCTATCTGTAAAATCCAACCACCTTTCTTCAAAATTTAGTAGAGCTTTATGTGCCTTAAGCCAATCTATTCCTAAAATTATGTCAAATGCATTCAGAGGTGACACATACAGATGCCAATTGAGTTTTCCTTGTGGTATTTCTATTTGTGGGTCAAATAAACATTGGTTGACTAGGGAAGTTTATCCTGATCCATACTCAACTTGCGACCCTCTTACCAAAACCCCAAGTTTCACAAGTATATCCCTCAAAATATTATTTGAAACAAAACTATCGGTAGCTCCACTATCAATTAAAATATTCACATTTCTTTTGCCTATTTTTCCCTTAATTAAAAATGGAGTAGTTTGCCCTATAATTTTAGGGTTACCTGTGGCAGCAAAGATTCTGTGCGGTTTTTCTTCAGTGGGGTTCCTACGATCTGCTCTTTTAGAGAATTATCTGGCAAAATGGTCCAGTGCTCCACATGTAAAACAGGCATTTGGTCCATCATTCTTTTGTTTATCGTTTTCCTTGTTTTGGTTGCCATTTTTTCCTTGGTTCTCTATTATTATTTTTCCTCTCTTGAAAATTCCTACGGTCTGATTGCCCCTTGTACCCTTGGTTTTTACTCTTGCTCTTGTTATCATTTCTGTTGCGACCCAAATCTCTGTATTTCCTATTTTGTTCCATGCCTTGGTTCTGCTCAGGATGCCTTCTTTTCCTTGAATTATCTATTTCTTACTGGTAGAAAGCCCTAACCTCTTTTTGGCTTGATTCCTCATATCAGTCAGCATCATAGGTAACTGATAGTGTTTGGGGTACTTTCCTTCCTACATGTTGACTATACTTTGGATGAAGTCCCATAACAAATTTGTGTGCTTTAAACTTCTTTTGCCCATCAAACTTTGGGGTATACTTAAGTAATTGCACAAACTTCTGGTAATACTATATTACCGTCATGTTGCCTTGACGTAAATTTGTAAATTCTCTATGTTTCTCAATATAGAATTGCTCTGTGAGGAAATGGCTCTTGCATTATCTTTCAAATTCTTCCCAAGGTATATTTACTGCCTCCTTCTGAGTAGCTTTCTTATATGTGGTCCACCAGTTCTTGGCAGAACCTTCTAAATGAGCAACTGCCCATGTGGTTTTTGACTCAGAGCAAAGGGGTTGAATGGCAAAATACGCCTTGGCTTCACTTAGCCAATTAACAACGATTTCTCCATCACCACTTCCATCAAACTTAGAGATATCCAACTTCTTTATCTCTTTTTGCAATTCTTCACCCACTTTCCTCCTTGAGGATCCTTTTGGGAATTGACTTACATTATTGGTTGTATTTTTCTAAGTTAAATTTTCAATAACCTTTTGTTGTTGGGTGAATAGTTCTTGTTGTTGGGCCATATGTACCTGTTGTTGATTCATATGCTCGCTCACTTGAGCCCTCTAGATCTCCATTTGCTCACGTTGTTGGTTCAATTGATCTTGCATGAGCTGAATCATACGATCCATGTTCTCATCATTTTGGATAGCTCTCATAGCTACAAACTCCTTTTCCTTTATTACCACCCGTTGTGGTGTTTCAGCAGCTTGCATCCTTTCAGACTCCTTCATGAGTCGTCTTGGTCCCTTCCTCGGAACCTCTGCGATTCCCTCTTATAGATTTATACTGGCCCTCCGCGAGGTCCCTGCCATAACTAGCATCAAAAGATTCTATTAGAACAACTATGTTAGTCAGGGTTTCGCAAACCTAGGCTCTGATACCAAATGTCACAACCCAAAAAGTCTCACACAATTTTTCTTGCGTTGAGCATTAACATTGCTACTCTACCCATCATAATGTTAGTTTCCAGGCATAAATATTCCACACTTCAAGATTTATCACCACTGTAGCTGGTGTCTTAAGTGCTCGGGACCGATCAACTTCCTGCAAGAATTCGCCTTATAGGATCCTAACTCCTTGCTCGAGCCTATCTGGATCTTGGCGTGGGGTTGTCCTTTCAGGGCCCATATCACCTGAAAGGGTGGACATTGTAATCCCCTGTCCAAAGCACAAGGATTCTCAATCCTTAACTCATTGGTCCTCCGACCCGTTTGCTTTGGAACCAACATTTTTATGCCAGTGCTAGTCATTGACCCTCTACTAAGGTTTGATTAGAGTCCCCATCGCATGGCTTATGGACTAGGTGTTCAAGATCCATCTCTGGTTGACGGTAATGCTGCCCATATCATCTACCGTTGGATCTTCCAACAAGATGATTAGCTCTCTAATCATATTTCCTGTTGGCTACTCCCCAACCCGAGTGGATTAGTGAAAACCCTCACTTACTAACAGACTGCCATCCTGGAGCGACGTTCCATACCACCACTCTTTACTCTCAACAGCTCGGACCATTGTCTTTAATAACCGGACCATTGTCTTTAATAGCTGGAGAACGGACAATGCAGTCTCACATAAATCGCCCCCACGACTTAATGTGGATGGGTGAGTATTGTCTTTGCATTAAGACTCATACCTTGTATGAAAAGTGTTTCTCAAATATATATTTTTTATTAAGATTTCTGAGTTTATCAATAATAGGGCAACTTAAGCATAAAACAATTTTCTATGAAGAGATATTACTCTTTAAAAATAATATGAATTTAGTTAATTCCTCTTTCAAATCCATTATTTAAAATATTAATTTACTTTATTGATTCAAAACTGAACTGTGAGTATTTCCTAAGTAAAACATCTAAGCATAGAATATAAAGCATAATCTCTACTAAGAAGATACTCTACTACTCAAGTCAAAAGAGAATAAGATTATTCCATTACTAACTTTGTCTTCTAATAATTGAATACTAATCTAATTAAGTGTAACTTAATTTCACTTGAACAAATCTTCATCCAAATTTCCACAAGCTAGCTTAACAATATAAAATTTTCCCATTATTTTAAATAGATAACATAATATTAACATTTTATTTTACATTTCCAATATAATATTAACATTTTATTTTACATTTCCAATAAATGAGGTCCCATAGACCATATTTGGGTCTCGCAAACGTAATTAAAATCTTTAACAATATAAAATTTTCCTATTATTTTAAATAGATAACATAATATTAAAATTTTATTTTACATTTCCAATAGATAACATAATATTAACATTTTATTTTACATTTCCAATAAATGAGGTCCCATAGACCATATTTGGGTCTCGCAGACGTAATTAAAATCTTTCATTTCATTTCACAACTAAAAAGAATACCCTATAAAATCCATACTTTCCTTAAAAACAATACGATTTCATTCCTTTTAAAAGAGTATGTCTAAAACCTTCTTGATTCATAGTTCTTAAAATTTTACCTTTATATAAACAAAGGAAAACAACTCATATAATTATTATTTTCAAAGATATTTCTAGCAACGCAGAGAAAGAACTAGTATGCTACGCTCACGCTTTCTGACCATGACTATATGATTTCTCATTTCTGTATTAAATGTTACTATCAAAGACTTTAACCAGGCTATTAAACTTCATTTCAGTACAACATTATTAAATATTAACCAGCTTTAATGTTCTTCAAACCATGGCAATAATAATAGTAAACCATAGTCATTACTATCACACTCAAGCTTCCTTAAGCCATAAAATAACAGCTCCAAAAGTTCCTTCAACTTTGTCTTAATTTCAAATCCTAGAATGAAAGTTAGCTTACACAGTTTTCAAAATTATACAAGATTCATGTTGAATAAAAAGATGTGGTACCAATTTCATAAAAAAAAATTCTCTACATAATAATTTCAATCTCTTTGTTTACAACATTAATTATATATATATATATATATATATATATATATATTCTATGAATATTTAAGAAGCTTTGATCAAAGGAAAAGTCTAATAACAAATCATATTTTGCATCTACTATTTTTTTAATATAAGAAGAAATAACTAAGTCAAATATTTAGGGTTTTAAAATACTCCTTTTCTCAATGGTGCTGGTTTTCGAAAATGTTATCTTTCTGTCTCTGCCTCAATTACCTGGCGCTTTTCCAGTACCACCCGCTCAAACATTGGTAAAGAAATAGATACATAGGGAGGGATCATCTTGGACTCTATAACGCACTATATGACACACAACCATTCACAGTAAACAAAGATACACATATGGAATGCAATTGGAATAAAAATGTTTTCTAATGCCCATAATGCACAGGAAATTGTACTATATCATTTATAGAATGCAATTTAACTTCAAGACTTTTACATAGCTTTCAAAAAATGTATGCCAAAGAGAAAATACAGACCATGGCATCCCAATATATATTGACGCATGTAAATTTCCACAGAGGGCATGTATTATAATAGAACACAAGCTTTTTAGTTTTCAACTAAATTGCAGCAGTAAACCAGAGATATGGCAAGGTGAACACAAGCTTTTATTTTCCAAGTATTACACATATTTCAAAACAGAGACATGGGCAGTAGCAAACATATGCTTTTAAATGTCTAATTACCCTGTAGCACTCAAAAACTGTGATAATTTCCATTGAAAGAAAGTCGTTTTTATGGAATGTTTACCCCTAAAGTCTATAAACAAATTGCAGTTTTCTCATACTCATTTGTTGTACATTATTTGTAAATTTTTCTAAATTTTATTTTATTTTCAAAAATCATTTAGTAGCAAGGCTCTCCCACAGAGATTAGAATGTCTTTAGGCTAATGTAAAATTTAAAGAAAAATATTTTATTTTCTTTTTAATGATGAGGTTTTTTATCAACATTACCCATATGACATACTTGACTAATAGCAGACAGTTCACGAGAGACTAACCTGGACTTACAATATGTTTAAGAAGTACATTGATTGGTGGCTCTATCATGCCCAAAACAGAAGATAAAACATATCACAATAGCTTTTTCAATCCTCCACCAACGAATGCCCCAATCCTTCTTCTTTCCCAAATATAAGTAGAAAAGCTTGTGAACTGATAGGTTGACACCTCATGACTCCCTTGCCAGTTTTACCTCAAAGATGTGTCCAGGTGGTAAGGTCTTCTTCATCCGAATGGATGTTGGGGAGTATTTTTTTATAAATATTAATTTAAGATGACCTTACTTAAGCCTCTGCTATATATATATATATATATATATATATGAATTATTTTAAATATTTAGCTTGCCCTACATATAAGTTTTTTTTGTCCCTTTTGACTTGTTTCATTTTCTAATCATGTAAAATAGTCCAAAATGTACTTTGACAAGTCTTAAAAAAAATTAAGTCTTAAAAAAAAAAAAACTAAAATTATTCCTTTATTATTAATTTTTCATATTTTATTATATAATTTATTTTATATATTTTTATATCTATATAAATTAACACTTTGTTTAAATATATCTATTTTTATTTTTATTTTTTTTATACATATTCATTTTATTTTAATTATATATATATATATATATATATATATATATATATATATATATATATATATATATATATATATATAAATAAATTGATTTTTAGATCAATGATAGGTAACTTGTATTCACACAATTATGTATAAAATCTAAATGAAAGGTAGAATGCAATGCATATGCAGTTCCTACTGTGGGCTTCCATGTACCCATGTACCAAGGTGCTCACAGTATGACATCATATCCAACATACCTGATGTTTCCAACCAATGCCAAGTCAGAGGGGGTATTCTTATCTGCTTCTTGCACGAACCCTGTGCCTGCATCACAAAAACTAAGCGCATAATCATATTCTTCCAAATAAAATAGGCACAAATAGCGGGGATGTGACATACTCCCCCTCTTAGGATTAACACAGTCCCTGTGTTAGCTAAAAAAATATATATGCAAGTTAACATTTCCTTTTTATATTCAAGCATCCAAAAAGAAAACTACATAATAAGCATGATTGATATGCATAACAAATCCATCACGACATCACACATAAGAGAAAAAATATGTAACAAGCATGTCTGATATGCATAAATCATTTTTACGACATTACATAAAATAAAGGTTTACATTTTGGCTATGGAAGAGGGAAGAAAGTAGAGAGGGGAGGGCTCTGGTCCCTCTCCTGCTCCCCCTCCCATGGCTCCTGGTTCCTGCCCAGTCCCTGGCTCAACCCAGGTCATCCCTCCCGGGGAGTGGTTGTTTGCAGATGATCTCCTGGGGGGAGATCCTTCTCCACTATCTGCGCCCCTCCCGGTCGGCTAGGGTTTCCTTGGTTGTTTTTTCGGATCGGTGCTTCCCGGGGATCCCTGTTTGGTTGGGGATCCCTTCCCTTTTCCCTCGGGCTTCCCCACAGGGTTTTTGCAGGTTATTCGCTTGGATCTGGTCCCCTACGTTTCTCGGTGCGATGGAGGTGACGGTTTAGGGTTTGGACAACTTCCCCCTTTTTCTTGTGAATCCTCGACGGGCTCTGTGCTTGGACGGGATTCTTGGTCCCTCTTCTTTGGGATCCTCTTCTGTTTTCCCGGGGCGGGTTCCTTGTGGTACAACTCTTTGGTCACTTCTCGATGGGCTGGATCCTCTCTGTGCTGGCTGTCGGCTTCCTACAGGATGGCTCTCGTTGAACGGAATTTTTTCCCGGTGGGCGGCTGGTTTCTCCACAGGGCGGGATCCGCCAAATCCGTCGGTTTTCTCGCGAGGCGGGATCCTTTCTTTCTGCTGGTTTTCCGGATGGCGGGATTTCCCTGTTGCTTCCCGCTAGGCGGGACTATTTGTGGTGGTTTTGACTGCTTCCCGCGAGGTGGGATTTTATTGTAACGGTTTTTCTTTGCTTCCTGCTGGGCGAGATCTTCTCGATGGTGGTTTTTGGCTACTCCCCGTTGGGCGGGATCTCCAAAACTACTTTCTTTCTTATTTTTTTGTTTCCCGCTGAGAGGGATTGTTTCATGCTTACTGATTCTGCTGGGAGAGATTTGCATTTTGGTGTTCAGTTTCAAGGGATTGATGCCCTAGGCCCATTGCTTATGTAATCAGGTTTTGGGATCCTTGTTAAAACCCGCTGTAAATACAAACACTACTTACCAAAAAAAAATAAAGGTTTACATCTTAATCATAAAATAGCAAATTGTCTTTTGGTATCAATTTTCAAACAAGTATGGAAACTGGTTTCTCATGCTAGAAACATCCTCCCAGGTGGCATTCCTCTCGGAATACTGATCCCACTGAACCCTACATTGCTCCACAGTCCTCTTCCTTAGTTGTTTGGTTCTATAACCCAAAATTTTTACTGGTTGAACTTCAATGAGCTGTGGGTCCGACATCTGCAAATGAGTTACATCCAAAATGTGGGATGGGTCAGCTACATATTTACGTAGGAGGGATACATGGAAAACACTATGGATTTTTGACAAGTTTGGTGGCAGTGCAAGTTTGTAGGCAACAAGACTGATTTTGGCAATTATGTCAAAAGGACCGACAAACCTCGGACTTAATTTGGTGGACTTTATGGAGCTTTTGGTTGGCTTGACTCTAAGGAAGACCTTATCTCCAACGACAAATTCACGGGGTGTTCTTTTAAGGTCAGCATAACTTTTTTGACGATCAGCGACTTCACGTAGTCGCTGGCGAATTTCCTTAAGTTGGTTTTCCATTTGCTTTATAGCTTCAGGACCGATCACCTCTCGATCGTCCAAATTATCCCACGTTAATGGTGTCTTACACCTTCGCCCATATAGGGCCTCAAAAGGGGCCATGCCCAATGTGGTATGATAGTTGTTATTATAAGCAAATTCCACCAGGAAGAGATAATCTTCCCATTTGCTTTGGTGGTCCATACAATACATGTGTAGCATGTCTTCAAGCACTTGATTGACCCTCTCGGTCTATCCATCCGTCTCTGGATGATAAGCAGTGCTAATATTGAGCTTTGTTCCCCAAGCTCGGTGTAAAGCTTACCAAAACTCAGAAGTAAATCGTGAGTCCCTATCTGAAATAATTATTTCAGGAAATCCATGTAATCTCACAATTTCTCGTGCAAATTTTTGTGCTATAGCAGAAGCGTCATCACGCACACTTCCTGGTATAAAATGTGCCACTTTGGTTAACTTATCCACCACTACAAATATTGCATCATGTTGAAATCAGGTTTTTGGAAGACCCACAATGAAATCCATGGATATTACTTGCCACTTTTGTTCTGGTACTTCAAACAGATACAATTTTCCACCAGGATGTTGATGTTCTACCTTGACCTTCTGACATTCAAGGCATCTTGCAACAAATTGCACTACATATTTTTTCATTCCAGGCCAGAAATAGTCTTTCTTCAAGTTTTCCCTCATTTTGACTACCCCTGGGTGAGCAGAGTAGGGAGCATAATGAGCTTCTTGTAGAATAGTTCTTTTAAGCCCTTCATTATTGGGTACTACTATTCTATCTCAAAAATATACCATATTTTGCTTAACACTGTAATCTCCATGTCGATTGGGTTCTTGCTCAACCTTGTTACGACATAATTTGCAAAACTCATCATCCTTCTGCATTTCCATGATCTGTTCTTTCAACCCATATTGACATCTTGTGAAAGCTGCTATATGCCTTCTCCTACTGAGAGCATCTACCAACTTATTTTCTTTTCCCTTGATATATTCGATACCAAAGTCATATTCAGCCAAAAACTCCATCCATCTTCGTTGTCGAGCATTTAGCAATGGTTGAGTAAAAATATATCTCAAACTTTGGTGATCAGTCTTAAGCTCAAAGGGATTTTCCTAACAGATAATGCCTCCAAATTTTAAGGGCATGAACTACTGCTACCAGTTCTAAATCATGTGTAGCATAGTTTATCTCATGTTTCTTGAGCTTTCGGGACTCATATGCCACTACAACTTCATCTTGCATCAATACTCCCCTTAGTCCCTCTAATGAGGCATCAGTACAAACTGTAAATGATTTATTTAGATCAGGTATTTTCAATATAGGTGCAGTTGTCAATTTCTCCTTAAGAGTTCTGAAGGCTTCCTCACACTGAGTTGTCCATCTAAATGCTTTTCCTTTCTTTTGCAAGTTAGTTATGGGAAATGCAACTTTTGAGAATCCTTTCACAAATCGTCGATAGTAACCAACCATTCCCATAAAACTTCTTACTTTTGACACATTGGTTGGAGTTGGCCAATCTATTATGGCCTCAATATTCTTGGGATCTACAACTATTCCTTTAGCTGAGACAATGTGCCCCAAGTATTGCACTTGTGGTGTATAAAATTCACATTTGGACAACTTTCCATATAATTGATTTTTCCTAAGAACATCTAATACTATTCTCATATGCTCATCGTGTTCTTCTCTATTCCAGGAGTAAATCAATATATCATCTAAAAATATAAGCACAAACCGGTCTAACTATTCTCGAAACACACTGTGCATTAAATTCATGAATGCAGCTGGTGCATTAGTTAAACCAAATGGTAATACTGTGAACTCATAATGTCCATATCGAGTTCTAAAAGTAGTTTTGTAAGTATCTTCTTCCCAAATTCTTAATTGGTGGTATCCCGACCTAAGGTCAATTTTAGAAAATATTGTGGCTCCCTTAAGCTGATCAAACAGGTCATCAATTCTAGGCAAAGGATACTTATTCTTGATAGTCATTTTGTTGAGCATCCTATAATCAATGCATAATCTCAAGGAACCATCTTTCTTTTTAACAAATAAAACCGGTGCTCCCCATGGTGACACACTGGGTTTAATGTGCCCTTTCTCCAACAAATCTTGCAGTTGAGTTTTAAGTTCTTGTAACTCAAGTGGTGTCATACGATATGGGGTTCGAACAACTGGAGTTGCTCCTGGCACAAGTTCTATTGAAAAGTCAAACTCCCTTTTAGGTGGTAGTCCTAGCAAATCCTCAGGAAAGACATCCCTATATTCACCTAGTACTGGGTATTGTTGGAACAATGCTGAACTTGAATCAGTTTCCTCCTTTTTGTTCATCTTAACCACATACAATTTACATCCTTTTCTCCAGGCTCTCTTGGCTTGCATACTGGTTATCAAATGAGGCTCAAGAGATGTTCTATTGCAATGGATACGGATTCGTTGATTCATGTTGTCTGTAAAATCCATCCATATTTCTTCAAAATTTAGTAGTGCTTTATGAGCCTTAAGCCAATCTACTCCTAAAATTATGTCAAAAGCATGCAAAGGTGCCACATATAAATGCCAATTGATTTTTCCTTGAGGTATTTCTATTTGTGGGTCAAATAAACATTGGTTGACTAGGTAAGTTTATCCCGAGCCATACTCAACTTGCCACCCTTTTGCCAAAAACCCAGGTTTAACAGGTATATCCCTCAAAATATTATTTGAAATAAAACTATCTGTAGCTCCACTATCAATTAGAATGTTTACATCTCTTTTGCCTATTTTTCCCTTAATTAAAAATGGAGTAGTTTGCCCTATAAGGTTAGGGTTACCTGTGGCAGCAAAGATTCTGTGAGGTGCTTCCTCAGTGGGGTTCCTACGATCTGCTCTTTTTGGGCATTGCCTGGCAAAGTGGTCCAGTGCTCCACATGTAAAACAGGCATTTGGTCCATCATTCTTTTGTTTATCATTTTCCTTGTTCTGGTTGCCATTTTTGCCTTGTTCTCTATTATTATTTTTCCTTTCTTGAAAATTCCTTCGGTCTGACTGCCCTTTGTACCCCTGGTTTCTACCCTTGTTCCTATTGTCATTTCTGTTGCGACCCCTATCTCTGTATTTCCTATTTTGTTCCATACCTCGATTCTGCTCAGGATACCTTCTCTTCCTTGAATTATCTCTTTCTTGCTGGTAGAAAGCTTTTACCTCTTTTTGGCTCGATTCCTCATATCGAGCAGCATCATAGGCAACTGATAGTGTTTGGGGTACTTTCCTTCCTACAGGTTGACTATACTTTGGATGCAGTCCCATAACAAATTTGTGTGCTTTAAACTTCTCTTGCCCATCAAACTCTGGGGCATACTTAAGTAATTGCACAAACTTTTGGTAATACTCAATTACCGTCATGTTGCCTTGATGCAAATTTGTAAATTCTCCATGTTTCTCAATATAGAATTGCTCTGTGAGGAAATGGCTTTTGAATTCTCTTTCAAATTCTTCCCAAGGTATATCTGCTGCCTCTTTTTGAGTAGCTTTCTTGTATGTGGTCCACCAGTTCTTGGCAGGACCTTCTAAATGAGCAACTTCCCATGTGGTTTTTGACTCAGAGCAAAGGGGTTGAATGGCAAAATACCCCTCGGCTTCACTCAACCAATTAACAATGATTTCTCCATCACCACTTCCATCAAATTTAGAGATATCCAACTTCTTTATCTCTTTTTGCAATTCTTCACCCACTTTCCTCCTTGAGGATCCTTCTAGAAATTGACTTACATTACTGTTTGTCTTTTTCTGAGTCAAGTTTTCAATAACCTTTTGTTGTTGGGTGATCAGTTCCTACTTGTGGGCCATTTGTGCCCATTGTTGATCCATATGCTCACTCAGCTGAGCCCTCTGGATCTCCATCTGCTCACATTGTTGGTTTAATTGATCTTGCATGAGCTGAATCATACGAGCCATGTTCTCATCATTCTGGGTAGCTCTCGTAGCTACATGCTCTTTCTCCTTTCTTACCACCCGACGTGGTGTTTCAGCAGCTTGCACCCTTTCTGAATCCTTCATGAGTCGTCTTGGTCCCTTCCTCGGAACCTCTACAATCCCCTCTTGTAGATTTATACTAGCCCTCCATGAGGTACCTGCCATAACTGGCATCAAAATATTTTGTTAGAACAACTATGTTAGCCAGGGTTTCGCAAACCTAGGCTCTGATACCAACTGTCACAACCCAAAAATTCACACACAAATTTTTTCATTGCTACTCTACCCATCATAATGTTAGTTTCAGGCATAAATATTCCACACTTCAAGACTAGTCACCACTGTAGCTGGTGTCTTAAGTGCTCGGGACCGGCCAACTTCCCGCAAGAATTCACCTTATAGGATCCTAACTCCTTTCTCGAGTATATTTGGATCCTGGCGTGGGGTTGTCCTTTCAGGGCCCATATCACCTGAAAGGGTGGACGTTGTAATCCCCTATCCAAAGCACAAGGATTCTCAATCCTTAACTCATTGGTCCTCTGATCCATTTGCTTTGGAACCAACGTTATTATGCCAGTGCTAGTCATTGACCCTCTACTAAGGTTTGACTAGAGTCCGCCATCGCATGGCTTATGGACTAGGTGTTCAAGATCCATCTCCGGTTGACGGTAATGCTGCCCATACCATCTACCGTTGGATCTTCCAACAACATGATTAGCTCTCTAACCATGTTTCATGTTGGCTACTCCCCAACCCGAGTGGATTAGTGAACACCCTCACTTACTAATGGACTGCCTTCCTGGAGCGATGTCCCATACCATCGCTCTTTACTCTCAACAACTTGGACCACTGTCCTTAATAACTAGAGAACAGATAATGTAGTCTCATATAAACCGCCCCTGTGACTTAATGTGGATGGGTGAGTATTATCTTTACATTAAGACTCATACCTTGTATGCAAAGTGTTTCTCAAAAATATATATATATATAAGAATTCCAAGCATAAAACAATTATGTGTTTCTATGAAGAGATATTACTCTTTAAAAAGAATATGAATTTAGTTAATTCCTCTTTCAAATCCATTATTTAAAATATTAATTTACTTTATCAATTCAAAAATGAACTGTGAGTATTTCCTAAGTAAAACATCTAAGCATAGAATATAAAGCATAAGCTAACCCCTACTAAGAAGATACTCTTCTACTCAAGTCAAAAGAGAATAAGTTTATTCCATTACTAACTTTGTCTTCTAATAATTGAATACTAATATAATTAAGTGTAACTTAATTTCACTTGAACAGATCTTCATCCAAATATCCACAAGCTATCCTAACAATATAAAATTTTCCCATTATTTTAAATAGATAACATAATATTAACATTTTATTTTACATTTCCAATAAATCCTCACAACTAAAAATAATACCCTATAAAATCCATACTTTTCTTAAAAACAATACGATTTCATTCCTTTTAGAAGAGTATGTCTAAAACCTTCTTGATTTATAGTTCTTAAAAGTTTACCTTTATATAAACAAAGGAAAACAACTCATATAATTATTATTTTCAAATATATTTCCAAAAACACGTAGCAAGAACTAGTATGCTACGCTCACGCTTTCTGACCATGACTATATGATTTCTCAAATATGTATTAAATGTTACTATCAAAGACTTTAACCAGACTATTAAACTTCATTTCAGTAAAACATTATTAAATATTAACCACCTTTGATGTTCTTCAAACCATGGAAATCATAATAGTAAACCATATTCATTACTACCACACTCAAGCTTCTTTAAGCCATAAAATGATAGCTCCAAAAGTTCCATCAACTTTTTCTTAATTTCAAATCCCAGAATGAAAGCTAGCTTACACAATTTTGAAAATTATACAACAGTCATGCTGAATAAAAAGACACAGTACCAATTTCATAAAAAAAAAAATTCTTTACATAATAATTTCAATCTCTTTGTTTACAACACATATATATTTTTTAAGAATATTTCAGATTTCAGAAGCTTTGATCAAAGGAAAAGTCTAATAACAAATCATAGTTTCAATCTAGTATTTTTTTAATTATCAGAATAAACAACTAAGCCGAATATTTAGGGTTTTAACAGATTCTCCTTTCCAAAACGTTATCTTTCTGTCTTTGCCTCAATTATCTGGCTCTTTTCAAGTACCACCCTCTCAGACAATGGAAAAGGAATAGAGACTTACGAAGGGATAAACTTGACCTCTATAATGCACTATATGACATGCAGCCATGCACAGTAAACAAAGATACACATATGAAATGCAATTGGAATAAACAATGTTTTCTAATGCCCATAATGCACAGGAAATTGTACTATATCATTTATAGAATGCAATTCGACTTCAAGACTTTTACACAGCTTTCACAAAAAGTATGCCAAAGAGCAAATGCAGACCATGGCATCCCAATATATTGACACATGCAAATTTCCATAGAGGGCATGTTTTATAATAGAACACCAAGTTTTTAGTTTTCAACTAAATTGCAGCACTAAACCAAAGATATGGCAAGGTGAACACGAGCTTTTATTTTCCAAGTATTACACAAATTTCAAAATAGAGACATGGGCAACAACAAACATATGCTTTTAAATTTCTAATTACTGCGTAGCACTCAAAAAATGTGATAATTTCCATTGAAAGAAAGTCATTTTTATGGAATGTTTGCCCCTAAAGTCTATAAACAAATTACAGTTTTCCCATACTCATTCGCTGTACATTATTTGTAACTTTTTCTAAATTTTATTTTATTTTTAGAAACCATTTAGTAGCAAGGCTCTCCCATAGAGATTAGAATGTCTTTAGGCTGATGTAAAATTTAAAGAAACACATTTTATTTTCTTCTTAATGACAAGGCTTTTTATCAACATTATCCATATGACATACTTGACTAATAGCAGAAATTTCACGAGAGACTAACCTAGCCTCACAATATGCTACAGAAGTACGGTAATTGGTGGCTCTGTCACGCTCAAAACAGAAGATAAAGCATATCACAGCGGCTTTTCCAATCCTCCACCAACGAATGCCCCAATCCTTCTTCTTTCCCAACTATAAGTAGAAAAGCTTGCGAACTTATAGGTTGACACCTCACGACTCTCTTGCTAGGTTTTACCTCAAAGATGTGTCCAAGTGGTAAGGTCTTCTTCATCTGAATGGATGTTGGGGAGTATCTTTTTTTTAAATATTAATTTAAGATGGCCTTACTTACGCCTCCGCTTATATATATATATATATATATATATATATATATATATATATATTAATTTAAATATTTAGCTTGCCCTACATGCAAGCTTTTTGCCCCTTTTGACTTGTTTCGTTTTCTAATCATGTAAAATAGTCCAAAATGTACTTTTACAAGTCTTAAAAAAAAATTAAGTCTTACAAAAAAAACACTAAAAGTATTCCTTTATTATTAATTTTTCATATTTTATTATTATATATTTTATATCTATATAAATTAACACTTTGTTTAAATATATCTATTTTTATTTATATTTTTTTATACATATTCATTTTATTTTAATTATTATATATTATTTTATTTTAATTGATTTTTAGATCAGTGATAGGCGACATGCGGTAATTCAAAACAATGATAGGTAACTTGCATTCACACAATCATGTATAAACTCTAAATTACAGGCAGAATGCAATGCATATGCAATTCCTACTGTGGGCTTCCATGTACCCACGGACCAAGGTGCTCACGACACGACATCATATCCAACATACCTGATGTTTCCAACCAATGCCAAGTCAGAGGGGGTATTCTTCTCTGCTTCCTGTATGAACCCTATGCCTGCATCACAAAAACTAAGTGTTGAATCATATTCTTCCAAATAAAATAGGCACGAATAGCGGGGATGTGATATTTAGAGTATATCTTTCAAATTTCACTAAGCACATTTTGGAAGGAATATTTTGTGAATGTTGTGAAATATTCATTTTGAGGTTTTGAGATAGACTATTGTTATCTAACCTTGGAAGTGGAACAAAAGGAATTGGTTGTGAGTAAAATAGGTTTTGAAGACATATCTCCATCATAGCAAAAAGGTATGAGCACATTATCTTTTGTTTAGAGTGATTGGAATGAATGTTGTGAAATATAAGATGGAGTGAAAAGGATTGTTTGATAAGCATTGTTGGAAATATTTGAGTGAGTTTTTATATGCTTCATTGGTGAATTTTTAGAGAACATTTGAGATAAAGATTGAAGATTATTTGAGTTAGGGCTTGAGACCCACATTGTGCTCTTTGTTTGAAGAAGTATGAAAACACTTGTTTAGGGTGAGCAAGTTGTGTTTCATTGGTTGAATGGTTGAGTGAAATTATTGAGCTATTTTGAGCAAATGTTTGAGTAGATTTGAGCAAGTTCTTGAGACGAATTGAAGGCAAATTTGAGCAAGTCTTTGAGAATGCTTGAGGATAGATTTGAGGACAGAGGTTGGTGCAGATTTGTGAGCAGATTTGTGCTAGACATGAGATAGAGTTAGAGTAAATTTGTACTACACTTGGGATAAATTTTGATGCATATTTGAGACAGAGTTGAGAGTAAGCTTTGGAGGTGACAAAGTAGAGGACAATAGTCTTTAGTGGATAGAGATCCATTAGCCATGTCAGTAAGGGTAGAGGTCTTATGTGGAGATAGATCCATAAGCTAGTGTAGTGGGGGCAGAAGTCTTCTAGAAAATCACCAGCCATAGTAGAGGAGAAAGAGTTCTCATGTGGATAGATTTCCATAAACCAAAGTAAGGGGATTGGTTTCTCCTTTAGACAAGGGTCCATAAACATTGTAATAGGGAATTTATTTCCAAAATAATTTATTGAGAAAATTTATAAGGAATATTTTCTCTGTAGAGTATCCCACATTGGGTGAACCACATTAAATCATGTCTCTCATGTGTGTGATGATTTATGGAATGCTTACTACTTTAATATTGTTGATGTTATCATATGGATTGAAAATTAAAAAGTTTTATCTTATATTGTTCACCCCCCCTCCTCTCATTATAAGCTCATGTTATTCAAATGGTATCAGAGCAGGCTCCTTCATGAAAATCCTAACAACTTGGAAGAAGATCCCATAAGAACATAAACGACCTCAAAAAATGAAGAAGAGACCACAATTGACATAAAAGAAAATTTTTTTGTTGCTCTCCAGCATTTGGAAAAGATCAGAAGAAAGAACTCAAGTTTGAAGGATCAAATTCAAGAGGATGAAGAAGTAAAGATGAAACTTCTACAAAATCTTACATAACTCAAGGTAAAAGTGGAAGAGGGAAGAAAATTGAACAAGATATGATAGAAGGTAGAACTGATCAAAAGCTGATGCAGGAGCATCCAGTGGCATCTGATGCAGGAGCATCCAGTGGTAGCAGAGCCATCTTCAAAAATTTGGCTAAGGAAGATGTCACGATATCGCAACATGTCGCAAAATCGTGACCAAAAGAAGAGAGAGAAGATGTGGAGGAAAACTATCGCAATATTGTGACAGAAAAAGTGTCGCGATATCGCGACCAAGAAAGAAGAGAGAAGACAACGGAGGAAATATGTCGTGATATCGCGATAGAAAAAATGTCGCGATATCGCGACCGAAATAGGAGAGAGAAAGCGTGGAGGAGAAGATGTCGCGATATCACGACATGTTGCGTTATTGTGACCGAAGGACGAGAAAATGCGCAAATGAGAAAGATGTTGCGATTTCGTGACATGTCGCATTTTTGCGACTAGAAGGCGAAGAAGAAGCCAAGTGAGAAAGATGTCGTGATTTCGCGACCTATCGCATTTTCGTGACTAGAAGACGAAGAAGAAGCCAAGGGAGGAAGATGTCACGATTTTGTGACATGTTGCATTTTTGCGACCAAAAAGCGGAGGAGCCCGAGGAGGAAAATATCACGATTTCGTGACATTTCGCATTTTCATGACCAAAAGGTGAAGAAGGAGCCAGAGGAGGAGAAATGTCACGATTTCATGACATGTCACATTTTCACGACCAAAATACGGAGAAGGGCCAGAGGAGAAAAGTGTCACGATATCGTGACAGGTCACATTTTTGTGACAAGATGGCGAGAGAAGAAGCCAGAGGAGAAAAGTATCGTGATATCGCGACAGGTCGCATTTTCACGGCCAAAGGATGAGAAAAGGTGCAAGGAGGAAAAAAAGTCGCGATATCACGACAGGTCGCATTTTCACGACCCGAAGAGGAGAAAGATGGCCAATGAGCAAAAATGTCGCGATATCGCAACATGTCGTGTTTTCATGACCCAAAGAGAAGAGAGAAGGCGATGGAACAAAAATGTCATGATATCGTGACATGTCACATTTTCATGACTGAAAGAGAAGAAGAAGAGCGAGAGGGAGAAGATGTTGCAATATCGTGACATGCTACATTTTTGGGGGGTTGCGATAGAGTGACAGTGACAGCTCATGGAAGTCAAGCGGCGGATGCAGGGGCCGTTACAGTGCAGCTGGAAGAAGAATATGATAGAGGTCAGGCAGCGGTTGCAGGGCCGTTATAGGGGCATGTGGCACCAAGTTACAGGTAGTTACAGAGCACTCTGCCATTCTGTGTAATGATGACTGAGATGTCAAGGTACAGGCGGTTATAGAGTATTTTGTCATTTCGTGCGATGATGATTCTAAAGGACAGGCAAAGGCCAAGAGACACGAAAGATGAAATGAGGGGACCACCAGATGGAATACGAAGAGTCACGCAAAAGTTATAAAAGGACAAGCAGAGGCATGCACAAGGGGTTGGAAAATGGCCGTAAGCAGGGATTGCAGATGCGAGGGCCATTCTGGCCCTGCTGCACTGTTTTTCTTCCAGAAGAGCTTAGGGTTCCTGGGTAGTGTAGAAAAGCAGTTTGCACTAGGATCCATGGAGACAGAAGACCGTGAAATAGATGCGTCGAACGTGAGGCAGTTTTAGACTGTGTTTCCTTCTAGAGAAAGCTCAAAGTTCTTGGATAGTGTAGGCATATTCATCAAGCGTGAGGCAGTCTACACCAGGATCGTGCATGTTGAGGGCTACGAGGAGAGCGATGTGAATTTCTTCCAAATGCGAGAGGTTAAATGGCTACGACCATTGTTCTGTAAATTTTATTACAGACTATAGAGGGTCGGGGCCTCTATAAAAACCTAGGAATTGTATTGGAGAGCATGGAGATCAGAGAATTGCAATTAAAGAAAATATAGAGAAACTACGCCTGTAGGCTAGTATTGTAAATGTAAATTAATGAAAAATGTTTGATGAAAAATGTGAAATTTAGATTACGATTTTCTGTTCCCCATCAAGTGGTATCAGAGCGAGAAGTTCCTGAGTGTGCAAACAGATCCGTCGAACATGAGGCAGTTTGCACCAGGATCTATGGAAGAGGAAAGAATTTGGCACTCTATGCAGTGCTTGTAGGGGGTTTCTTGTATGAAGCCTCAAAGGAAGAAAGTTGGCACTATCTGCAGTGCTTGCAGGAGGTTTCTTGTATGAAGCCTCAGAGGAAGGAATTTGGCACTTTGTGCAGTGCTTGCAGGGGGTTCTTGCAGTACAAAAGTGAAGGTCACTTCTCCATCAACCCCTAGTGTCTGATGCAGGAGCATCCAGTGGCATCTGATGCAGAAGCATCCATTGTCTGATGCAGGAGCATCTAGTGGCATCTGATGTAGAAGCATCCAGTGGTAGCAGAGCCATCTTCAAAAATTTGGCTAAGGAAGATGTCACGATATCATGACATGTCACGAAATCGTGACCAAAAGAAGAGAGAGAAGATGTGGAAGAAAACTGTCATGATATCATGACAGAAAAAGTGTCGTAATATCACGATCGAGAAAGAAGAGAGAATACAATGGAGGAAAGCTATCGCGATATTGTGATAGAAAACGTGTCACAATATCGCGATCGAAATAGGAGAGAGAAAGCATAGAGGAGAAGATGTCGTGATATCGCGACATGTCGCGTTATTGCGACATGTCGCATTATCGTGACCAAAGGACAATAAAAGGCGCAAGTGAGAAAGATGTCACGATTTTGTGACATGTCGCATTTTCATGACCAGAAGGCGAAGAAGAATCCAAGTGAGAAATATGTCACGATTTTGCGACATGTCGCATTTTCACGACCAGAAGGCGAAGAAGAAGCCAAGGGAGGAAGATGTTGCGATTTCGTGACATGTCGCATTTTCACGACCAAAAAGCGAAGAAGGAGCCCGAGGAGGAAAATGTCACGATTTCGTGACATGTCGCATTTTCGTAACCAGAAGGCGAAGAAGGAGCCAGAGGAGGAGAAATGTCATGATTTTGCGACATGTCGTATTTTCGTGACCAAAAGGTGGAGAAGGATCCAGAGGAGAAAAGTGTCGTGATATTGCGACAGGTCGCATTTTCGTGACGAGATGGCGAGAGAAGGATCCAGAGGAGAAAAGTATCACAATATCGCGACAGGTCGCATTTTCACGGCCAAAGGATGAGAAAAGGTGCAAGGAGGAAAACAATGTCGCGATATCGCGACATGTCACTTTTTTGCAACCCGAAGAGGAGAAAGATGGCCAGTGAGCAGAAATGTTGTGATATCGCAACATGTCATGTTTTTGCGACCCAAAGAGGAGAGAGAAGGTGATGGAATAGAAATGTCGTGATATCATGACATGTCGTGTTTTCACGACTGAAAGAGAAGAAGAAGAGCGAGAGGGAGAAGATGTCATGATATCGCGACATGCTACATTTTTGGGGGGCTGCGACAGAGTGATAGTGATAGCTCATGAAAGTCAAGCGACGGATGCAGGGGCCGTTATAGTGCAGCTAGAAGAAGAATATGACATAGGTCAGGCGGCGGTTGCAAGGCCGTTATAGGGGCATGTGACACCAAGTTATAGGTAGTTACAGAGCACTCTGCCATTCTACGTAATGATTACTGAGAGGTCGAGGTGCAGGTGGTTATAGAGCATTCCATAATTTCGTGCGATGATGATTCTGAAGGATAGGCGAAGGCCAAGAGACACGAAAGATGAAACGAGGGGACCACCAGATGGAATACAAAGAGTCACACAAAAGTTATAAAAGGGCAAGCAGAGGCATGCACAAGGGGTTGGAAAATGGTCGCAAGTAGGGGTTGCAGATGCGAGGGCCAGAGGGCCATTCTGGCCCTACTGCACTATTTTTCTTCCAAAAGAGCTTAGGGTTCCTGGGTAGTGTAGACAGGTAGTTTGCACCAGGATCCATGGAGACGAAAGACCGCGAAACAGATGCGCCAAATGTGAGGCATTTTTAGACTGTGTTTCCTTCCAAAGAAAGCTCAGAGTTCCTGGGTAGTGTAGGCAGATTCGTCGAGCGTGAGGCAGTCTACACCAGGATCGTGCATGTTGAGGGCTACGGGGAGAGCGACGTGAATTTCTTCCAGATGCGGGAGGTTAAATGGCTACGACCATTGTTTTGTAAATTTTATTGCAGACTGTAGAGGGTCGGGGCCTCTATAAAAACCCAAGAATTGTATTGGAGAGCATGGAGATCAGAGAATTGCAATTAAAGAAAATATAGAGAAACTACGCCTGCGGGCTAGTATTGTAAATGTAAATTAATGAAAAATGTTTGATGAAAAATGTGAAATTTAGATTGCGATTTTCTGTTCCCCATAAAAAGCACAACTTTTCTTTATTAATGGAGATAACATAGTTGAAATACCTGGCTGCTCCTAGCCAATCTTTTTCCATGATACTTGATGGACAAAAATATTGACCCAATTGACCTAGCTAGAGTTGATGCTCTGAGTCTTGAGGATGATCCAACTGTTGAAAGTAAAGATAATAATCTTGTTAACCAAGCACAAACTACACAAGGTAAGTGGAGTTTCTTATGCAACTTATTACTACACAATACACTCTAGGAATAAAACTAAATTACTAGATAAAACTAAAACATAATTATATCTAGAGGAGGTAGCAAGAAAAATGAGAGAATTTGAACAAACTCTTCTAAGACAAAAAGCAGAAGAAGTTGCTGCAAAACAAAAGGAAGAACCCTTAGCTAAACAAAAACTAGAAGAGTCAATTGAAAGAAAAGAATTGGTTTTAGAACAAAATAAATATCCATGGTTAAATTTATCTTCATTAGCATTAGTTGTTGTTACATCAATGCTTTCAACTATAAAAGGTTTCAGAGCACCACAAATGAATACTGCATCTTCATCAAATAGCACATACACAGTCCAACATGCACACATGGACATAGACATAGATGACACATATATAGGGTCATATGTGTCAATATTTGGATAAAAAACTAGTAGGTCTGAAGCGATCTATGATAACATTGCTATGAAAATGTCTCAATGAAAGTAATGCCAAACCGATAGATCATGCAAAAGCAAACAATAAAATATTAAATGTAAAACTTAGACCTTTACTAGAAAGGTTTATTGAAGATCCAAAAGGATTCATCTCAGAAGAAACCAAAAAAAAATAATTAAAATAATATGACATAAGAGTCATAGAGTTAGTTGATTTGTCATTACCAAGAAAAGGAACAAGACCAACTACTGAAAAGAAGCCTTTAGGAACATAAATGTGTCTTATGCCATTACCATGGAGATGGCCTAACAATGTGTTAGAATATAGAGGCCTAAATAAGGAATAATATCACAAAGAAAATATTATTCTATTTTTTCCAAGAGAAGAAATAGATGATGAAAAGAAACTCAAAGATATTCCTACAATGCAAAAACGGTTAAATCACTTAAGCTAGTACATGAACTGTTTAGCAAGGAATTTTGATGGTTTTGAAAGATTGTGCAAAAATGAATTCATGAAAATTGAAAATGACAGATGTAAATATATTAATTAAATAAATATTAAATACACCTAAATCCTTTTTATAAAGAGTATGTGTCATAGTTAAAAACTATAAAAATAGAGATATTGGATAACAATCATGACATATAAACTATTTAAGGTATATACTAGCTTATTTTAAAACCTCATGATCAAGTATTTTTGTGTATGAGTATACCCTACAATATCTATGGAGGAGTCAAGTTCTGTTACACTTTTTGTATGAGAAAAAGATATATTCATGAAAGAAAATAAATGATCTTTATTTTCATGAAGTTTCACAAGTGATGAGAAGAATGGGAATAGAAGATATGGAGAAGATATAATAAGAACATATGTTTATCAAGAAAATATTATCACAAACTAAAGATAATCGTTAATATGATAAAAAATAAGAAACTCCCAAATTGTTTAATTGATCAATTATTCAAATTTCATATTCAAGTGATATCAAGGCCTAAAATTATAGGTTTGTGTTAGTTGATCGAACATTAATTTCAATAAAAATTAAAGGAGTTTCTTATAAAGTAAAGAAGTTATTATTGCAAAAAATAATGATCAAGAAATAGAATAAAACTATATTTATATATCCAATAAGACACCAACCTTCAAGAGGAGGAGGAAATAAAAATCATAGTGAACACTAGTCTAAAGCAAGAGCAAATGGTTTAAAACTATAAAAATAGAGATATTGAATAGTTAGAAACTATAAAAATAAAGATATTGGATAACAATCATGACATATAAACTAATTACTATATATACTAGCTTATTTTAAAACCTCATGATCAAGTATTTTTGTGTATGAGGATACCCTAGAATATCTATGGAGGAGTCAAGTTGTGTTACACTTGTATGAGCAAAAGATCTATTCATGAAGTAAGAAAAATAAATTATCTTTATTTTCATGAAATTTCAATTTTTGTAGAAGTAATTTCAATATTTGGAGTGCTTGTCAAGAATGGATTCTGATCAATTTTCCAACCCACAATACCACTTAACATTTAAGAAGTGTAATGTAAAATTCCTCATAAATACAGCTTTGAAATTGTACAAAGTTTTGTTTGTGAGTACAATATTCCTATGAGATATGTAACAGGTAAAGTATTGAGCTTCAAGTGGATACAAGAAATATTCAATGAAAGGATGGTTTGACTGGGTTGCTATACTCATTCTTGATTATGTTATTTTCACTTACTCTACATTTTATTCAATACATACAGAAACAAAACACTCATTTATTCTAAAATGCAATGGTCATGTCTAGTTAAATTCAAGCTTGATCACTTGTTTGAATCTTGTGGCGTAGGGTAGGTGTATCCCTCCAGGGGGTCTTAGAGTCTAGACTAATAATTTTGGGCTAGACCTATGCCCTAAAAATTTCCTTGACCTTGACCTTGACCCTCTATAGTCAGATGCAATCGATGAATCTATAGGGAACCAAAGTACATGAATACTATATTGATGAATAATTACAAGATAAAAATTACTATAATTCTACATACATACACTCAAATGGAAGCAACAAAACAAATGGTAATATTTCAAGGTGTAAACTCTATAAATCATATATCCTATAAAATGATATTAAGACATGAAAATCTTAAGGGTTTGGGTGTTGCTTGTGCTCAAGGACTTCTATCCAAATTATACTATTCAGGATGCTAATAGAAGCTCAATGATAGAGAGAACTCAGAACTCATAAAAGCCAGGACTAAGTTTCCAATATTGACTTAGTTGCCTGGGGCAATTTCCCTCACAAGGGCTATGATAAAAGCTACCTCATATTATGGATTCTTGCCTTATAGTGATCATCATTTTTTATTTCTTGTATTTCTAATTTTTCCAATGTTTAAGAGGTACTTTATGGGATCTTAATAAGTTTTGATTTCAATTTGGCAAGTCATAGATGGTTACAAACCTCATACCAAAGTTTTAGTAATAACATCATTCAAGTTATGTAAATTACATGACTCTGTGAACAATAGTGAGTGTGGGAATACAAGATATGGAGAAGATATAATAAAAACATATGCCTATCAAGAAAATATTATCACAAATTAAAGATAATCATTAATATTATAAAAAACAAGAAACTCCCAAATTGTTTAATTGATCAATTATTCATATTTCATATTCAAGTGATCTTAAGGACTAGAATTATAGGTTTTTGTTAGTTGATAGAATATAAATTTCAATAAAAATTAAAGGTGTTTCTTATAAAGTGAAGAAGTATTGTATCATCTCTAGAGATCTAACACTAAAATGATTGTTTACACATGAAAGCAAACCATCAAAAGTAACCAATATAGCCTTCAAAACAACAATAGATATGTAAGTAGAATATCTAGTGTTAATCATCAAAGAAAATGTAGAATCAATAGTATTCATTGAAAGGAAAATAATAATAATAAACAAATATTTGGTATTATAAGAATATCAACAAACCTAAACTAGAGCATTTTATTTGCCTTCATAAGGTAAAAACCCTCAATAAGAAAACCATATTTGCAAAACCAAGAACTAACTTGCATGAACTACATGGTGAAACCCCTAGATAGATCCACCCACAAAAACTTTGGGAAATAGAATTTTTAAAAGTATTAAGTAGATAATAAATGAAACTTCATTTCCACTTGCAAGTTATATGATGATATAACTAACAAATAAATAGATATTTTTAATTACAAACTATTATATAAAACCTTAAATAAAATAATCAACATAATCAAACAAAGCTTAGAAATTTTATTTCATAATTAGAATGATAGGAGAGATCATCTAAACAAGTAGGTGAGAAGACCCAATAGTTAAAAACCCTATGGTATCACATGTGCCAAGATCATATAATGTCATTTCAATAGTTTCAGTCAAGATAAAAAGACCTCCTTAGAGACTAATGCTGAGATGGCAATTTTTTCCTCTGAACTAGGGTTTTGGAACTTCAAAAAATCTAGGGCATCAGCTGGATTGCAGAAGTGCTTTCGGGGTACGGTGGATCTGAAGGCTAGATTGGTGCCCCAGGAGGGTCCAATGGGGACTTCTCCGGCTCCTTTTCCAGGGAGTAGCAGCTCATACGCAGATTTGTTTAAAGAAAAATCTCCTCCAAAGAACGACGAAGCTCAAAAAATGGCATATAAAATGCTCTTCACGGCTGCTGGGAATAGGTCGACAGCACATCGTGTGAATGGATGTTTGCCGCAGGCCGAAACCAGGCCAAAAATTGTCATCGAGCCAAGTATGGTTGAAGAATCAGTCATTTACAGAGCTAATCACGATTTAATCTGCAAGTTCATGGGTATACGTCCTTCCCTAAATTTTTTGCACTCTTGGATCCGCCAAAACTGGGAGCCTCACGGTGAGTATTCATTGTGGTTTATTAGCAATGGATATTTTATTGTTAGCTTTTCATCTTTGGCCGATAGAAATAGGGCTTTCGAGTCAGAGAAGAAAAATCATGGCCCGACGGGGCTATTTGTTCAACCATGGAGAGTGGGATTCGATCCCCGAGTTGAACCTACTCCTGTCCCAGTATGGATCCGACTATATGCTCTTCCAATGGAATTCTGGAGTGAGCAAGTGTTGGCAAGGATTGGCAATTCTATTGGAAGACATCTGGGTGTTGCCAGAGACACAATTGAAGGGAGCATGGCGGTGTATGCAAGAATATGTGTGGAGATGGATCTCAGCCAACCTTTGCTAGTAGAGATGGAAATTGAATTGGCAGGTCTCTCCTGGATTCAACAACTGGACTATGAGGCCCTACCCTTTAGATGTAGGGTTTGTCACAAACATGGACATTTGGCCCATTTTTGCCCTAATAATATGAATGCTAAAATGGAGGCCCCTTTAGGAATGCCAAACCTGCCTAAAGAGGATAAGGCAACACTTAATAAAGATTCTAATAGCACCGTTCAGGGCCAGGAAGCTCAGAGAGAGGGTTTTGAACAACCTAGAAGAAAAATACAAACAAAGAAAAAAAGAGGGAAATGAGCAATCCCATCTCAGACCTGCCAATAGGTATGAGATATTTAAGTCACTGGTTGACGAAGAGGAACAATTTATGGAGGGCATGGAGGGTAATAAGGAAAATTCTAATATTCCCGTGCAACTCCCCCTCTCATCTCCTCCCGTCATACAGCAGGTAGTTGAACTCTGTGAGGTATCACAGCCAGTGTGTTCAGGGGCTTTAGTAGTGCATAACCAGGAGCAGACAGTATCTCAGGATGTCAGCATGGGAATAGCAGAGAAGAACAGGGAAAGGCCAACTTTGGGGATAACCCAGGTAGAAAAAAGATCAAAAAATAGCAATTCTCGGGGAGTAGGTAGAAGATCCAATAAGGAGTTGCTAGCAGTCCAAGGAGACAAACTGATCACGGGAGGATCGGTGAGGCCAATAGACTCTTATTGCTCCCAGGGGTAACCAATGATTATACAATCATGGAATGTGAGGGGTTTAAATAGCAGAACCCATCAATCTGTTGTTCGAAGACTTTTAGAGAATCGTAATACTAATTTTTTGCTTTTACAGGAGACTAAGATGTCATTAGATCTTATGTCCAAAATAGTCAACAAAATTTGGAGGGGTGCTGGTCATATGGATGTGGCTGCCCAAGGTGCCTCGGGGGGATTGTTACTCCGTGGAACTCTCTTGAATGGTCTGCAATAGAACATATTGCCCGGAGGGGTGTTCTCACTTCTATTTTTAGGAATAATGTCACTGCGGAACACGTTCTAATCACAAACTTTTATGGGTCTCAAAACCTAGAGGGTCAGAGGCGGCAGTGGAAGGTTGTGCATAACATGCGAACCTCAAGGGAAGATCTAGACTGGATTATAGCGGGGGACTTTAACGCTAAATTATCTTCTAGAGATCAGGAAGGGGGAACACCATTTTTGGACTCAGGGGACCGTTTCATGATTGCCCAAGTCCAGGCTTTGCACTTAGTGGACATTAAATGTCCTGGCATTAACTACACTTGGACTAATAAAAGGCGGGAGCCACATAGCAGGAAGGTTAAGCTAGATCATTTTCTGGTTTCAGAGGAGGCGTTTGTAAAATGGAATATAAATTTTTAGATTTTAGAAGGCCCAATTTCAGATCACTGTCCCATTCTGTTGGAAGGCGGGACTAGGATGGGGCAGCATCACAAACCTTTCAGATTTGAGAATTTTTGGCTTCAGAAAGAAGAACTTCGGGAGAAAATTCCACAGTGGTGGGAAGAAGGCCGCCCAGCTTATGGGAGAGCAATGTTCAGAATCCACAAACAACTACAATATGTCAAAACTCAGTTGAAGTATTGGAGGCGTGCTAATAAAATAGACTTCCAAGCCCAAAGAGCTCCTTTGGTGGCCAGATGGGATGAGGTCCAAAAATAGTTCAGAGAAGGAGTAATTACAGACCAGCTCAAAGCTGAGGATGATGCCCTGCGTACAGCGGTTGAGGACATTGACAACCAGGAGGAGACCTATTGGAAGCAGAGAGCAAGAACCACCTGGTTATTAGAAGGGGACAGAAATACAAAATTCTTTCATCGGACTGCTTGTGCTCGAAGACAGATGAACAAGATGGAGGCCCTTCAAGATGAGAACGGTCATTCCTTTGATACACTTCCAGGTATGCATTCCCATGCTATGGATTATTTTTCTAAGCTTTTTAAGGAAAGTGTGGTACAAGATGTAGAGGCCCAAAATGAAGTTATTTCTGTCATACTTGTTATTTTTGAGGATGAAAATCAGGCCCTCCTCAAACCCATTGATAGAGATGAATTGAAAACTGTGGTCTTTGGAATGAGCACTGGTAAAACTCCAGGTCCAGACGGCTTCCCAATTGAGTTTTTTAGGCTTTCTGGGACTACTTAGAGGAAGATGTAATGGTTGTTGTAGAAGAGTCCAGAGAAAATAAGAGAATGCTTAAAGCTATAAACCACACTTTCATTACCTTAATTCCAAAAGGGGAGGAGGGGGTTCATATTTCAGATTATAGGCCTATTGCCTTATGTAATGTGTTGTACAAAATAATCACAAAGGTAATGGCTGAGCGCCTAAAACCTCTTCTTCACAACATTGTCTCCTCCGAGCAAGGGGGTTTTGTTGAGGGACGACAGATTCTGGATGGGGTGGTTGTGGCCCAAGAAGCAATCCATTCAATGCACACTTTTGGTAATAAAGGGATGTTCATAAAACTGGACATGTCAAAGGCTTATGACAGGGTTGAATGGAGTTTCCTGGCTAAAATGATGGCAGCCTTTGGTTTCTCTCAAGATCTGGATAGAGTGGGTCATGAGCTGTGTCTCTTCCCCGACTTACTCTCGTGCTAATCAAGGGCCTTCCTTCGCAACCTTTTGGAGCTACTCGGGGACTGCGCCAGGGGGATCCATGTTCTCCTTATATTTTTCTCATTTTGGCTGAAGGTCTTGGCAGACTTTTCTTGAGGAGAAGACAACAAGGTAGATTATTGGGTATCAGGGTGGGTGACGAAGTTTTAACGCACCTGTAGTTTGTGGATGACACTTGGTTTGGTGGGAGTGGCCAGCTTCAGGGAAGCAAGAATGATTAGGGATACTCTTAATGTCTATCTCAGGGCTACTCAACAGGTCATTAATGACAAGAAATCCAAAGTGGTTTTTTTTAATCGAGAGCAAAGGCTTCAGAACAGAATTTTAGAAATCCTGGGATTCACAAGGACTTCTCTCCCGAGTGGTTTACTTGGGGGTCCCCTTGCACTTTAAGAAGCTAAAATTAGACACATGGAGGAATCTGTTGGAGTGTATCAAGGACAGAATTAATCACTGGTCTCACAAGTGGTTAAGTTATGGTGGCAGATTAACGTTCTTACAATCAGTCATTCAAGCCATGCCAATTTACAAATTCTCTATCCTGGCTGCCCCGATTACAATATGGAAAGAGTTGGACAGGATGGCTAGAAAGTTTTTATGGGAAGGAGCAAAGGGAGAGAGAAAGTGGGCCTTAGTGGGCTGGGACAAAGTTACCCAGCCCAAGGTTAAAGGAGGTCTGGGTTTGAGAAAATCTAAGCTGAATAATAAAGCTTTGGCTGGAAAGTTGTACTGGAGATGGATCTCCCAACCCACCTCCCTTTTTAGTAGAATCCTAACTAGCAAATACCTGGGACAGGCCAACCCAAACGATGTAGCTCGCATCCCCTTGGATGGTACTGGGTCCCTAGTTTGGCAGGCTCTCAAGTTAGGGTCTCAGGTTGTTAAAGACCGCTTATTTTGGAAAGTGGGAAGAGGGGAGAAGGCTCATTTTTGGATAGATTCTTGGGATCAGTTCCCACCCATCATTGCTGAATTTCTAGAATTACAGCCAATAAAAGCAGCCATTGAAGCCAAGGGATGGATCCGTATTGAAAGTTATTTCACAACTACTCAGCTGGGGGAGTGTAAGTTTAAGCAGTTCAAGAAGTTGGATGAGTGGCCCATTTCAATCCCTCCGGATTTGACTCCCATCATGACTAAAATTCTGACAAAAATATTTCTTACAGGGGGAGACGTGGAGGATGAATTAGCCTGGGGCTTTGGGAGTCTTGGCGTCTATACAGTAAAGGATGGATATGACAACATTCTCCCAGAGCCCCCCCTCATACTTTTTAGGTTGAGGACTGGAGGAAAATTTGGCACTCTAAAGGCTGGCCGAAAGTTAACTTTTTTGCTTGGTAGTGCATGCACAATGGAATCCTCACTTTTGATAATCTCAGATCAAAAGGTATCATCGGCCCTTCTCAATGTGTACTATGCTACAAGAGCGAGGAAACTGCTGACCATTTGCTGTTTGGTTGCCCTTTCACCCGACAGATTTGGCTGCGTTGGTTTGCATACTTTAGAATTCAAGTAAGTGATGACCTGAACCGGATGAATATCTGGGCAAAATGGCAGAAAGGTAGATTCAAATCTAAAGCTCTTCGTATTGGCTGGGAGCTCGGTTTAAGCTTTATCTGGTGGCAAGTATGGCTGGAAAGAAATGCCAAAATTTTTAGAGAAACTTTTCTCTGCTCTAGACGGGGTTTGGCAGACCATTTGGAGCAAGGTTACCGAAACTGTGGCTGTTCATGTTGAGGAGGAAGCTCAAATTGACATTGGAGCTATGGAAGAACGCGTTGAACTGCAAGAGGGATAGGACAAAAATTGTTGGAAACCTCCCCTTGAAGGTTGGATTAAAATCAATACTGATGGAGCTGCAAAAGGCAATCCGGGTAGAGCCGAAATTGGAGTGGTGTGCCGGAACCATGCTGGGACTGTGCTCTATTGGGAATTGCAAGGCCTGGGAAGAACCACTAACAATGAAGCCGAAGCCATTGCCATCAAGTCTGCTTCTGTTTGGGCAGTGAAACATGGCCACCGCAGGATTATTCTTGAATCAGACTCGCAAATAATGGTTGGAGCTCTAGACTGCATGAGGAACTTTGATCCGAAAGCTTGGAGGTTGAGGGCTCTTGTTACCCAAATTAAGGAATTATGGAAGGAATTGGAGGACGTGATCCCAGTTTATGCGAGTAGAGATTTGAACAAAGCGGCTGACTTTCTGGCTAAGATGGGTGCGGAAAAGGAGGTTGGAGTTCAGTTGCACAGTGACATGGATATTGAGGATGAGGTGATTAGGCAGGGTCTTGAAAGGTCCTTGAGCCAATGATCAAAGAAAAAGCAAAGGGAGGAAAGTTGTCGTGATATCGTGACATGTTGCGCCATCGCGGCCACTGGAGGAATGTTGTCGCGATATCGTGACATGTTGCGCCGTCGCGGTCACTGGAGGAAAGTTGTCGTGATATCGTGACATGTTGCGCCATCACGGTCACTGGAGGAAAGTTGTCATGATATCGTGACATGTTGCGCCGTCGCGGTCACTGGAGGAAAGTTGTCGCGATATCGTGACATGTTGCACCGTCGCGGTCACTGGAGGAAAGTTGTCGCGATATCGTGACATGTTGCGCCGTCGCGGTCTCTGGAGGAAAGTTGTCGCGATATCGCGACATGTTGCTCCGTCGCGGCCAAGGGAGGAAAGTTGTCATGATTTCGTGACATGTTGCTTCGTCGCGGCCAAGGGTGGAAAGGTGTCACGATTTCATGACATGTTGCTCCGTCGCGGCCAAGGGAGGAAAGTTGTCACGATTTCGTGACATGTTGCTTCGTCGCGGCCAAGGGTGGAAAGGTGTCACGATTTCATGACATGTTGCTTCGTCACGGCCAAGGGTGGAAAGGTGTCACGATTTCATGACATGTTGCTTCGTCGCGGCCAAGGGTGGTAAGGTGTCACGATTTCGTGACATGTTGCTTCATCGCGGTCAAAAGAGAAAAAGTGTCACGATTTCATGACATGTTGCTTCGTCGCGGCCAAGGGTGGAAAGGTGTCGTGATTTCGTGACATGTTGCTTCGTCGCGGCCAAGGTTGAAAAGTTGTCATGATTTCGTGACATGTTGCTTCATCGCGGCCAAGTGAGGAAAGGTGTCACGATTTCGTGACATGTTGCATCGTCGCGGCCAAAGGAGAAAAAGTGTCACGATATCGCGACATGTTGCATCGTCACGACCAAAGGAGAAAAAGTGTCATGATATCGCGACATGTTGCATCGCCATGGCCAAAGGAGAAAAAGTGTCACGATTTCATGACATGTTGCTTCGGCAAGGCCAAAGGAGAAAAAGTGTCGCGATATCGCGACATGTTGCATCACCGCGACCAAGGGAGAAAAAGTGTCACGATTTCGTGACATGTTGCTTCGTCGCGGCCAAAGGAAGAAAAAGTGTCGCGATATCGTGACATGTTGCATTTTCGTGGACAAAGGAGAAAAGTGTCGCGATATCGCGACATGTTGCATTTTCGCGGCCAAAGGAGAAAAGTGTCGCGATATCGCGACATGTTGCATTTTCGCGGCCAAAGGAGAAAAGTGTCGCGATATCGCGACATGTTGCATTTTCGCGGCCAAAGGAGAAAAGTGTCGCGATATCGCGACATGTTGCATTTTCGCGGCCAAAGGAGAAAAGTGTCGCGATATCGTGACATGTTGCATTTTCGCGGCCAAAGGAGAAGAAGGAAAGAGGGTCGCGATATCGCGACTAGTTGCATCAACTGATCATGCCGATCCCCCTGTTAGCTAGTTAATGGTTCAAGAGATTTGGCTCCATTGCAAATCTTCTTTTACTATTGTAAGCATGTGTTCTCTCTGATTTTTTCTGGGAAGTGTCTCTTCCCAAATTGTAATTGTTCTTTGTTTTAATACAAGTTTTTTCAAAATTTTCAAAAAAAATAGTTTCAGTCAAGATAATTTTTAGGATAGTGAGGAATTTGTTAGTCTAGCTAATGGTATCTAGTTTATAGTTGTAGGTAAGGGGGTAGATATTAGTAGTGGGAATATATTCCAATTTCTAGAACCAAAAATAAGATCATATATCTCATTTGAAATCTAAAGAAGAGAAAGTAAGAACACAAAGTGACATGAATTCCCAATAGACTTGGCAATCAGGTACTTCAAGTCCCTGTTCATAGGAGAATGTCAAAATATTTAACTTATAAAGAAATCACAAGGGTTCGATTCCTATAATACAGTTTATAGTAATACTACTATGTGACTTATTGAAATGTTTCAGTAATGAGATGATAGTAATATGGGTGAAACATTTCAATCCCATAACCATTTAAAAATAAATAAGAAAACATATATTTAATTTTTCAAGATAAAAACTAAATCTTATTAGCCTATGCTATCAAATATTCCACTCTCCCTTAGGTTTTCAATTCATGGATATCAATAGCCATTTATATGTCTACTTACAGAATACACTCAAAAAATTAGTAATGAAGGCAATTATAGTTATAGGAATTTATTCTTACAGTAAATCAAGCTCTATACAGAGTGGATCATAGTTTGACTCAACTTTTGAGAATGTGGAACATATATAGGAATCCAACATCTTGTGGCTGACATATCTGCAACATATGGTCAATGTGGCTAAAAATTTCACAGTGCTTAATAACAATACATTTACTAACTCACTTTATACCATAATAGCAAATGCAATAGTACATAGAAAAATTAAATCAATTTAGCATTAAAAGTTAACCATAAATGTAAATAATAAAACATAATAACTTGAATCTTTATGATAGAATATTACAACAATATTGAAACTCCTTAGTACATTAGGAGTTTTGAAGCTTTTCAACAATACATAGCAATATGGAACATATTCTAACTCATAGATTTAATTTTACATAACATATTTCTAATTAATTGGTTATAGGAGTATTCCCAAATCCTAAACCCTCTCTATCCCCAAACCCTAAACCCTATGCATCCCTAAGCCCATAAATGACTATTCTCAGTATATGCCATTATATGTTCATTATTGTTGTCACATTGAACATTTTGTTCATAAGTCATGGCTTCAAAAACTTTACCATATTTTTCTTACCAATATTTTCTACTAGAATCCAACATGCCCTATAAAGAGAGTTTCAACAAACAACCAAATCATCTATAGTGGAGAGATAGATTGACATGCTAAGTATCAAGTTTAGGACATTCAAGTTTGGGACATCCATGTTCTCTTTATGGGATTGGTAGGTCCATAGACCTTTACAATGAGCATAACCAAGAACAAAGCAACCAAATATGTTCTCCAAGTATGTAATAACAACTCTAATTTCCATTTCCCAAAATAACCATCATTTGAAAAAATCTTAACCATAATTTTAAAGAAGAAAACCTAGATATTGAACTCAATTTTTTCCTGCATCCCCAAACCCTAAGTAGTTTGTACCACTTAAAAGCTTGAGCTCTCTATCAAGCCCTATATTGAGATCTCTATCCAATCCTAGCTCAAGCTCTTTTTCTAGACTTCATTTGAGTGAATTCTCTAGCTTGAGCTCTCTATCCAAACTCCATCTGAGTGAACACCCTAGCTCGAGCACTTTGTCTAGCCTCCATATGAGTGAATTACCTAGCTCAACCTCTCTATAAAACCTCCATCTAAGCAAATGCCTTAACTTGATCTCTTTGTCCAACCTCCATCTAAGTGAATTACCTATCTCAAGCTATCTATCTAGCCTCCGTTTGAGCGAATGCTATTGGAAATAGAGTCTATTCCATCATTTGGGTTATGTAAATGTATCCTCCAAGATACATATCTAGATTACTTCCTGTGCAAGTTATCTAGTTACTTCATGCAATGTAATAAATGCACAAGTGTCAATGTGCAAGTTGTACATGTGCAAGTTGTCCCTTGCACAACTAGATAGAGTGTTGGCCAAGTATCCTATTTTGCCTATATAAGGATGGCCTCTTAGATAGATAGAGAAGAGAGTTGGGGGACATAGTCAGATAGCGTAGCTTAGTGGATAGTGTAGTTCTGTGTGCCTCACCATTCATTGGTGATGGATACAATGTAGATCAGTAGCTTTGTTAATGGAGTGCTCATTTCCTCCATAGCTACATTGTAATATTTTATATGATTTATATTTTCAACATACTTCAATCATCTAGCAGATTTACTTTCTTTCATATTATTCTGCATCTTGTGATTGTTATCTCCCAAGGCTCATTCATCAAAAGCTAATAGTGGTATCAGAGCCATGGTAGATCTAGTCTATGTAGGTCAATAGGGAAACCACCATTATTAGTTAGCTTAAGAGTTTTGTCAAACTGACGCATCGCTGGACCAACCACTATCAAAAGATCTCAAAAGAATCTAGGTGGTAGATTTTGGGAGAGTCACAAAGATAGGATTGAAAGGAATCTCAATTTCAAAAAATACTGAGATCATTTTTGTCTAGAGTCTTTTCCATAGAGTTGTTAGGAAAACTCGTGAAGACTAGGACTCAACATTCAATCCACTAGATTGAAAAATCATCTAGTGAAGATCATCCAAGTTATCTAGAATTTACTAACTAGTGCCTAAAGTTTCTTTTGTTGCAGGAAATTAATTCTCAGAGGATTGGGACTCCTCCTATGATAGAAATCTAGGAGACTCCAACTTCATTGCTCGAAGGTCGGCATGCCCTCATAGTGCAGAGGTTAGTTCATTATGCAAGAGGAGAATACTATAGAAGAAGACTTCTAGTGAAGGATCATGGTGAAGATAGGAGACTAAATATCTCCATTACTGGATTGTAGAATTCCATAGTTGAAGAACAGGCCATAGGAGCCTTGATACAGAAAGGCCATAGAAGCCTTGAAGAAGAAGCCATAGAAGTCTTGATATTAAAAAGGCCATAGAAGCCTTGATACTACCTATCTAAAGGCCATAGAAGCCTTGATACTAAAAGCCATAGAAGCCTTGATACTAAAAGGCCATAGAAGCCTTGATACTGAAAAGGCCATAGAAGCCTTGGTACTAAAAAAGGCCATAGGAGCCTTGATATTGAAATAGGCCACAGAAGCCTTGATCCTGAAGAAGAATTCAAGAAGAATATATGATTCAGAAGTAGACTAAATATTTTAGTACTAATATCTTTGTTGCAAGAACAGAAGATTCAATGAGTTGGGAGACTTCCTACAAGAAAGTTAGGAAGAGTATCTTCTTCAGAATCAACTCAACCCTGAAGCAAAAGTGAAGAGATCAAGAGAAGATCTCATTGAAGAACTCCATCTTGGAAGAAGAAGAAGGACTAGGAGAGTCCTGCTCAAAGCTAGGAGCAATAGAATCAGAAGATCCAGGAGAAGATCTCACCACCAACACTTCCAAGAGTAGAAGGTTGAAGAAAAGGTCTCAAGGAAGACCATCAAAAGCTGCCAGATCAAAGACCTTGTGAAGGTCTCATCGAGCATCCAGAAAAGGCTAGGAGAGCCTTGCTGAAGATCAAGAGAGTTCTTTGGAGAACTCATTGGAGAAATCCACTACCAAGGTGAAGTCCTTGATAGTGAAGGACTTGGGACAATTATCGCCATCCGACAACAAGCCCAAGAGGAGAATTTGGCAAGGAGTGCCAAATTATGAAGAAGAATTTGGCAAGGAGTGCCAAATCCATGAAGAAGAATTTGGCAAGGAGTGCCAAACCCTAGAAGAAGATCCTACTTGAAGTCAAAATTTGACAAGAAGACTTGAAGATAGAAGAAGCTCACCAAATCTTGGAGATTTGAAGATTACCTCTCACAGCAAGAAGGCACCACTTTAGAGACATAGACTTCTCCAAATCTATAGCAGGGAGGAGAACACAAGAGGAGAACAAGCCACCAAATCCTAGGCTCATGAAAGAAAGTTTGAGACCATCATTTGGTGAAGAAGGAGTTATTCAAGACATCCTACTTGAAGCAACAACTTGGTGTTTTTAGACACCAAGGTCTACATCCTCTACAAAGGTGGGAGAAGAGCTACAGAAAAAGGTATGCAACTTATGGTGCAAGAAGATTCATTAATTGGATTACTTATCAGATTTATTAGAGCACCTGAATTTGGATTAAAGTTGCAAGAAGAAAATTAGATTACAGTCTTCTAAAGTGCAAAAGGAAACAGATTCTTTTTAAGGATTCATTTGCACATTTATTAGGAGTTGATTAGATTTCATATTAGCTTCTATCAACTACCTATTATCTACTTTTGAAAAAAGAAGACTAAGTCCTACAACATTGATTGTAGTGAAATTGTAGAATAACTCTTAAAGATTCATTTTAGGTTATTCTTGATTAGTTGTAGAAAATTATTAGTGCATGACTTTGAGAGTTGATTGGAGTGATAAGGTGTAATATTAGTGCATTAAAAGTGAAGGACTTGTACTATTATACCACTCTCAAAAAGAAAATTAGTTTTGTGTTTCTTGAAAGGCACAAAATCTGATTTGTATCAAGTGTCTAAAGACACTATTGAAGCACAAAAATCTGCAACTTGAAGTGGCCAATAGAAGCCACCAAAAAGGGTTAGAATCCTCCAAAATTTGGAGAAGAACTTAACTAACCAAAAATAGAAATAGAAGCTTATGAAAGTGAGACTTGGTGAGTCTCAAAATCAAAAAGCATTACAAAGTTGAATGCAAGGAGAAAGTGCAGAAAATTGCATCAATTAAAAAGCTTCTATCTACTATTATTGAAGCTTGGATTTGTTATCAAAGTGTCCAAGAAAAAGGGAAAGGTGTGTCTACTCTTTAAAGACAACCTCAAAACCCTTGTATTGCAGGAAAAATCTGCCACAAAACCAGAATTTTAGATCTGGAAATAGAGTGCAAAAGAAGGTATATTAAAAAGCCTTATTATACAACATTATAATACATTATATGCACTACTCTAATCTGGTTTTTGATAGCAAAAGAGCAGATTTGGAAGTGCCACAAAAGGGCACATTTACTACAGGGAAAATCAGCCAACGAAGGTCGAACGTCAACACTCTTCTTCCCAAGCTAGAAGGAGCCACTCAAGGGCTCATCTTGGATGTACGTACCTATAGAATCAAAGCTCATTTCAGATCATTCAAGAGCTACATTTACGTAGACAAGCGAGTGCATATCTATTTCTAAAAGACATCAAAAAATCTACAAGGGATTCAACATGATTGGAGGCATAAAAGAAAGAGGCAAAGGTGTTACATTCATGGTCTCTAACTTGGAGAAGACCATCCACCAAAGGAAGCTCCAAATCATCATCCAAGCTCCATAGCGCATCATCTATCCACCTACAGGAAAATAGCTTGCTTGCTGCCCAAGCAACGTAGCAAAGCAAAGGGATTGTGGAGTTATAATCTCCATATTCGAAGATGTTACAAGAATGGACTCCATGCAAAAATAACACTTGGCATTATGGACATCATTCCTCTCTCAACATTCTAGAAACTCCCATGCAGGAGTTACAAGCAAAGCAGTGACACTTGGTATTCTCCACCAGCTTCACATGAGTGCCCATACATTTTTAGATTTCTTCAAGAGCATTGAACAAAGGACTTGGAGCATTACATAAATAAGGGAGTGCTCACTTGTAATGGATGTGACACATGTCACAACGTCCATGATCAATTATCCTTAAAAGGTATTCGAAGTCCAAGTTCAACATGTGTGAGTGAAGCACAGTCAAAGACATCCAAAGAGGGAGTGAAGCACAATCAAGGAAGGAGTGAAGCACAACAGAAACATCTAAAGTGCAACATGGAAGATAAGGGGGAAGGAGCATTAAAGGCTCCTCCATTTTTGAAGGTCAAACCTTCAGTGCCTACGTACCAACATTCAAGACCAGCTACTCCAAGGAATATCCATTAATTCAAGTGCCTAAGGTACCACTTACATGTTGTTATACTCAGCCATAGAAAGCGTCAAATATTGAGGAGATATTGCATCTAAAAAGGTAAGGTCTAAATCCCATTTATTATTGCTTTCATAAGTTGGAGATATAAGGGTTATAAACTAAGGTTAAAACTTAGATTTTGAAAGCAAAAGGGGTAACTTATCTTATTAAATTAATATTTACAATATTACTTAGGAGGAATAAGGAATTCAACTTGGATTAAATTATTTTGCAAATATTATTATCATTTCTCTAATTTTCCAAACTTGGGAGCCACAAGGATTACTCCATCAAATTTATTTTATTGGAAATTAGAAATAATCCAAGGGATATAAAAGAGGTTATTAGGGTTTCTATTAAGGTTGGATAAATATATTTTTACTTGTCTCAAATATTCAAAAAGGGACAAAATAATTCCAACATCAAAACCTCTTCAAAAATTGAAAAAGTGCTTAGTTCAATTAGGAGTAATAAGGTGTTAAGAAGTTGATTTTTGATTCTTACAAAACTTGTACAAAATCAACCAAAATTGAACTATATTTTTACAAAAAGCACTATAACATACTAGGGAGACATAAGGAAGTCTACAAATCTAAGGCTTGATATTAGGAAGATTTAAAATGGCATCTAACAAATTCTTCCTAGCAGAATCTCAACTTCTCAAGGGTCCTAATTATTTTTCTTGGAAAAATAAAGTGAAAGCAATTTTAGTATATGAAAAACTTTGGGATGTTGTCAAAGGTAAAACACAGAAACCTACCACAGGTGAAACAAAAATCCTAAAGTTTGAAGAAAATGATTCAAAGGCCTTAATGATAATAACTTTTGCTATCACTGATGAGATTCAACCATATATCAGTTCAGCCAAAACATCTTCAGATGCATGGATAAGCCTAGAAAAAATATTTGAAGGAAAGAATAAGGTAACTATTCTTCATTTGCAAACTCAACTTCACTCATTGAAAATGAATAGTGGAGAAAGTATAGAACTATTCCTAAGGAAGGTAGCAGATATTAAAGGGAAATTGTTAACCTTAGGTGAAACAATTAAAGATGAAATTCTTACTCAAGTAACCATGAGAGCACTTCCAGACAACTATAAGCATTTGGTAACATCTTTGCAGGTCCTAAGTAAAGATACTTCTTTTGATGATTTAGTCAATATACTTCAAGAATATGAAGTAGAAAATACTGTGAAAGATGAGATGACTAACACTGCATTGGCATCAAAAGATAATCCATAGGGAAATATTGCTTCTTCAACAAGAGGACGAAAAACATGGTATTGTCAGATCTACAGAAAGAAAGGACACAATACCAGCTATTGCAGATATAATCCCAGAAACCAGAACCAAAGAAATCAGATAAATCATGGGAATCAGTTTGAGCCATGACAATACCAAAGGAACCCTCATCAATAGCAATTTCAGTGACCTACCAATTATCCTCAACTTGAATATCAGAAGAAAAATTAGAAAGGTCACCTAGTTTAGAGGATAGAAGAATTTGAAGAACTGGAAGAACCCATAGAGGATTTTGAAGTGAAAGCTCTATCAGTAAATGTAACATACTACAGAGACACTAACTATTTGCTTGAACAGGTTACAAAGAATGCAGAGGAAGAAGACTACGAAGATCAAGCAGAAGAAGATGAAGAAGATCCATATTGAAGACTAAAGTCTTCAATACCCAAATAATGTAATACAGGGGGTGTTGGAAATAGAGTCTATTCCATCATTTGGGTTATGTAAATGTATCCTCCAAGATACATACTTAGATTACTTCCTATGCAAGTTATCTAGTTACTTCATGCAATGTAATAAATGCACAAGTGTCAATGTGCAAGTTGTACATGTGCAAGTTGTCCCTTGCACAGCTAGATAGAGTGTTGGCCAAGTATCCTATTTTACCTATATAAGGATGGCCTCTTAGATAGATAGATAAGAGAGTCGGGGGACATAGTCAGATAGTGTAGCTTAGTGGATAGTGTAGTTTTGTGTGCCTCACCATTCATTGGTGATGGATACAATGTAGATCAGTAGCTTTGTTAATGGAGTGCTCATTTCCTCCATAGCTACATTGTAATATTTTATATGATTTATATTTTCAGCATACTTCAGTCATCTAGAAGATTTACTTTCTTTCATGTTATTCTGCATCTTGTGATTGTTATCTCCCAAGGCTCATTCATCAAAAGCTAACAAATTCCCTAGCTCGAGCTCTTTGTTAGCCTGCTTTTGAGTGAACACTCTAGCTCAAGCTCTCTATCCAATGAGAAAAACAAAATAAAATGCTCATTTCACTTTTCCTATGGTATTTATAATTTTTTCATTGAGACCCTAATAGGGTAGTTATAAACCACCCTATTAGGGTTGCCTAAACCACCCTCTTAGGGTTAAGAGGGTAGTTTAAAACCGCCCTCTTAGGTCACCCTAAGATGTCGGTTTATAACCATCGTCTTAGGGTGACCTAAGAGGGCGGTTATAAACCACCCTCTTAGGGTCACCCTAAGAGGGTGGTTATCCAAAGAGGGTGGTTATAAACCACCCTCTTAGGATCTATTAGGGTGATTTTTTATCGTCGTAAAAAACCACCTTATTTTAGTCATTGTTAAAGCCCTTTTTTGGTGTAGTAATTATTTGGTAGATGCTAAAGTACCTCCATGGTACATTTGTACATGTAAATATTAGATTAGTGTATGAGTTATTAGATTAATTGTGTGATTTATACTTCCCCTAAAGTATATGTCAATGTGTAGGATGAGTCCACGTGTCATGTAATAAAGTGTGCAAGTGTGTAATGTGTGAGAGTGTGCACATGTGTCATGTAAGTAAGTCAAGGGTCATAGTGTTAGGTGTCAAGTAGGCAAGTGAAGAGTTATGGAAGAGAGAAGGTCAAGAGTGCAGCATGTGAGGAGTCACATCTGATTATATCTATGATAAAGCATTGTAATATATATCGAACATGCATAGCTTTATGCATGTATTAGTAGACCTTTGATCAATAATATTTCTATATTTTATGTTCATATTATTGTGATTATGTGAGTGAATATTATACTTGATTAATATTTGATCCTTGATAAAAGGACATGTGAAATAATCTAGCTAGGAAGCTAACATTGGTATTAGATCCATAGTAGTGAAAGTCATCTTGGTTCATAGATATTGTGAGAAATCTTGCTGATAAGTGCACTTGAGGATTGAGAGAAGTAGTACTAAATATATCACCCAAGTCCAATGCATAATTTATGAGAAATCATATTGTGAAGATTGTGTTTTTTGAAGGATCCAAGCTTCATAGAAGGAAGGCCATATTTGTGGAAGAAAAACAGTGATAAGATCGTACTTGCAAGTAGTCAAGCTTATTTCAACTTTGAAAAATGAAATACACATGATCTATAAACCATAAGTGGCATGATTACACACAATAGCTATCTGCAAAAATCCATAAACATAGTTTCAAAATAATAAATATTGAAGAGAAGTTAGGTTGATATCACTTGAATATTGAAGGAAAAGAGGGTTGAGGTTGCCCAAAGTAGAAGATAGCCAACTAAAAAAATCATTGTAAGATTGTAGAGAAATTTAAGAAAGCTAGCACTTGAATATGGTGTGAATATAGGGTTGTGGTTGCCCACATTGTTGAATCTGGTGTGAATATAGAGTTGAGGTTGCCCACATTGCTGAATATGGTGTGAATATAGGGTTGAGGTCACCCACATTGTTGAAGATTGAAGAAGAATTGCCAAGGTAAGGCAAAATATATTTTGAGAAAGTTATTTGAAAGTTTTTTTTAATTATTGGAGAAATAAAAAGCCCTTGTTAGATGAAGAATGAAGAGATAATAAGCCCATATTGGAAGATATTAAAAATATTGAAACAATTGATATTTCACTATAAAAAATAGTGAAGGAAATTTATTATTTTGGGTATTTTTAACCCTCACATTTTTAAGTCTTTTTGTGAAGCCGCTTGATATTCAACGAGCAAAAAATATTAGAGATGGTTGATATTTTACATTGTGAAAGAAGAGAAAAGTTTGGATGATACAATACCAAAAAAGAAAACATTAGAAAGAAGAAAAGGTTTGATTGCACTCTATGAATTTTTAGGATAGAAGCATTGAAAAAAGGACGTAAGAAAAGAATGCCTATACTGTGAAGCCAAGATAAAAGCTTGAACTCTAAAGCACTCGATGAGATTGAAGGCACCAGTTAAGAGAGACAAGCAAGAAGCCAAGACCACAAGACAACATAGAGGCATACTATACCGTGACTATTTCCAGTTGGCTAAAGATGAAGCTCATGTGCATAAAGTGAGAAAGTCAAACCGTTGTTGGTGTAACCAGAAGAAGCTATTTTTTTTTGACGTTCGGAGCATGGGAAGTTTTTTTTTTAAATAACATAATATGGTATTTTTTCCCAATGAAAAAGACAAAAAAAAAAAAATTTTAAAGCGGTTTTTATTTGGTTTTTGGAAATTTGATTAAAACAAAAGCATTTTAAGAATATATGTCCAAAAAAGATAAAAACCAAATGTTTACGTGGTATTAACGAATGGTTCATTTAAATATGAATTGCTAAAAGTTTTTTTGTGTGGATATTGGGACATGCATGGAGAATAATTTTAAAAATTGGAGAATCTTTTTAAAGAAGATAAAACAAAAAAGGTGCTTTCTCAACACTAGATATAAGGGGAGATTTTGATTAGAGTATTTTTTAATTTTTTTAAATGGGAGTCATAAATAAAAAATAAAAAGGGGAAAGATTTTATTTTAATTGAAAAGATAACATGGAAAAATAAAAATTGAGGTAAATTTGAAGGAAAAGAATTAAAGACTTTGATTTGGAAGTAATAAGGTCTTCCACATCAAAAGAATTTGATTTATCAAAAATATATTTTTAATGTGTGATTGCTTACATTCCATGATAGGCACAAGGAATAACATCAAGATTCAAAACCAAAGATAGGAGTGTTAGAGCCAGAGTCAAAGAACAAAGACTAGAATTAGAGTTTGAAGACAAAGTCTTCACACCAAATAATGTAATAGAGGGAGGTGTTAGATAATATTACATTCTTTGGTAGATGCTAAAGTATCTTTGTGGTACATTTGTACATATTATAAATATTGTAAATATTAGATTAATGCGAGTTATTAGATTAGATGTGTGATTTATATTTTTCCTAAAGTATGTGTTAATGTGTAGGACGAGTCCAGGTGTCATGTAGTCAAATGTGCAAGTGTGTAATGTGTGCACATGTGTCATGTAAGTAAGTTAAGGATCATAGTATTAGGTTTCAAGTAGGCAAGTAAAGAGTTATGGAGGATAGAAGGTCAAGAGTACAACATGTGAGAAGTCACATCTGATTATATCTATGACAAAGCATTGTAATATGCATCGAACATGCATAGCTTTATGCATGCATTAGTAGACCTTTGATCAATAATATTTTTGTATTTTGTGTGCATATTATTGTGATTATGTGAGTGAATATTACATTTGATTAATATTTGATCCTTGATAAAATGATCTATTAAATAATCTAGCTGGAAAGCTAACAAGTGCTTGGAGTCTTGTTTATGCTATGCTTCAAAGCATTAGATGCATTGGACCAAATGGATACCATTAGTGGAAATGGTGTTATAATACCACTTATCATATAACAATCAAGATGACCCCATATGAATTTGTATGTGGCCAAACACCACCATCTCTCACTTCATATCTTCTAGGTATTTTCCATATATAGGTTATTGATTCTAATCTTAGAAATTGGTATAGGATTAAATAGTAGGTATACCAACATAGATTTGAACAAGATTTTTTTGAAGGAAACTCATATTACAGTCATACAAATAGATCTTAAGGATTAAATGTAGCCACAAGATTACACCCAAGTTCTATGAGCCCTACCAAGTGTTACAATGATTTGATACTATTGCATACAAGTTATATATGTTTCCATATTTTAAAATACATCATCTTCCACGTACTTTACTTGAAGAAGGCCTTGGAAAGCACATTCAAGTTTAGTCAACACTACTTGAACTAGATGGTAAAAGCTCAATCATTTTAGAGCTAGAGGTTATTTTGCACTGATGATCATGACCACTACACAACTAAACCATTACAAATCTCTTGGTACAATGGCATGGATTACACATTGAAGATGCCACATGGAAACCACTACATCAACTTCAATAATAATTTGCTCATCTTTAGCTTTGATGACTAAGATTTTTAGGACCTTATGTCATAACCCTTTCTATTAATTTATTTTAATATTTTAGTTAGTAATTAGTGGGCACCTCTTTTTAATGTAAAATTTACCCTTAATCATTAGGGTTAGATAGCTTGGATAAACCATGTTTGGATAATCCTAGAACACTAGGAACTGGTTGAATTATCTTTATATGTTGCATTATAAGAAGGGTATATTCATCCTAAAGAACTATATTCTATTGATATTTGATCATAAAGGAGATTTCCCCCTTGAAGTGGTGGCTTGTGATACAATTTAAATTCTTTAGTGTTATCAATAAAATCCTTGCTTATCATGTTTATTTTGTATAAATGTATTTCTTTTATGGGTTTTATTATAGTTTTATTAATTATTGCATGAAGAACCACTACATATTAAAAGTTAAGACTTTAATTAGTGATGTTTAGGGTCATCACCCAATTAGTAAATGAGAGTGGTAGAGCTCGTAGTACAATAGTACAAACACTTCTCAAAATTTCCTAACACTTGAAGCAAGGCTTGCAACTGTGCAATTTGCCTTAGAAAACCATTTGAATTCTTATTGATCTTCATATTTAAGCAATGCAATTGATTACACTAGTTTAGAATCTGGTTTCTATTTTTAGATTTAAACATTGTGCTAAGTTTATCCCATGTGATTCTAGTTGTCAACAAATGTATGATTATATCTCATAAAATATACCAAATATTATGATCAATCAAGCTTTTTGGTCTACCTTATCAAACTTCCTCTATTAATTTGGATCAATGACATGTATTCATGTGGATCTTGAGACCACACCCCATAGATATTCAAACTCACAATGAATCTTCAACTTCATCTTCCAGGTGGAATAATTGTCTTCCTTAAAAAACTAAGAATCAAGTAACAAAGCCTTTCGGGAATTAAAAACCATGATCAAACTTCAAAACTCTCAAAATTCTAAAAATACATTTGTTTGAATCAAGTTAGAAGAGATCTTCTTGAAAAGTATAAATATGCCTATACTTGTAAAAATATTGTCATCAAATTTAAGTATATTTTCTTCGAGTATTTTAGAATCCACAATCAAAACATCCATAAAACAATTTCAACCATATAATTGAAGACCATGTTATTTAAAGCATTAACTTGTTTTTTTCATTCTTTGTAATTCATTTTACTCTCAAAAATGTGTTTCATATGTGATTTCAAACAATCATTTTAATTTCTATATGTAGATTTGGCAAATCAAACATTTGATATGACGACATCAATTTAGGATTTTGGAAAGGAAAACATCAAATAAATTGTATCTATTGATCCTTCAAGATCTAAGGGAACATAATCTTCTTTCAATTACAATATATTATTATCTCTTTATGATTTTATTTTCTATGCAATGTCTCAAGAAATAGTTTGTGCCACTAAATTCTCAAAAATGTATTAGGAATTAAATGTTTGCATAATGTACTTGGTGTCTCAATAGATATCTTCTTCTTTGAAATGAGAAGGCACACAAATGCATTTGTCTTATCTTCTTCAACATATCAAACTATTATTTTCCATTGTGGCTACAATTTAAAAGGTTTCTCATGCATAACAATAGATTTTGAATGCCTTCATCACAACTCTATCTCAAACATTGGATGAGACTGGTTTTATGTGATTACCAGCCCCAAAAATGGATGCACACCTCTACTTTCATTGTCTTATGGATTTTCTACCTAAATATGGTGTATTTTTATGGTACAAGTACAAATAAAGTCTTGTATTCAAATACCTACAATGCCTTTGAACATATCTCATATGAATGCAACTCTTTGAAGGTTTGTATCAAATAATGTAACTTCGTCATTAAGCTTTAGTCTCATACAAACCTAGTTATTTATTGACATGTTGGATGACCAACTTAGTATCTCCTTTAAAAAACCTTATTGTTGGCTAACACAAATTCACTAGACAATAACTCTTGAGGGTGCCTTTGTAAGGGTCATCTAACAACACCTTCTTCTATTGTATGGCGCCCTCTCTTGTTAACAACCACTTGATTGTCAACACTTCTCACTAGTAGTTCTAGACAACATTCAAATATGCTTATCGGTCTTTGCTAGATGACCTTCCTTAAAAAACAAGTAGTGTTGAAACCACACAATGACTCCTCTTGTTAGCAAGATCTTTTTCTTCAACTCTACAACATACAATGTTGGTGACTCTTGCACCAAACAATATTCACTTCAGTGCCTTTCTTTGTTGATACTTCCTTAGATGACTTACATCAAACATTCTCCATGTAAACTAATATTTGCATCAAAAACAACCTTTTGCATCTTAGACAATTTATCACTTCAAACATTGTAAATCTCTAATGGTCACTCCACTTGAATTCCTTGATTTTTTTGTATGAATAGGTCATCTTCTACCAAAACAAATATAAAAAATTCTACTTCCACATCAACTTGTAGTAGGACATTGGACGTCCTATTTTTCATAATTACAAATATTGAACCAACATGAATTCATTCTTCTCACACAACACAACCGTTGAACTACTTTCTAGAATGGCCAAGGAAGTCTTCACCATAAATGGGTCTTTGTAGTCTTCAACACCCTCTTTGCAATAAACTCTTCTCACTTCTAGAATAACCTAGAAGAAATCAAACGAGTTCTTATACCAAATGATGAATGCATATTAGGTGTAATAAAATTATCATTAATGTAATATCTATATATATATATATATATAATAGAAAAATAAATATTCATTCATAAAAAAATATAATTAACAACTTAATAAGTACTTCATGAGGGTTATTTATAACATAAGGAACAAATCCAAAAATAATAATAATAGTGTTATATACCCGAAACTTGTAATACATTGGGGTATATGTTATTGTAATAAGGTAGACCATGTATTTAGTTAAAAATGGATCACATGTTAATTTAGGAGAGTGTGTCGTCATAGAATATTGCATATAACTGCTTTGTCATAGAATCTCTTTGTTGCCATAGAATTATGAATGTAACAACCAATATGATGAATGTAACCACTGGTATTATGAATGTAATTATTATAAATTAGGTGAGTTAGGAATATTGTCATAGCAGGATGTCATAGAATATTGTCATAAGATGTCAGGAAATATTCTTGCAAATACTATAAAATGAGAAAGATGTAACTCTCACATGGTAGAGAAGAATTTGCATATTTTGTAAGGAAGTTTCCCTCTTGAAGAGGCCTGCGATAGTAACATTTCTTATTCCAAATTCCTATAAGTTTTGTTCTAATATTTCATTTATGTATGTTCTTGTTATCAAAATAAATTTTGTTTTCATTAATATTATGTGAATCATGGTTATGTTATCCTTGGAATTGAATTTCTTATCTTCGTTTAGCGTTGCGCTAAGTATTTGAGGTGAAATATTGGCACAAGCAGAAGAGGTGCATTGCAAGTGGCATCAAAGCCTTTTTTGAGGCTTGGTAAGATGTTGCTGTGAGCAATTTTTTTTTTTGTTTATCTTAGGTCTATAGATTAGAAATGATGTTTTGGCCATTTTATAAATAATACGGAGGAGCTATCATTATTGGCTAAGATAGATTACCCACAAAGAATCCAGTGAAGTAAGGGTTGATCAAGCTCCAATATCCAAGCCTTAGACAACACCCATACATGAATTTGAGTTCCCATGTATCTTCAGGTATCTTGGAAGACTCCTATAGGAACCCATAGCCAAACCTTCATATATAGGAAATCAGTAAGTGTTACAAAACTTTATTCTCATTAACAGAAATCATTCACCAATATGCAGAAATATCAAATCATTCATCCACAAATAATTATCCACAATAACAATCCACACAATGAGATAGAGATAGATAATACCCTTAAGGTAGGGAAACACCAATAATACTCCTTAAGGAAGGAATAACTCCACAAGATCTCCCAAGATGAGAGTGCCACTTAGGGAGGGCAAAGTCCCATAAGCCACTTCGTGGGCAAAGATGATTACATATGATTGATCTCCATGATGATTACAATGACAAATATCTCTTCTTTATATACCCATCTTCTAATTCTACTTTGGGGAGCCGACTACTAATATAATATTATATTATAATATAATATAATATTATAATACAATCAACCTTGGGTTATGTGTGGCCCATGCCAACCCTTATACAATATAATAATATATCCCCAAATATCTATTCCTAGGTACCCTAACATGCCACCCTCCTTACAAATGTTTCGTCCTCGAAACATATGAAGAAACAAGATAATATGATTTGCTAAGCAATGTTAGCAACTGGTACCAATCTCGATCATCCATCCATCCTAGTGAAACATTGATTGGTGGTGGTCATCGTTGATGTTGGTATGCCATTTTGCCACTTGAGTATCCAAATCTGCTTTGTTGGCTCCACGCTTTTGCTGCTTTATTTTGATAATTTGAATGATGGGTCCACTTGTTCCTTGATGTTGATGCACCACTCTGAAAACCAGGATCACTATGCTTTCTCTGCCAAACACTGCCATACTTGGTGCCCTTTTGATTCCATGTAGAACCATAATATTGTTGCCTTGAGCCATGCCTCCAAGATTGTTGTTGCTCATGGTGGTGTGGATGGTGATATGGTGCAACCTTAACTTGATGTTCTACCTTCTTTGACTCCTCAACATTTGGCTCCATTGTTTTAAATTCTTCTACACATTGTTCTTTCATGTTCCCTTTGTTTGGTGTGTCCTTGTGCTCTTCTATCAAAGCTTCCTTGGACTCTGCTATTATTATTTCCATGGACTCGATTGCTACTGCTTCTTCCATGGACTTTGTTGTTGCTACTTCCTTCTTGGATTTTATTTCTCTATTTGTTCTTCAATTTGTTTCTCTACAACCACTTCTTGTTTTTCCTTGGATCCTTGCTCCTTAAGCTGAGAAATATCCTGCAATGTTATCTTCCTTTTCCTGTACCATAACTTCATAAACTTCTTTTGCACATTAATGTTAATAGTACCCAAAGAATCTAACCAAGGATAACCAAGAACAATATCCTCATCATCCATCTCAATAGCATGAAAATCTGAATGTAAAACATATTTATCCATGGTGATCTTCAAATCTTCAAAAATCTGAACATTCTCACCCTCAAGATGTATGTCCTTAATTTTTGTTGCTTGAACCTGCAACCTCTTAGCCAAAGCAATATTAATAAAATTATATCTGCTACTAGGGTCAATGGAAATAATAACCTGTTCCTTTTGAATGCTTCCATGAACCTGCAAAATAGAACTTTTAGATGAATTTAAACCCTTTTGATCCTTCTCTTGCTTTTGAAAATCCAAAGATGTGGCTTCATTCTTCTCACTATCTTCCTTAACATTTTCCTCTTTCTCCTTCTTGAGTAATTTTATTTCTTTTTCATAGTCTTCATTCTGTTTCTTGAAAACTTCCCATTCTCCTTTCATTTCATTTCGCTCATTTTGAATCCCTTGTAGTTTCTTTTCAAGGTCTTTGATGACATCCATCAAGCTATCTATCTTTTTATCCCTTCCCTCAAGATCTCTTTTTATTTCTTTTTATCCTTCAAGTAGCTATCTTTTTATAGGGGTTCCAATGACTCAAGAATGCATGCTCCAATTCTTCCCAAGTGTACCCTTTATTCTTTTCAATCAAACTTAACAACCAATTTCTAGCTTCCTTTTCTAAAAGTGTAGTAAGGTGGAATTTCCAATAAGGATCATAAAATATAAAGACTTAAAATATTTCCACCACTCTCTAACATCAATATCATCTTCTCCAAAAAACTTTTGAAGTGCCATGAGTTCACATCCACAAAGAATGATAATGCAAACTAGGGTTTTAGAAAATATATATCTCCCCACTGATTTGAAGCTAAAATTCCACATAAACAATTAGATCTACAATTTTTCTTCAAAACAAAATAAATTGCAACTGATTTGCTTACCCCAATTAACAAATTTTATCTTCCAAAAAAATCATGATTTGAAAATTTGTCATTACCCTTGTTCCAGACGGTTGACTTCAAAAGGTCGTATCTCCCTCAATACTACTCGGATTCCTTCATATGACCACTCATTTTAAAGCTCTTCAAATTCTGCATAAAATGATCCAAGAATCATCTGAATCGAATAAAATTTCGCAGAGATATGGCTCCTGAAAGATGAGATATTTTTCCAAAAAAAATCTGCCCTAATTCTGCAATTCCACAAAAAATAATCCCCACTTTGCCAGAATCGTTGCTTTGATACCACTTGTTACGAAACTTTATTCTTATAAACAGAAATCATTCACCAATATGCAGAAATATCAAATCATTCATCCACAAATAATTATCCACAATAACAATCCACACAAGAGAGAGAGATAGATAATACCCTTAAGGTAGGGCAACACCAATAATACTCCTTAAGGAAGGAATAACTCCACAAGATCTCCCAAGATGAGAGTGCCACTTAAGGAGGGCAAAGTCCCATAAGCCACTTCATGGGCAAAGATGATTACATATGATTGATCTCCATGATGATTACAATGACAAATATCTCTTCTTTATATATCCATCTTCTAATTCTACTTTGGGGAGCCGACTACTAATATAATATAATATTATAATACAATCAACCTTGGGTTATGTGTGGCCCATGCCAACCCTTATACAATATAATAATATATCCCCAAATATCTATTCCTAGGTACCCTAACAATCAATTGTGTAAAATCCATAGTGCACCAAGCACAACACTTGGTAAGATTACCCTTCCATACTGTCAGAGAGGCGGGTAGTGTGCTCAAGGGTATGTGTGGAATCCTCCTTGGGTAGTGGTCTAAAATATTGGTCCGAGCACTATCGTTCATCATTATGGTATAATAGAGGGCTATGGAGATTACACAAACCCTAACCTAGAATCCATCCCTTCCCTACTCACCATATCAATAGTAGAGCTCACGAGATAGAAAAAGTGAAATTCAAAAAGTTTGGGAGTAGATACGCCACTTGAAAACCCTTGCAAAAAGAGTATAGATTATCAAAAATATCATTTTGGGATATAGCTCATTATGATCCTCTCACTAAGCTGATCATTTTGATATATAACACCCAAACACTTTTTAAGACCCTTACTAAAAATAGTAGTCTAGGTTGCCAAAAAATATCATTTTGGGATATAGCCCATTACGATCATCTCATTGAGCTGATTGTATTGGTATATAGCACCCATACACTATTTTGGGACCCTTACTAAAAATAGTAACTACTAAAAATAACATTTCTATTTTTAGTAAATGCCCTTGGAGACCCATTATCAAGCAATGGAGGCTAGACTGAACAAGATGGAGGAGCAAATTTCCAAATTGGATGCCATCATGGATCTCAAGGATCAACTATCTTCTCTTGTTACCATGCTAGCAGATTGCCAACATAAGCAGGATCAGATGAGTCAGGACATTGAGGTGCTCAAGATTAGAAATCCAAATTTTGATGGGTCTAATGAGAATAGTCCAAATGCTCAGAAGGGAAAAACTATTGACCATCCTGATTATTCCAGAATCATTATTGGAGAGAACACTCAATGACAATCAAGCAATAGAGGCATGACTCCATGACTTCCTAAAATATATTTTCCAAGGTTTGATGGAACAGAACCACAAAGTTGGTTGATTAAGGTTGAGCAATGGTATGAGCTACATGAAACTCCCTTTGACCAAAGGATTTTTATAGTTGCATTTCATTTTGACTTGGAAGCACTGCATTGGTACCAATGGTTGAGAAAACAACTTCCCAATATTGGTTGGACACAGTTCAAGAGAGAACTCCTTAGTCGGTTTGGGCCATCTAAGTTTGAAGACTTTACTAGAGCACTCACTAAGTTGAGACAAACAAGCACTATGCCCAAGTATATCACTACTTTTGAGAAGTTGGCCAATAGAATTGAAGCCCTTCCCAATGAATTTTTCAAGAGTTGTTTTATTAGTGGCCTTAAGGAAGAGATAAGGACTGAGGTGCAAATGCTTAAACTAGCCACTTATATGATGGCTATAGGGCTAGCCAAACTTGTAGAGAACAAATGGCATGCTCAAAGGAAGGCTTCCCGACCCCCTACATTTCAAAATAGAACTTTTGCATCCACCAATAACAATGCTCCAAAAGCTCTAGTGGTTAAGAGGTTAACATCGGAGGAGATGGCCAATCGTAGAGCCAAGGGACTTTGCTATAACTATGATGAAAAATGGGCCATGGGACACAAATGCAAAACCCAATGCCTCTACCTCTTGGACATGAGCAATCCTTCAGATTCTTCTACAGACATAGGGGAAGACTTTGTGGATTCAGTGGAAGAACACCTAGATTCAGTGGATGTAGAACCTCCAATCGATAGTCAGGAAGAAGAAATTCCCATTATTTCTCTAAATGCCATTATCAGAATATCCACCCCATAGTGTATGATAGTCCAAGGATTTCTCAAGGGGCATAAGGTTTTGATCCTTTTGGACTTGGGTAGCACTAATAATTTCATTGATCCAACTATGGCAAAATGGGCAGATTGCTTCATTTATGGTCGTGAACGAGTCCAAGTGAAAATTGCCAATGGGGACATCATGACTTGTACTGGGAAGTGTCAAAATGCTCGCCTATCCATTGGGGACTATCACTATCAGACTGATCTCTATGCAGTCCCATTGGGTGGAGTCGATATGGTATTGGGGTGCCCCTGGTTACGAACATTGGGAATAGTGTCCTAGAATTTTTTAGAACTTTGGATGCAGTTCACTATTAACAATAGAACCCATACCATTCAAGGTGTGAAAACTAGAAATCCCAAGCTTATAACATCCCACCAGATGCAATGACTAATTAAGAAGGGCCATCAACCAATTATGGGAAGATTTTTTTAGATGCAATTGTGTGCTATTCAGGATGAGTAGGTGTCCTCTAAATTGTCAATGGTCCTAATTAAGAATCAACAAGTCTTCCTTGAACCCAAACAACTACCACCCAGTCGGCAAGAAGATCATAAAATCAATTTAATTCCTGGGAGTCAACCTCCAAACATTCAACCATATAGGTACCCCTATCACCAAAAGAATGAGATTGAGCAATTGGTAAAGGAATTATTGGATGCAAGATTCATCCATCCAAGCACAAGCCCATTTTTAGCTCTAGTTTTATTGGTCAGGAAGAAGGATGGGTCATGGCGAATGTGTGTAGACTTTTGTGAACTCAATCATATCACCATCAAGGATAAGTTTCCCATTCCAGTGATTGATGACTTGTTGGATGAGTTGCATGGTGCTCAGTATTTCACCAAGTTGGACCTCAAATTGGGCTATCACCAAATTTGGGTTCACAAGGATGACATCCCTAAAATAACTTTCAGAACCCATGAGAGGCATTATGAGTTCTTGGTCATGCCTTTTGGCCTCACCAATGCACCATCAACTTTCCAAAGCTTGATGAATTAGGTTTTAAAACCCTACCTCCAAAAATTTGCATTGGTATTTTTTGATGACATACTGATCTACAGTAAAACATGGGAAGAGCACCTACAACATGTCGATCAGGTTTTGAAGCTCTTGCAATAGAACCAGTTGTATGTCAAGCAATCTAAATGCACCTTTGGGGCAACTAAAGTAGAATATTTGGGGCATGTCATGGCTAGAGATGGTGTCCGAGTAGATCCAAGTAAAATTGAGGCAATGAAGGAATGGCCCAAGCCCAAAATATTGAAGAGCCTTCGGGGATTTCTTGGCCTTACAGGATATTATCAAAAGTTTGTCAAGGACTATGGGAAGATAGCAACTCCTTTAATAGCTATGCTTAAGAAGGATGCATTCACATGGAACAATGCAGCTGAGCAAGCTTTTCTGACTTTGAAGGATGCCATGTGTCGTACTCTAGTCCTAGCTATACCATATTTTTCAAAAATATTTGTCATTGAAAGTGATGCCTCAGGAGTTGGATTGGGGGTAGTACTTATGCAAGAAGGTCGACCACTTGCTTTCATAAGCAAGGCCCTCTTAGGGCGAAACCTTGCCAAATCAACTTATGAGAAGGAGATGATGGCCATTGTCTTCATCATCCTCCATTGGCGACCATACTTATTGGGGCGACACTTCATCATCAAGACCGATCATCGTAGCCTTAAGTATCTCTTGGAGTAGAGAATTTCTTCCCCTAAGTAGCAAAAATGGGTCACTAAGCTCTTGGGATATGATTACGAGATAGTCTATCACAAAGGGAAGGAAAATGTCATCGTTGATGCTCTTTCTAGGTTGCCTGAAACACAGGATAGCCTATATGCAGTATCCATCATTAAGGTTGATTGGTTAGATACACTTAAGTCTGAATGGTAGGTAGACCCCACACTTGCAAATATTATTCAAGATTTATAGACAACAACTAGGGATCATCCCAATTATTCTTGGAAACAAGGGGAGCTACACTATAAGCATCAGATTGTTGTTCCACCCTCCTCCCAACTTAAATCTCAAATTCTCCAAGAGCTCCATTCTTCTCCGATAGGGGGACACATAGGTTTCTTACGAACCTATGAACGAGTAAAGCATAGTTTTTATTGGCCAGGGTTGAAATCAGATATCAAGCAGTTTGTTGATAGTTGTGACACTTGTCAACACCAAAAGGGGAAATAGTTAGTACACCAAGATTACTTCAACCTTTACCCATTCTAGAGTCCCCATGGACTGATATCTCCATGGACTTCATTGAAGGCCTTCCTCTCTTAGGAGGTAAATTAGTCATAATGGTAATCATGGATCGATTGACCAAATATGCTCATTTTTTATCCCTCAGTCATCCCTATACTTCCAAGATAGTAGCACAGATTTTCATGGATTAGATCTTTCAACTCCATGGGAGTCCACATTCCATTGTCAGTGACCATGATAAGATATTCACTAGTAAATTTTGGGAGGAGCTCCATCGCATTCAAGGGACCTAGTTGAAAAGAAGCACATCATATCACCCCTAGACAGATGGACAGACAGAGGTGGTGAATAAATGTCTTGAGACCTATCTCTATTGTTTTGTTTTAGACAATCAATCCAAGTGGAGTCAATGGCTTCCCTTAGCCGAATGGTGGTATAATACCACTTTTCACACTGCCACAAGGATGACACCATATGAAGTTGTGTATGGTCAACCACCCCCAACACTCACCTCGTACTTGCTAGGCAATTCGAAGGTAGACGTAGTGGACACAATCTTTAGTCATAGGCAGGAAGTCTTAGCAACTCTTAAGAAGAATTTGGCCACCGCCTAGAACTGCATGAAACAACAAGCAAACAAACACAAAACTGAGAGGGAGTTTGCAGAAGGTGACATGGTTTTCCTTCGTCTTCAACCTTATAAACAATTATCCCTCAAACAAAAGGGTCAACATAAGTTGGCACCCAAGTTTTATGGGCCCTACAAGATACTATGTCAGATAGGGGAGGTTGCTTACAAGTTGGAACTGCCAACCACATCCAAGATTCACCCAATTTTCCATGTATCTTGCTTGAAGAAGGTGGTAGGCATACATACTCAAGTACAAACTATCCTTCCTAAATTGGATGAAGAGGGATCCATTCTTTTTTGTAACCTGCAACCATTTTGGATCATTGAACCCAACATCTCCGCTCATGGGATATCACTGAGGTGTTGGTGTAGTGGCAAGGGTTACCACCAAAAGATGCCACATGGGAGCCATTGTAGGACTTTCAGCAGTAGTTTCCCATATTTCAGCTTTGAGGACAAAGCTTCTTTAAGGGGGGTGGCATGTTATATACCCGACACTTGTAATACATTGGGGTATATGTTATTGTAATAAGGTGGACCATGTATTTAGTTAGAAATGGGCCACGTGTTAAGTTAGGAGAGTGTGTTGTCATAGAATCTTGTATATAACTACTTTGTCATAGAATATCTTTGTTGTCATAGAATTATGAATGTAACCATCGGTATTATGAATGTAACTATCAATTATGAATGTAACCATCGGTATTATGAATGTAACTACTATAAATTAGGTGAATCAAGAATATTGTCATAGTAGGATGTCATAGAATATTGTCATAAGATGTCAGGAAATATTCTTGCAAATGTTATAAAATGAGAAAGATGTAACTCTCATGGGTTAGAGAAGAATTTACATATTTTGTAAGGAGGTTGCCCCCTCGAAGAGGCCTATGATAGTAACATTTCTCATTCCAAATTCTTGCAATTTTTGTTCTTATGTTTCATGCATGTATGTTCTTGTTATCAAAATGAATGTTGCTTTCATTAATATTCTATGAATCATGGTTATGTTATCCTTGGCATTGAATTTCTTATCTCAATTCAACATTGTGCTAAGGATTTGAGGTGAAATATTGGCATGAGTAAAAGAGGTGCATTGCAAATAGTTAGAGAAAATTGTCATTGTGGGACACCACAATGATATGGCTTTGGGATCTCATCTAGGAGACCCAAGTTCAAACCATTATGGGATGTGTGTAAGTGTGTTTACCAAAAACAATAGTTAGAGGAAACTAGATAGCTACCATATACAAGTTAAACTCTCTCTCTCTCTCTCACACACACACACACATATACACCAACAATCCAAGGAGGTTACATTATTGTAAATGGCAATTATTTATACTTTTTCATATCATATGTGTTTCTCATGCTTTAAAAATGGTTCAATTTTATGAATGATTAAATGCCAAAAATAGTTTGTTAAACATGTTGAACTTCACACATAGTCACCGAGGTTTATGCCAAAATGTGAAGTGCATAGTAAACCAACCTCTCTCTTTTATCATTTATAATTAATGAATTTTAACTTAAGTTAATAACTCATATTAAACTACACTTTTAAAATAAAAATACATTTCTTCTTTTAGGCTTGTTTGTGACCTCTTTGAAATATTATTAGATGAATCACTCAACCATGTGGCAACTAATGCCAAAGAATTTCAATACAACTTGCCCAAGGATCAACCCTAATAGTTGTTTTAGACTGGTTACTAACAAAAGTATTCACTCCTAAAAGGACCTTCAAAGGACTCATGAACTCAAGGTTGATAGTCCCCAACATAAAGTTGGCATAGCTAAGATCTAATAAATTAGGCAACTTTCCCACTCTCATTCCTTGCTTGGAAGGCATAAAAAAATGTAATTTATTTAGATTCTTCTAGTAATAGTTGAGACTCTATAAATGAGGGTGCCTACATATATCTCCTATCACAATGGTTATCTCCTTTCTATTCTAAATATTATATGTAATGTGAGATACATTCTTAGGCAATCTCCTTTAATAACTCACAATGCCACTGAGATCCTTATTGTATCCAAGCAATTTTCTTATATTTAATTCATTTTGAGGTGCTTATATTGTATACCTTGATCTTAAGCTTGGAATAAAATTTATTCAAAGATCTCTCATGAAAAATGCAATCACACACATGGTTTAAATTTAATGTCCCACGAAGACAAACCAAATTGAATTTGAGCTCTTTTAGTGACTAAAGCCCTTTGATGATGATTCTTTTTCAGGTCTATTAAATTCACTAAGGTCATTTATAAGGTTCTTGCTTGGGACTCTCAGGTACCCAAGCATGGGAGAGTTGTTAATTCACACATAAGTGCATTTTGATTTTAGATGCAAACCCTATTGAAGTTAAAGTTACTTATTTGATTGTTTAGAAGGAGCAAAGCATCACCTCTCGTTTTATGCAAATTAGGTGCATGGAAACTAATAAAAACAATGCATATGGAGGAATCACATATTGAATCTAAACTCTAATTGAAGTGTTTTTACTAGTCTAACTACAAAGTTCGTTTTTACGATCTTCTAATCCTATATTTAACTAGATTACATTTGAAGAACAACAAGTACATAATATTTATGACCCTCTTTTTACTATATATTTCCTTGAAAACATAAGAGCTAAGATTGGATTTAAGACATATCCTATGCAAGCTCATAACTTTAACCTTTATAATTATCTATAGGAGACATGGTGCTTCCTCTAACTTTCTTTTGCTCTCTTGTCTAAAGGAAAAATAAGAATGCAAGTCATGATTCTTATATTTTCTGACCATCCTCTTCACAAAATATTTGGGAGTATTTTAAACAAAATATCTCTCCACATGTAAAAATCCCCAACCAACATTATGACTAATTGTGTTTCAAAAGTTTATACCATTTTATAGTTTTGGACCTTAAAAATGTGTTATTCCTTAAGAGATTAATTTTGAACCCACAAATGTGTGTCAAGAACTACAAAACTCCAAGAAATGCAAAGAGATACCTTAGTCTTTTGTGTAAATCTTAAGAATATGTACATTTTTAAAATTTGCTTTAAACTTAAGGTTTGAGGCTTCTACTTAGAAATTGTTTTAGCTTTTTCTTTCCAATTTTTAGATATTTACTTGTCAAAAATGTTCTTCAACCCCATGATGGACGTGTATAAAAAGTATTGATTAAAAAAAGACAAACAAGGTAAATAATTAGGATTTGTGAAAAACAACGAAATCTTCAACTCTTAATCCAAACTCTTTCAAATGCTAAAATCATTTTTCTTCCACAAATTTAAAAAGGATAAAAATTTCAAATCTCTCCACAATTAAGTAAAAACCTTACAAGACCCCGATCACCTAATAAGATGCTTTTCATAAAACTCTAGGCCTAACATATGCTTTAATAAGATGTTTTTCATAAAACTCTAGGCCTAACAAGATGCTTTAATAAGATGCTTTTCATAAAGCTCTACCAGTATGTTAGAATATTTAATATTTACTATCAAAGATCTCAATACAACTCCATACTTAAACCCATCCAACAAGCATATAACTTAAGTGCATCGTTAAACCTACCTATCCTATCAACATGCTCTAAAAAAATTCAACCAAGAAATATTCAATTAATATCTACTAAATTAATCATTTGTAAGTATTTTCAAAATTAAGTAATTGAAACAAAATATAACTGGGATACATAGGAGAGTTGGTTCCAACCACATTATTTTAGTAATTGAATAAAGCGCTGGGATCAAATCACAGGGCTGCTCCCAACAAGTCTATTGCTGCTCCCAACAAGTCTATTCCAACTCGTTGTTGGATTCAAACCACGGGGCTGCTCCCAATAAGCCTATTCCAACTGGTTGTTGTTGACCCGCGTAATTCAGACCAGACTACTACCTTTACAAATTGACACCCTAAAATTTAAACTCAAATCTCTTCTTAATAAATGTCTAGACAAACAAGCAACTACCAATCTACTATTAGAAGAGATATGCAAAACAAAAGTCTGAGTTACCTGCTTAAACGTCGTTGGTCTGTACTCGTCTCCAATCTACAATCCAACAAAAGGTTTAGAAGTCAAGTCACTTCGCTTCTCCTGCAATGGACCGCCTCCGCTCGCATGACAGAATTTAACTTGAAAGAAATCTTCCTTCACATCACATTCACTCATCACTCTGGCAATCACAGATACTAACAGGGCTAGAAATAAAGGGCCCTAACACCTCCTCCGCTTTTGAAGGCCATGGTCTTTTTTGGCTCCCGTTTTTCCAGTCTTACAATATCATCCATTGCCCACCAAAATTTTAATCTTCATATTGATATGAATAATACTCTCACACAACTCTGTCGGGAGGGGCCGTTGAAGGATGCAATAGACATTTTGTTTACTACAAATGAATATAACTCTTTACACTCTTCAACGTATCTTCAACTCCTGCAGACCTGCATCGCCAACAATGCCCTTTCAGAGGGCAAGCTCCTCCACTCACTCATCGACCGCATCGGACTTAAATTTGACCCCTCCACACACAAATTTCTGCAAAACAAACTTATTCACATGTATGCCAACTGCGAAAGTTTGGCGGACGCCCGCAAAGTTTTTGACTGCATGACTGGACGAGATGTCTTCTCGTGGAATATGATAATTTCAGCCTACCAAAGACATGATTTTTTTCGGCATGCACTGACACTGTTTCACCAAATGCAACAAATCAATTCAGCAGCAGCAGTCCAACCAAATAAGTTCACCTTTCCCAGCATTCTCCAAGCATGCGCCAAACTGGGAGACTTGAAACTGGGTTTATACATCCATCAAAGACTCTTTAAAAGCGGATTTATGTCCGATGATGTAGTTGTGAATGCCCTGGTAGACATGTATGCAAAATGTGGAAACGTGGAGAAGGCACGCGAATTGTTTGACAAAATGCCTCATCGAGATGCGTTCTCATGGACTGTAATGATAGCCGGATATGCACAAAATGGACTCATTGAAAATGCCCTGGAGATTTTTAAGCAAATGCAATTGGCGGGCGTAAAGCCAAGCTCAGCAACGTTTGCCAGTATCCTCCCGGCTTGTGCCAAAATGGGAGCTCTGGAAGAAGGTATGGACATCCATCAAAGAGTAGTTGAAAATGGTTTTTCATCGAATGTTGTGGTTGTCAGTGCTCTGATAGACATGTATGCAAAATGTGGGAGAATACACAAGGCACGCGAATTGTTTGACAAAATGCATAATGCAAACACGGTTTCATGGACTGCAATGATTGCAGGATATGCACAAAACGGACAGGTTGAAAAGGCCCTCGAATTGTTTGACATAATGCCTCATCGAAATGCAGTCTCATGGACTGCGATGATTGCAGGATATGCACAAAATGGGTTTTTTAGTAAGGCCCTGGAAACTTTTAAGCAATTGTCAGGCATAAAGCTAGACTCTGTAACCTTTGCCAGCATTCTTCCAGCATGTGCCAACATGGGAGCTCTAGAAGAAGGTATGGTCATTCATCAAAAAGTAATTGAAAACAAATTTTCAGCAGATGTTGTGGTTGTAAATGCCCTGATAGACATGTATGCAAAATGTGGAAGAATACACAAGGCACGGGAATTGTTTGACAAAATGCATAATGCAAACACGGTTTCATGGACTGCAATGATTGCAGGATATGCACAAAACAGACAAGTTGAAAGGGCCCGCGAATTGTTTGACAAAATGCCTCATCGAAATGCAGTCTCATGGACTGCAATGATTGCAGGTTATGCACAAAATGGGTTCTCTGAAAATGCCCTGGAGACTTTTAAGCAAATGCAATTGTCAGGCATAATGCCAGACTCTGTAACCTTTGCTAGCATTCTTCCAGCATGCGCCACCACGGGAGCTCTAGAAGAGGGTATTGACATTCATAAAAAAATAGTGGAAAGCAAATTTTCAACAGATGTTGTGGTTCTGAGTGCCCTGATAGACATGTATGCAAAATGTGGAAGAATAGACAAGGCCCGTGAATTGTTTGACAAAATGCATGATGCAAACATAGTTTCATGGAATGCAATGATTGCAGGATATGCAATTCATGGCTATGGTGAGGATGCCCTTAAACTGTTTGAACTGATGAAGCACTTGGGAACCACCCCTGACAGCATAACCTTTGTATGTGTTATATTTGCATGCAGCCATGCAGGTCTATTGGATGAGGGTTGTAAATACTTTAATAGCATGAGTGACTCTTACTGCATTATTCCTGCGATGGATCATTATGTATGCATTGTTGACCTTCTTGGCCGTGCAGGCTATCTTGAGGAAGCTTTGAACTTCATTGCCAAAATGCCCATAAAACCTGGAGTGGTTGTGTGGAAGTGTCTGCTTGGTGCTTGTAGGTCACACAAGAATATAGGGATAGGGGAATTTGTGGCAACAATCCTTTTTGTGTTGGAGCCCAAACATGCTGCATCTTATGTTCTTCTTTCAAATATTTATGCTGAAGTGGGTAGCTGGGATGATGTTCAAAGAGTAAGGACATTGATGAAAGATAGAGAAATTAAGAAAACACCTGGATGTAGTTGGATCGAAGTTCACAAAGTGGTACATGTTTTTGTGTAGGAGACAGATTACACCCACAAACACAGGAGATCTATGGAAACAGGGTCTCATGGACTGTAATGATTGCAGGATATGCACAAAACAGACACGTTGAGAAGGCCCGCGATTTGTTTGACAAAATGTCTCATCGAAATGCAGTCTTATGGACTGCAATGATTGCAGGATATGCACAGAATGATCTTCTTGAAGAGGCCCTTAAGATTTTTGAACAAATGCAATTTGCATGTGTAAAGCCAAGCTTGGATTTGCCAGCATTCTAGCAGCATGTGCCAAGATGGGGACTCTGAAACAGGATATGGATATCCATATTAAAGTAAATGAAAGCAGATTTTCAGAGGATGATGTGGTTATGAGTGCCCTGATAGACATGTATGCAAAATGTGAAAGAATAGACAAGGCACGGGAATTGTTTGATAAAATGCATGATGCAAACATGTTTTCATGGACTGCAATGGTTGCAGGATATGCGGAAATGAACACGTTGAAAAGGCCTGTGAATTGTTTGACAAAATGCCTCATTGAAATAGAGTCTCATGGACTGCAATGGTTGTAGAATATGCACAAAATGGATTTTCTGAAAAGGCCTGGAGACTCTTAAGCAGATAAAATTGTCAGGTGTAAAATCAGACTTTGTAACCTTTGCCAGCATTCTTCCAGCATATGCAAAGATGGGAGCTCTAGAAGAGGGTAGAGACATTCATCAAAAAGTAATTGAAAACATTTTTCAGCAAATGTTGTGGTTGTGAATGCCCTGATAGACATGTATGCAAAATGTGGAAGAACAAAGCCCAGGAGTTGTTTGACAAAATGCATGATGAAGACAGTTTCATGGAATGCAATCATTTCAGGATATACAATTCATGGCCTTAAACTCTTTGATCTGATGAAGCACTTGGGGACCAACCCTGACAACATAACCTTTGTATGTGTTCTATTTGCGTGCAGCCATGCAGGTCTAGTGGATGAGGGCTGTAAACACTTCAATAGCATGAGTGACTCTTACTGCATTATTCCCGCAATGGATCATTATGTATGCATTGTTGACATTCTTGGCCATGCAGGCTATCTTGAGGAAGCTTTGATCTTCATTGCCAAAATGCCCATAAAACCTGAAGTGTTTGTGTGGACGTGTTTGCTTGGTGCTTGTAGATTACATAAGAATATAGGGATAGGGGAATTTGTTGCAACAATCCTTTTTGTGTTGGAGTCTAAATATGTTGCGTCTTATGTTCTTCTTTCAAATATTTCTGCTCAAGTGGGCAGGTGGGATGATGTTCAAAGAGTAAGTACATTGATGAAATATAGAGGAATTAAGAAGACATATGGATGTAGTTGGATTGAAGTTCACAAAATGGTACATGTTTTTTGTGTAGGATACAGATCACACCCACAAACATAGGAGATCTATGGAAAATTGGAGGAATTGTCGAGTGAGATGAAGTCAGCGGGGTATATTCCAAATACAGTCCCTGTGTTGCATGATTTGGAGGCTGAGGATAAAGAATTGCTTCTCTGCCCACATAGCGAAAAGTTGGCAATTGCATTCGAGTTGTTAAAGACTCTCTCCTGAACCATTATTAGAGTTGCAAAGAACCTTCGAGTATGTGGTGACTGCCATACAACAACCAAGTTTATCTCCAAGATTGTTGCAAGAGACATTGTTGTGAGGGACACAAATCGATTCCATCATTTCAAACGTGGAGAATGTTCTTCTGGAGATTAACGGTGATGCAAAGTGACACAAGATCTAAAGAGTCTTGCACAATGACATGGTGCATGCTTTCAGATTTCAGTGGCAGAAAGGAACCATGTTTCATTTCATTTTCTTAAAAAGTGCTGGTATTAAATATTTGTACAAATAGAAAATGTTGTTGATTACATTATATTGTCGAGTGAATGTAACTGCCTAGGTATATCGATGGGGTATTTGTGAAAGCCTTGTTTTTTAATACTATGGAGTCATGGTATTGAACTATTTTTCAGGAATCCTGTACAACTGTAGAGTGAAGAGCTGGAGAAGGAGGTGGAAGAATCGCGAACATGAAAGGAGAAATACTTGAAGGAAATGGAAAACACTCAACAAACAATAAATGTTAGAGAAGGGCTTACAAGTAAGTAGTTTGGTATGAGGAGCAGAGCAACTATTAATTGGACTTTGCTCTTGCCTCTATCATTTTGTTGAGTCTTTTTGTTTGGATTCATTCTATTATCTTGTGTCTATGTTTGCATCTGCAATCTAGGCCCAAATTCTGTGTAGTAAATTCATTATACATTGGTGCAGATTTTGCTGTCCATGGTCATAAAATACCAAGAATATATTGGGTGGAATTAGACCATGTTTTGCACATTTAACAGCTAAAAATTGTTGACCAAATTTTATTGGAATTATTTGGTGATAGAAGTGAAAAGTGTGGTCTATAAGGCTTTCAAATTTCCATTTTATTATATACTTTTGCACGTTAGCCACACAACATAAATGAGTTTCCTATAAAAAATTTCATGACATTTATTAATGGAAAATAATTAATTTTTTTCAAGTAATGGTTATATATTTCTAATAAGGATTTAACATGAACATTGCTTTATTAAAGAACCAACATGTTTTTGGCATTCAACTTTATGTTGTATTCTTTACTTATTTATTTATTTATTTTTTAATTGGTTATATGGGTTTGAAAGGGGCCCTGCCCGTATTACATCATAACTATGTAGTGATAGTACACTAACTTGGCTATTATGCATGTATCGCTTGCCAATATTTAAACCTAGGTCTCCTCCTTGAAAGCCCAAGAATTTAACGAGTTGAGCTAATACCATTTGATATATCCTTTATCCTTTTTGTTTGAAACAACTTATTAAAATTTGTATATCTAAAAGTCAAATACATTTTTTTGGTTTTGTTTTTACACTATCATTTAATGAACAAGGAAGTACAAAAGCATACATCATATTATTTATAAATGATATTTATGAGAGAAGAATACATATAAAAGCAAAATTATAATTGATTATATTGTAATTGCATATCACTATGGTATTAAAAAGCATGCATAATAATAAATAACATCAAAGAGTTGATTGGGATGATGGAAAATATGCTTGATTGTCTCACATGTAAATTTCTCCAAGATCATACAATACTAACAATAATACTCACAATAATGCACAGACAAAATACTTCTCTATTACATTCATAAATCAAAAGAATTGTCACCAATATATGACTTTACATAATAAACTCTTCAATCCTCTTGACTATTGCTCTCCTCAAACACACAAGAGATGCAACCTTTCACATGCCTCACATTATGACAAAGCTTCTCATGATTACATAACCTTCTACTTCACATCTTGACACATCTCACATGAATCTTCACTTCCACACTTGACACCTATCACTTATGACTCTTCACTTGCACACTTGACACCTTGCACACTCACACTTGCACACATAAACACTCTTCATACTTTGACACCTATTATTGACACAAATATTAAACACTCATAATCTAAATATTTACAATAGTACTCAATGGTATTTCAATGATACTTTATGATACTTAATGGTAGCAAATAATGTAATACCTGCTAACACCCTCATGTATTACATTATTTGGTGTGAAGGCTTCACCTTCAATCTTTTGTCTTCTTCTTAATTCTCTATCTTTGATTGCAATATGGGTATTGGTACTGCATTTTTTGTGATTCTGATTATTTCCATAGTAGCTTTTGCAATGATTTGTTTGAGAATTTCATCTAATGCCATCATTAATATACCTTTTATAGTGCTCCATTCATGAACACTATTTCCTTTATACCAACAAGTTTTGTGGGTATGATTATGGCTCCCACAATTTTTACAATGAACAAGATCCCAACAATCTTCAACTTTATACCTATATTTATTGCATTGTTCACACCTTTGAGTGTAATTTGATCTTCTATATTTTGGATAAACTCTTATAGGAACAAAAAATTGTTTCTTGATTTTGCAACTTTCCTTGATGTCTTGAATGTATTGCAATATGATTTCCCTTTATTATTAGCATTTTCAAAACAATCTTTTATGCACCATTTAAGAATTGTAAGAATTATACTTATGCTTCTCTTTGAATGAGTTGTATATGCTCCACCAGTTCTGTTGTTTCATGTATTCTTTCTTTTGAAACAATTTGTAAATGATTCTTGGAAGATTTTCCTTTTTCTTTTTAAATATTCATTTTTCCTTGCTTTCTAGCCATGATGTAGCTCTTTTGAATTTCTTCTTATTCTTCTTCAAATTAAACAATCAATCAATTCTTCAAATTTACTTTTCACTTCTTATAACTCCCAAAGTTTTAATTTCAAATTCTTCCCTTTTTTTCAAATTCAAAATTCAAATTTCCTTTAAAAAAACTTAATTTCATCAATGAATTTTCAAATCTTAATTCAACAGTCATCAAATTTCAAATTCAATTCTTTTATCTTCTTATGTCAAATTTTAATTTCCAATTCTTTAAATAATTTGCTTCTTATGACTCCCTTTAATTCATTCACCTTTAAACTTTATATTTCTTCTTATGTCTACCAAAAAAATTTCCTTTAATTAATTAATTACTTACTCCTCCATTAATTTCATAAAATCACTAATCAAAACTCTCCTTGTATTTCCAAAAAGTAAATCATACAACAATTTAACCTTTTGCACCTTATAACTCCTAAAATTCAAATGTACACCCAAAATTTATAAACTCTACTTGAAAATAACTCTTACCTTCAATAGTGCTTAGGTTTATAACTTGTCAGGGAAAATTAAACTCGGGGAAATCTATCAGACATAATGTTGGCTTATAGTCAGATGTTTCAAAATATTGAAATGTGTTACACTTGTCTCTTCACATCCAATTCCTTTGCACGGGTCTCCTTTCTCTCTGCTACTCATATTGCAGCTCTACTCTCTAAAACTGGTTTGAATATCTCCTACAAGTAGCTCTTATGGAGTTGCTTATGGCACTTTAGCTTCCTTCGGTATGCAAATTGCTCTTCTAGCCTCTTTTGGACAACAAATGGTACACTACTTTCTTTTGGATAGTGTGTCCAAGTCGTCATGTTCACGACTTTTATCCTCACCATCCTCCAAACAAACTCCAAGCTAACTTCTCCTTTTTTCACGATGTATCTCCATAGGTCAACAATCTCACACAATCTAACTTCTTCTTCAATGTATCTCCACAGCTTAGCAATCTCACACAATCTATCTTCTCCGTATTTCCAAAGCTTTTGACAATCTCACGTTCTACATTCTTCAGTACAATATCTTCACATGTTACTCTCAAAAATCTTCTCCAAGATTTCATGTCCTAAACTTTCACGTTCCTCAATGAAGTTTTGTTGTTTTTCCAAATTCTTCTCATCCGAATTCCTCAGGCTCTCATGTAGGATTTCTCTTCAACTTTGCACTCCTTAAATTCATCTTTCACTCCTTAAATGCAATAATCTCCTCTTCAATATCTCTCTCAACTCTTCATGCTCTCTATCAAGATGGCACTTGAACCAATTTGGCTTTGATACCACTGTTGGCAAATATGCCTGATTATCTCACAGGTAAATTTCTCCAGGATCATACATAATCACACAATAATACTCACAATAATGCACACACAAAATACTTCTCTATTACATTCATAAATCAGACTTTCTTACATTCACTTGGTTCTATAGCACGAAGCTTTGTCTCCGATATATAACTTTACATAATAAAATCTTCAATAATTCTAACTATTGCTCTCCTCAAATATATGGGAGATGCAACCTTTCACATGCCTCACATTATGACAAAGCTTCTCATGATTACATAACCTCCTACTTCACATCTTGACACATCTCACATGACTCTTTACTACCACACTTGACACTTATCACTTATGGCTCTTTACATACACACTTGACACCTTGCACACTCACACTTGCACACATAAACACTCTTCATACTTTGGCACCTACTATTGACATAAATATTATACACTCTTAATCTAAATATGTACAATTCAATAATACTTCATGGTACTCAATGGTACCAAATAATTTAATACCTACTAACATGCAAAACATGATAATTTGAAGAAGATGAAGAATATATTTAGTAGAAATACAAGTTGGATATGGTTTAATTAACCTAATATGTATTAAGAGCGATGTAATATTTTGTTATTTTGGTGGGAGTGGTCCCCAACAAAGCCATATATAACTTTAAAAAACATGCATAGTAATCAAATTCGGAATAACACAAAACTTTTCTCTAATTATGATGAAATGATTAGATCCAAATGATTGAGTGAGCACATCAATAATTTGCTTCTAAATAAGAAAATACTATGTTAAAATTATAGACTGATTCGACATTGTGCGATGTTTTTGGATAAGCCTAAGGGTATTTCGGTGTGCAATATACTACTTAACTTATATTTTATTGTGTTTATAATTTGTTGTTAACCTAATGCCCTCTTATTTTGTTAGATTGGGTTAAACTTTATAATGTAATTAGGGTTTTGGCATTGCTATAAATATCCCTCCCAGTTCTCATTTTTTTATCAGAGTGTTGTGCAATATTATCTATGGATATAGTAATTATTTATGGTGCTTACAGGTGCCCACCAAATCCTTCTCTTTTTCATCCTTTTCATTCTCTATATAATATTTGAGTGCATGGTTTGCTTCTATTTGTTTTTGGAAAATATTGTAAATTCCAATATGGTATTAGAGCAGGTATGGAGCTACCTCACTTGGTCATAGAGAAGTGATATTCAAAGAATTTGATTTTTAGGATGAATTACTCTTCCCAACTTCATAAGATTTTATAGTATAAGGAGCAAGCAGAGATTTATTTCCACGTTTTTTGCTTGAGGATTGCTAATTGAATTTGATTCCTGATTTGTCTCTCAAATCATTGAAGAAAGAAAATTGAAAATTTCTTAAATTCAAATTCTATTCTCTCACCCTCGCATGTGATCCTCCCATGACCGTGAGTGCTTCTTCTAAAGGCTTTGTCATCTATCTTTATGGAGTCTAGACTCCATTTTATAACCGTCAGTAAGACAACAAGACTAGCAAAGGGGAAGTTAGGGTGTTGGAGATAAAATATTGTAGGTTCGAGCATACACATTGTTTTTTTTTTTACTTTTAGACTGAGCAAGGTTCAACCAATGTCTTTGTTAAGTACCCAATATAAGTATTTAATATTGTAATGTTAGGGTACCTAGAAATAGATATTTGGGGATATATTATTATATTGTATAAGGGTTGGCATGGGCCACACATAACCCAAGGTTAATTGTATTATAATATTATATTATATTAGTAGTGGGCTCCTCAAAGTAGAATTAGAAGATGGGTATATAAAGAAGAGATATTGGTCATTGTAATCATCAGGAGGAGAATTATATTGAAGTCTTGCCTCGTGGAGTGGCTTCCTGCCAAAAGAAGTATTGTATGGTGTTGCCCTACCTCAAGGGTTTGCTTATGTTTTGAATACATTGCAATAATTTCCATATTTGTCTTGTTTTACATTATGTGGATTATTCAGTTATGGTTGTTATTCAATATTTTTGCAAATTGTCAATGATTTATGTGGTTGAGAAAAGGAGGTTCTTAACAAGTCTTTTTTAGGGAACAAATGTCTTGAAGTGACGAAGTGGTCTACTGGTCAACTGAAAGAAAAATATGATGCATGTTGGGAGTGGCTCCAAGTTTGAACCACGTATGCCATGTTTTTGTTCAAAAGGTTGTAAGTCGATGGACAATGTATATGAAGCACATTACGGGGTCCTCTCTATCTTTGGCACCATTAAGCAAATAGTATATTTGGTCATTCCATGCATTGTAGAGAATTTGCTACCTCGACGTGCCTTAGTTTAGATTGAAGTGATTATTTTTTGTTAGTTTGTGTGCCTTGCTTTAGTCAAGGTATTTGCTTGTGGATTATTTGCACATGTCTGACTACAACACCATGGTGGCATGGTTGGTGCCTTTGCTAGTGCAAGACACTTAGCCCAAATCTAATGTAGGTTTGAAATCCAATTTTAACATTCACTCAAATAGATTGAAACGGAGAGGCCTCCTTGGTGGTCAAGGTGCAAGACTTTTGGGTCACACACCATTTTTTTCAAATACATAAACCTTGGACCAATCAAAGATGTGTAAGTGTCAATTCCTAGGCAAACCAGAGGAGTTGAAGTGGCAAAAAGTAATTGGAGCATAGCAACAAATCAAAATTTTCTAAGTGGTAGGTTGGGATTGGTTCCTGCAACCCTAAGGTTTGAGCATTTAATTTTTAATTTTTTGGGGTTTATTAGAGAATTTTTTTTAGAGGCCATATCTTTTGCATACAGAAGTGTTTTGAGCCCGTTTTTTTAAAATCATACAGTTTTTTAAGCTCTATGCATTGGTGGCATCAATTCATTGATTTGCTAATGGGTGAAACTATAATGTTTGGTCAACTCAAATGAGTGGTCTACTATGAAGAATTTGTGCATCTTTCAAGAGGATAAAATAGTTTTTCTTGATGATAAAATAACCATCAAAGAGAAGAAAAGGCTCTTGGTATGTTTTCCTTTCTAATTGAACTAAAGTTGCTTTTCCACATCAAAGAGGAAAGTGACCCTATAAAGGTATAGTAAAAAATGCATGAACTTTTTGGGAAAGTTAATACTACTAAAGTCACCTGGAATTGGAGCTTTCCTCTCTTAAACTAGTTGAGTTTGATAATGTTGAAAACTCATGAGTTTGGGGCCAAATATTGCATCTTTTGAGGGAGAAAAGCAAGTTGATGCAAAATGTGTAAAATATGTCCTTGCTAATATTTCCCCTTCTTTTTAGATGTTGAACCTAATGTTTCATATGATTCCTATGTTCTTGGAATCTCAAAATACTTTTACTATTGATCAACTTTTTTATCTCCTAGTTCATTTTCAAGTGGCAACGCAAAATTGTGGTGGAACTCTACAAATACAGGCTCACGTAAATGAATTAAAATATAAGAAGTGGCTTCCTTCCAATAAGGAGAATTGTATGATGTTGCCCTACCTTAAGGTTTGAATTATAAATTGAAAGCATTTAAGTAAATTTTATTAATTTCATAAATTGTATTATGATATTATTCATTGTAGTTGTTTATTTCATATTTTATAAATTATTAATAGTTTCCATGGATGAGAAAGGAGGTTCATAACAACCCCATATATAGTTTAGAGCAACATGTGGATCTAGTTTAGCAACAAGTATCCCTCGATTTTAGCAATGAATTCTCTTGAAAGGCATGTTACAAATGAGGTATAGATATTGATCATTGCTATGTACTAATGATCCATCAGGTTAGAGCATGCTTGGAGTGCCAAAGGAAGGTCTCATATGGGCCCAAATATTGGCATCAAAGTTCCATCTAACTATACCATCTTTTTGTTGGCATGTTCTAGAGGTAGACCAAGTGATTCTGCCACCTTTATTGGCATGACCGATGTATTGGAACCTAAATCAACTATGCAATTGCGTATCAATTAATATCCATAGACTAGGGTCAGGTAGAATGGCATGGGTTTGGGACTACTAGAATTTAAAATCTATAGACACCAAAACCTAGGCACTTGTAAAAACCCCATTCACATTACACACTCCAAATTTTCATAATAAAATATATGCCTAAGTCCAAACTTAGGCATATGAATCCTACCCATTAAAAGTTTTTTCTAGATTTTTTAAATATGGAAAATCTGCCTAGGATACCCTACTTACCCACTAGACATGTTTCTTAGCCACATCACCATCACCCATTGCCACCTCTCACACACCCATTTCATCTTTATCCCTTCACATGAGACATCCCTTACACCTCACTCCACTTGCACTCACCCATTAGCCACATCACCTTAGTTAAGTGAGACACCCTAGGTGACTCACTATAACTACCCCTTCCATTTGGCAGCCCTGGATTGCCACTTGGTAATTCTAGCTTGCCACCTTCCTTTCCCTCCAAAACCCCAAAATTACCTAAAATGCAACACCACCCCATCAAACAAAGGAGGTTGAGAGAATAAACCATTAGAATATCGAAATAACACTAGCATATTTAAAGCCCCAAAGCACTCTTTTTGGAGCTTTCTACCATCCAGACTCAATCGTCCATCTGCGGTTACACAATCGCAACCGCCATCATGCGGTTACCTAACCGTCATTTCACGATTTCCCAGCCATAACCGCACTCCCATGGTTGCTCAGAACACATCCAAAATTTCAAATGACGTAGATCAATAAGATTTTAACTTATTGGTAAGACATTTTAAGTTTCATTTCCATGTTTTCTGCAAGCATCCATTCAAGGGTTTTTATTTGCATTGATTTTTAATCATATATATAGGTTCTATTGACCCTTTTTTGACTTTCATGTGTGCAGGAGATAGGTACTTGGAGAGCTATTGAAGCTAGGAGTGGTCCCACATCCAGGATACAAAAGCCCACTCACCCTTGGAGCTATAGTAGAGGAGCAAAAGATACCAATTTGATTTGCTTGGAGAACCGAAGATCATTATTTGAGCACTTGTACTTTATAAAAATAAAGCATTATAATACCCATCCCCAAACATTGGGGCATGAAGCATTGTAAATTGGGATATTAAGGCTCCCCCGTTCTAATATAAAAGAAACATTCTTTTTATTATAAGTGTTCACTTTCATGTATGTGCTTTGGTGTTGAATAATTTGCTACAAAAATTACGATCAGGGTGGGACCCCCTAAGGGTTCTATTTGTTGTTGCCTTACTGGTTTTTGTTACTGATATGTGTTTATCTATGATTACAGGTTTTTGGAGCTTTGTCACATAGAGATCGATGATTAAAATCTATATTTCCATATGCCTTTTCAGCCTAAACCTGCATCTGAGGATCTGTGCATGTGTAGTTACAGAGCTGAACAACTGCGTGTTGGCATTTACAAATCTACACAATCGTGGACCAGTGGTTGAAGCCCTACAGAATCGTGGATTGGTGATGGAAAATATAATAGGGAGCAGTGAAAGGATCATAGGTCCATACATCCAAACTCTCCTTTCTTCTCTATTGCTTTAGGATTTCAATAAGTTAACTAGGAGTCTTTGTCCTTGTTTGCCCTTGTCTTCATCTAGGTCTTAGGTTAGGCATGAAAAAAATTAAAAGAACTTGCATTTTAGATTAGGTACTAGAGTATTTTCATAGCCTAATTAGGAATAATCCAAGCACATTTAAAGTTTTAGGCTTGTTTTACCTCATTCTCTAGTACACACCTAAAATCGCAAGTCTACGAATAGGAATTCCCAAACGTGCGCGCGTGGTTGGTTAACCGCCAAATAGCAATTGACCAGGCCCAAACGCCCAGTGGTGGTTGGCTCTGAGTACCATAACCCTAGAATATCTTGCTTGAAATTAGCCATTTGACCCCTGATATGTTTATGTCTACATTCATCTATTTTTGCTTTTTGCATTTAGGCAATAAACATAATTACATGGTAATTTGCATCACACCCTAATAAACAAAACCTTCACACACTTGCATGTGAACATTGGTAAGGTTGGATTTCATCACCAACCCCCAATAATTACCCCATTATTTTGCCAAGGCTGGTCTAAGAACCATCGTAGTCATGGAAAATAGCATGCATTCCTCTTCGAAGGGTGTATCGCTACCCATGGTGAACTAGGTGAGGACTGGTAGAACCTAGGCTCCCTCATCGGACTTGGACTTCATTACCAAGCCTTGATGGGTTTCACAACTTGGATTTCATCACCAAGTTAGTGTGTGAGAGCATCTAGGTGAAATCCATAGATTCATTATAGGGTCAAACATTGCACTTTTGTTTACAAAAGTAAAACAAAAAAAAAATCAAAAACTTCTCAAAACTAAAAAAAATCAAAACATTACGAAAACTTAGAAATATTTGTTTGTTTGTTTTATTTGCATGTTGTTTGTTTTACATTTTCATAATATTTTCATGCACATACTTATACATTTCCACCTCATCCCACCCTTAGCGTATGGTAAAAACCCGTAGTCAAGCTAGAAAGCAAGCTTAAGTCTAGAGTCAACCACCTTCAACCATGGAGTTTACTACTCAATCTTCCCAAGCCCTCGTCACTTCAGTGATAGGTCAAGCCAGTGTGGCCCATACTATACATCTAGACTTATCTGCTATCTTGTCTAGTGGTGCCCCTACTTTAGACATAGATATGATGCAAATATCTACTCATGCCACCATTTCTAAAAGTCTTAGGAGTGAGCCACCTATGCCATATAACGGTTGTGTCACGTATGTGGACATGGATGTTGTTAGGACTTATTTGAATGCAACTAGTCTAGTCTTTCCATCATTGCCTCCACCCACCATAACCATACCCACACATCCACTCAATCACATGTATGGTGCTCCATCAACACAACACACCATCATTCCATCATCTCCTCATCAACAACCACCTCTTCACCAACACACTATGCTCATTTTACAACAAATTTTGAATCACCTCACAAGCATTGAGCTACAATTGATTCATCATCAACCTCATCAACATCACCCACCTCATCAACCTCATCCACCTAGACAATCTCATTCAAATCGTCAATCTTGTACCTAGACCCCTCTATCCGAGCTCATGATGACCATATTTCACAAGTTGTAGGATGTAAAAATAATTATTTTACCTGACATACGTCCTATAAATACCAAAAATCATAAACCCAAGTCATATAGGGAAGATCATTATTACCTATATCATCGGCAAGTGGGCCACGACATCAACAATTGTTACACATTTAAAAATGTGGTCCAAGATGTTATCGACAAGGGGGACTTTCCCATAGACAATCCACCCACCTCATCTCATCAAAACCTCAGTATCCACCAAGACCGCAATGGGGATGCTTAAGGTATCACACCTTCCCCATGTAAATTTAAAAAAAAAATGCTCCAAAGGAACCAAACCCCTTTGGTCAATTAAAAAAAAAACAAAAAAATAATAATAAAATGGAAATATAGCTTAATAATTCACATCGCATTTCATACCTCAATTTATGCATCCAAATTTCACTGCATACATGCATTCATTCGTATCACTTGCCATATTAATCATCATTCTGTTAGTGTGGATAATTTTTAGCCCACAATGTCTTTTTGCCTTAAGCAAGGGCACCTCAGGTCAAACATTAGTCACCAATCCATCAACCAAAATAATTCGTAACTTTATTTATGATATTTTAATGATTAAGGGGTCCGCATAAGATAGGATAGGTATCGTATAGCCATCAACAATGATGATTATACGACCACTAACTATTTTATGTACACATTTTAATCTCAAAATATTATAGGGAAACTACCGCCATATCTTGCATAACACCTTGTTTGCTAAAAAAAATCTTGATGTTTTCAATCACTCAACCACTCCTAGTGTTTTGAGCAACCACCATTAAAAATCAAACAATATTTAGATGCAATAAGTTATTCATGGTCAATCAAGTTTCCTCTTGGACCACGTACATCAAAACACATTAAAATATTTTTAAGCTTAGGAATGACGAAGTCAAAAGTTGCTATTGTCATAAGGTGAAAGGTTTCCCCCATTCATCCAATTATGCACATGATCTAGAATACTAAATATTTTATAAAAGGACAAGCTCCACCTTCATCCAAAAAAAAATCCCTTGCTCTTCCTCAAAATGAGCAAGTACCCCAAAAGCGAAAAATCCCTTTGCTCTTCTTCAAAATGAGCAAGTATACCAAAACACATCCCAAAAGCATTAAAAATCTCTTGCTCTTCTTCAAAATGAGCAAGTATACCAAAACACATACCAAAAGCAATAAATATCCCTTGCTCTTCCTCAAAACGAGCAAGTATTACAAAAAGCATCCCAAAGCCATAAAAATCCCTTGCTCTTCCTCAAAATGAGCATGTATCCCGAAAATAATAAAAATGCGTGTTGCTCCATTACAAAATGAGCAAACTCCAAAAATAAAATCCTCAAAATCCAATGCAATAAAATAAGGGAAAGGAGCTTGAATCCCTAGAACTCTTAGTATCTCAAAAATCATGGGGTGATCCTCATTACAATAATGGGTTGAATGAAACCTACCTAGAAATGGGGTATCCTTATGCATGGTGCCAAGTCTGTCACATTAGCGACCTTATTTTGTACAGACCTAGGGACACTCACGGATGAGTTAGCTTATTGGTATAAGTTACAATTGATTAGTTTGACCCAAATCATGATTGCAAATGAACATTCATTGCACCCATAGTTGGTCCTTAAGAAATTTGACTCCACTAGGACATCCTTGACATATTATGAATTTGCAAAATTAATAGATGAGTTTGTTTGAGATCAGTAGGATGTTTGAGTCTATGAAAACAACTCTAGAATATTTATCTCTAAGGCAAACAAAGTCATAAGAAAGTTTCCATTCCATACCACCATCGCATTTCCACACATATATCATAGTCCATTTCATCCTACAAAATGTGGTCAAACCAATACTACTGTATTGGTGCCCCTAATTAAGCAATAAAAGCAAATTCTATTAAAAAATGGTTCATAACTTCTTTTAACAATTTTTAATAAGTTTTGTCCCTTTCCTGGTGCTTTCAACAACGTAAAAGGTTTAAAATGATTGTGGCATGGTGGTTATAGGGGCGGATTGCGCGAAGATCTGTGTGGCGGCTTCGGGGCGGACAACGCAGAATACTATGGAGGCCATAAAAAGCTGGACAGCCTGCTCGGATTTGTGGCGGCTACCGATTCCACCATGTAAACTAAAAAAAAAAACAATTTTTAATAAGGCAACACCATTCATTTATTTTCATACATCACCACCAATTACATTCATTCATAATACATTCATTTCATCACATGCACACCAAAAAAAAAAACTCAAACAATCCATCATTACACATATACATGCACAATCACATAAACAACCAACTATAGGGGGTTCAAGGTCCCACACCTTCCCCAATAATCACATCAATTAGTCAACCAACTGGGGGATTCAAGGTCTTCCACCTTCCCCAACAATCACATCATCAACACCAACTACAAGGGGTTCAAGGTCCCACACCTTCCCCAATAATTACATCAAGTAGTCAACCAACTGGGGGAAATCAAAGTCTTCCACCTTACCCAAAAATTACGTCATCAACATCAACTATAGGGTTTCAAGGTCTCACACCTTTCCCACCAGTTACATCAAAAAATCAATCAAGCAACTTGGGGGTTCAAGATCTCACACATACCTCAACAATCACATTTAACATTCATATTTCAAATTATCTTCTAGGTTCAAAAGGTTGTAGCCTTTTATCAAAGGCTGTACTCTTTTCTTCACATTCATAAACACAACACATCCAATTCCATTTAGTTTCTTGCATTCATCAATTCGATTCACTAGCTTAGATTCTCAAGCGAACCTTGTATCTAGTGATCTACTCTAGACACCTAGCGGTTGCAATGACTAGTTATCCATGCAATCTAGTAGGATGAGTAGATTACCATAAGGACATTCATCATTACATCAGTTCAAAAGGCTCCAAAGTAACCTAACTCCTTTGGTCACATTCAATTCAAAAGGCTCCAAAGGAATCTAATATCTTTGGTCAAAATTCAGTTCAAAATGCTCCAAAAAACAAACTCCTTTGGTCACATTCAATTCAAAACGCTCCAAAGAAACCTAACCCCTTTGATCAAATTTCAATTCAAAAGGCTCCAAAGGAACCTAACCCCTTTGGTCAAATTTCAATTCAAAATACTCCAAAGGAACGTAACCCCTTTTGTCAAATTTCAATTCAAAACACTCCAAAGGAATCACACTCCTTTGGTCAAATTAGTTCAAAAGACTCCAAAGGAACCTAACCTTTTGGTCAAATTACATTGCAAATGCTCCAAATGAGACACACCTCTTTGGTCAAATCATTTTAAAATATTCAAAGGAACCAAACCCCTTTGGTCAAAAGATCCTCGAGTGAACCTTATATCTAGTAATATACTCTAGTCATCTAGTGATTGTAGCAACTAGTTATCCATGCAATACGGTAGGATGAGTAGATTACCATAAGGAAACTAGTCATTACATCAATTCAAAAGGCTCCAAAGGAACCAAGCTCCTTTGGTCAAATTCACTCCAAAAGGCTCCAAAGGAACCAAAAATCCTTTGGTCACATTCAATCCAAAAGGCTCCAAAGATGCCTAATCCCTTTGGTCAATTTCAAAAGGCTCCAAAGGCACCTACACCTTTGGTCAAATTAATCCAAAAATATCCAAAGGTACCCCAATTCCTTTGGTCAAATTCAATCTCAACAAGGCTTTTGAAATAATCGAAGTGCTATAATCTCAACTCCCTAAGAAATCCATGCGACTAGACTGCTCCATGGGATAGAGATGTGTATTTCCTTCTTCCACTCAGCCTTAAGTGATCCTTGTATCTAGTGATTTACTCTAGTCCCCTAGTGGTTGTAGCGATTGGATATCCATACAATTTGGTAGGAGGAGTAGATTACCATAAGGAAAATCATTATTAACACAATTCAAAAAGCCCCAAAGGCACCTATCTCTTTGGTCAAATCAATCCAAAATGCTCCAAAGGTACTCAAAATCCTTTGGTAAAAAAAAAATCAATTAGCAAATATAAAACCACAAAAACATTATAAAATGCCCCCCAAAAAAACCTAAAAATCATCAAATCAAAATTATCAAGTGAACCTTGTATCTAGTGATATACCCTAGTCACTTAGCGGTTGCATCAATTGGCTATTCATGAAATCCGATAATATGAGTACATTACCATAAGACCACTAACAAAAGAAAAAATTTCCAAAGGTACCTCTATCTCTTTGGTCAAAAACAAATTCAACGAGCTCCTGAAAGAATAGAAGTGCTCTCATATCAACTCCCTAAGAAGACCATGCAGTTGGACTACTCCAAGGGATAGAGGTGTACATTTCCTTCTTCCACTTAGCCTCAAGTGATCCTCGTATACAAACTTATCCTATACACCTGGCGGTTGCAATGACTAATTATCCATGCAATTTGATCGGATGGGTAGGTTACCATAAGGTCCTTGAACAATGATTCACCTTGAGAAAGAATCAAATTGTTATCATCTCAATTCCCTAATAAATCCATACGGTTGGATTGATCCAAGAGATAGAGGTGTACAATTATCAATAATAGTCAAAATCATAGTTGTAACAAAAACAAAAACATTGATTTCATTCTAATCATTTTCACCTTTGTCATTTGCTTTTCTGCTTTCTTCATTTCATCTCTTCTGCATCGAATCATCGCTTGAGAGGGTAGTTATTAATCACAAAATTCATAATCAAAGTCAATATTCAAAACACTCAATGTTGGAAATTGCGTTCATTCAAGAATCATTACCAAAGACTATCATACACATTTTTTGTTGGGGAAGATCACAAGCAAAAAAATCTCAATCAAACAAACACTTGGTATACCTAAAGCCTAAGGTATATATTTAAGCCTGTCTACCGACGAATAGAAGGTTTGCCAAAATTAAGTTCATCAATTTGTCAAAAGTAATGATTCAACAATGAGCATATTTTCCATGATTGGGGAAACCCATGTTGAATTTTATTTGTGACCATCTTACACAACTCCCCTCCAAATGTAAATGGCTTTAAAGAAATACAAACCCCCTCAAACCAACACAAATGCATTCAAATGATCATCTCGCATCATCATATCTCAAGTGAACCTTGTATCTAGTGATTTACTCTAGACACCTAGCGGTTGTAGTGATTGGTTATCCATGCAATCCGATAGGATGGGTAAATTACCATAAGGAAACTTATTCAAAATTATTTCATATCATCACATTTGAAATTAAATCAGTTTGGTCCCTCAATTTTTGAGTGACTTGCATTCAAGCAAATTTTCCCAAGGTTGTCATTGATGCCTACTTTGTGGGGTTACAAAACATGAAAAATTCTTACTTCATCATTTTGCATTAAGGAATTTGATACAATCACTAGGAAAATGGGCTCCTAGGGTGATTGGTTCCTTTACTTCATCATCTTGCATGTCAATCATACCAAAAGGTAAATTTGCGACAACACAGGTCCACCCCAAACTTAGGGTATCAAGTTGATCTTCAATTTAAAAAATTTACATCCATCCATCCATCCACCCTTTTTCATAATCCACATTCGATCAATTGGCTTGTGGGTTTCATTCTTCACCCATTTTCCAATTGAGGGGTAAGAAAACAAATAAAAATTTTAAAAAATCATGCATTCTTTGCGATGAGAAGATTTGAGTCCATTTATCCATCCAATAAGGATAGGTGTCTCTTGTTTTTGCATCGCATTGTGTTTTACACAACATGGTACAAAAATGGGCATCTATAGACACCAAAACCTAGGAACTTGCAAAAATCCCATTCACATTGCACACTTCAAATTTGCATAATAAAATATATGTCTAAGTCCAAACTTAGGCATATAAATCCTGCACATTAAAAGTATTTTCTAGATTTTCTAAATTTGGAAAATCTACCTAGGATACCCTACCTACCCACTAGACATATGTCCTAGCCATATCACCATCACCCCTTGACACCTCTTACACACCCATTTCACCCTTTTTCCTTCACATGGGATATCCCTTACACCTCACTCCACTTGCACTCACCCATTAGCCACATCACCCCAGTTAAGTGAGACACCCTAGGTGACTCACTATAACTGCCCCTTCCATTTGGTAGCCCTGGATTACCACTTGGAAATTTTGGCTTACCACCTCCCTTTCCCTCCAAACTCCCAAAATTACCTACAAAAGCAACACCACCCCATAAAAAAAAGGAGGCTGAGAAAATACATTGTTAGGCTATCGAAATCGCACCAAGAGATCGCATGCATCCCAAAGAGATCAAAGATTTGAAGCCCTAGAGTGCTCTTTTTGAAGCTTTCTACCATCCAGCCTCAACTACCCATTCGTAGTTACATAGTCGCAATCGCCCTCGTATGGTTGCCTAACCACCCTTTCGTGGTTTCCCAACCACAATCATGCTCCTGCGATTGCTTAGAAAGCATTGAAACTTTCAAATGAGTAGATCGGTAAGCTTTAACTTGTTGGTAAGACTTGAATCTACGATCTTTGTAGATTAATGTGCACTAGGTCAAGTGGACCAATTGCTCAACATATGCTAGAGCCAAATGGGGATCAATTTTGCTTTCTACCCAAGCAATTTAACAAATATTACCAACCTTGGTAAATGAGAAATGACATCTCACCATAACATGGTTGTAGAGTGCTTTTAGGTAGTTGAAACTATATGTCCACATTATTAGTGCCAAAGAGTGGTGACATCATTTGCATTTTATTCCAAAGCTTGGTTGTCTATTAATACAATCATAAGTTGATACATCTTTCCTATGACAAAAGGTATAGGAAAATTCTATAAGACCCTTTAGTTTGTCATAAGTGATCTAGATCTTCTTGTATCCTATTCTATAAACTCAAATCTCAAGTTGTGATCAAATTAATTTATATAAAGTGCGTTCTTCATAAGTACAAACACATAAATAACTTGAGTCAAGTGATACGTAAGAGAACAAAGTTATATACAAACATTATTGATACCAATAATAATGTGTGTTGAAGTATGGTTGAGAGATACAAACTACTCCTTTGGTCTATCATATATTTTATAGCCCTTGAGTTAATATACCAAATTGGGCTAGGTTGTGAAACCACAACAAGAGATTGTATTGAATAGATATTTTTGTCGTTTAGAGTTGATATATTTTTCTACATTCCCATGTTGGCATTGAGGCACATTGCTCTTCTACTATTGAGGACCCTTCTTCTTCCCTCCTAATGGTTATTTCTAGTTCTTAGTGAAATAACCTTATGGGAAAGTGGTGTACTTATATTTATTAAGTGCATGCCCTAAATTCCCACATATATAGCAAGTTATATTATGATGTAATTATTTCCATTGTTGCTCTTATTGACTTTGTCTTTTATATTGTTGTTGTTGTCTATGAGGTCCATTACCTTTCTTTGAATGTATAGTTTCCTTAACTTTTGATGCCATACTAGGGCTTGTTCATATTTTATATTTCATTCATGAATTGTTTTCTCCTATTAAAATAAATCTACAAGTCTTATGCTAGGACGTTATTTTTTAACTCTTTATATTTATTTATTATAATAGTGGGCACTTAATTTGAATGTAAAGATGGCCATCAATCATTATGTTCAATGTTAGATAGTCGAATAAACTATTTTTGGATAACCATAGAGAATTAGGATTAGGCTAAAATATCTCTATATATTGTATTGTAATAAAAGCATAGGCATCCAAAAGAATAGCTTTTCTCATAAAGGAGATTTCCCCTTGAAGAAACATGTGATATTGTGTAAACTATCCAATGTTACCTATAGAATTATTGATTATTGTGTTCAGTCTATAAAATTGTGTTTATTTTATGGGTTTTATTATGTTTTTTATAAATTCTTGCTAGCAAAACCATTATATATGGTATCAAAAATCAGTCCAAGGACTGTTCATTAGGGTACCAAGAGTCCTTTTTCTAAAAAATTTCTAACAACCATAGTCATAGAGCATCCATCTAATAATTTTTAGTTAAAAACTTATATTTTTCTACAAATTATTAAAAATCACAATTTTATCTCTTTGTAATTTGTGTTATAGTCATCCTACAACATCAAATTATTCCCCCTATAATTATTAAATATTAGTGTAGAAACCTTGTATCAAGTGATTTAAAAAAACTTGTGAAGTGAGGGGTGATTAGACTCCAATACCTAGGACTCCCACAACACGTGTACATGGTTGTGATCTTCCATGTACTCTTAGGTATATAGGAATACCCCCTAGGAATAGAAGTAGCATTCTAATTATAGAAAGGCATTGACAATTTATGTTTTGTGGTGCATCATCAAGTGGTTATACTCAAGAAGTTACTCACATCATACCTTGAAGATGAGAGAGTGGCTACTAGAATGTTGGAATCCTTCATATTTAGTTCCTTAAAATATTAGGAAAAACACTATCTATGAATGAGATCAATATATCTGAACCAAACAAACCACAACCTAGCACACCCATAATAACACTTAAAAAGACTTATGGGCATACTAAGAGAGCAATTTAGATACCACTACAATTTTGACCTAATTTGAGTACTTTAAGCACCAAACATAATTATTCCATCAAAGCAATATTTTTAAAACTAGGACACGAAGGAACAAGGAACAAAGTTACATAAAAGAAGAGGAAAAAATGTGTAGATAATACAATACTTAAGTCGAGTAAAGATTTATTATAGTAGTTTATAGGAAAAAGTAATAGAGACTATGTAGAGAATTTAAGAGTTTGTAGGGGTTTTGGAAGTGCATAGAGCAAAAATTTGAAAGTTTTGGGTTTGATATCTCACAAATTATGAGAAATTTGGTGATTCTAACAAAATAGCCCCCCTTGAAGAATGTTGTAACTGAGGCCCAAACTTGTGCATGAATATTAAAAAAATTAGATATTGAAGACATTAATCTAAGACCTAACCTATTGTGTTTGACTCATCACTACAATAATTTTGATATATAGCAAGAGTAACATTTTTTAGCTACCCAAGAAAGGTTAATTTCTAGCCTAATGATCACCTCTTCAAGATGATCATTTTCATATATAGCACCCAAAACATTTTGTGGATACTTAGTTCCCTTTAAAATGGTAGTAGGATGGAGATCACATGACATTACCTTAGAAAAAGTGAGTGATAAGGTAAAGGAAATGAAACAATATAGATTAATGTGACTAGGAAGCCTTGACTAAAGGAATGCAAAAGCTTTAAGTAATTGATCAATATTAACAAAAATGTACCTCTAGGTAGCAACCTTCAATCTCTACACCATTAGCAATGAACTACAACAAGGAGTCCAATAGGGTGGATTCTAGTTCCATTAAATCCATAGGAAATCCATAAAATATTTTGGAAGGACAACATACCTTATCCAATCCACCACATACCATAGAATTAGATTTTTCCAATTTTGATGGAAAATATTCTTCTAGTTGGATATATTGCATAAATAAATATTGTAATTTATATCAAACATTTGATACTCTAGAAGTACTTATAACATTATTAAATCTAGAATAGAAATCAATAAAGTTCTATCAATGGTTCCAAAAATACAAGGGGAGAACATCTTCATGGAATGAATTATACACAAACTTACTTATTTGTTTCAAACCCAATGCATATGATAATTTTATAGGATCTTTGACTTAGCTTAGGTAAACTCACTTTATTTGAGAATACTAGAAGGAATTTGAAATTTTGGCAACTAGGATAGAATAGTTATTTGATACACTTTTACAAGTTGCTTCATTAGTGGCTTAAAGACAAAAACAAGGAGGTGAAAATGTTCAACCCAAAAAATATGGTGGAAATTATCAAGTTAGCAAGGTCGGCTAAAAAATAATAGCACAATGTTACACATATAAGTTGCCCTAACTAAAAAAGTTTCTAAAGCTTCTAATATCCCCTAGTGCAAGAAAATAAAACCATTCCCAACAACAATTGAGGAAGAGATGAAATATCATCAAGAGAAGGGCCTTGTTGGCCATTTTGTATTCATTGGGAATTTTGTTCAAGACTTTGGGTTCAACTTTTTAATGTAGCAGCAGTATATAGTTACATCTTTTTGTGATGTTTTGAATAATTATACATTTCTGATGCATGTTCAAAAGGTTTCTTTTGAATTTATCTCTGTAAAATATTAATGGAGAAATGTCTAAAAGAATGAAGAAGACAAATCCTGGAGAACTTGGTTAAAATCACCATATATTTACATTCGCCCCTGAGGAGAGGCGAACACCCCATTCGCATTTGAAGGGGATAAACACGTTTAAAAAATTACAAAGGCGAAAGCACTAAAGCGCAAGATCGCGTTCTCCCTAAGGGCAAACATGTTGTCCGCCCTTATTAATAGGTGAACGTGCTTGACGGTATTTGGAGGCATGCACACCCTAACCATATTACGTTCACCCAGGTTGAGGGGCGAACATTCGATTCGCCCTTCCCATGGGTGAACTAACATCTTGGTGTATTGGGATCGTGTTCACCCTTCCTAAGGGGTGAACGTCCCATTCACCCTTTTTAGGGGTGAACGTACTTCCATTATAGTCGCATGTGCACATTTCAGGTTGCAATGGGACAAAACAAATGTTGAGGAAAAAATAAGTATGGGCGAATGAAAATTTTGTCAAAGATGCTAAGTTTATGAATTTAATTAAGGATGCCCTCAGTAACTCTATTTTGTGTATAACGAAGAGGAAGGCGAGAAGAAACGAGTTTTCATGATTTCCAATGTACCAAAGGCGCTCTAAAGAATTTAATGTCTTTTTGCAATCTGCACACCCTCACCCCAGTTACAATTTTTTAGGAATTTGTCTTTTCAAGAGGATGGATTTTCAAAGAATTCAAGGAGGATTTTGCTAGTTTTATCTTTGATCTTGGGACATTTTATTCTCCTATGTATTTAATGAAAGAGGCAAAAACCTCTATAAATACTAGACAAATTTCATTGTAAGAGGAGGTTAGACATTTTGCGAGATATTTCTCTAAGCTCTCTGCATTCATACAGGGCCTTAGTTTTTTGAAAATGCAAGTGATCTTGCGTGTGTTTACTTTCTATGTAGTGTGCTTCTATTTTCATTTCCTCATATTATTTGCTACTCAGTTTAAATTCTATCATTGGATTTAAAATTTCTAATAAGAAGGTGAATGCTGGAGCGTCATTTTGATAGTTGTTATGGCCAGAACATGAGTTTGTTTTATTTAGTTTTCTTTTATAAATGCTACTTTGTGCTTGGGTTTTTTTCCTGCTAGTTAGTCTAACACCAGTCCTGTACTTTGGCCTGTGGCCATATTTCCCATTTCTTTCCACATTTTTCCAATTTCTTTCTTGTATCCTTAGTATTTTAACAAGTGTAGGATTTAGTTAGGGAACCAATCCTCTCTGGATATTGGCATGAAGGACATTTCTTTCCTTTGACATTTCAATGTTGGTCTTATCTAGGGAGCATAAACGTAATGTTTAGATATTAGGCAGATATTTGACCAACAGTTTTTGGCATGCCCGGTGGTACCGTAAAGTTCCACTTCCATTAGTGTTAGGTTTGGTGTTCACCTTTCCACTGAGATTAGAACATCTAGTGACTAAAATTTTATCCAAAACTTCATAGGTGTGAGGACGGCGAAAGCTATCTCTCATGAATACAAGATCGAAAGCCAAGAATCCTGATAATCAAATTGAGTTTTATGAACTTGATATCCAAAGCTTAGGAAAGCATCCTCAAATAGCCACTTTTCAAGAAACATATTCACTCCCTCATATCCCATCCATATCATCTATTTCATCTTCTTGGTTAGTTGGTGTGTTTTTCACTCTCGTAAGTCTAGTGAGTACTGCCACCAATTTTTCTTAGCCTTCGCCTAGTACAACCACTAGCGCTCCGTAGGCTACTCCCCATATTCCCGTTCACATGACCCAGAATCCCCCACCACACCAAAAATAGCTCCCAAGGTAGTTCCCCATATGGAACAGCTCTGGAGCCTTGAATTTGTAGGCGTAGAATCCAATACCTCAAGTTTCTCTGAAGTCTTTGCCAACATATGATGGTACTGAGAAAACTACATATGAGCATATCCAAAATGTGGCTTCTCTTACAACTATCCATGATATAACTAATGAGGATGTAATGATAAATTTTTTTATTTTATTGCTAAGAGGAAAATTGCTATATTGGTATTGATCCTTGTAGCCTGGTACCATTACTTCACGGGATCAATTGGCAGAGTTGCTAATTAAGAATTTCCATGAGCAAGCTGACCCATATTCTTTGCTACACCATTTCACCATGATTCAAAGACATCCACAAGAAGATATTGTATATTTTAATGTCCAATTTGCATGAAGTTGGTAGAGGGTTCTAGATGGTTTACGATCGACACTCGAGCAAGCAACATTTAATTATCTCTGAGCACTCAATACTGATATCGGTATGGTGGTGCATCAAGCCAATGTGACCACCCTCCCATATCTATACACACAAGTTCAAAAGGATGAATCTGACCTAATTGTTGTGGGAAGACTTCCTCCAAAGGTAACAATGCCTATTCTCCCTGATCTCCCATAATATATTTACTCTAATGCATTCTCACAGCCCATGTCGTCCATGCATCTAGTCCCTTCATGGAATTTAGGCCCCATGCAAGTGGCCCCTATCCCTGTACCATAGTCATTAGCTATGAGCTTTCCATAATTTCCTACTCTGTCTATACCTCCACAACCTTCATCCATTTCTTTTCCAACATTCCCAGTGCCTCCAACCCCTTTACCATTACCCACGTTGCAAGCGCCTTTGTCATTGCCAGCACTGATCCCATTGCCTAATTCGGATCCCCTCATCGCTTTGTTACAAGAAGTGAAATCTAATAATGCAGATTTGAGGATGATATATAATGAGCTTACAACGATGAGGAAAAACAAGCTGAAGTTGAGTTCCGATCAAGGAGATTTCAAACTCTGTCAATCACCCAAGAGCAAGCGTCTACCAGCAGGGGACTTAAGAAAAATATCTTGGTGTAAGTAAATGATGAAGTTAATGTGTCCAAAAGAGCATATTGGTGTCCTACATGCAATGATCCTCACGGTGAAGATACATGTATGGTGCATTTGAACTATGTTCAAAAATTGACAAAAAGTTCCTCGGGTGGGCAAGTTAATATGATTCTAGAAGTGGAGCATAATTGTATGATGCCATCCCTGGAGCAAGTTTCAGTCCTCACTAGGTCTAGGAAGAAGCCGATGACTGTTGATCTCGTGAAATTGCAACCTTTGAAACTACTTGTAGAACCAAAAGCACAGGAAGAAAAATGGTCATCCCTGGTGAAGACTCCTAATGTTAGAACCAAGGGACCTAATGCTGTTAAGGTGAAAGATCTGTTTCCTAGGTAAGCTTAAGATAAAGTGTAAGCTAAACCTTCAACTTCACAACCTACGACGACCGCTCCAATTTCTAGCGAAACAAAAGAGCAAGCTAAGGAGAGACTCAAGTATCCTTCGTTAACTAAAAGGTAAAGGGTAGAAGCTACGCATCAGTATTGAGATAAGTATCGGCGGCCCCTGGAGGAAAAAGACTCAACTACTTAGAGCTATAGTATTATGGAAGAAATGAAGAAAATCCCAACAAGGATTAGCTTGTACGACGCATTGTTGTTACCTATGCAGATTGATTTGTTACAAGAATCCTTGAAGACTACTAAGGACCAAAACAAATATCGTTCACAAACAGTCTTGGCTCAGGTGCTCCCCACTTCAGTCATAGGGAAAAATAGGCCTCCCCCATTTTACTTATCCTTGAGAATATAAGGGTGGATCGTGCATAATTGCATGATTGAATCCGATGCTGCAACTACTATCATTCCAAAGGAAATATGCGAAGTAATGGGGATGGAGTATACAAGGAGTAGTCCAAGAGTGTTGCAGTTGTATGGAACTCTAGTCAAGATTTTTGGGGTAATCAAAGATATTTTGATTATGCTCCATAGCATGCCTCAAATTAATGTCATCCAGGAGGTGGTGGTTGTTTATTTGGAGCCCTATTTAAGCATGTGTCTTTCAAGGGAATTTACAGCTAAGCTTGGAGGTTATATTTCCCTATGTTATTCACATTTAGAGATACCATTCAAGGGAAGGTGAATCCGTATTCATAATGAGAAGCCTCCACCTTTTCATATTGAAAATATAGAGGAGGTAAAACAAGCTCCAGGCACGGTAAATATGATGACCAAAGAATTGGAGGAAGTTGATCTGGTTGAAGAAGCACTTGATGAGCTTCGCCTAGAGGAAGAGTTTCAACTGACAGATTTCAATGCTATGATTGGGATAGATATTGGTTTTTATTCAATCCAAAAGACAAGACAGTCCAAAAAGAAGGTCCTTGAGTCACCAGAACCTATTTCACACCAGTTATGAAAGTTTTTCTTTGATGGCGCTCGATGTGAGAATGGTGTAGGAGTAGGCATTGTATTGATTTATCCTGAGGGAATACAAAAAAATTATTCCTACATATTGACTTGGAGCTGCACAAATAACATGACTGAATATGAAGTGCTATGCCTTGGCTTGAAGAAAGCGAAGAAATTGGGAATTGAACAATTGCAGATTTTTGTTGACTTTGAGCTTATTGTCAATCAAGTTACAAATATATGCATGAGAAAACAACATTATTTGAAGGGTTACAACAAAAGAGTATGGGATATGTTAGAATTATTTAAAGCTCTGAATATTCAGGTGATTCCTTGAGAGCAAAACAGACATGCTGATATTTTAGCTTCCCTTGGCGCTAATTTTTCTCCTGCTGAGCAAGTGGTCCGAAAGCCAAAGACAGTTAGAGTAATTTATAGGCCTTCCATTCCAGATAAGAATCTCTATTGGCAAGTGTTTGATAATGATGAGCAAATAGTGAATTTTTTGCTCAAAGAAGCTGCTAATGCTGATGATAAAGTCCTTATGGAGGAAGAAAATAAAGCAATTATTCAGTTAAAAAATAATCATATTCCTAGGGGATTGATTTCATTAGAGAGCTTTTTTTATCACAATGATAGGGCTGATAAACATAAGATTAAGGTGGATGCTAAGGAATATAAAGAGTTGCAGTTGGAACCAAGAAAGATCATTAAGATTGGTACTGATTACGAATTGGATGAGATTGAAGGCATTAGAAATATGTGCTATGAATATCCAGATATTGTAGCATGGAGTTATCAAGACTTGAAAGGACATGACAAGAATGTGATTCAACACACAATTGAGCTACAAGGAGTTAAGTCTTTTTGATAGAAACAACATCTTGTCAATCCTAAGATTGAGATCCTCTTGAAGGCATAATTGTTGAAGATGCTAGAGGTGAAGATCATTTATCATATTAAGCATTCTACTTGGGTAGTGAACCTGGTTCATGTAAGGAAGAAGAATAGATACATACGTTTGTGCATTTATTTCAAAAATTTATACCAGGCATCACTCAAGGACCATTATCCTTTGCTTCAGATAGACCAAATTCTTCATGTTGTGGCTGACACCTAGAGATTCTCGTTGCTAGATGGCTTCTCCGGGTACAATAAAATTTGGGTAAAATATGAGGATCAATATAAGACAACATTTAATACTAAGTGGGGTACATTCGCTTACCAGTGGATGCCCTTTGGGATTTCAAATTCTGGCGCTACTTTTCAGAGATCCATGGACATCGCCTTTGGTGAGTTGCTAAATAAAATCAATCTTAATATATCTTGATGATATGATGGTATTTTTACATGCAGAACAGATCATGTTACCCATCTGAGGCAAATATTTGAGAAGTTCCAAGAATTTAGGATTTCCATAAACCCAAATAAGTCAATTTTTGTGGTTAAAGGGAAGTTACTGGGCCATGTGGTCTCGAAAGAAGGATTGGCCATAGATCTTGCACGGGCTGAAGCGCTCATGAAACTGTCATTACCCGTTAATAAGAAAAACTTGCAGTCCTTATTTGGGAAAATAAACTTTATTCACAAGTTTATTGTTGACTTTGCTCAAGTCGTCAAGCCCATGACTGAGCTTTTGAATAAGAATGTCGAGTTTAAGTGGATAGAAGCCAAGAAGCGAGCATTTCGAGAAATCAAAGAGATAATTACTCAAGCTCCAATTTTGATTTATCTTGACTACTCCAAAGACTTCATCCTCTATGTAGTAGGTGAGCAGGAGAGTTATGCGGCCATACTAACACAAAAATAAGATGATAACGAGGAGAAGCCAATTGCTTTTCTAAGCCAGGTTATTGCTTCACACCAGGAGAAGTACAATTTTATAAAGAAGTAAGTTTATGCAATAATGAAAGCATTAAAGAAATTTTGCTACTTTGTTTCTCAAAGTAAGACTGTAGTTTACGTCATCCATCCTTATGTTCAAAAATTTATAGTCCAAGGAGAATTGGGAGAAAATATTTTTGATTGGATCACAAAAATCCAGGAGTACGATTTGGAGATCCAACTGATGAAATTGGTTTGTGGACATGCTCTATGTCAAGAGTTGGCCAAAAGCGCTATTGTTGAAATGACTGAAGCAAGTCATGAAGATGTAATGTGTGTAAATCACATAGTAGGTGATAAATTTTTGACAAAGGAATTGGTTTATTACTTTACTTTGGGAAGATGTCTAAACCATCTTGATCCCTCGCAGTGCCGACGATTCATATTGCAAGCGCTCAGGTATGTGCTATTGCCTAATGGATTATATCATAAAAATATATATGGTGTATTACTCAAGTGTGTAAAGGCTTCCGAAAAGGAAATTTTTTTGGAGTTCCATTCTGGGCTATCAAGAGGGCATTACGCAGGCAAACCCATGGCCTTGAAGATTATTTAGGTAGGTTATTATTGGCCTACACTATTCGTCGATTCACACAAGATAAGCCAACAGTGCGATAGTTGCCAAAGATATGTGGGCCAAATCACAAAAGGAGCATTATCGCTACATCCAATTCAGGTGGAAGCACCCTTTTAGCAATGGATCCTTAATTTTATCGATGTTATTGATCCACACTCTTTTGTGGAGCACAAAATATATCTTAACGACAACGAACTACTTCACCAGGTGGGTAGAAGCCATACCCACTAAGAAGGCTGACCAGGCGATGGTGATCTCTTTTTTGGAGAGTCTTATCACTTGTTTCGGTATACCAGATTCCTTAGTAACTAAAAATGGTACTCACTTTATTGGAGCCAAAATTATAGAATTCGCTAGTAGATATGGTATTTATCTGAAGACATCTTCCAATTATTACCCATAGGGGAATGGATTGGCCGAGTCTACTAACAAAAAATTGCTACGAATTCTAAAAAGGATGATGGGCAGTAACAAGAGGAGTTGGAATTTGTTATTGAATCAAGCACTTTGGGCCGACCACATTTCAGTAAATAAGTCTATAAAGACCTCTTCGTATGCTTTGGTTAGCGCAGTTGCTAAAATTACAAGAAGAATAGGCTTACCTGGATTTTTCCAAACATTCTGCAGAGATGAAGAAATGTTTTAAGAAAAAAACAAGTGACCGAAGTTTTCAAGTGGGTGAACTAGTGCTAAAATGGAATGAGAAGAAATAAAATCCTGGAAAGAACCATAAGTTTGATGCCATATGGGAAGGAACTTTTTGGGTCTCTGTAGTAAACTCTACCAATGCTTATCATCTCTGTGACATGGATGGTTACGAGCTCCCCATTTCGGTGAACGACCTTTATTGAAGGCCTATGTTATGTAATTTTGATTTGCTAAAGGTAACACTTTGTACATATGTAAATATTCTCTTTGTATTTAATGATTTTTGTATATAAGGGGATATATATATTTCTAAAAAAGAAAAAAAAAGAAAGAATTTTTTTTTTTTGCCCCAAGAACAATTTAAATTTCTTTGTTCACCCGAAAAGGGAGTAAGTCTGAGTTCAACGATAGTACATATTAAATGAACTTCATGTTCGCACTTTAAATGGGGCTAACGGGATGTTCACCCAGGTTAAGGGGTGAACATACTTTTATAACATCACCAGGCGAAAGAGAAAGAAAAAAGAAAAAAAAGGGAAGTTTCATTGGTTTTTTTTTCCCTTAAAGCTTGCTTTAAAAAGCGAAAAAAAATATCTTGCCATTTTTTAAAGTCGCTAAATAATAGTTGAGCACCCAAGAATTTTTGCCAAGGGAGGAGATAGCATTTTTGGGGCACGTTGTGAAATAAATACGCCTCTAGGTTACGTGTCAGTAATCGAAAGCGGGAAGCATCAGAATTCAATCATAGTTTTAAAACGTGGGAAGTGCTCAAGTTTAGCTTTTCGAGGTGACTACAAGATTAAGTATTGGTAGGCGAACGGCTAGGTTGGCTCCCCTAGTAAGCTTCAGGTGCTAGGGCACACTTTTATAGGTATGATTGTGCAACGCAGAAGCACAAGTCTCTAGGAGAATCTAGAGATGAATTGAAGGGAAGGGTTTTTGTGCCTTGGAAATAGTGTATGAGTGGTTTTTCAAGGATTATTCCTCTCTAAAGATGTGCCTGCATTTAATTTTGTAATCACTGTAGTAGCTGGCAACACTCCTATAAATTTTGGAAGGTAAAAGGGCTAACCTTGTTTTCCCTTATTATTTTAAACTTTTTTGGATTTGTTGTATCTTGCATTTCCAATGCAGAAGAAATTTTTTAGAATAATTTTCAAAGGTTCTAAAGAAAAAAATTGCAGAGTCACTTAGCGCTTTATCAGATAGGATGAGCATGGTAAAGAGCCCAGTAAGGCATAGGAGGTTGCAGGGGCAAAGTCGGTTAAGAATCGGGAAAGAAGTTCTAGGGCTAAGAAATCTCGAAAGAATGACTATGTCGACATGGACCCCTATAAAGATAAAATGGTAGAAATCAGGGATTGTTTGATTACACACAAGGGGTTTATCGGTTAAGGGAAGAGGTTGAGACTGTGGTGATCTAGGGGGTTTCATTTAACAGTTGGCTCACAATGCCTCATAATTCACAACTTTCATGGTATCTATGTTCACCCGTGCACCCATGCCCTGAGCTGGTACAACTAATTACACAGTTTTATGATCCTTTTACCAAAGCTGTGCAAAATGCGTAGAAAGAAATCCTCTTTACAATTACACCAGACGAGGTCCGAGAGGCTTTTGCATGTGGGTTGAAGGTCCCAAGTTATGCAATAAATAAGAAAGTTCATATAGACAAGCAGGAAGATAGGTATGTTTCCACAGTGAGACAATTTATGGAGACATAGCTTTTCAAGGAGCAATAGATGAGGAAACTACCAAATTTGCCTAAATCACTTTCAAAATTTAAGAGCCAAGATATTTATTCTATGCTTTCTTGGATTGTTGGGTTACCCTCGAACAAGATAGTGCATAAATGGCAGGTGGCTATGGCTCAAAGCATTTGCAAGGTGGAATTTTATTCTCCTATATCTATGAGATAGGGTGGAAATCTAATTTATTTTGATTGGGCTGAGTTTATTTCTCAAAGGCTTAATTCAAAATTGTAGAATTTGTAGGAAGGAAAGTCTAAATCAGTTTGACACACTTTACTACTGGTCTGGTTCTTTTTCTTTCAGATGTAGCATCACTTTTCTTTTATTGCAGTAACACAGTTGAGCAAAAAAAATGAGCCCTTACCTGTTTACAAGTGGATCATGTGTTGAAGAAATGAGAGTCTGTGTACAACTTTAATAGATGGTTTCTGGGGCCTACGATTGAACTACTATGTGTAAACTGTGATAGGGTACCACGCGACTTCAGGGATGCCATTGTTTCAAAAGATAGGGATGATATATTTTTTCTCAATCAAGGCGTGGTTGTTTGAATCTTCGGGTACACAGATAAACCATTTTTGTTGCCTTATTTTTCTATTGTGAACATTTTTGCAATGGAAGTTATGCGTTATGTAGATTACATTAATGACATATATAGTGCTAGGCAAGGGAAGAAGACAACCTATACTATGCCTTTTAATTTTGGGAGTATCAAAGTGAACCAGGTTGGGCAAAATTACCTTTTGACCGTGGTGCTTTAGGACCTGGGATTAATTGAATTTCCGCAGTGATGGTGTTATGACCCTCTCGACAAATTTTTGGAAGTTATCAAGGCAAAGACATTTCATTGCTGCCCACACCCAGATATTCAGAAGCGGCATAAAAATTTTTATGGGCCAGACATGAACTGTCACATAAATAAAATGTCCTCCCTTCCTCCATGGCATGATTATTATGAGCAGGAAGTGGAGTATAATCCTAAAAAATAAAACACATATTCCTCCTCTTGGTCTATTTTGAACTATTAAGGAAGCTAACCTAACATGGAGCAAGGAGAAAATCATGAACTGGTGGATGATGCGCATTCATCGCAGGAAGCCATATGTTGCTTAAGGGTTGAAGCTTAATACTTAGTTTTTTGAAGCTTATGATAAATTTATGGAATCATATCAACCCATTTATTTCACCATAATTTTGCCACAAAGCTTTCAACAGTCTGAAAGTTGTGAAAGCGAACCTGAGCAGGAGGACCCAATGGTTGAAGATGAGACCGAATAAGAGGATGAAGGGGAAGAGTAGTATATTTTTTGAAGACGGTCTCAAAGGATGAAGCACCCTCAAGAGGAGGTTGTTACACCCAAGCAACAAAAATAGTCGATGGCGCCCCCATTTCCAAAATCAGCCAAATGTCCACAAACTAGCGTAGCCTTTATGTCTACTGTTATAGTGCCCATGGCTTTTGGTGCCACAATTTTTGTCGTGTTGAGTTCTACAGTTGCTTTTGTGCTGATGGTGAATCCTTCACCCAATAATGAGTTCCCTACTTCATTTGCACAGGTCTTTCCAATGGCGCAACCAAAGGAAGAGGAGCAAATTTTTGAGGATTTGCATGTCAAAATTTTGGATGAGGAAGTAGCTCTCGATGTTGAAGAGCTAGAAGGAGAGTGAGAAGATGAGTTAGTTGCACAACCTCATCCATCATCTGAACAAGTGGTGCTTGTGTCCAAAGGTACGTCATCTCTTCCCTCTTCTTCTCTCTCTCATGGAGCACATAGTGGTTTCTTCTTCGATTCCATTCGTTATATTTTTTGTCCTTTCCACTCTCTATATCTCCATCCTTTGGTGTTATGTATATTTCATTTTCCATGGTATCCTCTTCTACTTCTACTCCTTTCACTTCCAAAACCACTGTTGCTCCTTCTTTTGTTCTCACTCCTTCGCCCTCTGTTTCTTTTAGTTCATATGCATATGGTTCCAATCCCTTTTTGCATCCCCTTCCTTAGGTTGTCACTAACTCTACTATCATCTCTGTTAGTATGCAAGCTCCACTTAGTATTAGCATAACTCAGCAACACTTGTGTCTACCACCTCATTTGCCCTTTCTCTCTCTTCCACTATTCCCACATTCGTTCCTTCATCTCTACCCATGTCGTCCATGTCCACTAGGTCAGCCATTCATAATTTTTATCTCTTTTACATCATTTTTGGAGCTACAGACTATCCCAGATGTGCAGGTAGCCCGAAAGCAGCCAGATGTTGAAAAACTAAATCAGGCGCACCTGATTTCTTCTCAATGGTTGAAAAGTATACGATGAAAAGAAGCTTCGGTGCCAATTAGGCCAATCAAGAAGGTGGATTTCGATCCAATCACCAAGGAGGATCATGTTACAACATTCACTCTATTGGTCCAGAAACCCCAAGGTGAATTCTAGCCTAAAGATTATTTTTTTAAGACTATAACTGAAGATCTAATGCGAATTAATCCCATTAAGAAAATGGGTAATATGTAGATGGATATGAGTTCGTTGTATCTGCACGGGGAGCATTATAAGGAGAAATATTTTGAATAGAAAGCCATGCCAGTTGCAATATTTTAACATGACAGTGTTAAGGACACTCGCCTACGCTCCGTTCAGAATTCTATAAAATTGGTTGCGCACATTGTTAAGGTACTGCAGTACTTATGGGAAGCACGGATATAGATCCAACTTGGGAAACAAACAATTAATTTCATGGAAGAACTACTTTCACCCTATATGGAGACGGTTGTAAAAACACAAGCTTTTTTAATACTACTTTGCATATTCACCCTCTCAGCGAGATGGATTACGCTTGGTCCCGAGCAAATAACACTGCGGAGATACTTTTAGTGCATGGACCTAGTAAGGGAAGGACAGGATATTCTTAATACAATTGAGTGTGAGCATATCATTTCCATATATTATTTTGAGACTATTGACTAGTTGGGTTTTACCACCTTTTTAGATGAGTGGGGTGAACCTCTTCCAATGGAACAGTTGTAGGAACTCTAGCGTACGTTCATTGAAGATACTTCAAAAATTGATGCCTTGAAAGAACCCCTTGTTGAAGCACAGGTATTGCCTTTGATGGAGAAGTATACACACTTGGAGCTGTCACTTTATGAATTGGCTCAACGTTCAAAGTGTCTATTCTTTATAGATGTGTAGAATCTTCACTTCGTCTATGAGTCCCTTAGTGTTCGTTGTTTGTTCAGCATTGATGCTTGGCGAGATGTTATTCGTGCTTATGAGATTATTTTAGAGACCATCATGGAGCAAGAGGAGAAAGTGGTGGCATATTGTGAGGCAACGATGAAAGTAGCAGCGGAGGCTGAGCGTGCTGAAGTACTCAAGGTTGCAGCTGAGGTAGAAGAGGAATAATGCACAAATAAAGCAACATAGAAAAAGGTGTCCATAACAAAGAAGACAACTCTGGCTAAATTAGTTGCATCAACTTGAAAAAAGGACTCTACACCCAATGGATAAAGGCCTGGAATCGTTTGCATCCATGCGAGCTAGATACCCCGTGAGTCGCCAAGAAATTTTGGCCATTTTGTATTCATTTGGAATTTTGTTCAAGACTTTGGGTTCAATTTTTGAATGTAGCGGTAGTATATAGTTATATCTTTTTGTGATGTTTTGAATAATTGTACATTTCTGATGCATGTTCAAAAGGTTTCTTTTGAATTTATATTTGTAAAATATTAATGGAGAAATTTCTAAAAGAATGAAGAAGCCAAATCCTAAAGAAGAACTTGGTTAAAATCACCATATATTTACGTTTTCCCCTGAGGAGAGGCAAACACCCCGTTCGCCTTTGAAGGGGATGAACGCATTTAAAAACTTACAAAGGTGAAAGCACTAAAGCACAAGATCACGTTCACCCTAACATTGGTGTGAACACATCGTTTGCCCTTATTAATAGGCGAACACGCTTGACGGTATTTGGAGGAGCTCGTGCTTGAACCATATTACGTTTGTCGAGGTTGAGGGGCAAACATCCCATTCACCCTTCCCATGGGTGAAACAAAATTTTGGTGCATTGGGATCATGTTTGCCCTTCCTAAGGGGTGAACATCCCATTCACCCTTTTTAGGGGTGAACGTAATTCCATTATAGTCGCACAGGCGCCTTTCAAATTGCAATGGGGTGAAACAGATGTTGAGGCAAAAATAAGTATGGGTGAATGGAAATTTGGTCAAAGATGCTAAGTTTATGCATTTAATTAAGGATGCCCTTAGTAACTCTATTTTGTGGATCACGAAGAGGAAGGCGAGAAAAAATGAGTTTTCATGATTTCCAATGTACCAAAGGCGCTCTAAATAATTTAATGTCTTTTTTGCAATCTGTGCACCCTCGCCAAAGTTATAGATTTTCAAGAATTTATCTTCTCAAGAGGATGGATTTTCAAAGAATTTGAGGAGGATTTTGCTGGTTTTGTCTTTGATCTCGGGATATTATATTCTCCTATGTATTTAATGAAAGAGGTGAGAACCTCTATAAATACTAGACAAATTTCATTGTAAGAGGAGGTTAGACATTTTACGAGAAATTTCTCTAAGCTCTTTGCATTAATATAGGGCATCAAATTTCTAAATTTGCAAGTGATCTTGTGTGTGTTAATTTCTATGTAGTGTGCTTCTATTTTTATTTGCTCATCTTATTTGCTACTTTGTTTAAATCCTGTCATTGGATTTAAAATTGCTAATAAGAAGGTGAATGCTGGAGCGTCATTTTGATAGTTGCTATGGCCAGATCATGAGTTTGTTCTATTCTATTTTCTTTTATAAATGCTACTTTGTGCTTGGGTTTTTTTCCTGTTAGTTAGTCTAACACCAGTCTTGTACTTTGGCCTATGGCCATATTTCCCATTTCTTTCCGCATTTTTCCAATTTCTTTCTTGTAACCAGACCTCTCTGGATATTGGCACAGAGGACATTTCTTTCCTTCAGCCTTTCAATGTTGGTCGTATATAGGGCGCATAAATGCAATGTTTAGCAATTAGGCAGATATTTGACCAACAGGCCTTTGAAATGATTGTTATGAAAAATATAGTCCATGTCATAAATATATTAAAAAAATTATAGTTCTTGTGCTAAGTCAACCACGACCTCTACTAACCCTGATGCAACAAATTATAGTTAAAATAGTGAATAATAAGAGGACTTTGATGCTACCAAGTAACCCACTCTTGAGATATCCTTGTAGGCCTTAAAAGGTATGACTACACCTTAGACTTTGAGGGCATGAAGGTACTTCCAAAAATATCTTCTAACATGTTTCATTGACATAGGTAGTACTCATGACTTTGTTGATCCTAGGGTGCCTGAATGAGCAAATTATTACTTGTAACCATGCAATAGATTTGAAGTCATGATATCTAATAGAGGAACTCCTCCTTGCAAATAGAAATATCCCAAAATTAAAATTTAAGTTGAAATATGTGTTGGACATTTTGAGTTCCTAAGCTAAGAGTTGTCACTGATGTCAAAAGGATCTATGTAAGCTAACACTATGTTTGTGTAGAAGCAAAGGTTTTGATCAAAGGTTCAAGAAGGGATGCATGGCATTTGGTTCTAAAAGGAGCTTCAAGGGAAGCTTAGCAAAAGGTTTTTATTTAAAACCATGGATGGCAGATTTGAAATGGGTTTTTCTTAAAACCCAAGTTGGCTTTTCGTTTCATCGAAAAAGGTGCCCCGATGATGAAGAAATTTAATTTCAAAGGTTTTATTTAAAACCATGGATGGCAGATTTGAAATGGGTTTTTCTTAAAACCCAAGTTGGCTTTTCGTTTCATCGAAAAAGGTGCCCCGATGATGGAGATATTTAATTTTAAAGATTTAGTTTAAATTTTAATTTATTTAAAATTTAAATTTTAATTTTAAAATTAAATTAAAAGAATATTCATCGACGTCATAAAGGAAGGTTCAAAAGCACCGATGTTTCCAAGCTAAGGGAAGGCATATATATATGCCATTAAATTTTTGAAATAAATCATCCTTGCTCGATTGAGATTTACGATTTGCTTTTGCGAAGGAAGAGCTCATGTTATTTTCGTTTTGTGAAGCAACGAATATTGAAAGTGAACCGCGTCCATTTTCCAAAGCGTGTTGGGTAGTGTGGCCTAGTGGCAGCTTGGTTTGTGCAAAGGTGTTGGTGGTAGGAAGGTTAAGTGTTCGATTCCTGCAAGCGTCATTTTGGCTTTGTTGAGGCGCTCAAGGCGCATTTATTTTTTGCTTGGTGGAAGGAGTGAAGAACAAGAAGTGAGTGGTACTTCTTTCTTCACAATGAGCCCGTAGCTCATGCGATAGCTTGGCCATGGCTAGGGCATTCACGTTGGATAGGACGGGGGTTCGATTCCCCTCGAGGCAGGTATTGAGGTTTTTATTAATTTTGTTATTGCCTAAGGTGGAGTGATAAGGGGTAAAGGTGATTTGATAGTTGATGTATTGAATAACCTTAGGAATAAGGTTATAGTGGCTATTTGAGTTGTGGAGTTAAATTTTTAATTGTGATTTTTGAAATTATTAGGAGTAATAAGGGTTTTTGATAAAGTTCTTTTAGTGAAAGTTATTTTTGAAGTAAGGGTTTTCTTTAAAAAGAACTTTGGTGGATGTTAAAATAAAGTAGGAGTAATAAGGTGTTATTTGGAAATTATTTTATTGTTGTGTTATTACTCAAGATCTCTAACCCTTGTTGAGATTGAAAAAAGAAAAGTGTTGAGTGTGGCAGATTTAGTGGACAACTCATAAGGCATCAAAAAGGTATGAGTAACATTCTCCATTGATTTTATTTGGGTGGTTGATTTCTGAAATATCATTGGAGTAAAAAGGATTGATTGTGGTTTCCTATTCAAAAATGGTTGGTTTAATGCTTCAAGGTTTTCTGGTTTGAAAGTTGTGATTAAAACCTTGTTTTATAAGCATTGTTGTTGGAGTGAGTTGTTGTGCAAAGAACTTGAACTTGAGCTGAAAAGAACATGAGTATCATTGTTATGTAAGAGTTGTTGTTGAGTATTGTTGAAGACATTTTGAGTTGGTTGATTCATGCTTGGACTAGGGTTTGTGAGAAAGAGTTGTTCCTTGTGGTGATTGGTTGAGTAGAGTTGTTTGAGCCTAGTCAAGTGATTGTGTGAAGTGGTTGTTCAAGTTCCATAAAACAAACTATTCTATATTCTGATTTGAGTTGAGTTGAGAAAGAAATTGGATTTGAGTATAGAACATATTGAGTCTCTAACAATTCTCTTTATGCTTCTATGAGTTATTTGAGTTGAGATTGGGATTTGAGTATAGAACATATTGAGTCTCTAACAATTCTCTTTATGCTTCTATGAGATTTGAGTTGAGATTGATTTGAGTTGAGATTGGGATTTGAGTATAGAACATATTGAGTCTCTAACAATTCTCTTTATGCTTCTATGAGATTGAGTTGAGATTTTGTTGAGCTGATTTGAGGCAAGTCTTTGAGAAGGCTTGTGGACTGATTTTGAGTAAGCTTTTGTGAAAGCTTGCTATGCAGATTTGAGCAAGTCCTAGAGAGGACTTATTGAGCAGATTTGGACAAGTTCTGAGTGAGCTTTTTGAGCAGATTTGGACAAGTTTTGAGTGAGCTTGTTGTGTAGATTTGAGCAAGTCCTAGAGAGGACTTATTGAGCATATTTGGACAAGTTCTGAGTGAGCTTGTTGAGCAGATTTGGACAAGTTCTGAGTGAGCTTGTTGAGCAGATTTGAGCAGGTTCTGAGTGAGCCTATTGAGCAGATTTGAGCAGGTTCTAAGTGAGCCTATTGAGTAGATTTGAGCAGGTTCTGAGTGAGCCTATTGAGCATATTTGAAGAGGTTCTGAGTGAACCTATTGATAGAGCTTTGGAGGTGACAGAGTATAGAGGATAGAGTCTCAATGGATAGAGATCCAATAACCAGGACAATTGAAGATAGATCTGAGTGAGGAGTCTTCAAGTGGAGAGAGATCCACAAGTCAGTGCAGTAGAGAGACAGAGTCTTCTAGAAGATCACTAGCTAGAGTAGAAGGGGAAAGAGTTCTCCTATGGAAGAGATCCATGAACTTGAGATTTAGGGGATCAACATATCCTTTGGACAGAGGTCCATAAACATTGTAATTGGGAAGGATTCCCAAGAGATTGATTGAGAAAGTTTTAGCAAAATATTTTCTCCATGGAGTAGCCCGCATTGGGTGAACCACGTAAATTGTTGTGTCACTTTTGTGGATGGTGTTTTGTGCATTGCTTTGATTATTGCTATTGATACTGCTATCTATACATTGCATAATATTGAATTGAAAAGAAAAGTAAAAAGTGGTCTTATACTGTTCACCCCCCTCTCAGTATAAGCTTGTGTTCTTCAATTGGTATCAGAGCGGGTTCCTTCAGAAGAGTTTGATAGCTTGAAGGAAAAGTGGTCTAAGAACACAATGGATCACAAGGATCAAAAGGATGGGTCATTCAATAATGCAGTACCAGTATTTGATGGAAGTGACTTCTTGTATTGGTGTATGCTGATGAGATTTTACCTGATGGCACTTGGAAATGAAGTTTGGGATGCAGTGGAACTTGGATATGATTCAACAGTCAATCCTCCTACAGATAAGGAAGGTAAGCTTCTAATGCATGCAAATTCAAGAGCTATGAATGCAATTATAAAAGGATTGGGTAGATCAGAATCTATGAAGGTTATGGATTGTAAAACAACAAAAGATATGTGGGATCTACTGCATGACATATATGAGGGTGATAAAGGTGTCAGGAAAGCTAAGATCAAAAATCTCAAAGGAGAATTTGAGAACTTAAGAATGAGAGATGATGAAAATATTCATGATTATCTCAGTAAGATTGATGAGCTTGTACATGAGATGAGAGGTCTTGGAATGAAGGTTGATGAATCTGATGCTTGTGATAAGATCTTGAGAACTCTTCCAAAAAGGTATAGTGAAAAGGTTTCTGCTATAGAAACATCAATTGATAGTGATTCTTTGACAAGGAATTCTTTGCTTGGCATGCTTACTACTTTTGAGATAAGAACAAAAGATCCTATTCCTCCGAAAGAAGTTGCATTCAAAGTAGACAAAAATAAAAAGGGTAAAAAGATAGAATCAAGCAGTGAGTCATCTAGTGATGAAGAAGCTAACTATGGTAGAAGAGATAAAGGTTCCAAAATATCCATAGATATAATATCTATTAAGTGCTTCAATTGTGGAAAGTATGGACACTATGCAACAGAGTGCAAAGAGCCAAAGTACAATAGTGATGAAGGAAAATAGGATCACAGGTACAGGGAATCAGAAAGACACAGGTACCGGAAGAAAGGCAAGGATGGACAAAACAGACAAGGAAAGAAGTTCTTCCAAAGGCAAAAGAAAAGCTACTATGCAGATAATGCAAGTAAGTACTCAATTGATAGTGATGCTAGTTTTTCAGACAATGATAGAGATGAAGTCCTATTTATGGTTAGAGAGAAAAGGACTCTAGTTATTCTCAAATGTTTTAGATGTGGTAAATTTGGACATCTTGAAGATGATTGCACTAGGGATGGCTATAGTTTCAGTGATGATGGTTTTGAAGATGCACTTGAAAGACCAGATGAGAATCTTCTAATGGCTCTAGAAGATGAAGTAAGTGATCCTATAGAAGACAAGCCAAAAGGAAGTAATGATAAGGACAAAGGCAAAAAAATAGAGGATTACTCAATAGAGAATGGTTATGATCTCAAGGGAGAACTTATCTATGCCCTTGACACAGTAAAGAAGGTAAGAAAGCAACACTCTAAGCTTGAAAGTCAGTTTCAAGAATGTGATGAAGAAATATTATTGCTCATAGAGGACTTAGAGAAGTCAAAGGCTAAGGCAAGTAAGTTCAAGGATAAGTTAGAAGCAAATATTTTGGAGTGTGAAAAATTAACACAAGAAGTGGCACTACTAAAGGAATATTTAGAGGATTCCAAGAAAAAGTTGTACAAGTATGTAAACAATGCAAAGAGTGTAGATAAAATAATTAAGATACAAAGAGGAGCAACAAACAAGACAGGTCTTGGTTCCAAACAGGTTCAAAAGAAATGGGAAGAAAAGTCTACTTCAAGTCTTGAAGAAGAAGGAACTTCGGAAGAAGATACTTCAGAAGATGATAGTGTAAGTAGGAATGAGACATCAGAGGATGAATTGGACAACAGAGAGTTCAAAAAAGATAGGAATAATGCACGAAGAAGATACAGATGGAACAACAATCAGAATAGGAGACCAATGAGGTCTAGGCAAGGAAGCTTCAATGGGAGATGCTTCTCATGTCATAGGTTTGGGCACATGGCTTCACAATGCAGGTCATATGAAAGACAGGAATATGGGAAAGGATAACTTTTCCATGGGTATTGCTACTCATGCAATGAGTATGGTCACAAAGCAATGAATTGCAGGGTTCATGGCAGAAGAGGATATGGCTTCACTAGGAGGTATCCTAAGACATTTGCACCTCCAAGGAATAATAACATTAAGTGTTATAAGTGCAATAATGATGGACACACAACAAGATGGTGTAGAGCAAATATTCCAAAAGCATGAATAGGATTAGAACATGGATGAGAACAGAAGGAACATGGATGAGAATAGGAATAGGAACAGGAATAGGAACATGGATGAGAACAAGAATAGGAACAGGAATAGAAACAGAAATGATAACAGAAATAGGGATGATGGCTTGGAAAGAAATAGTGAGAGGATTCAAAAAACTCAGAAAGGAAGAGAGAAAGATAAAGGTAAAGAGCAGTGCTTTTGGGGAGTAGAAATACTCCCACCCTAGAATTAACCACCTCATGAGGAGGTGGGGGAGGGGCTAAGCTAAGAGGCTCATTCTTAGCCCCGAGCCCCAAAGGTGACCCTTTGCCATTGATGACAAAGGGGGAGAGATTTGTGTATATTGAGGAAAGTTTTGATATGGGGAGAGATTTGATATTTGAGAAAGCTTTGAGCCAGGGGGAGCAAAGTCCCAGGGGGAGCAAAAAAGAAGGTCAGATTTTAGTAAAAGGATATGGGTTGCCATCAATGACAAAGGGGGAGATTGTTGGACATTTTGAGTTCCTAAGCTAAGAGTTGTCATTGATGTCAAAAGGATCTATGTAAGCTAACACTATGTTTGTGTAGAAGCAAAGGTTTTGATCAAAGGTTCAAGAAGGGATGCATGGCATTTGGTTCTAAAAGGAGCTTCAAGGGAAGCTTAGCAAAAGGTTTTTATTTAAAACCATGGATGGCAGATTTGAAATGGGTTTTTCTTAAAACCCAAGTTGGCTTTTCGTTTCATCAAAAAAGGTGCCCCGGTGATGAAGAAATTTAATTTCAAAGGTTTTATTTAAAACCATGGATGGCAGATTTGAAATGGGTTTTTCTTAAAACCCAAGTTGGCTTTTCGTTTCATCGAAAAAGGTGCCCCGATGATGGAGATATTTAATTTTAAAGATTTAGTTTAAATTTTAATTTATTTAAAATTTAAATTTAAATTTTAAAATTAAATTAAAAGAATATTCACCGACGTCATAAAGGAAGGTTCAAAAGCGCCGACGTTTCCAAGCTAAGGGAAGGCATATATATATGCCATTAAATTTTTGAAATAAATCATCCTTGCTCGATTGAGATTTACGATTTGCTTTTGCGAAGGAAGAGCTCGTGTTATTTTCGTTTTGTGAAGCAACGAATATTGAAAGTGAACCGCATCCATTTTCCAAAGTGTGTTGGGTAGTGTGGCCTAGTGGCAGCTTGGTTTGTGCAAAGGTGTTGGTGGTAGGAAGGTTAAGTGTTCGATTCCTGCAAGCGTCATTTTGGCTTTGTTGAGGCGCTCAAGGCGCATTTATTTTTTGCTTGGCGAAAGGAGTGAAGAACAAGAAGCGAGTGGTACTTATTTCTTCACAATGAGCCCGTAGCTCATGCGGTAGCTTGGCCATGGCTAGGGCATTCACGTTGGACAGGATGGGGGTTCGATTCCCCTCGAGGCAGGTATTGAGGTTTTTATTAATTTTGTTATTGCCTAAGGTGGAGTGATAAGGGGTAAAGGTGATTTGATAGTTGATGTATTGAATAACCTTAGGAATAAGGTTATAGTGGTTGTTTGAGTTGTGGAGTTAAATTTTTAATTGTGATTTTTGAAATTATTAGGAGTAATAAGGGTTTTTGATAAAGTTATTTTAGTGAAAGTTATTTTTGAAGTAAGGGTTTTCTTTAAAAAGAACTTTGGTGGATGTTAAAATAAAGTAGGAGTAATAAGGTGTTATTTGGACATTATTTTATTGTTGTGTTATTACTCAAGATCTCTAACCCTTGTTGAGATTGAAAAAAGAAAAGTGTTGAGTGTGGCAGATTTAGTGGACAACTCATAAGGCATCAAAAAGGTATGAGTAACATTCTCCATTGATTTTATTTGGGTGGTTGATTTCTGAAATATCATTGGAGTAAAAAGGATTGATTGTGGTTTCCTATTCAAAAATGGTTGGTTTAATGCTTCAAGGTTTTCTGGTTTGAAAGTTGTGATTAAAACCTTGTTTTATAAGCATTGTTGTTGGAGTGAAGTTGTTGTGCAAAGAACTTGAACTTGAGCTGAAAAGAACATGAGTATCATTGTTATGAAGAGTTGTTGTTGAGTATTGTTGAAGACATTTTGAGTTGGTTGATTCATGCTTGGACTAGGGTTTGTGAGAAAGAGTTGTTCCTTGTGGTGATTGGTTGAGTAGAGTTGTTTGAGCCTAGTCAAGTGATTGTGTGAAGTGGTTGTTCAAGTTCCATAAAACAAACTATTCTATATTCTGATTTGAGTTGAGTTGAGAAAGAAATTGGATTTGAGTATAGAACATATTGAGTCTCTAACAATTCTCTTTATGCTTCTATGAGATTGTTGAGTTGAGATTGATTTGAGTTGAGATTGGGATTTGAGTATAGAACATATTGAGTCTCTAACAATTCTCTTTATGCTTCTATGAGATTGTTGAGTTGAGATTGATTTGAGTTGAGATTGGGATTTGAGTATAGAACATATTGAGTCTCTAACAATTCTCTTTATGCTTCTATGAGATTGAGTTGAGATTTTGTTGAGCTGATTTGAGGTAAGTCTTTGAGAAGGCTTGTGGACTGATTTTGAGTAAGATTTTGTGAAAGCTTGCTATGCAGATTTGAGCAAGTCCTAGAGAGGACTTATTGAGCAGATTTGGACAAGTTATGAGTGAGCTTGTTGAGCAGATTTGGACAAGTTCTGAGTGAGCTTGTTGTGCAGATTTGAGCAAGTCCTAGAGAGGACTTATTGAGTAGATTTGGACAAGTTTTGAGTGAGCTTGTTGAGCAGATTTGGACAAGTTCTGAGTGAGCTTATTGAGCATATTTGAGCAGGTTCTGAGTGAGCCTATTGAGCAGATTTGAGCAGGTTTTGAGTGAGCCTATTGAGCAGATTTGAAGAGGTTCTGAGTGAACCTATTGATAGAGCTTTGGAGGTGACAGAGTATAGAGGACAGAGTCTCAGTGGATAGAGATCCAACAGCCAGGACAATTGAAGATAGATCTGAGTGAGGAGTCTTCAAGTGGAGAGAGATCCACAAGTCAGTGCAGTAGAGAGACAAAGTCTTCTAGAAGATCACTAGCCAGAGCAGAAGGGGAAAGAGTTCTCCTATGGAAGAGATCCACGAACTTGAGATTTAGGGGATCAACATCTCCTTTGGACAAGAGGTCCATAAACATTGTAATTGGGAAGGATTCCCAAGAGATTGATTGAGAAAGTTTTAGCAAAATATTTTCTCCGTGGAGTAGCCCGCATTGGGTGAACCACGTAAATTGTTGTGTCACTTTTGTGGATGGTGTTTTGTGCATTGCTTTGATTATTGCTATTGATACTGCTATCTATACACTGCATAATATTGAATTGAAAAGAAAAGTAAAAAGTGGTCTTATACTGTTCACCCCCCTCTCAGTATAAGCTTGTGTTCTTCAATATGATAAGCTTATCTTCTATGAGGAGGATGTGACATAGTTTTAGAAGCTCAATGGTTGTGTATATTAACCCCTAGCTTATGGTAATTTTAAAAATTAAGGATGCAATTCATCATATATTTCCAACAATACACCCTCATGGGGCTAATAGCTAGTTCAATGAAGGAAATCGGTTCTCATCACATGGAGAAATTATGTAAAAAGGATTCTCATGGAGTCATGGATCAATTTTCATAGAATAGTCTATAGAAGATAATAAATTTGATCAATCCCTAGATCTATAAATACTCATTAATAAGTATTATAATGTGTTTGAGAAATATTCTATACTTCCCCCTCCATGCACATATTATCATACCATCCCAATAATTCTAATAAATCTATCACCCAAAATACACCCTCATAGAACCCTATGCACAAAATTACAAAAAAAAATTAATTTACTACAAAAAATATTGGAAGTAGGAGTAATTCAACTGACCATTCAATCCTTATTTTGGTATGAGAAATGGATCATGGAGATTGTTTGGATTTTTGTGCATCTAACAAAGATACTGTTAAGGATAAATTTCTAATTCTAGTCATAGATGAGCTCTCGAATTAACTACATGGTGCCCATATTTTATCCAAGCTGGATTTGAGGTTAGAATACCAACAAATATGTATTTGTAATGAGAATGTTTCTAAACCAAAATTTGGGACATAATTTGAAAACTATGTAGTTTTAGTCATACCTTTTGGCTTAACAAATACTTTATCTACATTAAGTCTGATGAATAAAATTGTTTGGCCCATATTTAAAAAATAATTTTAGTGTTATTTGATGACATCCTCATATATGGCAAGACTTAGAAGGAGCATTTTAATCACATTGGATCAATCCTTGAATCTACGTTTGGAAAAGTAATGTCATGTTCCAATTGCTTTCTATATCAAAGGGAGGTTGAGTATTTAGGACATATCATATCAAAAAGAGTTAAGGTAGATCCTAAAAATTTTGAGGATGTGAAAAATTAGCCTAAACCAAAGACCTTTAAGAATGTACAAGGATTTTTGGGTTTCATTTGCTACGATCATAAGTTTTTTCAAAGACTATAGGTAGGTTATAGTTCCTCTAAAAACCATGTTAAAAAAATATTCATTTAGGAGGATTAAGGTAATGGCATGGGATTTTGAAAATATTAAGTAAGCTATGTGCACCACTCTTGTACTTACTATGCCATGCTTCTCTCAATCCTTTACCATTGAGAGTCATGCATTAGGGAATGAAATTAGGGCAATATTCATGCAACAAGGAAAACCATTATATTTACCAGTAAAACCGTCATAGGCAATTATTTGGAAAAGTCAACATATGAAAAGAAATTATGGAAATCCTTCATGTAGTTACACATTAGTGACCATGTCTTAAGGTTCAATATTTTTATATCAAAATCAACCATCATAACCTCAAATACTTTTTGGATTAATAGTCTCTTCTCCTAAATAACAAATATGTGTGACTACAAAAACGAAAAATTCAATGCTACAGTCGATGGCCTATCATGCAAATTTAATGACCAAGTGACATTGTGTCCATTGTCTTTACCAAATCCATACTAGTTGTATAAATCCCAACATAAGTGGTAAGAATATCCACACATAAAACAACTAATTCAAAATTTATCCACAAATTCCACCATGACTTAGTATATTTGTGGGATGGCCAATACTTGCATTACAAGGGGTGCATTGTCCTTGCTACAAATTTTTCTAGCATGATAATATTTTACAATAATTGCATGTGTCACCTTCAACCAAACATTTTAGATTCTTAAAGACTTACCAACACATAAAGGAACTTTTCTTGGGAGGGAATGAAATGGTCTAGTAAATGGTTTGTTCAAGAATATGATATTTGTTAGTGTCATAAATAGGAAATGGTTCCACTTATAGGTGTACTTAAACCATTACCTATTTCAATGGTAATATAGATTGATATTTCATTTATTGGGAGATTATCAAAGTCAACAAAAAAATTAGTTATTTTAGTTTTTATGGATCATCTCTCAAAGTATACCCATTTTTGTTCTCTTGTATATCCCCAAAACCACCACCATTACCCAAGCATTCATTGACCATATTTTATGACTCCATCACATGCTCGTATCTATAGTCTATGATTGTGATATGACATTCACCATTAAATTTTGGAAGAAATTCTTCAAGATACACAAAACCCAACTAAGGAGGAGCTCAACATACCATCCACAAATAAATGGTTGAATTGAAATTGTCAATAAGTCCTTGGTTCCATACACTATTTTGCTATAGATCATTAGATGCATTAGACTGAATGGATACCATTAGAGAAATAGTGTTACAATAAGACTTATCATATAGCAACTAAGATGACAATATATGAAGTTGTATATGGCCAAATATCACCATATCTTACCTCATATCTTCCATAATGTTTCCATGTACATGCTAGTGATTCTAATCTTAGCAATTGTAAGGCCCTACTTTGATTTTTCAAGGATAATTTAGCAATGGCCCAAAATCGGATGAAATGGGAGTTACACTAACATACATATAAATAAGAGTTTTTTTAAGGAGACTTGGTATTTCTTAGATTACAATTATACAAATATAGATCCTTAAGGATAAAATATAATCACAATATTACACCCAAATTCTATAGGCCCTATCATGTTTTATAGTAGATTAGAATTATTGCATACAAGTTAGACTTATTGCCATATTCTAAAATACACAATGTATTCAATGTATCTTATTTGAAGGACCTAGGATAACATATTCAAGTTTAGTTGGCACTACCTAAACTAGGTGATGAAGGCTCCATCATTATGGAGCTAGAGTTTATTTCGTACCAATGATAATAAAACTAAAAAACCAAACCATTATAAATATCTTGGTATAATGGTATGGATTACACCTATAATATTCCATGTGGGAACTATGACATCAACTTCAATAAAAATTTTCTCATATTTAGATTTGAGGAAAAAACCTTTTTATAAGTGGGAGGCAATGTTAGGACTTCATATCTAAATGCTTTCTATTTATTTATTTTTTCAATGGGTTAAATGAGATTGAAACAAGCCCCACCCGAATTACATCATCATCACATAGTGGTATTACAACAAATCTTGGATATTATCCATGTATCGTTTGGAAATATTCGAACCTAGATCTCCTCCTTAAAATGTTAAGGAATTTAATCGGTTGATTTAATGCCATTTGATAGCTTTCTATTTATTTATTGCAATAGTTTAGTTAGTAATTACTAGGAACCTGTTTTGAATGTAAACGTGACTCTTAATCATTAGGGTTAGGGTTAGATAATTTGGATAAACTATTTTTGGCCAATCTTGGAGCATTAGGGTTAGGCTAAATTATGTTTATATATTGCATTGTAATAAAGGCATGTGCATCCCAAACAACTATATTGTATTAAACTTTTCTCATAAAGGAGGTTTTCTACCTTGAAGTAGCCTACGATATAGTGTAAAATCTTTAGTGTTATCAATAAAATTATTTCTTATTATGTTTATTTTGTAGGATTATATTTATATTATGGGTTTTATCATGGTTTATATTAATTATTGCAAGCACAACCATTACATATTAAACAGTATACTCTAATTAGTGATGTTTAGGGTCATCACCAAAATACCAGATGATACTGGTAGATCTTATAGTAAAATAGTACAAGCACATCATTCTTGATTTTTCCTGACACTTGAAGCAAGACTTGCAACTATGTAATCCTCCTTCAAAAACCCTCTAAATTCTCACTATTGTTCATCTTTAAACAATGCAATTTACTATATAATTTTAGAATATATATTTATTTTTGTATTTAAATATTATGCTAAGTTTATCCCATGCAAATTCAGTTGTCATAGCATCATGGATATATTGACGAACACAAGCTTATACTGAGAAGGGGGTGGACTGTATAAGATAAAACTTTTACTTTTCTTTCCAAAGTAGTAACTTTAAATATTACCAATTGAAATAATGAAACAATGCACAAATCATCACACACATAAGAGACACAGATTTAATGTTTTTCACCCAATATGGGTTATATCAATGGAGAAATATTACTTATAAATTTCTCAACAAATTTCATGGGTACCAAATCATAGGATACACAAATCTCTTGTTACAATGTTTGTGGACACCAATCCACAGGAGACACCAATCCCCTCTCAAGTTCATGGACACCACTCCATAGGAGACACCAATACCCTCTGCTCTAGTTTTGTGGACACCACTCCACAAGAGACACCAATCCACTCTCCTTTGGTTTTGTGGACACCACTCCACATGATACACCAATCCCCTCTACTCTGGTTTTGTGGACACCACTCCACAAGAGACACCAATCCCCTCTAATTTGGTTTTGTAGACACCACTCCGTAGGAGACACCAATCCTCTCTGCTCTGGTTTTGTGGACATCACTCATAGGATACACCAATCCCCTTTGCCCTGGTTTTTTGGATACCACTCCACAGGAGACACAAATACCCTCTACTCTAAAATATGCTCACAATACTGCTCATAACTCTACTCAAATTAGCTCCATAGCTTGCTCATAAATCTGCTCAAATCATCTCATAACCTGCTCAAATATTCTCTCAAATCTGCTCACAACATCTGCTTAAATTTGCTCCATAACCTTCTCAAATATTCTCTTAAATATGCTCAAAACATCTGCTCAAATCTGCTCACAAAATGTACTCAAATCTGCTCATAAAACCTGCTCACAAAAGTGGTCAACACTGCTTCAAAACCTGCTCATAAATGTGCTCAAAAATCTGATCCAAAACCTGCTTACAAACACTGCTCATCTACTCCCAAGTATTACATACATACAATGCTCATCTATTCCCAAATATTACATACAAAACAATGCTCATCTATTCCAAAATCTTACATACGAAACAATGCTTATCTATTCTTCAATGTCTTTTCCTTAGCTAAAGCAATTTAGACATATTCTACCTAGAATTATTTTATCTTCATGGACATATAGAGAATGGCATGCACTAACAAATACCCAATATGTTCTTCACACTCATTAAGTTTGTAGCTTTCACATGTCTCACAATTATTACATCAAAAGGTAGCTTTAGTCTAGCACTTGATAACTGACCTAATAATTTTTGATTTGCACCTTTCCTTCAAAACCAATCATAGTGCACAAATCTGTCATTTTCATCTACTCCCAAAATCAATCATGAACAATGCACAAATTTGCTTCTCAAATCTGATCTATAACCCTTGCACATTTACTCCCAATTTCCATCAAATCAATGCACAAATTGACTCACAAATATGATCTATAACCCTTGCACATTTACTTCCAATTTCCATCAAATCAATGCACAAATTGACTCACAAATATGATCTATAACCCTTGCACATTTACTCCCAATTTCCATCAAATCAATGCACAAATTGACTCACAAATATAATCTATAACCCTTGCATATTTACTTCCAATTTCAAGCAAAAACAATGCACATCCAATAATTCCTTATACCTCCAACCATATGACAACAAAAATATTTTCCTCAAAAAAAACCACCTTGAGAAAGGAATTAAATCACCGTACCTCTAGACCTGTCTCAATGATAATGATCTTCTTTTTGCATGAGCTTTCCAAACCTGCCTTAACAAAATGATTTTCTTTTTGTTTGTGCCTTCAAAATTTGGTTAGCAATTATTTTTTTCTTTTATTGATTAAATATCAAATCATCCACTCAAAAACCCTTATCAAAATATAAATAATAAATGTTAAAAATAACTCCTTATATCTCCCTTTTGAAACTCACAACAAGAACCCTTATTTCTCCTTTTGCAAAAATTAAATCACATCATAACATCTTCTTTTATTATTTTGCAAAAATAAAATCTTATGCAAACATCATAACCCTTATATCTCCCCTTTATTTAATATGCAAAAATTAAAACTCTACAATGGCACCTTTACCCTTATATCTCCCTTTAATAAATTTAATAAAACAAAAAGCTTTTAAATACCTTGCACAATCGCGATGGGATTCGATCCCCTGTCCTGTAGGAGTGTAGCGCTTTCACAAGCGCTCATGATCGATTGTGCTACCACAACACATACAATATAAACCACACAAAATTATTGTTATTCCTTTTGCGCTCTATCATAAACAAACAAAACAGTGACTAAGGGATTTGATCCCTTAACCTCCTGTGTAGCAATGCTTCCACACAAGCTCGGTGATCGTATGGGCTACCCTAGAAAATGGAATCAACAAGCGTAAAAGAATATTTACCTCCTTCAAAATTCTACCTTCACTCTTCAGCAAAATGGTGTTAACCAATTTCGACCCTGTGAGCTCTTGCAACAAAGCACCTTAGCATAAGCCTGGCTACCGACTGGTATACCTGGTCGATTAAGATATATGGAGCACAAACCAATTTTAATGCTCACATTTTTTTGTGTTGCTACCAAAAGACCCATGATCTACTCCTTCCTCCTTTGTGCTACCACTTCTCTACTTGATTCCAAATTTGTTACATTGCACATTGCCAAGGTGAACTTAGAGTTATATTTATATCTTCTTTGTCATGCGCGCAATGAAGTCATCCTAGCTTTTTAATATTTTAATTTTCCACCTTTTGCATGGTTGACCTTTAATTTATTTTTGCATGGTGCTATTTAGGAGGTCACCCACATTTGAACTTTTAAAAATATTTAAATTTTAAATTTTAAATATTTAAACTTTTGCACTATATTTAAATCCTTTGATTTAAATATAAACCTCCTTATTGAATATTATCACTTTTGCTTTGACAACATTAAATCACCTTGAAGATATTTTCCTTGTCCTTCAAAATTTTATCCTTGAAGATATTTTTGCCTTTGATTTTATCCTTGAAGATATTTTTGCCTTTGACATCAATGACAACCAATGACAACTCAATATTTCCAAAAATATCCCCCTTTGTCATTGATGGTAACTCTATAATGAAACTGACCTTTACTAAACAGGATTAGAAGCTGCTCCCCCTTACTAAAACTCTCCCCCTTTGACATCAATGGCAAAGGGCTCCTTGGGGCTTGTAAGATAAGTCACTAAACACAACCCCCTTACCACCTCCTTGTCTTGAGGTGATCAATTTTGAGATGGGAGTGAAACTCCCAAATTGCTATGCTCCTCTTCTTGTTTTATTTTATTTCTCCAAACTTTGGAGATCATATCCTTTTGCATATTTTGAGCATCCTTTTTCTTGCCTGTCTTTGGAAGTTCTGGGAACACTATTCTACACCATTTAGCTTTATACCTAAAATTGTTGCAAATGTAACACATGATGTTGTAATGATTGAAAAGTGCAAATGACTTAAAATTTCTTTTGGTGAAGCCATAATCATTCTTACCATGAACCTTACAATGTACAACTTTATGACCAAAATGATTACATGAGAAACAATAACCCTTGAAGAGATATTCATCTTGCCTTGGAGGATATGCGCGCATGGTTCTTTCTTTGCTTTTTCTATGATGGTCCCTGTTCCTTGATGATGTGTTGTTTTCTTCCTCATTGATGCTTCCAATTCTACATGCATCAACAAAGGTATTAAGTTCCTCTTCAATCATTTTTTTTATGCTTCTATTTCTTTTGAGCTTGAATCCCCATTTTCTTTCTCTTGACCTTATTTAAAACCAAGTCCAACCTTCATAAATGGAGATCTTTGTGCTTTTATAATATCATCCAAGTTTTTTGAGCGTTTCCTAAACTGATATATCTTATCATTAAAATTTCTAAGTCCCTTCCTTAGAATGACAACTTCATGTTATGGTCTCTCGCACTCTAGTTCTTTTGCCTTTAAATGTTTAGCCATACCTTCTTCAATTCTACTTGCCTCTTCAACCTTGTCGTATCCTTGATACGTTCTTTGTAACTTGTCCCATATTTATTTTGTTAAAGTACATTGCATGACCTTCACAAATTTTGATTCACATAACCCACTTAAGATTGCATTCATTGCCCTAACATTATTTTCATATGGTTTCTTACAATTTGCATTTGTGGGAGGAGTTGTAGGTGGAGTGAACCCATTCTCAATGGATTACCATATATCATATCCATGTGCCACAAAATAAGTCTTCATCCTTATTCTCCAGAAAGCATAGTTAGTCCCATCAAAAAATGGAGCTCTATTTGATGAAAACCTTTCCTGATGTGTTATTTGTGTTCTTGTAAGATATTCCTTCAAGCTGTTAGGCTTTCATTAAGGAACCCACTTTGATACCAATTGAAGAACACAAGCTTATACTGAGATGGGGGTGAACAGTAAAAGATAAAAATTTTACTTTTTTTTCCAAAGTAGTAACTTCAAATATTACCAATTGCAATAATGAAACAATGCACAAATCATCACACACATAAGAAACACAGATTTAACATGGTTCACCCAATATGGGTTACATCCACGGAGAAATATTGCTTATAAATTTCTTAATAAATTTTATGGGCACCAACCCACAGGAGACACCAATCCCCTATTACAATGTTTGTGGACACCAATCCCCTCTCAATTTCATGGATACCACTCCACAGAAGAAACCAATACCCTCTCAATTTCATGGATACCACTCCACAGAAGACACCAATACCCTCTGCTCCGATTTTGTGGACACCACTCCACAGGAGACACCAATACCCTCTACTTTCATTTTATGGATACCACTCCATAGGAGACACCAATCCCTCTGCTATGGTTTTGTGGAAACCACTCCACATGAGACACCAATCCCCTCTGCTCTAGTTTTGTGGAAACCACTCCATAGGAGACACCAATCCCCTCTCCTCTTGTTTTGTGTACACCACTCCATAGGAGACACCAATCCCCTCTACTCTAAAATCTGCTCATAATACTACTTATAACTGTACTCAAATCATATCCATAACCTAATCACAAATCCTACTCATAAATTAGCTCAAATCAGCTCCATAACCTGCTCAAATATTCTCTCAAATATGCTCACAACATTTTCTCACAAACCTTGCTCAAATATTCTCATAAAACCTGCTCAACACTGCTCCAAAACCTGCTTACAAATATGCTCAACAATATAATCCAAAACCTGCTTACAAATATGCTCAACAATATGATCCAAAACCTGCTTACAAACATTGCTCATCTACTCCCAAATCTTGCATGCATACAATACTCATCTATTCCCAAATATTGCATACAAAACAATGCTCATATATTCCCAAATATTACATATAAAACAATGCTCATCTATTCTTCAATGTGCTTTCCTCAGTTAAAGAAATTCAGACATATTCTACCCAAAATTCTTTTATCTTCATGAACATATAGAGAATGACATGCACTAACAAATGCCCAATATTTTCTTCACATTCATTAAGTTATATTTATATCTTCTTTGTCATGCGCTAAATGAAGTCGGCCTAGCTTTTTAATATTTTAATTTTCCATATTTTGCATGGTCGACCTTTAATTTATTTTTGCATGGTGTTATTTAGGAGGTCGCCCACATTTGAAATTTTTAAAATATTTAAACTTTTGCACTATATTTAAATCCTCTGATTTAAATATAAACCTCCTTCTTGAATATTATCACTTTTTCTTTGACAACATTAAATCACCTTGAAGATATTTTCCTTGTCCTTCAACATTTTATCCTTGAAGATATTTCTACCTTTGACATCAATGACAACTCAGTATTTCCAACATATATAACTATATCTCATCAAATACACCAAATATTATGATTAGTCAAGCTTTTTGGTCTACCTTATTGAACTTTCTCTATTCATCAAGATTGACATGTCTTCATGTGGTTCTTGAGACCACACCTCATAGATATCAAAACTCATAATGAATCTTTAACTTTATCTTCTAGGTGGAACAATTATCTCCCTTTAGCAACTAAGAATTAGGTAACAAAACCTTTGGGGTATTAAGAACCATGGTCAAACTTCAAAAATCTAAAAATGTATTTGTTGAATCAAGCTAAAAAAGAGCTTCATGATGAGTATAAATATGCCTAAACTCATAAAAGTATGTTGTATCATCAAATTAAAATATATTGTCTTCAAGTATTTCACAATCCACCATCAAAATTCATAAAACAATTTCACGTTCTAATTAAAGATTGTTATTTAAAGCATTAGCATGTTTCTTTCTTAAAGCATGTGTAATCAATGTGATTTATATTCCTTTTGAAAAAGTGTTTCCCATGTGCTTCAAACAACTATTCTAATTTCCATTTGTAGATTTGACAAATCAAACATTTGATATGATGATGCCACTTTAGGGTTTTAGCAAAGAAATGTTGATTGTGGAGCATGATTAATTTATAGGTCTTGTTTTAAGCCACACTTGGACCCACTCCATGAAGAGGGGGTGTAGGAGGGGCAACGCCCCCCTACTATTGTCCGCCAGGGGGATCTAGGGGGGCAACGACACTTTATAGAGCCTCCCCTAGCAGGGGTTTCGAGGGCATCACCCACGAAGCCAAAAATAGATGTTTTTTCTCTTTGTAAATTTGGACCATTTATTATTATGTCATAAATTAGATGACGGATTTTAAGCAGATATTTTTGCCTAAATTGTAACTTTATTTTTATAAAGAGGTTTTTGTGTGGTGGCTGTGAGAGTGAGTGCGCATATTGTAATTGACGACGATATATCGAAGAGGAAGTTACAACAAATCCATTGTAGGTTGTATCCCTTTGTTTTATGGATGAAATAAAAGGTCTAGTTATTTTCTCCGTGGACGTAGCCCACATTGGGTGAACCACGTAAATTTGTGTCTTGTGTATTATTGTATTCTTATGTGTTTTATTTTCATGTTTATTTATTGCTCGTATTTTATTATTTAATCCTAACAAGAAAAATATCAAGATCTAATGGCACATAATCTTATTTTAATTATGATATTTTACAATCTCTTCATGATTTTATTTTCTATGTAATATCTCATGAAATAGTTTGTGCTATGAAATTCTAAAAAATGTATTAGGAATTGAAGGTTTGCACATAACTCAATATCTCAATAAATATCTTTTTCTTTGAAATGGTGAGGCACACAAATGTATTTGTCTTAATATTTTCAAAGCACTCAAATTATGCTTTGCTTTGTCCTTGTGGTGATAACCTAAAAAGTTTCTCATGCATAGCAATATCTTTTGAATACTTCCAACTGCAACTCTATCTTGAACATTGGATGGGATTGGTTTTATGTTATCATGAATTACCAAAATGGATGCACCACCTCCACTTTCTCCATCTTATGGATATTCTACCTCAATATGAGGGGAACAACTATGTCTATAGGATAGGTGCAAAAAGACTCCCATATCCATTCCCTTCAATGCCTTTGAACATGTTTCATGCCAATTCAATTCTTCAAAGGTTTACATCAAATAATACAACTCCATCAGTAAGCCTTAGTATTTGATAAATCTTATTGTTGGCTAACACAAATTCACTAGACAATAATACTCAAGGTGCATTTGTAAGACTTAATTGAATGATATTTGAACAACATACTTGCTAGACAACACCTTCTTCTACTAGATGGTGCCCTCTCTTATTGGAAACCACTCACTTGTCGGTTATCCTCATAAATAGTTCTAGATAATATTAGCATATGCTTCTCAGTATTTGTTAGATGACATTCCTTAGATAAAAAATAGTGTTGCCACCATAAAACAACTCCTCTTGTCGATAAGATATTTTTTCTTCAACTTGATAACATACAATGTTAGCAACTCTTGCACCAAATAATCTTCACATCAATGCCTTGCTTTGTTGATACTTCCTTAGAAAGCTTGTGCCAAACATTATCCACACAAAATAGTCTTTGCATCAAAGACAACCTTTTGCATCTTTGACAACTTTATTACTATGAACATTGCAAATCTCTAATGCTTACTCCACTTGAATTTCTTGATTTTCTATGAGCAAATATTATTTTATCAAAACAAACAAACAAACAAATAATATATAAATTATACTTTTGCATTTGGGCATTGGATGTCCTATTTTTCATAGTCACAATTCTCGAACCAATAAGATTTCATTTTCCTCACATTATTAAATTATCAAACTACTTCCTAGAATGGCCAAGGAAGTCTTCATCATGAATGGGTCTTTGTTGTCTTCAACTCCCAATTTGCAATGAAATCTTCTCACCTCTAAAATAGCCTAGAAGAAATCAAATAAGCTCTGATATAATGGATGAATGCAAATTAGCTATGATAAAATTCTCATTGATATAATTTATGATATATACAATAGAAAGACAATTATCCATCCATAACGGATGTAACTAACAACAAAATAATTACTTCATGAGGGTTATTCATAACATAAGGGACAAATCCAAAAGTAATAATACTAGTTAGAGGAAACTAGATAGCTACCATATCTCAACACACACTCTCTCACACACAAACACATACACACACAATCTAAAGAGATTACATTATCGTAATTGACATAATTATTTATACTGATTCATATCATGCAAGTTGCTCGTATTTTAAAGAATGGTTCAATTTTACAAATTATTAAGTACCAAACGATTTTGTTAAACATGTTGAACTTCAAGCATAATCATTGAAGTTCATACCAAAATGTGAAATGAATAATAAACTAGGTTTTCTCTTTCATTGTTTGTAATTAATGAGATTTAGTTCAAGTTAATAATTTGTACTAAACTACACTCAAAATAAAGGTGCATCTCCCTTTTTAGGCTTGGTTGTAACCTCCTTAAATTTATAAAAAGATGATAAAATGAACACTCAACCATGTGACAACCAATGATAAAGGATTTTAATGAAACTTATGTAAAAACAAACCCTAATAATTATCTTAAATTAATTACTAAGAGAAGTCTTCATCCCTAAGAGTACCTTCAAAGATTCATGGACTCAAGATTGATAATTCCCATCATCCCGACCATAAAATTGGCATATTGAATATCTAATAAATCAGATAACTTTTTCACTCTCATTCTTTAAGAGGCATTGAAAAATGTAAATTTTTAACAGTAATATTTAACCCACCATAAATGAGGGGTCTACATTTCTCCTCTTACAATGGTTGACTCCTTTTCATTCCAAATATAACATGTCATGTGAGATACATTCTCGGCAATCTCCTTTAATAACGCAGAAGTATATTCTCAAAACAAATTTATATTGTGTACCTTGGTCTTAAGCTTAGAATAAGAACTATGAAAAATACAATCACTCTTGCAATCGATATCTGAAATCGCAGATATTAACAGGGTAGAAATAAATGGCCACAAGACCACCTTCTTCCGTTTTGAAGGCGATGGTCTTTTGTATCTGAAATCACAGATATTAACAGGGTAGAAATAAATGGCCATAACACCACCTTCTTCGCTTTTGAAGGCGATGGTCTTTTGTTGCTCGCGGTTTTCCAATCATACAATCTCTTCCATTGCCCACCAAAATCATAATCTCCATATCAATATGAATATGACTCTCACACAATTCTGTCGGGAGGGGCGGTTGAAGGAGGCAATACACATTTTGCTTACTACAAATACAAATACACTCAACTCTTTACACTCTTCAACATGTCTTCAACTCCTGCAGACCTGCATCGACAACAATGCCCTTTCAGAGGGCAAGTTCCTTCACTCTCTCATCAACCGTATCGGACATAAATTTGACCCCTTCAACCACAAATTTCTACAAGATAGACTTATTCACATGTATGTCCATTGCAGAAGTTTGGCGGACGCTCTCAAAGTTTTCGACTGTAGGACTGAACGAGACGTCTTCTCATGGAATATGATAATTTCAGCTTACCAAAGACATGGCTTTCCTCGACAGGCACTGACACTGTTTCACCAAATGCAACAAATCAATTCAGCAACAGCAGTCCAACCAAATCAATTCACCTTTCCCAGCGTCCTCAAAGCATGCGCCAAATTGGGAGATTCGCAACAGGGTTTATACATCCATCAAAGACTCTGTAAAAGCGGATTTCTGTCAGATGATGTAGTTGTGAATGCCCTCGTAGACATGTATGCAAAATGTGGAAGCGTAGAGAAGGCACGCGATTTGTTTGACAAAATGCCTTATCGAAATGCGCTCTCATGGACTTCAATGATAGCGGGATATGCACAAAATGGGTTTTCTGAAGAGGCCCTGGAGACTTTCAAGCAAATGCAATTGTCAGGAGTAAAGCCAGACTCTGTAACCTTTGCCAGCATTCTTCCAGCATGTACCAAAATGGGAGCTCTAGAAGAGGGTATAAACATTCATCAAAAAGTAAGTGAAAACAAATTTTCAGCAGATGTTGTTGTTGTGAATGCCTTGATAGACATGTATGCAAAATGTGGAAGAATAGACAAGGCACAGGAATTGTTTGACAAAATGCATGATGCAAACATAGTTTCATGGAATGCAATGATTGCAGGATATGCACAAAATGGATACGTTGAAAAAGCCCGTGAATTGTTTGACAAAATGCCTCATCGAGATGCAGTCTCATGGACTACAATGATTTCAGGATATGCACAAAATGGGTTTTCTGAAAAGGCCCTGGAGACTTTTAAGCAAATGCAATTGGCAGGTGTAAAGCCAAGCTCAGCAACGTTTGCCAGCATTCTTCCCGCTTGTGCCAAAACAGGCGCTCTAGAAGACGGCATAGACATCCATCAAAGAATAGTTGAAAATGGTTTTTCATCGGATGTTGTGGTTATCAGTGCTTTGATTGACATGTATGCAAAATGTGGGAGAATACACAAGGCACAAGAATTGTTTGACAAAATGCATGATGCAGACACGATTTCATGGACAGCAATGATTGCAGCATATGCACAAAATGGACACGTTGAAAGGGCTCGCGAATTGTTTGACAAAATGCCTCATCGAAATGCAGTCTCATGGACTGCAATGATCGCAGGATATGCACAAAACGGACATGTTGAAAAGGCTCGCGAATTGTTTGACAAAATGCCTCAACGAAGTACTGTCTCATGGAATGCAATGATTGCAGGATATGCACAAAATGGGTTTTCTGAAAAGGCCCTGGAAACTTTTAAACAAATGCAATTGGCAGGTGTAAAGCCAAGCTCAGCAACTTTTGCCAGCATCCTTCCTGCTTGTGCCAAAACAGGCACTCTAGAAGACGGTATGGACATCCATCAAAGAATAGTTGAAAATGGTTTTTCATCGGATGTTGTGGTCATCAGTGCTTTGATTGACATGTATGCAAAATGTGGGAGAATACTCAAGGCACAGGAATTGTTTGACAAAATGCATTATGCAGACACAGTTTCATGGAATGCAATGATTGCAGGATATGCACAAAATGGGTTTTCTGAAAAAGCCCTAGAGACTTTTAAGCGGATGCAATTGTTAGGCGTAAAGCCAGACTCTATAACCTTTGCCAGCATTCTTCCAGCATGTGCCAACATCGGAGCTCTAGAAGAGGGTATGGACATTCATAAAAAAGTAATGGAAAGCGAATTTTCAACAGATGTTGTGGTTCTGAGTGCCCTGATAGACATGTATGCAAAATGTGGAAGAATAGACAAGGCCCGTGAATTGTTTGACAAAGTGCATGATGCAAACATAGTTTCATGGAACGCAATGATTGCAGGATATGCAATCCATGGCTACAGCAAGGATGCCCTTAAACTCTTTGATCAGATGAAGCACGTGGGAACCAACCCTGACAACATAACCTTTGTATGTGTTCTATTTGCATGCAGCCATGCAGGCCTAGTGGATGAGGGCTGTAAATACTTTAATAGCATGAGTGACTCTTATTGCATTATTCCTGGGATTAATCATTATGTATGCATTGTTGACCTTCTTGGCCGTGCAGGCTATCTTGAGGAAGCTTTAAACTTCATTGCCAAAATGCCCATAAAACCTGAATTGGTTGTGTGGATGTGTCTGCTTGGTGCTTGTAGATCACATAAGAATATAGGAATAGGGGAATTTGTGGCAACAATCCTTTTTGTGTTGGAGCCTAAACATGCTGCATCTTATGTTCTTCTTTCAAATATTTATGCCAAAGTCGGCAGCTGGGATGATGTTCAAAGAGTAAGGACATTAATGAAAGATAGAGGAATTAAGAAGACACCTGGATGTAGTTGGATTGAAGTTCACAAAAGGGCACATGTTTTTTGTGTAGGAGACAGATCACACCCACAAACACAGGAGATCTATGGAAAATTGGAGGAATTGTCGAGTGAAGGCAGCGGGGTATATTCCAAATACATTACCTGTGTTTCATGATGTGGAGGCTGAGGATAAAGAAATGCTTCTCTGCCAGCATAGCAAAAAGTTGGCAATTGCGTTTGGGTTGTTAAAGACTCCCCTAGAACCATTATTAGAGTTGTGAAGAACCTTCGAGTATGTGGTGACTGCCATACTGCAACCAAGTTTATCTCCAATATTGTTGCAAGGGACATTGTTGTGAGGGATGTGAACCGATTCCATCATCTCAAACATGGAGAATGTTCTTGTGGAGATTATTGCTGATGCAACGTAACGCAAGATCTAAAGAGTCTTGCACAATGACATGATTCATGCTTTCAGATTTCAGTGGTAGAAAGGAACCATGTTTCATTTCATTTTCTCAAAAATTGCTGTTATTAAATTTTGTACAAATAGACAATGTTGTTGATTGCTGACATCATATTGTCGAGTGAGAGTAACTGCCTAGGTATATCAATGGGGTATTTTTGAATGCCTTGTTTTTTAATACTATGGAGTCATTGTATTGAACTATTTTTCAGGAATCCTGTACAAATGTATATTGAAGAGCTGGAGAAGGAGGTGGAAGAATCACAAACATGAAACGCAAAATACTAGAAGGAAATGGAAAACACTCGATCAATAATAAATGTTAGGCAAGGGCTTACAAGTAACCTAGTACTTTGGTATGAGGCGCAGAGCAACTCTTAGTTGTACTTTGCTCTTGCCTTTATCATTTTATGCAGTCTTTTTGTCTGGATTCATTCCATTATCTTGTGCCTATGTTTGCATCTGCCATCTTGACTCAAATTCTATATAGTAATTTATTTATACGTTGATGTAGATTTTGCATTGTTCATGGTTCTAAAATACCAAGAATATTTTGAGTGGAATTAGACCATGTTTTGCACATTTAACTGCAAAATAATGTTGTCCAAATTTGGCTATTTGGTTTGCTTGCTAGGCACATAACATAAATGGATTTCTTATAACAAAATTCATGACATTTATAAATGAAAAATAATTAAAATGTTTGAAGTAATGGTTATATATTTCTAATAAGGATTTAACATGAACATTGCTTTATTAAAGAACCAACATGTTTTTGGCATTCAACTTTATGTTGTATTCTTATTTATTTATTTTTTAATTGATTATATTTGTTTGAAAGGGATCCCACCAACTTTATTTTGTATTCTTTGATTATATGTGTTTGAAAGGGGTCGCACCCGTATTATGTATGTATGTACTGCTTGCCAAGATTTGAACCTAAGTCTCCTTGAAAGCGGAGGAATTAACCAGTTGAGCTAATACTATCTGATGTATCCTTTATCTTTTTGTTTGAAAATTGTCAAAATTTGTATATGTAGAAGTAAAGTAATTTTTTTTTTGAATTTACATAGTGGAATCGGTAGCCCCCACAAATCCGGGCAGGCAAAGTAATTTTATTTTTGTTTTGTTTTTACATTGTAATTTAATGAACAAGCAAGTACAAAAACATATATATATATTGATTTGGTTAGTGTGAGAAACCCTTACTCACAGGGTTAAGCAGTCTCCTCCCAACCCTTCGTCAAGCCAAGAGCTATGCTTATTAATAGGGAATTTAAGACAACCACCACACACCCACCCCTCTCACGCCGTGGTTTGAACCTTGGACCTCCTGAAGAAGAGCCAAAGCCCAAATCGTTGTGTTGTCAATATAATAATGATATTAATGATAGAAGAATACATGTAAAAGAAAAATAATTTATTAAATAATAATTTTTCAATGAGTTTACACAGGTTTTTATGAGGGGTACTGGCCCCCTCATACAAGTGGGGTTTAAACCTTGGACCTTTGAAAGAGATGCCAAAGCCCATACCACTATAGTAAGCTTGCAACTAATTTCCTATATTGTAATTGCATATTCATATGGTATTAAAAAAATAATAATAATAAATAACATCAAAGAGTTGATTGGGAAAATATAATATTTTGAAGAAAATGAAGAATATTTTTAGTAGGAATGCAAGTTGGATATGGTTTAATTAACTTAACTCCAATGTATTGAGAGCAATGTAATGTTTTTTATTTTGATGGGAGTGATCTCAATAAAAGCTTTTAAATAACTTAAAAAATGAGGCATAGTAATTAAATTGGGAATAACACAATTTTTTTCTCTAATATGATGAAATTATTAGATCCAACTGATTTAGTGACTATGATGAGTGTCGTCAACTCTTCATCATTTAATCATTATGTGTCAATCCAGGGCGGTGTCCAAGGCTATATACGAAAGCAGAGGTTAATAGACTGATTTTTAGTTCATCTAGATCATGGCCTTATTCATGGAACAATTAATATTTTGGGGGTGTCAGGTGTCCCTTTTAATCTCCTAGAAACTAAAATTGAGTGCCTACTTATTCTTGCATAATTGAAATTCACACAGTTGCAGGAAAAGCAAATCTGAACTATTGTAGAATTGAAAATGACAATTTAATTGACATAATTTAAAATAACAAAATTGAAATCACATAATTAACTATAACAACAATGAAACTTTTCAAAATTGAAATTTCACACCTGCAAAAAATGAAACCTAAGACAATGATGAAATTTAAAGGTTGGTAAGCAAATATTGCAAATTTGTAGCAAACTGAATTAACAAGAAATTCTATGATGCAAACTGGAAATACAGATTGGAAATGTTGAAGCTGAAACAGAAAATGTTATGCTATAAATCTATTCTAGATGACTTAACTATAATGCATTCATGTGCCACATGCTAGATGGAGTTTTATTCAATATTAACCATGCAAAAAGCTGTCAGATTCCTGCTGACCTGCTGCAACAAGAAATTAGTAGAACTCTGGTAGGAATAATCCCCCTTCTGGGCCTGGAAGTGGCCCTTGCTTCCTGAACCAAATAGGGGAAGAGTACTTGCTCTACACTATCAAATCCTCACACTAAACTCAGAAGCAAACATAAATGACAAATATTACACCTTTATTTCATTATCAGCATATCAGCAATGCAAGGGAAGTTCTGCAGACTACTGATCTGCTGTAGTACACAATTACAACACTTGGATTGTTCTATCTCCTAGCACCTATATCCTCTTATCCTATATGCTCAACCAAACGAGAGCACTTTATTTATATAGCAAAGTACAACAGTGATAAGGTTTGGTGCTTCAATACAGGACTGTTACAATTGTTGTAGGACTGTGTTTCCCAAAAATGCAGGGATCTGATCCATTAAACCTTATCCATTATAGCTGCTGACTTTATCTGGTGAGGGACAAGCGTTGGAAAGGATAGGGAGGTCCCTATAATAGTTGCAACCACCGTTTACCTTCCTTTTACTGTAATTAAAGACTCATTTGACCAAATTTATGTCTTCTGCACTTATTCTGGAGCTGCTCCAGAATATCAGGCAACATAACATAGTTTATATTAATTCATTCTCCAGAAGCGCATGAGAATAGTTGTGACGACGAAAATAGTCTCCATAAGTGCCCAAAATACTGATACCATATTTTGCATGAGCTGAAGTGGACAAATTCCAAGCCATGTTGTATATGTATAGCTGGATGGAATTTGTATGGAAAAGTTCCTGTTTTCTGCACAGTCAAACTGTTGAAAAAGTTTTGGCACCTTTTGGTTATTTAAAATGGTTAAATGGTGGGGAAAGATTATGAAATAAGCACAAAACCAAATAGATAGCAACACCTTAATATTACAATATTAACTTAATACAAAATATACTAAATAATATAGCTGAAACAGATTATAAAACATAGATAAATAGTCAAAACAGGTCATATGCACTTTATCATTCCAATATGCAAACATCATCATATAATGCATAGTATCACTAAAATTAGTACAAAATCATATCATAAGTGGTTCCAAATAGTTTAAAAAGTTATCAAAAGCAGTATTTATATGAGGCAATGTTCTACCTCATCAGACTACATCAACAATTTACTTCTAAGTAAGACAATTTTATGTTGAAAGTGTAATCCGATTCATGGTCAAAACCAACATTGTGTGATGTTTTTGGATAGGCCAAGGGCATTTCGTCGTGCAATGTATAAATTATTTGTAATATTTTACTATGTAAGCCCTATGGGCCGCAATTAAACTTTTTAGGATTAAAACCCTATTTATAATTTGGTATTAAACTCAATCCCTCTTGTTATTTCAACTTACATTAAACTTTATGATGTAATTGGGGTTTTGACATTACTATAAATACCACTGTTACACTCCTTATTTCTTCATCGAGTGTTGTGTATAATCTATGGATATAATGATTATTTATGGTGCATATTTGTGACCACCAAATCATTATCTTTTTCATATTTTTTGTTCTCTCTATAAGATTTGAGTGCATGGTTTGCTTTTGTTCATTTTTGGAAAAAGTTGTGAAGTCCACATGGTATTAGAACACATATGGAGCTTCCTCATTTGGCCATGCAGAAGAGATATTCAAAGCCTTTGATTATTAGGACAAATTACTCTTTCCAACTTCATAAGATTTTCCAACGTAAGGAGCAAAGAGGAGATTTGTTTCCATATTTTCTACCTGAGGATTGTTGCTCTGAATTTGGTTCCTAATTTACCTCTCAAATAGTTGAAGAAAGAAAAGGGGTAATTTTTTAAATTCGAATTTAGTTTTCTTGCCTTCATGCACACTCCTCCGATGACTGCACATGCTTCTTCTTAAGGTGTTGACATTTGTCTTCATGGAGTTCAAGTATTGTCGTATCATCATAAACAATATGATAAGACAACTAGCAAAGAGAAAGTCAGGGCATTGCAGACAAGAGATCACAAGTTCGAGCTCACTCATTGTTTTTTGTTGCCTTTAGACAGAGTAAGGTTCAACCAATGTATTTTTTGGGGAACAAATGTCTTGAAGTGGAAGTAGTTTTTTGGCCAACAAATGAAAAATATGATGCATGCTAGGAGTGGTTCCAATTTTGAACTATGCATGCCATATTTTTATTTAGGAGGGTCGATGGATAGTGCATATGGAATACCTTTTGGGACCCTCCCCATATTTGGTTCCATCAAGCAAGTAGTGCAATTGGTTACTCCATGCATGATAAGGCACTCACTTCCTCGATGTGCATGGTCCAAATTGAAGCACTTATTTTTTATGAGCTTGTGTGTCCTACTTTAGCCAAGGAATTTTCTTGTAGATTAGTTACACATGTCTGACTACGACACCATGGTGGCATGGTGAGTGCATTTGCTAGTGCAAGGCCCTTAGCCCAAAGGCGATGTAGGTTTGAAACTTTGACATCTGCTCATACAAAATATGGAGACCTTATTGGTGGCCGACGTGGCCAACGTTTGGGTCATGCATACCAAATTTTTTTAAATACATATACCTTGGACCAATCAAGGATGTGTAAGTATTGATGACCCAGCAAACCAAAGGAGTTGAAGTGGCAAAAGGTGATTGGCACACAACAACCAATTTGAATTGCTAAGTGGTAGGTTGGGATTGGCTCTTGTAACCCTAAGGTTTAAGCCTTTAATTTTTAATTTTTTGAAGCCATATTTTTTACTTTTAATGTTTTGCATACGAAAGCATTTTGAGTTCATTTTTTCAAAACACATAAATTTTTGAGCTCTATGCATTGCAAGCATCAGTTCATGGAGTTTCTATGGTGTTAGGAGTCAAATTGTGTAAGATGGACCTACCTTAATTGGTGAATCTACATTGTATGGTCAACTCGGATGATTGGTTTGCTACAAAGTAAGAACCTCTAGTGCATATTTCAAGAGGATAAAACAATGATGATGAAACTCTCCATCAAAGAGAAGAAAAGGCTCTTGGTCTATTTGCCTTGCTTATTAAATCATAGTTGCTTTTCCAAATTAAATAGGAGTGACCCTATCAAGGTATGGTCAAAACTACATGAGCTTTTGGAAAAGTTAATACCATTGAATCAAGTTACCTAAAATTGGAGCTTCCCTCTCTTAAACTAGTTGAGTTTGATATCATTTAGGACTATATTGTGAGATTCAAGGCTTTGAGGAGGGATATTGCATCTTCTAGAGGCAAAAAGAGAGATGATGTCAAATGTGTAAAAAGTGTCCTTGCTAATCTCTCATATTTTTAGATGTTGAACCTAATGGTTCATATGATTCATATGTTCTTGGAATCTCAAAAGACTTACTATTGATCAACTTTTTCCTCTCCTAGTTCATTTTCAAGTGGCAATATCAAATTGTGGTGGGACTCTACAAATACAAACTCATGTAAAGGAACCCAAGTATAAGGATGCTATGACCCAAGGGATCAAGGGATAGGATAAGGCTTTAAGAAAATGAAGACCACTTATAGATACTGTAAGATGAAGGGACGTCCATGAAAGAATTTCTTGCTAAAATTGTAAAGAACTGAAGCTAAGTTCTTGAAGCTTAATGGATATCTTCTACATGATGAAGGAGATTTTGAAGAATTTGTCTCAATTGCAAAGGCCCCTTAGAGCATCAATTATGGGGACAATATTATTTTCACTAATGTCTTCTCTCCTTGGTCCCTTAATTTTATTATGGGGGATTTTGAAATTATATCCGATTCATGTCCAAGGTTGATATTGTGCAATGTTTTTTGATAGACATAAGGGCATTTTATTGTATGATGCATTAAGTATTTATGATATTTTATTATGTAATCCCTATGTCCATGGTTAACCTTGTTATAGTTAAACCCTCTTTATAACTTGTAATAAACCTAAAGCCCTCTTATTATGTTGACTTAGGTTAAAATTTGTGATGTAATTGGGCTTTTGGTATTTCTATAAATACTCTCTCCACTCCTCATTTCTTTATTGGAGTGTTGTGTAATATTATCTATAGAAATAGTAATTATTTATGGTGCTTATGGGTGCCTTTCAAATCCTTCTCTTTTTTTTCTGTTTCTTTATTTGTATAATATTTGAGTGCATGGTTTGCTTCTATTTGTTTTTGGAAAATATTGTGAATTCCAACTTACTAAAGGTAGGCTACTCATTCATAAACAGGTTTTCTTCATAACAATGTCAAATTTTTATGTGTATTATTTTCACATGGTAGATTGGGTTTTCACCCTTTCAAGACACCTTAGTTGTTACAAAGAAGTAAAGTAGGTTGAAAGTTCTATTTTCAAATCCTTTAAAACTCTCCCTAACCAAACAACTCCATGAGCTATTTTTGCCCACATTTTTTAATCTATTTTAGTAATGACATTGCAGGTTTAGTTTTTTTTATTATTATTCTTTTCTTTGTTTTTTTTTTCATGCACCTAAAACAAGTAAAAAAATGTAGCATGTAGTAGATTTTCTATCATCTATATAACCTCCTCAATATTATTTTGCATAATCACTCAACCCAATAATGTATTTTTAATACGAGATACTACAATTTGTTTGACATATCTTAACAACCTTTTGACAACTTATTGTTGATCTACCTATAGTTTTTCATTGCGCACCAAAATTAAGATGAAAATATGAATGCCACTTTGCGATAATTTTGTTAGGAGGGACGGTTGGAGCTAGTACACATTTTGTTTACTGTAACTATAGATAATTCTTTACACTCTTCAACATATATTCAATTCCAACAAACCTAAATCACCAAGAATTATCTTTTAGAGATTAAGCTCATTGACTCACACATAGTTTGTATTGGACTTAAATTTGACCCCTCCACATACAATTTTTTGTAAAATAAACTCATCCACATTTATGTCAACTATAAAATTTTGGTGGACACTCACAATGTTTTTGACTACATGATTGAATGAGACATCCTCTCATGAAGACATGGCTTTCCTCAACATGTATTGACATTTTTTCATCCATAAGTAGATTTTCCCTAGATGTTGCAATTGCCACTACCCTAATAGACATGTATGTAAAATATGGAAGCATAAAGAAGGCGCATGAACTATTTAACAAAATACCTTATCAAATCACATTCTCATGGGGGTGTTAGATTTAGAGTATAATACATCATTTGGGTCATGTAAATGTACCACCTTTGGTACATAGTTAGACTAGGATATTACTTTAGGGGGAAGCTAGCTAGTTACTTCATGCAATGTAATAAATGCACAAGTTGCAATCTGCAAGTTGTAATATGCAAGGTGCCCTCTTGTACAACTAGGTAGAGTGTTGGACAAGAAATATATCTTCCTATATAAAAGGCCTCATAGAGACATATCACATATCAAGTGCATTGTAGTAGAGAGTAGTAGATAGTAGTAGAACTCCTATATGGAGTATAGTATAGCTCTTTATCTTGTATTGATGGAGTGACCATTACCTCCATACTGAATTGTATTTTTGTCACTTCTATTTATAGTATATTTTAGTCATATTAGATCATTACTTTATTTCATATTTTTTGCATCTTATTAGGACCTGTGTTAGATCTCTCCCACTACATATATCCTCACAAACTAACAATGCACTAGGAACCTAAGGTCCAATATACATCCAAACTAAATAATTATATAATAATGGTTGTGTTAGGATAGGATCCTAACATCCACACTCCATGAATATGGATGCCAAAACCTTTAGAAGAAGCATGTTTGATTGGAGGAGGAGCACATGTGAGGGCAAGAAAATTGAATTTAAATTTAAAAAATTTCCCCTTTTCTTTCTTCAACAATCTAAGAGATGAATTAGAAACAAAATTCAAAGCAATAATTCTTGAGTAGAAAATGTCGAAATAAATCTCCTCTTTGCTCCTTATGCTGGAAAAGCTTATGAATTCAGGAAGAGTAATTTATCCTAAGAATCAAAGGCTCCAAATATCACTTCTACATGACCAAGTGAAGTAGCTCCATAGTTGCTCTGGTATTATGTTGGAATTCACAATATTTTCCAAAAATGAATAGAAGCAAACCATGCACTCAAATCTTGTATAAAGAATGAAAATACCTAAAAGAGAAGGATTTGGTGGACACCGATAGGCACCATAAATAATCACTATATCCATAAATAATATTACACAACACTTTCATAAATAAATGAGGAGTGGGGGGTGGGGTATTTATAGCAATACCAAAACGATAATTACATTATAAAGTTTAACATAAGCTGACATAACAAGAATGCTTTAACTATAAATTATAAAGAGGGTTTAACCATAACAAGGTTAATCATGGCCCATAATAGCTAAGTTGTTGTAATATCACTAAGTGGTCATAATATAATACAAGTGGGGCTCCTTTCACTCCCATATAATGAAGTATATAATTAAAAATAAATAAAAACAAGATAAAGAGGACAACATAAAGTTGAATGCCAAAAACATGTTGGTTCTTTAATAAATCAATGTTCATGTTAAATACTTATTATAAATATATAACCAATACTTGAAACATTTTATCCATATAGAAGAACTTTTCACTTTTATTACTAAAGAATTCTAATAACCATATTTGGACAACAATTTACAGTGGCTAAATGTACACAACATAGTCTAATTCCACCTAAAAATTCATTCTCGTATAACCAATTTAAAAAATAGGATAAATAATACAAATATAAAGTTGAATGTCAGAGGAAGGAGCCAGGTGGATTGGTGGCTTCATGTTATGGGGTTAGGGGCAACGACAGAGGCCAAGGACCGATGTCGCAATTTCGTGACTTGTTGGAGTCTAAGGAAAAGCAAATTTCAGCAAGAAAGGAAAAGTGTAGTGATTTCGCGACATGTTGAGCAAGAAAGAAAAAGTGTCGCGATATCGCTGTTGGCAATTTTGGGTACCTTGGGTACATTGCCTTTGCTCAAGTGTAGAAGTTGTCATTGATGTCAAGAAGCTCTTGAAGGAATTTGATTTAATGTCAGATTATTCAGAGCATGGACAGTGAGTTTCCAGGAAGATCGGAGTAGCCCATTTGCAAAAGATCAAAGAAAAAGACAAGTAAGAAAAGGTATGCAGTAGGCAAGAAAAACTGTCGCGATTTCACGACATGTTTGAGGAGAGAGAAAGAGCTGGCAAAACTGTCGCGATTTCGCGACATGTTGGAAGAGAGAAGAAGCAGGAAAAACTGTCGCGATTTCGTGACATGTTGGCAGAGAAAAAGGCAAGTGGAAAAACTGTCACGATTTCGTGACATGTTGGCAAAGAAGAAGAGCAAGGTGGAAAGTGTCACGATTTCGCGACATGTCGCATTTTCGCGACTCGAAAAGTGCAGGAAGGCAGAGAAGGAAAAGTGTCACGATTTCGTGACATATTGCAAAGAAGATTGTACGGACGAAAAAGTGTCGCGATTTCGTGACATGTTGCAGGAGAGGGAGTCCGAAAGAAAAAATGTCACGATTTCATGACATAATGCTGAAAAGAGAGTCCACAGTGTGAACTGTCACGATTTCGTGACAAGTTCGAAGAGAGAGAAAGTTACTCGAAAGGTGTCACGATTTCGTGACATGCTACAGAGTTCGAAGTGAGAACAATCATGATTTCATGACATGCTACAAAAGACGAAGTGAGGACTATCACGATTTCGTGACATGCTGAAAAGCTCAAAGTGAGAACTGTCACGATTTCATGACATGCAGCAAAGGGAAGAGTTTGAAATGAGAAGCGTCACGATTTCATGATAGGTTGCAAAGAAAGCTTTCGAAAGCTGAAAGCGTCACGATTTCATGACAGGATGAAAGAAAAGCGTACGGATGCAGAAAGTGTCACGATTTCGCGACAGGCAAAAGTGAAGAAGCCAAGGATGAAGATGTCATGATTTTGTGACATGTCACAGTTTCGTGACCAGAAGGCAAGTGAAGATGCCAGCGAAGGAAGATGTCATGATTTCGTGACATGTCACAGTTTCGTGACCAGAAGGCAAGTGAAGGCGCCAACGGAGGAAGATGTCATGATATCGTGACATGTCGCAGTTTCGTGACTCAAAGAGGAGAGAGAATGTACGGCGTCAAAAATGTCACGATATCGTGACAAAATCAAAAAGGAAGTCTAAAGAAGCAAAAGTGTCGCGATATCGCGACAACAGGAAAAAGAAAGTGTACGGCTGCAAAGGTGTCGCGATATCGTGACATGTTGTAGTTTCATGGGAAAAGCTATAGAACCAGAGGCGGTTGAAGCCGACAGAGTTAACTTTGAGCCGACGAAGTTCAGGGTTGTGCGACCGACGGAGTTTAGGGTAATAGCTGACTATAGTTTAAGTTTTGGTCTTGAAATTTATACTATAAAAGGAGGGTTGTTTCGAGATTGAAAGTATCGAATAAGTATCGAATTGGTGCAAGTTAAGTCCGCGGTGCGCAGAGACCGAGTCGAGTCAAATCGAGCTAAGTGCGAAGCGGGAGCGCACAGAGAGTAGAAAAGCGCAAAGGAGCAGAGCTGTTGGTGTTGCGACATTCGCAGATAGAGCGCATAGTAAGAAGTTCGATCGTCGAGTGTTGAGTGCTGTTGTGTTTGTGCAGATAGTGCATAAGTTGGTTTCGACCAAGTGCGGCTGTGACAGAGTAGAGAGAACTATTGGATAGATTTGAGCAAGCTTTTGTTGAGCTTGTGGAGCAGTTTGGGCAGGTTCTCTTGAGAACTTGCAAAGCAGATCTGAGACAAGTCTTGGTGAAGACTTGGGTGAAGATCAAGCAAGCTTTAGTGAAAGCTTGTGAACCACTATTGTGAATCAGAGTTGAGGACCTGTTGAGGATAGAGATTGGTGTAGATTTGAGGACTGTGTTTGGTGCAGACCAGAGAAAGAGGAAGAGGACATTTGTGCCAGACCGAAGGACTGTGTTTGGTGCAGATCAGAGAAAGAGAAATCGAGGACATTTGTGCTAGACCGAAGGACTGTGTTTAGTGCAAATTCGAGGACCAGCTTTGAGGTGATAGAGTTGAGGACAGAGGTCTCCAGCTAGAGCAGGGAAGACAGGTGTCTTCTGTGGATAGAGTTCCATTTGCTAAGGGCAATGGAGGCAGAGGTCTTCTAGAGGATCACCAGCCAGAGCAGAGTTAGGGGAAGGTATCTCCTTTGAGCCGAGGCTCATAAACATTGTAATTGGGAAGGTTTCCCAAAGAATTTGAGATAAAATTTTAGAGAAAAGTTTTGTGGACGTAACCCAGACTTTTTGGGTGAACCACGTTAAAATCTGGTGTCTCTTTGTGGATGATTTTGTGCATTGCTTTGATATTGCTTTGAGTATTTTGTTGTATTGTTTAGTAGTATAAAGAAAAAGTAAAAAGAGGTCTTATACTGTTCACCCCCCCTCTCAGTATAAGCTTGTGTTCTTCAATTGGTATCAGAGCGGGTTCCTTCAGAAAGTTTAAACAACTTGAAGGAAAAGCTAGCAAAGAACACAATGGATTATTCAAGTGGCAATGCAACACCTATTCTTGATGGATCAGATTTTGGTCTTTGGAGTGCAAGGATGAAGGTTCATCTAATGGCACTTGGGAATGAGGTTTGGGAAGTGATTGAAGACGGGTACACTATTCCTGAACATGGTCCTTATACTAAAGAAGAGAGGCCCTCCTACATCACAGCAATTCTCAAGCAAGGAATGCAAGCGAAGGGGGGGGGGGTGGGAGAGATCTTACCAAGGTGATTCACTGCAAGACAACTAGTGAAATGTGGAAACAGCTGCAGGTGGTTCACACAGGTGATGTAAATGTCCGAAAGGCCAAGTTGAGACACTTCAAAGGTATGTTTGAACAACTCAAGATGAATGATGATGAAAATATTAGTGACTACATGCTTCGTATGGATGAGGTTGTTAACTCCATGAAAGACTTGGGTCTTGAGCTTGCTGAAAATGATGTTTGTGATAAGATTTTAAGATCTCTTCCTAATAGATTTAGTGAAAATATTTCTGCTATTGAGGAAGCTAAAGATTTGGATAAGTTGAAAAAGGATGAGCTCCATAGTATACTTGCAGCATTTGAGTTGAGAACTCAAGTGAAGGTTGATGTCAAGAAAGAGGCAACTTTCAAGGCTACCAAGAAATCTAAGGGTAAACAACTTCAAGAGAGTGATGAGTCTTCTAGTGATGAAGAGGCATATTACAGACAGAAAGGCAAGTTCTCTAGAAAGCACAAAAGCATGAAAAATATAAGATGTTTCAATTGTGGAAAGTTTGGTCATTATGCTACTGACTGTACTGTTTCCAAGAATGAAAGTGATGAAGAGAAACAGGATTCTAAGAGCAAGGATTCTGAAAAGTACAAGCATCACAGGAAGAACAAAGATGAGCACAACAATCACGGAAAGAGGTATTCTCACAAGCACAAGAAGAGTTTCTACCTAGACAAAGCAAGTAAGTGTTCTAGTAGTGATAGTGAAAGTTCTTCAAGTGATAGTGAAAATGAGATGTTGTTCATATCAAAAAAGAGGAAGAACCGAAACATAGATTCATTATCATGAAATGTTTTAGATGTGGAAATTTTGGTCACCTTGAGGATGATTGCACAAATAATGAATTGGTTACTAGTATGTATGAGGATGCTTCAGAAAACTATAAGGAAGATGCATGTATGGTCTTTGAAAAGGGTAGCACCTCTAGTGATAAGAAATTTGTAAAAGGCTCTGATGATTCAGAAAGCAAACAAATAAAGGATCTTGAAAGTGAACTTACTAATGCTCTTAGTGCTTTGAAAAAGGAAAGAAAGAAGAATGCCAGACTCAAGGATAAGTTAGATGAATGTTGTATGGAGAGAGATGATCTTACAGAAAGTCTTGACTTCTCTATGGCTAAGACACAAGAACTCAAGGACGAGTTAGAGTCTAAGATTCTTGAGTATAGTGAGTTAGAACAGAAAATGGCTTCTTTGAAAGAGGAAACTAAAGAGTACAAGGATAAGCTGTACAGGTTTCAAGATAGCTCCAAAAAGGTTAAGTCTCTCATCAAAGGTCAAAGAAAACCAACAGATAAAACAGGTCTTGGTTTTGTTAAGCCTCACAAGGAACAGGTTGGGGAATCTAGTAAGAGATTTCAAAAAGAAGAGAGTTCTGATGAAGAGAGTATTTCAGAGAAAGAGTCCATGAGTGATAGATGCACAGAAATAGAAAACAGAATTCTGAATGCGAAGAAGTTTTCGGGACCCAAGAGGTCAAATAAAAGAAAATTTCACGACAGATGTTTTGCGTGTCACAGGTTCGGTCACATGGCTTCGCATTGCATGACTCAAGTAAGGAAGGTAAATGACAGTTTCAGAGGTAGCAATTTCTTTCAAGGGTATTGCTACTCTTGTAATCAGTTTGGGCATAAGGCAATTTTTTGCAAGGCTAATAATAGGAACACGGTTAGTCAAAACAGACGGATTCGAAGAACAGGTATGCCTAAAAGAAATAACATTATTACCTGTTATAAGTGCAACAATGACGGTCACACAACTAGACAGTGTAGAGCTGATCTCCCAAGGTACAAGAACAGGAACAGTGGTATGAACAGGTCCAAGGATCAAGGCATGGACAAGAACAGGGATGAGAACAAGAGCAAGAACAGTGATAAGAACAGGAATATGGACAAAGAGTTCAAGAGAAGGCCCGGGAAGGAAGTTATAGACGCTGATGATGATCAGTGCCTAATGGGAGATTTACTCCCAACCCTATTTTAATCACCTCATCAGGAGGTGGGGGAGGGACTAAGCTAAGAGGCTCATTCTTAGTCCCGAGCCCCAAAGGTGACCCTTTGCCATTGATGACAAAGGGGGAGAGATATGAGTAAGGGGGAGAGCTTCAAAGTGAAGAAGAGCTTCAAGTCAGGGGGAGCAAAACTTCAAAGGCAGATTCTCAGTTGTTAGCTCAGTTGGTTTCAGTTTTGGCTCTTGAGAAGTGTTTTCAGTAAAGGTTTGCCATCAATGACAAAGGGGGAGATTGTTGGCAATTTTGGGTACCTTGGGTACATTGCCTTTGCTCAAGTGTAGAAGTTGTCATTGATGTCAAGAAGCTCTTGAAGGAATTTGATTTAATGTCAGATTATTCAGAGCATGGACAGTGAGTTTCCAGGAAGATCAGAGTAGCCCATTTGCAAAAGATCAAAGAAAAAGACAAGTAAGAAAAGGTATGCAGCAGGCAAGAAAAACTGTCACGATTTCATGACATGTTTGAGGAGAGAGAAAGAGCTGGCAAAACTGTCATGATTTCGTGACATGTTGGAAGAGAGAGAAGAAGCAGGAAAAACTGTCGTGATTTCGCGACATGTTGGCAGAGAAAAAGGCAAGTGGAAAAACTGTCGTGATTTCGTGACATGTTGGCAAAGAAGAAGAGCAAGGTGGAAAGTGTCACGATTTCATGACATGTCGCATTTTCATGACTCGAAAAGTGCAGGAAGGCAGAGAAGGAAAAGTGTCATGATTTCATGACATATTGCAAAGAAGATTGTACGGATGAAAAAGTGTCACGATTTCATGACATGTTGCAGGAGAGGGAGTCCGAAAGAAAAAATGTCATGATTTCATGACATAATGCTGAAAAGAGAGTCCACAGTGTGAACTGTCATGATTTCATGACAAGTTCGAAGAGAGAGAAAGTTACTCGAAAGGTGTCACGATTTCATGACATGCTGCAGAGTTCAAAGTGAGAACAGTCACGATTTCGTGACATGCTGCAAAAGACGAAGTGAGGACTATCACGATTTCATGACATGCTGAAAAGCTCGAAGTGAGAACTGTCATGATTTCATGACATGCAACAAAGGGAAGAGTTTGAAATGAGAAGCGTCGTGATTTCATGACAGGTTGCAAAGAAAGCTTTCGAAAGCTGAAAGCGTCACGATTTCATGATAGGATGAAAGAAAAGCGTACGGATGCAGAAAGTGTCATGATTTCGTGACAGGCAGAAGTGAAGAAGCCAACGGATGAAGATGTCATGATTTCATGACATGTCACAGTTTCACGACCAGAAGGCAAGTGAAGATGCCAACGGAGGAAGATGTCATGATTTCGTGACATGTCGTAGTTTCGTGACCAGAAGGCAAGTGAAGGCGCCAGTGGAGGAAGATGTCATGATATCATGACATGTCACAGTTTCATGACTCAAAGAGGAGAGAGAATGTATGGCATCAAAAATGTCATGATATCATGACAAAATCAAAAAGGAAGTCTAAAGAAGCAAAAGTGTCATGATATCGTGACAACAGGCAAAAGAAAGTGTACGGCTGCAAAGGTGTCATGATATCGTGACATGTTGTAGTTTCATGGGAAAAGCTACAGAACCAGAGGTGGTTGAAGCCGACAGAGTTAACTTTGAGCCGACGAAGTTCAAGGTTGTGCAGTCGACGGAGTTTAGGGTAACAACCGACTATAGTTTAAGTTTTGGTCTTGAAATTTATACTATAAAAGGAGGGTTGTTTCGAGATTGAAAGTATCGAATAAGTATCGAATTGGCACAAGTTAAGTCCACGGTGCGCAGAGACCGAGTCGAGTCAAATCGAGCTAAGTGCGAAGCGGGAGCACACAGAGAGTAGAAAAGCGCAAAGGAGCAGAGCTGTTGGTGTTGCGACATTCGCAGATAGAGCGCATAGTAAGAAGTTCGATCGTCGAGTGCTGAGTGTTGTTGTGTTTGCGTAGATAGTGCATAAGTTGGTTTCGACCAAGTGCGGCTGTGACAGAGCAGAGAGAACTATTGGACAGATTTGAGCAAGCTTTTGTTGAGCTTGTGGAGCAGTTTGGGCAGGTTCTCTTGAGAACTTGCAAAGCAGATCTGAGACAAGTCTTGGTGAAGACTTGGGTGAAGATCAAGCAAGCTTTAGTGAAAGCTTGTGAACCACTATTGTGAATCAGAGTTGAGGACCTATTGAGGACAGATATTGGTGTAGATTTGAGGACCTATTGAGGATTGTGTTTGGTGCAGACCAGAGAAAGAGGAAGAGGACATTTGTGCCAGACCGAAGGACTGTGTTTGGTGCAGATCAGAGAAAGAGAAATCGAGGACATTTGTGCTAGACCGAAGGACTATGTTTAGTGCAAATTCGAGGACCAGCTTTGAGGTGATAGAGTTGAGGACAGAGGTCTCCAGCCAGAGCAGGGAAGACAGGTGTCTTCTGTGGATAGAGTTCCATTTGCTAAGGGCGAGCGGAGGCGGAGGTCTTCTAGAGGATCACCAACCGGAGCAGAGTTAGGGGAAGGTATCTCCTTTGAGCCGAGGCTCATAAACATTGTAATTGGGAAGGTTTCCCAAAGAATTTGAGATAAAATTTTAGAGAAAAGTTTTGTGGACGTAACCCAGACTTTCTGGGTGAACCACGTTAAAATATGGTGTCTCTTTGTGGATGATTTTGTGCATTGCTTTGATATTGCTTTGAGTATTTTTCTGTATTGTTTAGTAGTATAAAGAAAAAGTAAAAAGAGGTCTTATACTGTTCCACCCCCCTCTCAGTATAAGCTTGTGTTCTTCAATCGCGACATGTGGAGCAAGAAGGAAAAAGGGCCGCGATTTTGCGACATGTTGAGCAAGAAAGGAAGAGTGTCACGATTTTGTGACATGTAGAGCAAGAAAGGAAAAGTGTCGTGATGTCATGACATGTTGAGCAAAAAAGAAAGAGTGTCGCAATATCACGACATGTTGAGCAAGAAGGAAATATTATCGTGATATCGTGACATATCGCTTTTTTGCGATCAAAAGAGAAGAGAAAGAGCAAGAAGGAAAAAGTGTCGTGATATCACGACATGTTGAGCAAGAAAGAAAGAGTGTCACGATATCGTGACATGTTGAGCAAGAAGGAAAAAGTGTCGTTTTTTGGTGATTTGTTGAGCATGAAGGAAAAAATGTCGTGATATCGCAACATGTCGCATTTTCACGACCAAAAAAGAAGAGAAAGAGCAAGAGGGAAAAAGTGTCGCGATATCGCGACATGTCATTTTTTCGTGACCAAAAGAGAAAAGAAAGAGCAAGAAAGAAAAAGTGTCGCGATGTCACGACATGTCGTCTTTTCACGACCAAAAGAGAAGATTAAGAGCAAGAAGAAAAAGTGTCGTGATATCGCGACATGTTGCATTCTCGCAACCAAAAGAGAAGTGAAAGAGGAGGAAGGAAAAATTGTCACGATGTCACGACATGTTGAGCATGAAAGAAAGAGTGTCGCGATGTCGCGACATGTTCAGCAAGATGGAAAAAGTGTCACGATATCGCGACATGTTCAGCAAGAAAGAAAAAGTGTCGCGATATCGCGACATGTTCATCAAGAAGGAAAAAGTGTCGCGATATCACGACATGTCATATTTTCGCGACCAAAAGAGAAGAGAGAGAGCAAGAAGGAAAAAGTGTCGCGATATCGCGACATGTTAAGCAAGAAAGAAAGAGTGTCGCGATATCGCGACATGTCAGATTTTCGCGTCCAAAAGAGAAGAGAAAGAGCAAGAAGGAAAAAGTGTCGCGATATCGTGACATGTCATTTTTTTGCAACCAAAAGAGAAGAGGAAGAGCAAGAAGGAAAAAGTGTCACGATTTCGTGACATGTCGTCCTTTCATGACCAAAAGAGAAGAGAAAGAGCAAGAAGGAAAAGTGTCGCGATATCGCAACATGTCGCATTTTCACGACCAAAAGAGAAGAGAAAGAGGAGGAAAGGAAAAGTGTTGCGATATCGCGACAAGTTAAGAATGAAAGAAAGAGTGTAGCGATATTGCGACATGCTGCTTTTTTGCGACCAAAAGTGAAGAGAATGAGCAAAAAAGAAAAAGTGTCGCGATATCGCGACATGTCATATTTTCGTGACCAAAAGAGAAGAGAAAGAGCAAGAAGGAAAAGTGTCACGATTTTGCAACATGTCACATTTTCCCGACCAAAAAAGAAGAGAAAGAAGAGGAAGGAAAAAGTGTCATGATTTTGTGACATGTCGCATTGTCGTGACCATAAGAGAAGAGAAAGTGTGAGGAGGCGTAAGTGTCACGATTTCGTGACATGCTGGTTTTTCGTGGGCAAAAGCCAAAATAAGGAGCATGGAGGCGAAAGTGTTGCGATTTCGTGACATGTTGTTCCTTTCTGTTCAAAAGCAACTAAAGAGGTAAAAGTGGCAGAAGCACCGCAATTTCATGACATGTCGTTCTATCAACACGTCGTAGTTTCACGACGATCCAGAGCAAATGAAGAAAAAGACTCAAGGACGACGTGATTTTGCAACATGTTGATTCTTTGCGGATGGAAGCGGCAAGAGAACAAAATGGGCAACGAATGTCGTGATTTCACGACATGTCTCAGTTTCACGACAGGCAGTAGCAAAAGAGTTGAACGGAGGCTGTTTTTTACGATTTCGTGATTTCGTGACATGTCTCAGTTTCACGATAGGTAGTAGCAAAAGAGCTGAACGGAGGCTGTTTGTTGCGATTTTGCGATAGGTCTCTTGGTCACGACACGCAGGTGTTTTGCGACTCTCTAGAAAAAATGAAGGAAAAGTCATAAGGGCATCGCAATTTTGCGAAATGTCTCTCGAGTGTGGTTGGAAGCGGCAAGCGTGCAGAATGGGAGACGATTGTCATGATTTCGCGACATGTCTCATGGGCGCGACATGTCACATTTTTGCGATTTACAATGACAAATGTGCTGAACGTAGGCAGAATGTCACGATTTCATGACATGTCTATTTTTCGCGACAGGTCACTTTTTTGCGGATTTCCAAAGTAAAAGATGGAAACGACTTAAGGATGTCGCGATTTCGTGACATGGAGCATACTCGCGACTGGAAACAAAAAGAGTGCAAATTGGTAGATGATTGCCACGATTCCACGACATGTCTCATTGTCGCGACATGTTACCGTTTCGCGACTTTTTAGAGCAGGTGAAGGAGATGACCTCAGGCTGTCGCGAGTTCGCGACTGGTCACATTTTTGCGAATGGGGCAGCAAGAGAGCAATGCGTTGGGCCACTGCCTGTGTTCCAAGGTGTTGGTAATATTGTGGAAGGGCCGATGCTCTTTTTTTGGCAATGTGGCCTCAGGAGGGGGCTAATCGCATTAGATAGACTATCCCTATTGAGCTTTTGTTCCATTTCAGCATTGTGCTGATTTTGTAAAAGGTTTTGGGTCAACCTGTAAAACCCGGTTGTAATGAATTTGTACCTTAATTACCAAAAAAAAAAAAAATTGAATGTCAAAAACATGGTTCTTTAATAAAGCAATGTTAAGTTAGAAATATATAACCATTACTTGAAACATTCTAATTATTTTTCATTTATAAACTTCATGATTTTTTAAAAGAAACTCATTTGTGTTATGTGCTTAGCACGAAAACCAAGTTTACATTAATTATATAATAAAATTGATCTTTAAAAGCCATATAGACTAGACTTTTCACTTCTATCACTAAAGAATTCCAGTAACCAAATTTGGACAACAATTTATAGCAGTTAAAAGGGCAAACATGGTCTAATTCCACCCAAAATATTTATGGTATTTTATGACCATGGAGAGTGCAATATTTGCATCAATGTATAAGGAATTTACTATATAGAATTTGAGTACAAATGGAAGATGCAAACATAGGCACAAGATAATAGAATGAATCCAAACAAAAAGACTACATAAAATGATAAGGCAAAAGCAAAGTACAATTAAGGGTTTCTTTGCTCCTCGTACCAAAGTACTAGGTTACTTATAATCCCTTCTCTAGCATTTATTGTTTGTTGAGTATTTTCCATTTCCTTCAAGTATTTCTCCTTTTATGTTTGCAATTCTTCTATTAGGATTTATTCCATCATGTGATAAATCATATTGAGTGGTTAAAAACACTCACATAGAAGTCATTTGTAGGTTTTTAGTTAAGTTAAGTGGTTATAGGTTGTATAACAATAGCCTAAGTTTGAACTATTAATTAGGCCAAAATTTGGTCAATAATATTGTATAGATCAGGCTATTTGGTTAATACAAGTTGTTCAGTGTCATCTTGGGTATTAGAGTAGGTTGAGAGAGTGTTATTACATCTCTCAAGAGAAGCACCATCGTGCTCTCATAATTTTCTAGGCAAACATGAGAATGTGGTCATTCAAGATGGTTGTAGAGGGAGGAGATAAGCCCCTCATCCAAGTGCAATACAAAGGAGATACAAATAGGTTCACCCCAAAAGAAATTCATACCATGGTCTTAACCAAAATGGACACTTTTAAATCCTACCTAGGCAAATGGTGAACATTGTAATTATGGTTATGGTCTACATAAATTATTCGCAAAAGTAGGCCACCAAGGATGTGGACATCATTACTAGCCTCAATGCAATAAGAATAATTTGTGAGCCCATTATGGTGTCCATTACCTACAACCTCAACAACAGTAGGGAGAGTAGCAATGACAACTACGAAAATAAAATCCTCATGTTCAACCTAGATGGAGAATACTAATAGTGGGTGAAGGTTGTTTGAGGTGAAGGCCAGCATGGGTGACACCTAGGGAATAAGGATTTCACATAAAAATCCCTAGACTTGATCAAAAAATCCAGCCTATGTCAAAATGCCATACAACTATATTTATATATACATGACCTTTGGTTAGTGGTCGTAAATTCTAGAAGACATATGCTAACATCTCTCCTTGTGCTGGTGAGTTAAAATATTCTAGATATTCACTAATAATCTAGAACTATCCAAAACAATCAAACTCTAAGTGCATAAAATTAAATTTATTTTCCAACACCTCCCCCATTAATTAATTTTATCTAATACCTCTAAAACACCACAAGAGAATATGGGTACTGCCTACCTCTTTAGATCTTATGGTTGATTAGATACCCATTTACAACAAGGCTTTTAATTAAATTATAACTATCACTCTAGTCTATCTCAATCACCTAACCTTAACAATAACTTAAATTTCAATGTTGTTTTTACATTTTATCCTACTCTTTTGAGAACAAGACATCCTCCAACAAAATCCACACATTTATTTCATTTTGCTCCATTCTACTACATCCATCCATCCATAATCAACATATATTTTATTGGTCGTTTTATCTTTGTGCCCACAATATTTGTTAGAATTATTATTTCCACCACAAACATCACATGGGTTAAGGTCCCAAAATTGAGCTATCACATGTCTTTATTGACCACTACGACTACAATAAATCACTCTAAAAGTTTTATCCTTTGCATAGGTGTCACCTTTCACAAACTTGGTTTCTCCACTTCCTGTTTGACCAACATAACCAAGGCCTTCATTCTTAAGCCATATATTTGGCTCTATGGTATTTCTTATGCCTTGCTCATTCCTTCCCAAACCTTTACCATCATATCCCATTATTTTTATTACTTTGGAGCCAATAGCTTTAGTGTAATTTTCAAAGCACCCAATATCTTCATCATCATTATGATCTTCATCAACATGGCCTTTGTCATAGACAACACAATAATGAGCATCCATTACTTTGTCATTATGACAATCATCTTCAACACAAACACCAATGTCACAAATAATTTTTAAGTTTTCAATATCACAAGCGAAATATCTCCTTTGGATAAGGTCACTTGTATCACAACAATCATTTTCCATTCTAGGCCTGACTTTCAACATTTCATTTATTTTTTTAACTTAATACATTCTTCCTTAAGCACTTCAAGAGTGGTTAATGCCTTGTATATTGTCCTCACAAAATCAACAGGGAATGTAATACCATTATCAAAGCAATCTTCACAAACATTAGCTTATTTGAGGATCATTTATAAGTTGCACCTAAGTGCTAATAATTCTCCATATTTAGAACTTTATCTAGCATCACACTCTTTTGAGCTTTGACTTGTTTCTTGTCTTGTTTCTTCATATTTCCCATGATGTAAATGCTTCTTCTTGTGACCTTTGAAATTTTTCTTCCTCAACACAACAATGAGGTTGTCAGATACCATCGATCATGCACCCCAAATACAATGTTTTTCAACTATAAAAAACACAACACTAATTTTTTTTTAACAAATTATTAACAATTTATCTTAACAACTTATAAACTATTAACACAAACTAAATTAGTGTGTCTATATATATATATATATATTCTCTTCTCAATAACCTCACCTATATTAAACTTTTTAGAACACACCAATTTTTCTTTTCAAACCCATACCAGCTTGTTCCACTCCACCGCCAAAAATTGCCTCAAATCATGGTGTATAGAGAGATTCAATACTAACACCACTATAACATCATTTCACAATTAGAAATTCTCTCTTACTCCTCGTTATTTGATCGCTTTTTGCAATTTTTACCATTCAATTCTAAAATTACATAAGCTTTGAAATTGGCATCCTTCTATTTTTGGCAATAAAACCTTACAAGAACATTTATCCAACTCGCTATATATTTGTCATCATAGCAACGTTCACCCAATACACTAAAAACTCACCAATTCTATTTGCTTTAAACTATAGGTTGTCAAGCGCTCTTCATAGCAACCTCACAAAAGTTTTAGCTTTTGATGCTTAACTCTTAATGTAAATAACCAATAATCAAATATAAAGTTGCAATATAAAATACTCAATAACAACAATTATTTATTCAAATATAACTCACAAATAATTTCAAAAATAACTCATAAAATGGACCCTAATAAATGCTCTCAAAAATAGTAAATTGATATAGAATAAAGGTCACATACATCCTCTCTTCTTTACAATGCTTAGTCACATATATAATAGATTGTGACTCTTCATATGGAGTACTCTTGGCCTTCACTCTTCTATGAGACTCTTCACTTTCCTATTCTAAGGACACATGTGCACTCTTACATAATGGACACTTGTGCACATTTACACTCACCACACTTGCACACTCAATTACATGACACTTGTGCATTTCCTACACATTATTACATTACATAAAATATTTACTCACACTCTAATCTAGAACACACTCCTAATCTAATTATGTATCCAAGGTGGTACATTAACATGTACCAAATAATGTAATATACTCCAACACCCCTTTGTATTACATTATTTGATTATTGAAGACTTTAGTCTTCAATACAATCTTTATCTTTAGTCTTCACTCTACCTCCTATAGATTAATATTTGGATTCATCATGTAACTGTCTTCTTTGATTTTCGATTCAACCTTCATCTTGCATCTCTTGATCTAATTTCTTTTCTTGTGTCGTCTTCTTTGTTTTTGTACTTTCACAATAATATTGACTTGGATTCAATTGTTCATTACTAGTATGTTCTTCTTTCTTTTGTTTCATTCCTTGAAAGACTTCAAAAGTAATTAATGATAGATAAATCATCAAACATTCTTCTAAGGAAAGTATTGTTGAACTAAGCGTGACACTGAGAGGGGGGGTGAATCAATGTGTATTAAAATGTTTAATCCAACTACGAAATCAAATCAAAACAAGCAATCACACAAACATGCATCACATAACACCAGATATATAGTGGAAACTTGATGTGGGAAAACCACTGTGCCAATGGACTGTTTGGACTCCCATCCAAATCCAGCCTCAAAAATATTTGGTCTTTACAATATTTTTGCAGCACCCACTACAGGGAATGGCATCAACCAACCTAGACTTTAGCAAGTCCAACTGAGTGTGTTGACAACAATGACAACACCTTGCTCAACAATCTCCCCCTTTGGAATTGTTGGCAACACACGAACATTTTCCTGTAACTCTTCTCCCCCTTTGACAACAATGACAAAGGGATGCTGCAAACTCCCCTTGAGTCCATACACAACATTCTCAGGCAAAAATTAGTACCAAGCAATAATTGCAAATAGGAGCAAAAAGATAAAACAGTGAAAAATTGCTCCCCCTGAGAATGTGGTCCCGATAGCGGTCTAGTGCTTGGGAAGTGTAACCACTCCCAATTTCTTGCGAAGATATTCAAAAACTTCCTTGGGCAATGGTTTTGTGAAGATATCCGCTACTTGCTCTGTCGTAGGAACAAAATCCAACTTGACCTCTCCTTTTGCAACTTTCTCTTTCAAGAAATGGTACCTGATAGCTATGTGCTTTGTGCGGGAATGCATAACTGGGTTCTTTGAGATATTAATTGCACTGGTATTGTCACACATAACTGAAATAGGCTCGCTGAAATGAATGCCAAGATCTTTCAAGGTTTGTTTCATCCATAATACCTGTGTGCAAGATGATGTCGCTGCAATGTACTCTGCCTCTGTTGTGGACAAGGAAACTGATTCCTGCTTTTTGCTATGCCATGCCACAAGATTGTCACCAAGATAAAATGCACCACCACTGGTACTCTTCCTATCATCTACACAACCTGCCCAATCTGCATCTGAATAAGCAATAAGAGTGAAGTCCTTACCTTTCGGATACCATAAACCGTACTCCATTGTACCCTTAAGATATCAAAAAATTCTCTTTACCGTTGTAACATGAGTTTCCTTAGGATTGGCCTAAAATCTTGCCACCATACACACTGCCTGCAAAATGTCTGGTCTTGTAGCAGTCAAGTACAATAAGCTCCCAATCATGGATCTATACATGGTTTGATCTACAGGTGGTGATTTGTCATCCTTGCTCAACTTACAACCTGTTGTCATGGGAGTACTGACTGGTTTGCAATCTTCCATTGTAAATTTCTTTAACATCTCTTTCATATATTTGATTTGAGAAATGAATATGCCTTTTTCTAACTGATTAATTTGCAAACCAAGAAAATAAGCAAGCTCACCAATCATAGACATCTCGAACTCATTTTGCATCTTATTGGTGAAATCTTTGCATAACTCATCCTTGCAACCTCCAAAAATGATATCATCTACGTACACGACAACAATAATTTGATAATATTTTTCAGATTTAACATACAAATTGTTGTCCACCATACCTTTCTTGAAACCTTGTTGCTGGAGATAGGTGTCTAGCCTTGCATACCAAGCTCGGGGTGCTTGTTTCAAACCATATAATGCTTTCTTCAACCTGCAAACCATATTAGGATCATCTCCTAGCTGAAAACCATCTGGTTGCTCAATGTATACCTCTTCTTCAAGCTTACCATTCAGAAAAGCTGACTTTACATCCATTTGATAAACTCTAAAATTTTTGTAAACCGCTAATGCAAGAAACATCCTTATTGCTTCTAGCCTGGCTACAGGTGCAAAAGTTTCTTCAAAATCAATACCTTCAACTTGTGCATATCCTTTGCAAACTAACCTTGCTTTATTTCTTACAACCTGTCCATCTTCATTAAGCTTGTTTCGAAAAACCCACTTGGTACCAATCACGTTCTTGTTCGCTGGTCTTGGCACTAGCTCCCAAGTCTTGTTCTTTTCAATCTGGTTCAACTCTTCTTCCATTGCCTTTACCCAATTTTCATCTTTACTTGCTTCTGCAACATTTTTGGGCTCTATGTTAGACAAAAGAGAGTAAGTTCTGGTTATTCTTCTTCTTGTCTGAACACCAACTTCGGGGTCTCCAATTATCTGTTCTTGGGGATGGTCTTTTTGCCATGTTGCTGATTTGGATTTCTTGTCTTTCTCCAATTCTTCTTCTTTTGATTCACTTCTTGACTCCTCATCTTCCTTCTCTTCCTTTTCTCTTTCAATTGTCTCTTCATAAATAGGAAAGTTCTCTTCATTGCTAGTTACCTGTTCTCTTCCTTCATCAACTTTAACATCAACACTTTCAACAATTTTTCTTAGCCTCTTATTATAACATTTATAAGCTTTGCTTTTAGTAGAATAGCCAAGAAAAATACCTTCATCCGCTCTATCCTCGAATTTTCCAAGATTGTCTTCAGTTCTTCTTATGTAACACTTGCTGCCAAATACCTTAAAATGTTTTGTTGTTGCTTTTCTACCGAACCACATCTCATATGGTGTTTTGCTTTCATTTGGCCTTAGCATGCACCTATTTTGTATGTAGACCATTGTATGGACTACCTCTTTCCAGAACCTGTCAGCTACTTTGCTCTCGGTTAGCATAGTTCTAGCCATTTCCTGCACTGCTCTATTCTTTCTCTCCACAACACCATTTTGTTGAGGTGTTCTTGCAGCTGAAAATTATCTCCTGATACCAAATTTCTCACAATAATCTGTAAACTCTTCAGAAATGAATTCACCTCCTCTATCTGATCTTAGGCATTTAATTCTTCTTCCAGTCTGATTTTCAACCAAGTTTTTGAATATTTTAAACATTTCAAGGGCTTCCGATTTATGTTTCAAGAATAGTACCCATGTCATTCTGGAGTAATCATCTATGCACAACATGAAGTATTTGTCACCATTTATACTCTGAGTTCTCATAGGCCCACACAAATCAGTATGCACCAACTCCAATGGTTTTCCAGTATAGTGTTCTTTTGCCTTGAAAGATGTTCTAGTTTGCTTACCTTTCTGACATGATGCACAAATACTGTTTGATGGCTTGGAAATGTTGGGAATGTCTCTTACCGCTTTCTTCGAGCTGATTTTTACTAAATTGTTGAAGCTGATATGACCAAGTCTCTTGTGCCACAACCAATTTTCATTTTCATGTCCAAGCAAGCAAGATCCTTCTAAGGTCTCTGTGAGAGTGTACAAATTGCCAGATGTTCTTGTTCCAACTGCTATCAATTTACCACTGTTTGCCTTTCTGATTTCACATCCCTACCTTTTAAAAATCACATCATGACCTCTGTCACAAATTTGACTCACGCTCAACAGATTATGCTTTAGTCCAACCACAAACAAGACTTCTTCTGACTTGATTTTTCCATTGTTGATATTAACCGTACCTCTGCCAACTATCTTAGCTCCATCATTGTTTCGAATTTGACTGAGCCACCTTCATATTGCTGCAATTTTTCAAATTTCTGTTTGTCCCCGGTCATGTGACTAGAACATCCACTGTCAAGTATCCATGGTGCGTGTTTATTCTGTGCCTTGAATGTTGTCTGTACAATTAAAGACTCCTTGTCTTCCTTTGGTTGTTCTTTCTCTTTCCAAACTTGTTTGTCCTTTGCTTTGGGTTCTTGTATTGTCTTATGATTTTATGATATTTTTTTGTTTTGTCTCATTGCATCTGGCTGAAATCTTCTATCCTAAAAGGGATTAGATGCAAACATACTTCTACAATATTTTGCAATGTGCCCAAAATTATGACATTTATAACATTCCACGGAGTAATCCATCAATGGTGCAAAGGCATTTCTACTCACAAAATTTCTTGGTGCAACATTAAACTTGCAATCTGAAATCTTGTGACCATAAGCATTGCATTTAAAATAGTAACCAGAAAAGAAATAATTGAACCTGGTTTGCGGTCTTTGCCATGTAGTCGTAGGTGCCATGAATCCTCTTCTCCTTTGATGCACGACATTGGTGAAGCCATCATTATCAACTTTCTTCTCATGCCTTGCATTGTTGTCTTTTCTCACTGGATTTGACTTTGCTTGATCAACTTTCTTGTCTTCTTGTGGTTTCTTTTCTTCAGTCTTTGTAGATTTTGCATTGGTAATCTCTGGTTTATTTGACGATTCACCCTCTTCAAAGCCCAAACCGAATCTAATGGGTGTAGTCTTCTGGTTCTTTATGATCTCATCCAGCTTCATAGAACTCCCTTCAAGTTTGTGATAAGAACTAATTTTTTGATTCATCTCTTCTAACTGCATCCTTAAACCAACAATCTCTTCTTCTAATTTGCTGCAATTTTCTACTTTCATGGTTAATTGCACTTCAAGATCTTCGGAGATCTTTCTGAATTCTTCTATTTGCACCTTCAAAGTTGCTATGATTTCATTTGCATCCTCAAGCTTTCTTGAAGTTTTCTTGTGCCTTTTTCTTTCTGCCTTCAATTCATCTAGAGCTGCAACCAATTCTGCTTCCAGATTAACTTTTGCATCTATTTCTTCTTCATTGAATTCCTCTTCTTCTTTCAGCTTTTCTTCTTCAAGTGCCATGAAAAGAGCTTCGCTTGTTTCTTCCTCAGGGTTCTCACTGGAGCTATCTTCGGATGAACTGACATTCTTGGAAATGAAACTTTTCTTCTTGGATTTGCCTTTTCTAAAATTTGACATCTTTTTCCAGTTGCCTCTTTCACTATGTGATCCTTCATCATTGTTATTCTTTTCATTGTACGGACATTTAGCTGCAAAATTTCCAACACTTCCACAGTTGAAACATTTGAACGATAATTTTCCCTTGTATTTTCCTTTATCTCTTTTCAGTTTTCGCACAAAGTTAGCTTCCATCTCATCTGACATTTCATCTTCATCGGACTCTGGTTTGGTTTTTGTATTTTTTGGAGCTTTGAAGGCAGCTTCTCTGTCTATAGATTTAGCTTTTCCTATTCTCATTTCATAAGCAGTCAAAGAACCATGCAACTCATCCATAGTAAGAGTATTTAAATCCTTAGCTTCTTCTATTGCAGAAACTTTAGAATCAAACCTTTGAGGAAGAGATCTTAATACCTTTTTGACGATTACCGAGTCTTTGATTTCCTCTCCAAGTCCTCTGATAGCATTGATGACTTCATTTACTCTTAACAGGTAGGCCTCTATATTCTCATCTTCATTCATTTTCAGCCCTTCAAATTGTGCTCTATGTGTCTGCAATTTAGCTTCCTTAATCTTGTCGTCTCCTTCATGAATGCTCTTCAACTTATCCCAAATTTCCTTGGCGGTCTTGCATCCCATAACTTTTACCAATTCACTATCAACTAATCCACACATGATAGCATTCTTAGCTTTCGAATCATTCTCAAATAGTTTCTTTGTCGCAACATCAGTCGAAGGAGTAGAGGGTATTGTATATCCACTATTTACTGATTCCCAAATATCGTATCCCAAAGCACAAAGATATGTCTGCATTCTGAGTCTCCAAAAAGCGTAGTTGGTTCCATCGAATAACAGTGCTTTGTTTGAGGAGAAGCCTTCACCACTTGCCATTGTGTCACTTCCAAGATCACCCTAGCCGATTGAGCCTGTTCAAGAACCTGGCTCTGATACCAATTGTTGAACTAAGCGTGACACTGAGAGGGGGGTGAATCAGTGTGTATTAAAAATTTTAATCCAACTACGAAATCAAATCAAAATGAGCAATCACACAAACATGCATCACATAACACCATATTTATAGTGGAAACCCGATGTGGGAAAACCATTGTGCCAATGGACTGTTTGGACTCCCATCCAAATCCAACCTCAAAAATGTTTGGTCTTTACAATATTTTTGCAGCACCAACTGCAGGGAATGGCACCAACCAACCCGGACTTTAGCAGCACCAACGGAGTGTGTTGACAACAATGACAACACCTTGCTTAACAAGTACAACTATGTTATGAGAACTCCACCAAGTCTTGAAAAGTACTTCATGAAGATAACCAATCAATGTCATAAAATTCTCTTCTTTTGCTTCCTTAAGAAACAAAGAAAAACTTTCTTTTATATTTTTAGGTAAATATTTGTATCCATCAAAGGTATCTATTAAGTTTTGTGAATAAAACTTAAGTTCATGAAATAGTTCTTCACCATTTTCATTAAATGCATTCTTCACTATTTCATCCAAAATTTCCTTACCTTTGAATAATGAATCTTTCAAATTTCTAAACCTTTGAGGTTGACTACCTTATGTCTCCCTAGTTTTTGGATGAAAACTCTCAAAAACTTTTATGGTGTAAACTTTTATGTCTACCTTAATTTTCAAAAAATCTTTATAGTCGACTTCTCTATGCCTTCCTAGTTTTGAATAAGAAACTTAAAGATAATTTTCCAACTTTTCTAAGCTCTTGAGTTGAATTCCTTATGTCTCCCTAAGTTTGAATATATTATTACTAAACTCTAAATTTCACAAAACTATTTTTGATGTTGAATACCTTATATCTCCCTAATAATAAAACAATAGTTTTTGATGAAGATTTCAATTCTCAAATTTCTAATTTGAATACCTTTTAACTCCCAAATTATAAATTTATCAATTTTGTAAAATAATATTTGCAAATTTGGTATTCCTAATTTGATGTAGAAAACCTTATTTCTCCCAATCTCAAATTATTTGCAAATAATAAAATTGACTTTCAAATTGAATAAATTAATTACAACACTTGTAATTTAATTCCCAAAAACTTCAAATTGACTTTTCAATAATCTTCAAAAACTTTTCAAAATACCTTTATAAGGTTTCTAGGGTTTCAATATTCTAATTTGAAAAACTTATCTCTCCAATCATTCAATTAATTTTGTAAATAATATCTCTCAACCTTATAACTCCTATCTTCAACAATAAATCAATAAACAATTCAAATTACTTTTACCTCCCAAAGTGGCATGCAAATTTTCCAATCAAAGTAATTTGACCTTCTCCTAAGAAGGCGCTTCTTGGTGAATCTCCTCCTTTTTGCTATGCTCAAACTTCTTGCTCGATGCTTGGAAAACATATTGAGGGATCCTTTACCATTTGATTCAGCCCATGCATTTAATGACTACCTTGAGATGTTTTATCTCCCTCCAATACCTGGTGGTGCTCTCTATTTCTGGTGTCAAATGACACAACTTATTTTGCTTTTCAATCAACATACCACATGGCTATTAAACTCTTTTGGCACTTCAATTTTTCTTGTGTTCTTCTTCCCTACGTAACACTTAGCAGTAAAAAACTTAAAGCGTTATTCTCTTGCCCAATGACATTATGGCTTCCTGAACATGTCATTGTGTAGTGGTTAGCTCTTTGATACTCGACCAACAATATAATGCTCTTACCTTACCAATTATTCAATGCCACGATGTCACCTGTTTATTGGTTGTTACAACCACCAACTCTTCACTCCTCCTTGTGGTTGTTGCCAACATTATCGTTTGGCTTTCCTCTTATACATTTTTGATGTCCATCGAATATCATTTCAGTTGCTCATTCTCCAATGTTCGTAGATGGTGCTTGCACTCCTTGGAATGGAGCTAATGGTGGTTGTTAAACTCTGCTTCTCCTCCTCAACTCGATGGCTCCTCCTTTCAACATGGTGGCTCTTCCTTCCATGTTCAATGGCTACTCCTCTCATGGTGGTTCATCCTCCACTTAGGTGGATCTCTTCCTTTCAACATGGTGGCTCTTTCTTCCACATTTGATGGCTTCTCCTCCTTTCTTCTTTGGTTTCCACTCCTATTGCTTTGCTTCCACCATGACAATGTTATGCTTATGTGTGGCTCAATAGAATTTAACTCGGCTTTTGTAGCTTCTCCATGATGTGTGAGTTGGTTCATTGGCTTGAGTGCTCCTTTCTTGAGGCTTGGTTGTATGCTTTCTTTAGCTCTCTTTAATACTTATTTTCCAATGCTTATACTCCTTTTGCACTCACTTTTCTAACTTTTCTTTTTAAAATTTGTGTAGGTTTGAAGATGCTTCAAAAACTTAAAAAAATACCTCTTTTAATATCAATTTGCAAACTTATTTTCTGCCTCCTTTCTAGATTTCTTCCTTGTTAGTTTTGCTCACCTTTTGATGTCCACAATTCGTTGTCCAATATCTTCAAATTTGTAGCTTTACTCTTGATTAAATTGTTACCTAAAAATATTTGAAATATGCAGCTATAAATATTCTCTTAATGTTGTTCAAAAAATAGCTTTATCTCCTTTAATTTGCTGCCCAAAATTTCTAAAATTTGCAGCTCCAAATGCTGCCCAAAATGCTATCAATTCCTCCTTCACTTTGCTGTCCAAAAACACTTCCAAATCTACCCCAAAAATCTGCACTTATCTCCTTCAGATTTCAGCCTTTAAAACTTTAATGGTTGCCTTCCAAAAATATCAAATGGTGGCCTCTTCTATCCCAAATTTCTCCTCCAATCTCTTGCTGATTTTTATCTTCAAATTTGACCTCTTTGCTGGCCTATTCTTCAATATTCTCAAAGTCTTGAAGTCTTCAAAAATACTTTCTCAAAATTTGATAAACACTTTACCAAATCTTTCCTCCTTGAATTGGTTTCACAAATCCTTTTGGTTTTGTCATCGGATGACAACGATTGTTCCAAATTTGGTATGATTACCTCTTTTTAGGAGTTTCTTCTTCTCACAATCTTCTACCTTGAACTTTCTTCAAATCTTCTCCAATGGCCACTTATTCAATTTTTCCAACAAGGCTTTATTATTCTCCTTCTTTCTCCTTCCAAATTTTAATGGGACCTTTTCTTAGGCCTCCTCAATATTCTATCTCAAATCTCCTATCTCCTTTCTCAAATATTCAATGGGACCTCTTTTCTTGGGTCTCATTTTTCTCAATATTCAATAGGGTTTCTCTAGCCTCTTTCTCTCTTATCTCTTCAATCTGCTATGGGACATCTTCTCTTAGACCTCCTTAATCTTCAAACTTCAATAAGACCTTTCTCTTGGGCCTCCTTAATCTTCAATGTCTACTCTTTTTGTTGCAATCCCAAAATAATTCCTACACGAGGGAAGCACATAGACCTTCAAGCAATCGAAGGTGAAATTATTCTCTATCTGTTGTAGGAAGCTTCTCAACTTATAAGAACTAATTTTTTGCAACAAAATCTTAGACAACAGCAATCAAAACATTCAAATTTTCAAAATTCTAAAATCAATAAACTTCACTAGTTTTCCTACTGGTAAAATCTATGTTGAGTCCTAGTCTTCACAAGTTTTTTTGCAACCTTGTGGAAATACTCTAGCCAAATAGCAACTTTCTATGTTGAGTCCTAGTCTTCACGAGTTTCTATAACCATGTTTGCAACTTGAGGTCCTCTTCTACCTTCAATTTTGCTTTTACTGTCAAACCTTTTAATAGGACCTCCTTATTGGGTCTCTTAATCTTGTCAATATCAAGATCTATCTTCAAGACCTGAAACTATGTTGTAGATTACCTTCTATTTCAAATTTATTCTTGGAATAGGTAAACTCAATCTATATTTAATCTTCATTGGTTTTTCATCAACTAGTAGAAATACTATCTTCTCTGGTTTTCCTTCTCTAGAGGTAATATCTTCAATTTCACTAGTTTCTCCTTGACTAATAAAAATATCCTTAGACTATTTGCAACTTTTTAAAACCTGTGCAAGAAAACCTTGTTGTAGCTCTGATACCACTGTTAGATTTTGATGCTTAACTCTTAATGTAAATAACCACATAATAAAATATAAAGTTGCAATATAAAATACTCAATAAAAACAATTATTTATTCAAATATAATTCACAAATAACTTCATAAATAACTCATAAAATGGACCTTAATAAATGTTCTTGAAAATAGTAAACTAAAATAGAATAAAGGTCACATACATCCTCTCTTCTTTACAATGCTCAGTCACATATATAATAGATTGTCTCTTCATATGGAGTACTCTTGGCCTTCACTATTCTATAAGACTCTTCACTTTCCTATTCTAAGGACACGTGCACTCTTACATAATGGACACTTGTGCACATTTACACTCATCACACTTGCACACTCAATTACATGACACTTGTGCATTTCCTACACATTATTACATTACATAAAATATTTACTCACACTCTAATCTAGAACACACTCCTAATCTAATTATGTACCCAAGGTGGTACATTAGCATGTACCAAATAATGTAATATACTCCAACAAAAAGTGGTTGCTCAATGTAATAACCACATGGAATCCGTGCAAACCTTGAAATTTGTAAAGGTCTTGATGTAGTCTAGAAGAAGGATCTAATAAAAGATAGCCTCTTCTAGCAATTAGGATATCTCCATGCCAACACACAAAAAAATAGTAACAAAATTTTGATATACACAATCAAAGTACACTATAAAAATAATAATAAACATAGAACATTATTTTTATCCATTTACTTAGTGGAACATCAACAAGTATACACTACCATAGTGGCCAAATTTTCCATAGACTTCATAGTTGCTCTCCATAGTGCATCACACATCTGTAAGCACTCCTCATAGTACCAGTCTCCTTGCTAGCCCTTGCTAACTCCTTGTCGATCATCCTGGATCTTTGTCGACTCCTTTATCGATCTATTATTGATCCCCTACTAATTATTTATCAATCATGTCCACTCATTTTCTAGTCTCCTTTACTAGTCATCCTAGATATTTATCGACTTTACTAACGATCTCTTATCAATCCTTTATTTCTTATCAACCATATTCAATCTTTTTGCGGTCCCCTTTGTCAGTCATCCTGAATCCTTGCTGACTCCACTACCAGTATCTTATCAATCCCCTACAAACCTCTTACCCATCCTTGTCAATCTCTTGTCGATCCCTTATCAACCCCTTACTCATCTTGTCATTCTCTTGTTGTCTCCTCACGACCTTATGTAGTCCTTTTCTAGTTGTTGGTCACATCTCCACTAATGACCTTCCATCAATGAGAAACAATGTTGAAAGATGAAAAGTTGTGTTCCTTCCTCTTCTCTTTTATAGCCAACCAAAGAGGCCAAAACCATATGCACAAAACAATGTGTATAAACCATGTGCACATAACCAACAACCATGTTCACACCATGTGCAAAAAACCATGAACCCACTTAGATGCTCCTATATCAAACACCCTAGGTAACAAAAAAATGTGAACTCCTGGTCATAGAGATTTTATAACAAGATTTTCCTTACAGCAACTCATTATATTGACAAAATTTTTAGAGTTTGATCTTGGGACCCATGGGTTATGGGTCCATTATGCTTCTACTACACCACGAACAATCAAAATTTAGTTTAGATACCATTTGACACAGTCTAGAGGAGGGTAATGGTATAAGAGCCAAATCTCAATCTTCTAGCATTGTTTATTTGATGCAGTCTAAAAAATGAGGTCTAATAGAAGACAACTTCTTCTAGTAGCCTACACATCTCCATGCCAATACACAAAAAAAAATAGTAAATAAAACATCCCACTTTAATCTACAAACAGATGAATTGCAAGAGCAAATTACACAACATAACACAGGAAAAACAAAAAACACAGAACACTTTTTTTATATTTTTATTTCAACATAAACTAGTACACAATACATCAACAATTTGAGTTTTCTTGACATCCCTCTTGGCATTCTCTTGCCAACTCCTTGTCGATCATCCCAAATATTTTCCAACTCCCTTACTGATCTCTTGTCAATCCCTTGCTGACCCCCTTACTAGTCATTATTGGTCCCTTGTTGATTCCTTATCGGTCCTATCCAATCCTTTTCCAATCCCCTTTATTGGTCATCCCAAATCCTTTTCGATTCCCCTATCAATATCTTGTCGATCTCCTATCAACCCATTATCGGTTCTTTTTCAATTGCTCGAATTAACAACCACATCTCCACTTATGACCTTCTAGCAATGAGAAACAATGTTGGAAGATGGAAAGTTGTCCCTTCCTCTTCCCTTTTATAGCCAACCAAAGGGACAAAAACCATGTGCACAAAACCAACAACCATGTGCACAATTGTCACGACCCTCCTTGGCAATACTTATCATTGATATTGATTATGTATTGATGGGTGGTTTTTCAATGCTTAATCTCATTTATATTATCATGATGGTTAATTTGCATTTTATGATTTATTTATATTATGCTAGAATATGATATTGTTAATGATGTGTATGGATGTAAGACCAGGTACTCTCGTGAGTGGATTACAACGGGACAACCATCGAAATCAAGAGGCCTAATAGAGGAAATGATGGAAAAAAATATTCTATGACTCTAAGGTAAAATGTTACCCGCATGTAAATGCATTTTCATAACTGTGTTTTTTTTATGTTATTATACCATCGATAGGAAAATTGCTGAAGCAATGGAGCAATTCTTAATAGACAAGTGATGATGGAACAATCATTGCAAAACTTGCTAATTAAGAACAAAAGGTGGTATAATGCAATTATATGGGTAATAAACATATGTTGATGTTATGCATATGTTTGTGAAATGGGTACGACAAAGGATCCACTTAATAAGATATTAACAAATATGGGGACTTTATTAATACCTAAATGTTTAATATCAAGGCTATTCATTAATATTAACTTAATTAAATTAATTAAGAGAAAATAATTAATTTAATTATCCTATGTTTCCTATGTTAACATTAGAGATGAATAATGAATAGATAAATCCATTTAATTGTTTTTTTTATTATGTTTCAAATTAGTTTTGGGAAAGTATTTATTTTGAAGCACAAATATTATTTATAAGTTTGAATAATAAAAAAGAAAAGGTAAATTAAAATGACCGCTCTTCGTGGAGAGGAATGAGTGTCATTTCAAATTTGGATGGAAAATTTCATAATGGCATACCGAAAGCAAAGAGGAAAACAGTTTTTGAACTACCCAAACGGTTATAAAGGAAAAGAAAATAGAAAAATAGAAAGGTGTAGGAACTTGCTAATTGATAATAGGTAAACCTGAACTCTCTCGAGGAACAGGAAAATAAATAGTTTCTTTTATATTATAAGTGCTCTTCTTTCCGCGTTGAAATAAATGTATTTGTTAAATGTTAGACATACGAAACTTTGCGGATTAAATACAAGATTGCGTATCCTGTCTGCCTATAGAGGATCTTTTATTCCTTGAGTAGAGAGATTTAGAAATAATTTTGTATTTTTTTCACGTCCTCTTAAGCTTAAAAAGAAGGGAAATGTTGTCAATCATCCTCCTTGGTATGTGTTGCCGGTTTAGAATGTCGTGGTATAATGTAGTCAGCAGCCTGTGATTGATTCCTTAATCGAGAGGGGAGTAAATTTATAGAAAATAAGATTATTCTATCATTCACACTATACAGAAACAGTGAGGCCAGATATATAAAATAAGAAAGGAAGATAAACAATGAAAAACCCCATAAGTTCGCTTCTTGTGTTAAGAGTTTGGTTCTCCAACAAATTTGTTGAATTTTTAATATGAGTTTTCCTTGGATTTTAGATAATATTTGGATTTGGGAAAACGTATGCTGATGACGTCCCATTTAGTTAAATCCTGCTCTATTGTTTCAGTGTTTAAGCCACCAAAAACTGTGTATAAAGGTTGACCATCCATTCCTATAGCTTTCAAGACATGATAGGATGCCTAGAATTGAGTTTTTGGTCTCTGTTTTTTTTGTATCCAACCTGGTAAGATTTAATCTGGTTTTTCTACATTCCTAAACCTTCCGGTTATGACATTTTCATGCAGGCAATCTGCAATTGAAATGTTCTTTTTGTTTAGTTGACCAAAATCAACCTTGTCTAAATAAACCAATATGCTTTTAATACTGCCTATTTTACCTGTATAAGTTTATGAGCGGTTTAGCTATTTGTTGTTGTTCATAAACCAGCTTTAATTACCTATTGAAAAGGTAGATATTAAGAACTGTCTTTTAAAAGATATGATACAGTTGTTGAATAAAGTCAAAGTCTTCTAGGAATACAAGATTTGTCTTAGCATTATTTATGAAATTTTAAATTGATAATGTGAGCATATGTATTAGTTATCCCAAAGCTTATGTAGATATGGAAAGCTAATACAGAGAATTACGAGGTTCTCTCGTATGGAAACAAGTGTTTGCAATAATGAAAAGAGATCAGGGAATCTGTGTATAATACTTTTCATTAAGCTTATATAATAAGAAAAAGTGATGTAGAGAGGAATGTGGAATTCTCATGTATGATTTATTCCTGTTATTATATGATGCAATTACATACTTGAAAGAGCATATAGGAATACATACATATATGTATATGAGTTGTCATGATCCTCCATTTCATTATCATTGTGAGTGGAAGAAGGAATTACAAGAACAGAAGTTAAAGGAGCATAAGTAACATAATTGTATATGGGAAATATGATGATCCCTTGTATAAAGAATTGTATAAAAGAAAGAAAGGATTTGAATGTTATTGCAATATAGAAACAATAATGCTGTGTTACATTTGTGATTACTGAGAAAATCATGTGTTATGGAAGTTTCACTAGTTTCAAGCATGGTATTGTGAAACATGGATAATGGGAATTCATATTTATTATGAAAGTTTAAATAATTGAATTTGGATATGATGTAGTAATTTATGAGTTTAAATTATAATTGTTTTTTGTGCTTTTTTTAAATTTGTTGTTATAAAGGAAAATAAAATATAGATGTTGCAAGGAATGACAAATAAAACTACTAGTTTTCAGCATAGTGGAAGTGGTTGCTCCAATAAGCTCACAGATTGAACCTCGCTGAGCCAAATGTTGTAATCTTGGTTGGGCTTTCGGCAGTTGTTTTTTGTTTCCTTTTGGGTACCGTTGCTGTAGTTTGGACCCTTATTCCTTTTTGTTTCTGTTTGCGCCTTCTTTCTGGTTTAAAGTTGGCTATTTCATTTCCCTCTGGGGTTGTTTGTTTTCAGTTCAGTTAGTTCGCTTCTGGCTAGCTGTCTTTGTTGCATTTGTGTAAAAGGTTTCGGGACCTTTCAAAACCCTTTTTATCAACCAATCAAAAAAAATTATAGATGTTGAAAGTATATTTTGGGAGTTTATGCATTCCTATATTATATTGTTCAAATCTAGTATGGTATGGAAATATTTGATTTGTCTTATCTTTAGAAAATATTATGATACTTAAATTTAGAATCTCATTTCCTTTATGAGAGAGAGTTAGATATTTTTTTAATGGTTCATTTTGGCTTTAGGGTATCTTGGGAGGACATAAACTTAGTAACCAAGTAAGATCCCTTAAATAAGATGAAACCCAAAATCTTGAGAAAAGTTGTGGGGATGCAACACTCGGGTTATCATGAATGACACCAAAAGCGGTGAAGCTCAGATGGACCCAAAAACGGGGAAATTTTTGGGGAGTCCTAAGCGGTGAGAAGCTTGGACTATAATTCCTACCACAAAGGTGAGGAATCCATTTGTAATATAGTAATGGCACCTTGAACGAGAAGGATCAGGTGACCATGCGTACTATCATGGTGAGTGGTAGTAGCCTTAATTAGCCCACCGTAGATGTGTAGTAATTAAGCACTAAAGCACCAGTTACTCCACCACAGAGATGTGATAACTAAGATTTAAGGCATTACGCCAAAAACATCCTACATAAACGGACTTATGTAGGGGTTGGAAAATGGCATCCTCTTTTTGATGGATTAAAAGAGATAATCCCTACGATGTGGTCAAATTGTCTTAATACACGGGGAGAGTGTAAGAAATGTGGGGAGACCACTGAAGGCGTCTATCTTGAGAGGTTTAGAAAAGTGAACCCCAAAAGTTACGGGATGTTGGACTATCCTATCCACTTGAGAGTCATCTACAGCAACAAGATCTCAAATGTGGTTATGCCTTGTTAATAATGAAAAGTGTATGGGAACATCTTTGTGAACCTAACCTGTTAAAAAGAAAAACTTTCTCTAGGGATGGTTGAGTTGGTTACAACAACATCGTGTGCACAACAACCATGTGTACAAAACCAACAACCATGTGCACAATATCTATGTGTACAAACAACCATGTGAACAACAACCATGTGCACAACACCATGTCCACAAAACCAACAACCACATACACAACACCCATGTGCACAAAATCCAAAACATTGACCCCACTTAGATGTTCCTACATTAGACACCCTAGGTAGCAAGGAAATGTGAGCTCCTGGTCACAAAGCTCTTATTATAGAATTTGTCTGACAACAACTTATTTTCTTTTGATAGTCACTTTGTGTTTCGATCCTAGGACTTGTGGGTTATGGGCCCACCACACTTTCGTTGCACCATGAAGAATCAACCTTTCTAATAAGATCTTTGCTTGCTCTAATACCATTTGATGTAGTTTAGAAAAGGGGGTCTAATGAAAGACCTCTTCTAGAAGCCCAAACATCTCCATGCCAATACAAAAAAAAAACAGTAAATAAAGCACCCTACTTTAATATGCAAATAGATAAACTACAAGAGCAGATTACATAGCATAACACAAGAAAAACATAAAACACAAAACAACGTTTTTTTATATTTTTATTTCAACATCAACCAATACAAAATACATCAACAATTTGAGCTTTCTTAACATCCCTATTGGCGTTCCCTTGCCAATCCCTTATTGGCCCTTGTCAACTCCTTGCCAATCATCCCAAATCTTTATCGACTCCCTGACAGGTCTCTTGTTTGTCCCTTGCCGACCCCCTTACCAGTCTTTATTGGTCCCTTGTCGATTCCTTATTGGCCTTGTCTAGTCCTTTTCCTATCCCCTTTGTCGATCATACTAGATCCTTGTCGACTCCCCTACTAGTCTCTTGTCAGTCCCTTGTCGACCCCTTACCAATCCTTTTCAGTCTATTGTCATCTCCTTGCGGCCTTATCCGATCCTTTTCCATTCACTAGAATTGACAACCAGATCTCTACTCTCGACCTTTAGCAATGAGAAACAATGTTGGAAGATAGAAAGTTGTGTTCCTTCCTCTTCCCTTTAATAGCCAACCAAAGGGACAACAACCATGTGCACAAAACCAACAACAATGTTCACAACACCCATGCACAACACCATGTCCACAAAACCAACAACCACATACACAACACCCATGTGCACAAAAACCAAAACACTTACCCCACTTGGATGCTCCTGCATCAGGTCCCAACAATTATCAGCCAAATCTGGGCATATCACTTGAAAGAGTAGTATGCAAAAGACCCAACTGTAGTGGCATCCCTCGAAAACTTTAGCCAAATCGCTACCATTTATGTCATGCAAATTTCCCTTGTCTTTTGTCAATTGCCCAAACACTCACTCACTCCAACATGAATAGGAACTGTCCAATGCAAAATCCATGGTGAAAATTGGGAGAAAAAACTTAAAATAGAAAAAAGCATCACAAATCATCTGATGACAGCCCATGTCAAGAATCGCAACTGAACAAACTTACACATAAATACCCAATGCCCAGACAACCTTAGGCTCTAATACCATGTAGAAAAATAAAAGGAATTACACACACAAAACTGACTATAAGGAAGAACCAAACATGTGCATTGCCTGTGCCACAATGCCATCCAACTACAGTTATATATACAAGACCTTTGATCAGTGGCCGTAAATTCTAGAAGATATCCACCGACATCACTCCTTGTGTTGTTGTAATGTCCCCTTCCTGACTTATTAGTCCGACATATGAGATTAGCCTACTCATGGGTTCCTATAGGCTAAATTGGGTGGATGGGAACCCATGGTGATCATATTGAGGCCACTTTTAGTATTTAGTTGCCGATTTCGGTGGCTTATTTGGTAATTGGGAGGAAGCTTACTATTTATAGTAAGTCATTTTGCTAGGGTTTCAGCTAGAGCGGACGGTACGAAAATGGGTATCCAAATCTATGTTTAGTTGGAGGTTTGGTGTGGCAGAGCCTAGAAATTTTAATGTCCGAAGATTTATTTATATAAAATTAAATTAAATATTTAATTTTATAAAGTCATTATGTTTTATGAAAAGGTTATTTAGAAGTCACTTAAATAAATATTATTTCATAAAGTGACTTTAGTTGTGCAATAAGGGGATGTCTTAATGATGGAAAATAAAGAATATTCTAGAAGAAAATTTGAAATTGAAGTTTTTTTTTGTTTCCCTCCAAAGCCATCGACCTCTTTGGAAGACTCTATAAATTAGGGTTTGGGCATTCATTTTTGGGCATCCAGATTTGAGAACAAGCTTTGGCATTTTGGAATACCACTTGCAGAGGAATTGGCAGGAGTCGAGCTTATTGGGGACGACAACCTCCAGTAAGGGCATCCACTTCGGGTATGAAAGATTACCCCTGGCGGATTTATTGTGGTGGTTTCATCCAGAAATCACACTAGGACGTTATTGTGAAGTTTGACAGAAAATTACAAAGAATATTTGAAGGGTTTGTGGCTCCATTCTTCATTGTTATTAGCAGCAGCCATTCCCCCTTTGGTCGTACCATGCAGGGCCAAAATACTGGTGCGATTCAGATTGCATACATCAGGGTTTGTGTTGCAAAGCCTTGACATCTATATAGCAGGCATAAGGATCAGAAAACGTGGCATTCTGAGTGGAGATTTTGCAGAACGTTGAACACACAGCCCTTGACAGCCGCATTGTACCTGACAGGAGCTAGGCGTGACAGTCCTGGACTGAATCGCTTGGGTTTGGGAATGATAATTGTTTCAAGAAGGGGCGGTGACTAGTAAGGAGGACTCAGCAGTGCATATCAAGTGGGGAAGCCTGTAGATTAGTCAATATTAATCCTCTTCAGTCCTTTCAGATCGTTTGGTAAATATCTGATGCAAATTTCAGACAGTGTGAAATGTTTAACTTCAAACTATATTCCTTGATGGGTTTTGATTATTTATGTTAGTATCCTTCCTTGTCCAAATTTCTGGTGTGTTTGTTGTATAAATCTGAAGTATTTGTGAGTTTGAGTAAGCTGATTAAGATTTTCAGTTTCTTCTTAATTATTTTCAAAAAATACAAAAAAACATATATTGCAAAAACACAAAAAAATTAGAAGGCAGATCGGGTGGGTTGTTACAGTTGTTAAGCCAGAATGTTTTGGATAATTACCAATACTCTAGAATTGTCCAGAACAATCAAATTCCAAATACACAAAATTAATTTATTTTCCAATAATGAGAATCATCTACAAGCCCATTGTGGTGGCCATTGCCTACGGCCTCGACAACAAGAGCGAGAGCGGCAACAACAACAACTACGAAAATAACATCCTCATATTTGACCTAGGTAGAGAGACGTTTGATGTGTCGATACTAACAATGGAGGGAAGATTGTTCAAAGTGAAGGGCACCACGGGTGACACCCACCTAAGCAAGGAGGACTTCACACAAAAATCCCTAGACTCGGTCAAAAGATCCATCATCGCCACTAAGGTCTCGAAGGTGGAGAAGTAGTTCGTGAAGGAAGCGGCTCGATGATGGAGAAGTGCAAAGCCGATAGTGGGATCATCGACTTCACCAATCGGGGACAATCATCTTGAAGTACTATTTGAAGAATTTCCCCGACATTAAATTTTACCGGTTAAGAAAGTCAGTCTACGAATCCAACAACTCCTACGATGTGTCATGGCAGTTCAAGCCCAAGGAGGGGAGCAACACCAATGTGTTTTACAAGGATTATAGGTGGTTTTATCTTTCCTGCACGGATTTTGACTGCAAATTCACAGTCATCGGCGAGTGGCATTCCAACAAGAACATTCGATGGAGAAAGCCTTCATTTCTCTCTCAGATGTTCTCGTAAGCAGAGATCTACTCTATTACACCTAGAAGTTGCAACGACTAGTTATCCATGCTATCTTGTAGGATGAGAAGGTTACCATAAGAGCATTCATAGCTAAAGAAGCAAAGAAAGCCAGCAGTTGAAAGTTCAAAGATATGTGAATCTGTATGGACAAGTGAAGGCCCATGCCACACTCAAGGTGAATGGTTGTGTTTGTCTCCATTCACAAGAAGATGAAAATCAGTAAGGACCAATTCTACTAATTATCTATAATTGGTTGTGTCCCCCAATCATAATTGTTGGGCATATTAGTATGTCTCCAATTAATGTTGTATGATCATTGATAGAAGAAATTTATCCCTATCCTTGCTTAAGTGTTTAGTGATGCCATTATTGCTGAAGAAGCATAGTGAGATCATTCCCACTATTGCTATCTTTACCCATGTTTGGATCATGATGTAATACGGTTATTATATCATGTGATAAATCATATTGAGTGGTTAAAACCACTCATGTAGAAGTCATATGTAGGTTGTCAGTTAAGTCAAGTGGTTAGAGGCTGTTACAACAATAGCCTAAGTTTGAACATCTTCCACCTCCTTCTCCAGCTCTTCACTCTACAGTTGCATAGGATTCCTGAAAAATAGTTCAATACCATGAATCCATAGTATTGAAAAACATGGCTTTCACAAATACCCCATCAATTTACCTAGGTAGTTACGTTCATTCAACAATATGATGTCAGCAATCAACAACAATGTCTATTTGTATGAATATTTAATAACAACACTTTTTGAGAAAATGAAATGAAACATGGTTCCTTTTTACCACTGAAATCTGAAAGCATGCACCATGTCATTGTGCAAGAGTCTTTAGATCTTGCATTACTTTGCATCACCAATAATCTCCACAAGAACATTCTCCATGTTTGAGATGATGGAATCGGTTCACATCCCTCACAACAATGTTCCTTACAACAATCCTGGAGATAAACTTGGTTGCAGTATGGCAGTCACCACAGACTCAAAGGTTCTTCACAACTCTAATAATGGTTTGGGGGGCGGGGGGAAGGGCGTCTTTAACAACCCGTGGGAGGGTGTCTTTAACAACCCGAATGCAATTGCCAACAATTTGCTGTGCTGGCAGAGAAGCAATTCTTTATCCACAGCCTCCACATCATGCAACACAGGTATTGGATTTGGAATATAACTCGCTGCCTTCATCTCACTTGACAATTCCTCCAATTTTCCACAGATCTCCTGTGTTTGTGGGTGTGATCTGTCTCCTACACAAAAAACATGTACCCTTTAGCGAACTTAATCCAACTACATCCAGGCGTCTTCTTAATTCCTCTATCTTTTATTAATCTCCTTACTCTTTGAACATCATTCCAGCTGCCCACTTCAGCATAAATATTTGAAAGAAGAACGTAAGATGCAGCATGTTTAGGCTCCAACAGAAAAAGGATTGTTGCCACAAATTCCCCTATTCGTATATTCTTATGTAATCTACAAGCACCAAGCAGACACATCCACACAACCAGTTCAGGTTTTATGGGCATTTTGGCAATGACGTTCAAAGCTTCCTCAAGATAGCCTGCGCGGCCAAGAAGGTCAACAATGCATACATAATGATTCACGTCAGGAATAATGCAATAAGAGTCACTCATGCTATTGAAGTATTTACAGCCCTCATCCACTAGACCTGCATGGCTGCATGCAAATAGAACACATACAAAGGTTATGTTGTCAGGGTTGGTTCCCAAGTGCTTCATCAGATCAAAGAGTTTAAGGGCATCCTTGCTGTAGCCATGAATTGCATATCCTGCAATCATTGCATTCCATGAAACTATGTCTGCATCATGCATCTTGTCAAACAATTCCCGGGCCCTGTCTATTCTGCCACATTTTGCATACATGTCTATCAGGGCATTCACAACCACAACATCTGCTGAAAATCTGTTTTCAAATACTTTTTGATGAATATTTATACCCTCTTCTAGAGCTCCCATGTTGGCACATGCTGGGAGAACGCTGGCAAAGGTTACAGAGTCTGGCTTTACACCTGACAATTGCATCTGCTTAAAAGTCTCTAGGGCCTTTTCAGAAAACCCATTTTGTGCATATCCTGCAATCATTGCAGTCCATGAGACAGTACTTCGTTGAGGCATTTTGTCAAACAATTCGCGGGCCCTTTCAACGTGTCCGTTTTGTGCATATCCTGCAATCATTGCATTCCATGAGATCGCATTTCGATGAGGCATTTTGTCAAACAATTCGCGGGCCTTTTCAACATGTCCATTTTGTGCATATCCTGCAATCATTGCGGTCCATGAAACTGTGTCTGCATCATGCATTTTGTCAAACAATTCCTGTGCCTTGTCTATTCTTCCACATTTTCCATACATGTCTATCAAGGCATTCACAACCACAACATTTGATGAAAAACCAGTTTCAACTACTCTTTGATGGATGTCCATACCTTCTTCTAGAGCTCTCATTTTGGCACATGCCGTAAGAATGCTAGCAAAGGTTACAGAGTCTAGCTTTACGCCTGACAATTGCATTTTCTTAAAAGTCTCTAGAGCCTTTTCAGAAAACCCATTTTGTGCATATCCCGCTACCATTGCATTCCATGAGAATGCATTTCGATGAGGCATTTTGTCAAACAGTTCGCGTGCCTTCTCTATGCTTCCCCATTTTGCATACATGTCAGTCAGGGCAGTGGCAACTGCAATATCTGAGAAAAACCCTGTTTTGATTACCGTTTGATGGATGGTTAAACCCTGTTGCGAATCTCCCAGATTGACGCATGCTTTGACAACGCTGGGAAAGGTGAATTGATTTGGTTGGACTGCTGCTGCTGAACTGATTTGTTGCATTTGGTGAAACAGTGTCAGTGCCTGTCGAGGAAAGCCATGTCTTTGGTAAGATGAAATTATCATATTCCATGAGATGACATCTCGTTCAGTTATGCAGTCGAAAACTTTGCGAGCGTCTGACAAACTTCCGCAGTTGGCATACATGTGAATAAGTTTGTTTTGCAGCAATTTGTGTGTGGAGGGATCAAATTTAAGTCCGATGCGGTCGATGAGTGAGTGGAGGAGCTTGCCCTCTGAAAGGGCATCGTTGGCAATGCAGGTCTGCAGGAGTTGAAGATACGTTGAAGAGAATAAAGAGTTGTGTGTATTTGTATTTGTAGTAAGCAAAGTGTGTATTGCGTCCTTCAACCGCCCTTCCAGACAGAGTTGTGTGAGAGTGATATTCAGATTGTGATATTGGTGGGCAATGGATGAGATTGTATGATTGGAAAAACGTGAGCAACAAAAGACCATGGCCTTCAAAAGCGAAGGAGGTGGTGTTATGGCCATTTATTCCTAGCGCTGTTAACATCTGTGATTGCAAGAGCGAAAAGCGAATGTGATGTGAAGGAGGATTTGTTTCAAATACAGTACTAAAGCCTTCGTTAATCAATCTATTTATTTAATCTTAAAATAGAGAGTTTTGCATACCTGTGACGGTTTTGGGCTGAAGCAGGTCAGAGACCGGGGTTCCGTTCGGAAACTTGGATTATAATTAGCTCTAAAATAGAAATATTGATCTCAAATTAATTGTTAGGCAGAGAGTAGTAGTATGGTTTATGTTTTTTTTAAATATTTTTTAACAACTAAAGTTTGCCATTTTTTTATGATTTGAATTTGAGTTTTTGTAATGTGAGTTCAAAGTCTTTGTATGGTGTTAGGTTTTCATTCACAGACAAATTTCATATTTGACTCAACAATCTCCCATTAGTGAACCTGTTCCATTTTAGTTTAATAGATATATATGGATGTACAAATCCATCACTCTGAGCTATTTTATCTATCAATTTTCTCAACGGGATTAGTAGTTCGCTGATCCTAAATCTTCCTACTAAGATATTAGTAGATTAAGTATTTGAATAATGGATCTTTTATTCTCAAAAATTATGTTTATGTTGAGCTTAGAATAGAAGTTAGATCACTAGTTAGACAGTAACTTAGGGAGGTGTGCAAAAATTAACAACTTGTCAAGTAAGTCTATAAAAATGAATAAGTTTTTAAATAGGAAAAATTGAAGGAATTTTTTTAAGCAACTTAGTGAATTCCATACGAGTAAATTTCATTTTAGTAATAGGAAGTTTTGTCTAATCTTCTTCTTTAGAAGAGGGCTTCGTCTATTCTCTTCTTTAGAAGGACGTTTTGTCTTTTCTTTTTAGAAGTAAATTCAGTCTTTTCTTCTTTAGAAGTAAATTTTATTTGTTCTTCTTTAGAAGGAAATTATGTCTCTTCTTCTTTAGAAGTAAATTCAGTCTTTTCTTCTTTAGAAGTAAATTTTATCTCTTCTTCAGAAGGAAATTATGTCTCTTCTTCTTTAGAAGGAAGTTTCATCTCTTCTTCTTTTGGAGCAGAAGCCCTTTTCTGAAGCTGTTCAGCCATCTCTTGAGCTAATCTATCCTTCTTTTTCTGAAGCTCTTTAGATATCTCTTGAGCTAATTTATCCTCAAAAGATAAAGGTGTAGGTGGTAGTAATATCTTCTTAGATATACATAAAGGGATCCATGCGGATCTCAATTGCTGCATTATTCCCCGAAAAGGATGTACACGAGACGGGGATCCTTTCAAAACCCTATGTTTTACCTTAAAATTTTACCCAAAGGATAGGCCAATTGGTAACGACCAAGAGCTTGTTGGGTTGCCCAGTTCTATTCCTTGGATGGTTAGGGTCCCTTAACTTTTTCTTTGTGCTAGGGTTTATAGAGGGATGGTTGGGGTCCCTAGACTTTGTCTTTGGCCAGTGGGCTAGGGTTTATAGAGGTTGTTTATGAAAAAAAATAATAATTTAGTTATAAAGTTAGGTTAGAAATTAAGTTTTTTTCAAAATTAACAAAGTTATATCAAGAATTAATTATTTTTTAAATTAACTAGGTTATATCAAGAATTAAATAGAACTAAATATTGAGTTTTTATTGTTTTTTTTTTTTAAACTAGCCATGTTTTTCAATGAATTTACACATGTTTTTATGAGGGGTCATGGTCCCCTCGTATTGAGTGGGTTTTGAACCTTGGACCTCTCAAAGTTAAGCCAAAGCCCTTACCACTATAGTAAGCTTACAACTTGTTAAAAAACTAGCCATGTTGAAATGGGATAAGTAGGGTAATTTCTTAGGGATTGGAGTAGTTTCCTTTTTCATTAAGACTTACTATTAATTTTAAGAATTAAAAGAATTCTTGTAAGGCAATATTTGTTATAATTTTGTTTTTAGAATAGACTATAGGGTTAGGGTGACCTTTTTTAAAATATATATAGTTTATTAAAAAGAGGAAATAACTAGTTTAGCTACTATAAATTGGAGACAAGTACACGTCTCAAACAAAGAATTCAAAAGTTTGTTTACAAACCTTTTTTAAGATAATATTTTTTTAGAAGATGTTTGTTGATCCGTATTTTTATATGCTTGCCAAAATGTGGAACACACACACTGCGGATGTTCCCTCTTGAAAAGGAAAGATATTTCCTCCAAGGTCCAGGTAGGTTAGGTCTCAATTGCACAGTTTTCACTCAGAGGGGGCTATGTTGGTGATCCATAAGTTTTTTTGGGGGGGGCTTTGCAACAAAATTCAATACAAATTAGATATGGGTTGATAAAGCATCCACAAATCTGCACAAACTTACTGTAACACTAGTCTAACCAAGAGAAGCAAAGAAAATTCAAAAAGGATAAGGTTAGGAAGAAAGAACTTGATTCCCTTGAGATCACTACAACATGTAATAGATAAAATTGAGCACAAAAATACTTCTAAGCATCCAGTATTCACACAGTTGCAAAGAGGGACGTTTGTAGAAAAATGTAATTACAATAACAATATATAAACTGTTATTACCCCAAGATATTCAACAACTATCTTTATTCATGAAAAGATCTTTCATATATTTGCAGCAAAGCTTTAAGGGAACTCAAAAAAATTGCTAGAAAATAAAGCTAATCTAATGTTGCTATTAAGTTTTTGAAATGTTACAAATTTTTTGGAACCTTTTTACAAATAAGTGGAAGTTTATTTTATAAGTTGATGAAAATAATTTCCCCTCCATTTTTAAAGTTCAAACTTCCATCAAAATAATAATTTAATATTGAAGTCTTTTTCCAATTCCTCGTATGATTACAATAACATAAATTATTTCGGCTCATTAAATCATACATTCCATGTGGAAAGGGAATATTTGGATATTTTTTCAGTTGTTGGGCCCTCGTAAGGTGAAGATAAAAGTCGTGCCCAGTCAAACAATTTTGCAAAAAATTATGTGCATCTTTAATTTTAAATCCAACACATTGAGCAGAGCTCGTCGTAAGATTTCCAACGCATCCAATTTGAGCTTAATCGGAGTTCTGGATGAAAAGTTATGGTCTTCGTAGGATTACATGTCAAAAAGCAAAAAAAAGTCAATTTGTATGGGAAAATATCATTTAATAAATTACTTTTGTTTTCAAATAGTATTTGAATAGGATTTTGAAATTTTAGGATTTCGAAGGTTTTTTAGGATTTCAAAAATATCATTTAATAAATTATTGTGGGTTTCAAAAAGTCTTTGAACGGGATTTTGGAATTTCAGGATTTGGTAAAAATGCATCTCGTCAAAAACTTCAAAATTTCGAAATTTTGAAGAAAGAACTTGTCCAAGACTAAAGAAGACTCGAACATGCCCAACCGTTAGAAATTGTTTTTTTTCTCTAGGGTTTTTTTTAGGATGAATATAAAATTGAAACCCAAAAATCTACAAAATCCAAATCCCACTGAAAACACCAAAAAAAAAAAAAAAAAAAAAAACTTGAAATTTTATAAACATGAGCTCACTAATTTTCACAGCCTTAAAGGTCCATGAAGAATTATATAAAATTAACTTCGACACGCAAGAAAATGGGGGCCCTATTTAGAGTGAAAAACGAAGATGTGTTTTTCAAGGACAACAAACCAACATTTGTTAAAATTTGTTGTTAAGAGGTCAAAAATTGAATCCATTGGTACCTCATTAATATTGTTCCATCACTTAACAACTTTAAACTATTTCATGAAAAGACTAATTACACACATATGCATTATCACACCTAGTACAATGGAGTTAACCCAATATAGATCCAGAGTGTGTGTGTTTGTGAAATGAATTACTTTCCTCATCAGAATACACAACATGAGGCAAAGAAACAAGTCATAAACCTCCTCATCACCTAGTTGATATGTATTATTATCATTATTTATTTATTTATTACTTTTTTGGAAGACAGGGACGAAGGGCATAGAATGGCATGGACATTGCTCCATTGTCAGCCGAGAATCCATAGCCCCGATGGAGTTGTCTTTGGTCCCACCCAAGACCTTGCTCTACTGACAGTCGGGCATCCATAGCCCTGGAAGAGATTACCTAGATCACCTTCTTGAAACAAAGTTTTTTTTTTTATAATTTTGCTTTTGATATTTTATTCTCTCATTTTTTAAATTTTTTTTATGCAATTTCTTCTCGGACAATGAAGTGTAGTCGAAGATTGGGAACCAATCCATAGCGAATATTTATTGAGGTGGAATTAGGAAACAAGAGAAATCAGACCAATTCTAATCATGTCTATCTATTTTTTAGGAAGACCTTTAAATGTAATCATGCAATAGTGAATCCATATCAAGTTAAACACTCATCTTTCTAGCTGATAATTAAGAAACATTAACCCAATCTAATCAATAAATCTTGTCAAGCAAGACTAAAACTAATTCTAAATAGTTATAAGGAAAAAAAAGGTTCAAGCTTTGATCAGTTAGTTGTCAATTTCAACAAAATGGATCTATTGGCTTGTCAGTTCAGAATTACATTTTCCAAGATGATTCACCCCCACAACACCCAAAAAAGGACCAAAAACAACTACAATACTTGAACAAGACCAAAAAATAAAATAAAGCAAGGGAAAACAATAACTAGACTACTAGGTCCAGAAAAGGATGTCTTTATTGAAAGCAAAACAAACAGGAAAGGAACTAAACTACAAAAACCACAAGCAAATTCAGGCCTAGAAATAATGTTTGAGGAGTTGTCCATTCACTGGAAGTGGGACATCCTCACCAGTTAGAGTTTGCAGTATGAATGCACTTTTCCAAGAACTTTAGATATTTGGTATGGGCCTAACCATAGGACACTAAACTTAGATGTTCAGCATTCTTTTCATGAGCCTTGTCCTATAGCAAGACCAAATCAAAAACTTTAAAGGATTGTGTCTTGGCTTTATTGTCAAACCAATGCTTAACAAATGTCTGATGTTTGATAAAATTATGCAAGGCTTCATATCTCTTTTCTTCCAAATGGATCAAATTTGCTATTTTGATTTTAACTTTGTTATCATTATCTAAGAACTCATCAATAAATTGTAAGGTAGGAATTGTAAGGTTCACAAGAAAAACAAGGTTCTGCCCATAAACTAGGTAATAGGAAGAGGTTCCTAGAGCTTCCTTGACTCTTTTTTTATCAGCCCACAATGCATATTTTAACTTATTATGCCAGTCCCTGGGATTCTTCTCTAATAATTTTCCAACAACAATGTACAAGTTTTTATTAGTGGACTCAACCACTCCATTCCCTTGAGGATAGTAATTAGAGGGGAATTATAACACTACCTTGTTTTCATAGGCCCATTCAGTGAATTGAATTGAAATAAAATTAGAGCCATTGTCACATACCAAAATGTACGACATACCAAACTAGGGTAGAAATTGCTTCTCAAGGAAATCAATCACCACCTTCGTTGAGCAATTCTTCAGGGCTTAAACTTTGGACCACCACGTGCAATAATCAGTTACTATGATGATATATTGATGTCTGGATGAAGAGTGTGGGTTGATCATTCCAATGAAATATAAACCTCATTATGCAAATGGTCATCTCCCAATCACGAGTTGTAAAGGTATTACTACATTTCTTTCTCTTTTCATAACAAGTTGGCATATGTGACAATTTTGACATGCAATTGGGCATCTTTAAACACATGAGGCTAGTAATAACCGACACTCATAATCTGATGGAATGTTGACACTCCCAAACCATGACCAATACCATACTTTCCATGAAAACTAGACAAAATTTAGCAGCCTCTTGCTTGCCTAGACATCTCAAATAAATTTCTTCATGGTGTCTTTCTGAACAAAACTCCAGATTTTATTATGTAGTTTGTGCACTTAGAACAAAAAGTAGCTCTTTGACTCAAATACATACTATTAGGGCAATTATTATTCAACAGGATATAAACCACATCAACATACCACTCATCATTACTTATCTCTTCAACCACGTATTGTTGATAAGAAATCAAAGGATCAATTCCATCAATAGTTTTAGTCAATCCTTGGGATTTAACAATATTCATGGGCTAGATTTCTAAATCAAATTCTTGTAGTATCGAGGTCCACTTTCCTCTACTTTCACCAAGTTCATTATGAGTTAACATAACCTTCACAGTATGATTCAAAACTATGGCATAGACTTTGCTATGGAGAATGTAGTATCTGAATTTCTTGACAACCCGTGTTAAGGCAAATGCATGCTTGTCAAGTATCGAATATTTTAATTCAGCTTCCCTCAATGGAAAACTCACAAAAGCAATAGGTCTTTCATCTCTATCTCCCTTCCTCTAAGTTAGTACCCCTAAAAATGAGTGTTCTGATGCAAAAGAGTAAATGTAGAAGGGTTGGCTATAATCAAGGTTGATAAAAATAGGGGTAGGTAGTAATAGCATATTTTATTTTACTAAAAGTATCCTTCACTTCTGCATTCTACACTACCTTTGCATCCTTTTTTAACAAAGCATTAAGAGGTTGCACAATCTCAACAAAGCCAACAATAAACCTCCTTATAAAATTAATCTTTCCAAAGAAATATTTTAATTCCTTATGAGTTCTAGGTAGAGGTATTTTGGAGATGGCCTCAACTCTGTCAGGGTCCACAGATATACCATTTTCAAAAATAATGTACCCGAAAATTTTATCTGTCGTCACACAGAAGACACATTTCTTGGCATTGATAGAAATTCCATGGTCTCTACACCTTTGTAACACACTTCTTGTTGGACATTTGAGGTAATTTGAGGCATTTTATGTTGTCATTTATGTCACATGGATCACATTTGGTTTTGGTGGCCAAAATATTTCATAAATAAGCATTTATGATATTTTGGAAAGCATGGCTATTTCTAGGGTTTTTATGAAAACCAAGGCAGGAAAAATAAAATGTTTTATTTAAAACCACGGTGGTCTTATGTGGAAAGGGCTTTTATTAAAATCCAATGTGGAATTTTGTTTCATCAAAAAAGGACCTCCGGTGATGAAGATATTAAAGTTTAAAGATTAAGTTTAAATTAATGGAGGGCCGACCTATGTGCAATTAATGGAGGTTGACATATATATATGTAAAGGTTTCAATTTATTTCGAAAAGTGGGCATATTGTATATCGTCGAAAAGCTTATTTCGAGGGCTATTTGACTAATTTATTTAGAAGGAGAAATAAGGTGTGTGTAAAAAGATATTTCTGATTTTACAAAGGGGTTCCAAAAGTGAAGTTTTCCTTGTTATTTTTCAAGAGGATTAATTCTTTCATGAGGTGACAAGGTGTGCGATATTGTGATTTATTTTATTTTATGGTATAAGTGGTTTTGGGAGTGAAAAGGTTATGCAATGTTTTGATTTATTTTATTTTATGGTACAAGTGGTTTTAGGAGAGATAAGGAAGTTGTGCAATTAAAGGCCTTGGTGATGATTATTGAAAAGTGGAGTAATGTTGATTATTTTGTGATCTACTAACCCTTATGAAGATTGACAAAAGAATTTTGTGATTGTGGAAGATTTACAAGAGGTTTTTTCATCTTCATAAAAGGTATGGGCACATTCTCCTATTGATTGTTTATGGTGGTTGATTTCTGAAATATCATTGGAGGGAAAAGGATTTTTTGTGGTTTCCTTTTCGAAAGTGGTTGGTTGAATGCTTCAAGGTTTTTTGAATTGAGAGTTGTATTTAAACCTTGTGTTATAAGCATAGTGGTTGAAGCCCATTGGTTGTGAAATAACTTGAGTTAGAAAAGAACATGAGTATCATTATTATGTGAGATTTGAGTTGAGATTGATTTGAGTTGAGTTGAGTTGAGATTGAGATTAAAACATATTGAGTCTCTAACAATTCTCTTTATGCTTCTATGAGTTGAGTTGAGTTGAGTTGAGAGCATTGTGGATCATTATTGTCATTCATTTAAGAGTACATTGTCATTCATTGTTGAGTTCATCATTGAGCTTTGCCTTGATATATTTGTGGATGAGATTTGAGTGCTACTTGAGCATGATTGGTTGAGACTTTGAGAAGGCATTTGGGATAGTTTTGTGGGTAGATTTGTGGACAGATTTGGGACAGTTTTGGACAAGTTCTTAGTGAGCTTGTTGGAGCAGATTTGAGCAAGTTCTTGGTGAGCTTGCTAGAGCATATTTGGACAAGTTCTTAGTGATATTGTTGGAGCATATTTGGGCAAGTTCTTGGTGAGCTTGCTATAGCATTTTTGGGCAAGTTCTTGGTGAGCTTGCTAGAGCAGTTTTGGACAAGTTCTGTGTGAGCTTGTTAAGCAGGTTCTATGTGATCCTATTGAGCAGGTTCTTAGTGAGCCTATTGATAGAGCTTTGGAGGTGATAGAGTACAGAGGACAGAGTCTCAGTAGATAGAGATCCAGCAGAAGCATAGTTAAAGATAGATCTGAGTGAGGAGTATTCAAGTGGAGAGAGGTCCACCAGTTAGTGCAGTAGAGAGACAAAGTCTTATAGAAGATCACATAGCCAGAGCAGAAGGGGAAAGAGTTCTCCTATGGAAGAGATCCACGAACTTGATATTAGGGGATTAGCATCTCCTTTGGACAGAGATCCATAAACATTGTAATTGGGAGTGATTCCCAAGGAGATTTATTGAGAAAGTTTTAGTAAAATATTTTCTCCATGGAGTACCTCACATTGGGGGAACCATATTAAATCTTGTGTCTCAATTGTGTGTGGTGACTTGTGCTCTTGCTTACTACTACTATCTGAGTTATTAATGCACACTGATATATTTGGTTATTGCAATTAAGGACATTAATTGATATTGGTTTGGAAAGAAAGTAAAAAGTGGTCTTATACTGTTCACCCCCCCTCTCAGTATAAGCTTGTGTTCTTCACTTCTAAGGTCCTTGACATGGTTAGATTTGTTCTTTGAAAACATTGTGAGATCATCCATATAAATGATAATGCATTTTCCAATTAGCCCTTTGAATGCATTGTCCATAGCATGTTGGAAAGTTGCACTAGCATTAATCAATCTGAATGAAATTCTCCTATATACAAAGGCTCCCCACTTCATGGTGAACGTTGTTTTCATGCAGTCTGGACGGTGAACCATGACTTGATTGTAACCTGAATAACCATCTAAAAATGACATCAATTGAGATCCATTGATGATCTGAAGTATTTCATCCACATATGGTAATGGATAGTTATCCTTTTCAGAAGCCTTATTCAAATTTTGAAAATCTACACATAAACGAATCTTTCTATTCTTCTTATGAATCGAGACCAAATTTTCCAACCACGTGGAGTGCCTGATTGGAAATATGATCTTCATGGATAGCAACTTTTATACTTCCTTTAAAATAATTGGCTCCAACAATGCATTTATAGTCCTTAGCTTTTGTCGAAAAGGTTTTGTACCAGGCTGGAGTGGTATGGTACGTGTGATGATATTAGGGTCGCAAGTTTTCAAATCCTTATACCACCAAGCTATAACATCCCTATACTCTTTAAGAGTTGTAATCACCTCTTTCTTCTATTTTTCAGTGCATACTTTTCCAATGAACACATTCTTTGGATTGGCTTCATCAGCACGATTAAATGTGTTCACATTTAGAGGAAGCAAGTTTAGTCTTGTGGGTATCCATGTCAAACAATCTCTCTAAAGTAACCATGAATTTTAGGATAGTATTGGTCTTCAAACTCATAACTCCTTCCTCATCCAACTCCCCTTCATATTTGCTTTCTTCATCAATAATTTGTGCCTCAAAGACACTAGTGTTGGCAATGAAATCCAAGATATGTTAATCATCTTCAAAAACTTGCAAAAACCTAATATTATCAAGAATAGATGGAGTAGGTACCAACCCTACTAATTTTTTTTAAAACTTGGAATCAACTACGAGTTCAAGAGCACTAGCTGCAACTGCTAAGGAATGAGCCACATGATTTTCTTCTCTTGGGATGCACTGAATGCTGAAAACATCAAAGTGATTAATTAAGTTCCACACTCTAATTTTATACTTATACAGATGTCTATACTTACACAAATATTGGTTCTTGACCTATTTAACTACCAACTCAGAATCTCCACAAACTTGGATTTTCTTTATCTTCTTTTGTAAGGAAAATTGTAAACCATGGATTAAAGCTTCATATTTCATAGTATTATTAGCGCAAGCAAAATAAAATCCATAAGCGGCAAGAAAAGAATTCCTTTAGGACTAACCAACCGAACACTAGCTCCATTTCCTTGCTTAAATTTGGACCCGTCAAAATTAAGCACCCATATTTCATCATGCTTCTCATTCTTTCTTTTAGGGGAAGGACTTAACAATTGCATTGGACTCTTCAACATGAGCATTTAGAATTTTCTTCTTTTACTTCTAAGGTATATACTCCCAAATCATCTTATGTATACAATATTTCATTTGTGTTGTTATACTTTGTGATCATTTCTTTCAACCTTGGTTCCCTTTCAATTTTGATTTGATTGACCACACCTCTCCATGGCAACCACATATGTAAGAAGTTAGATACCATATAACCATTCAATATTCTAGACCAATCTCTACTGAGCAATATACCATAAGCCTATGGTATGTCCACCACATGAATATCGATACATTGTTGGATCCTCGGGTCTGAAGCTAGTTGAATATGCATTTGAATTAGTTGTCCAATAACATTCACCTCTATTTTATCTAGTTGTACCACCTTTCTACTAGATTTGGTAGGATTCAATCCTAATTTCTGACATATAGAATAAGGCATGATGTTTCCAGATGCACCTGAATCAACCAAACAATTATGCAAGTTTTTTCTAGCAACGCAAATAGTTAACAAAAAGGGAGGAGAACTAATTTTGTCATTGTGAACCACAACATGTGCATCAATTATTGAAGTGTTGTTTGATTTTTCTTTTGTATTCAAAGCTTCTATTAACAAGTCCCTTTGTTTCTCCGTTTGGGTTAGCTCAAATAGAGAGATATTAGCCTTGGTTTTTTTGAGATCCTATATGATATTATAACCTATTTTTGGAACTCCCAAGGTTTGATTATTTTGACCTGGAGCTGTCCCTTTATCTTGAGAACTTGCAGCAAGATTCCTTGAGGAAGTGGAGGGTTATTATCTACTTTGACATCAGGAGGAACATATGAATAGTTAGGTGGGGTAGGAGTGGTAAAATATTTTTTTTTTGCTTCTTAACATGTAATTATTGCCTCTTTGGAATTGTTTATAAGCTTATACCTCGTCTTCTAACTCAACATCAATATTATCATTTTCATCTAGCAAAGGATCGAAAGTGTCTAATAACATGGTCAATTGTTGTTCCTTTTAAAGTCTTCAAGATTATCATTTGTGGGCACAAGATCCAAGTTTTCTATTTCTTTCTGAATAATGTCTAAGGTTGATTAAATTCAGAGCAGTTTGTCTCACTATGTTGGGTTGTTGCATGCATTCTAATCCAGATAGATAAGGCAAGTATGCTAAGTTTATAGTTGAGCATGAGGATATACTTGCTTGGTCAATCAAATTTGGTACACCTCTGTTATTGGGACGATATTTCCATTGGCGATTTTGCCTTTGAAAATTAAAATTTATATTCTGACTAAAGTATGAAAACTTGCACCCAGTAAAGTAAACACAAATTCTTGAAATAATAAAATAATATTTGTATTAAATTTATGTTTTTCAATGTTTTACAAAGAGAGTCCTCTTGAGAGGATATTTTCAGTTGATACAATGAGTTACAAATCCAGGGTATGGTTTCCCTCTTTCTTCAATAAATAATATGCAATATAAGTATTTTCATGCCAACACAATTCGTTGGGGAGTAGGTTTTCTAGGACCGTCGTGCGAGAGTCAAATTTAATGTCCTTTGCTATCCTCGAGTCCTATTACTTGCAATAACAGAACATGAAAATGGATCAATATCATATGAGGGGCCCACCAAGGTTGGGCCCATATTAAATCTGAAAATATAAATGTAAACTAAAAGTAAATGCATGCATGTGATATCTAGAATCTAAATTGATGCATAACAATGAAAAAATATAGATCTAAGCTAAAATGAAATAAACTACTAAAAACTGATCATCTGATCATGACCATCTCAGGTCGAGAAAATTTTTATCTATGGACCATCTTGGATCAAGATGGTAGCTGTCACAAGCTTGTATCTCAATGTAACCAGGTTCGAAAAACATTTTGAGCTACACAAGGTGTCATTTTGGGTGGATATTTGTTAGCATGAGAGTGGATAAAAAGGTGCAGGTGATCACCCGACCAACGTAAATGATCGTGCGAGTGAATGAAAAGTGGATTCAAATCCAATGTGGCAATATCGTAGCATTGAGTTGAGCAGTGGAAGAACTTGATGGATTTTTTGTAGCACTTCATGGCCTTGCAATTTGAAAATTTGGATCTCTAAAACAAGGGGGAGAGCACCATTTTATAGGCTCCCAGGGCAAAAAAGTATGGAATGGCCAATACTACTTAGGGGTAGTTTGCATGAAAAAGTAGATAAATGCCACTGAATGTTTGCATGTGATGAACAAAATCATTTCATGTAGGACATATAATGTTGGTGCAATTTCATGCATCTCGCTAATAGGTAGTTTTGTTGCTAGTTAATATTTTTATCTTTGGTCTGGCACAATCATCTCAGGTCGAGACGACTTTGATCCTAAGAATATCTCAGGTTGAGACGGTCCTGATCGGGTCAAGACATTCAGGCTTCCTGTGGGGAATGTTACCTATTGCTTAGGAAAAATTATTGGATTAACCCTAAGGTTACCCAATATGGAGGGTGTGAGCTAGAAAGGAGGTATTTTGGGAGTCTCCTCGCAAATGATGCATTTTAGGTGTCTATAGATACCTCTTTTTGGGATACTTTATGTGAAAGCATAATGTGAAGCAAAAAAAGATGATCTAAAATGGTCGAGCTAATGATGTTAATAAATTCAACGTGAGATGCCCCAAGCATGGGAAAGGCGTATGTCATTGAGTCATTACTTCCAACACATTGATGGACTTAATTTAATCTTGGTAGCTTTTTGGCCATGGGTAGACTTTATTAGTCTATAGGCTCTAGGCTTTAGGTCTACCAAGAATTTTTTTGATTGAGATTTTTGCTTTTACCCCAACAAGGAGGGTGTATGATCATTTTTGACAATGATTCTTAGATGAACGTAATTTTCGCTTTTGAGTGTTTGATTATTGGATTGGTTTTGAAATGCAAATTTTATGATTAATGACTACCCCCTTAAGCAATGAGTCAGTGGAGGAGATGTAAAAAGTGATGCATCACTTGACCAAAGTGATATTATTAACACGGTTACCCTAGGAAAATTTGTAAGCTTTGTGACCATCCCGACTAGAGACGGTTGTTGTTTTATGAATTTTTTTTTTTGCAAAATCATGTCCGTCTTGAATGATCACGCAAATTTATACCCAATAAAGTAAACACAAATGCATAAAGAAGGAGACATAAATCTTTGAAAGAAGGAAGGATCTGGAGGTCATCTCAGGTCGAGATTATTGCTTTTTGTGCGTGATCGTCTTGACTCGAGACGAACTCTGTTGATGATCATATCAACTCGAGATAACCTAATTATGGGACTATCTCTATTCGATATGGTTGATTATGTCATCATCTTGGATTGAGATGGTTATGTTTGTTTGCTTTTGTGTTTTTTTTGAATTGAGATTTTAATTTTTTACGGTAACTAGTTAGAGCCTGACACCGGTTCACGAATGCCTACAGGGTTGCACATGATGTGTGGTTTGGTGATGATTAGGAGTGGCTAAAGAAGATTGGTCTTTAGTACACCATATAATTAGAGTCAATACATGCAAACCAGACCTATCTAATGACCTTGATATATTGATGGGATAGCAACATGAATACCTTTGATATGCCCATCGAAGAGATTATTATTATTTTTAAGGATGTATACCAGATACTGTGGGTCCCTGAAGAGGAAGAGCCTATTTTTACTACTATAATCGATTAGAGAGAGGTAGTCTTATAACGATTTTATGAAGATCAATGGTGCCTGGTAGACTGCGATTCTAAAAAATGTGGAGTCAGAGTGGGTGTTGGATATGAGACCAATCTCTTGATAGCTAGACATGTAGTGCTAATGTCACTAATGTATAACTTCATCTTGCCTAATTCCTCAAGCAAGAGGTTCCACTGGAACCTCCTAGGCCTTGTGATGGATCTTGTTGAGGAGCCCAAGATTATGGCATGGGGTATTACATTGTTAACATAGTTATACAAATAGTTGTATGATATCATACATCAAGGTCAACTTGGCTTAGGGTACAACTTACTTCTACAGGTATGGGGTTGGGAGCACTTTCAAGTTGATAGGCCTATTGGGTTATCTTGGATCACACACAGAGATATGGTTGATAGGAATATTTCTTATGTGATGTGTTGGTTGCACGAGTGAGATCAGGGCAAGCGTTACCCCTTTCATCCTAGAGCACTATGTAGATGCATGGGCTAGATTGTAGCCAGAAGAGGTGATATGGAGACCATGGTGAGGAGCACTAACCTGGGATGAGGAGGCCCAACACTTGAGACAAGTGCAACATAGTAGATGGCTGATAAGGTGGCATGGCACTAAGCATGAGTACTTTTAGTACTCACGGGTGACCCACCAGTTTGGTGTGAGGTAAGGTGTTCCTAACAACATCATGGTTTATAGGTGTAGGAGTAGCGATATACAACTATCATGATCGGGAGTTGAGATTGTGGGTGATAATGCATATGAACCTTTGACTAATGTTTATGTAGAGGATTAAGGTACCACAACCAAATATGATGTATGTCTTGCAATGTGACTTTTTTAGGGAGGGGTAGCGACAAGAGAGGCAACGATTGGTGGTACAAAGAAGGACCTTTCACAACGATGAGTTCATAACCAAGTGGAGAGGGATGTGGGGGGTCATCATTTCAAGGAGCCATAGAGGATTTATATACTCTAGTGAGGAGTGATAGGGGTGATGGTGTAGATAAGGATGACCCACAAGAGCAAATCACCACCTTGAGAGAGCAGGTTCGCATCCTCTATGGGAAATAAATTGATAGGAACACAATCCATGCCACTAAACAAAGTCATTGAGAGACAAATAGATAGTGATGGCAGGGTTGGTCAGAGGATAGAAACACCTTATGGGCTCAGGTATAGAGCCTTTATGAGGATAGGGGGAGACTCATGGAAGAGCAATAGGCTATGCGAACTGAGCATCACTCGCTACGGGTTGTGAAACTATAGAGACTTGTGGGTAGCCAGAGGTTGGCTATATTGATGGCCTAGTTAGAGCAGAAGAGGGACTATGTACAGCTACTAGAGAACACTTTGTTGCTGAATGATATCACCATACATGCACAACCATCCTCTTCTTAGTCTTCATGAAGTCGACGAAGTAGGGTATCAAGAGAGCCTTCAATGAGACCACCTATTTCGTGATTCACATCATTGAGTGTCTCCTAGTCTTCAAGGGCTACTGGATCTAAGCAGTCTCATAGAGACGAGGTTGAGGGTAGTGGTGAGAATGGTGGTACAGGGATAGCCTGATTAGGACCTTTATGTATTAGCTTTTTTTTTGTGAGGTTTGAGGATCCTCCATATTGTAGACTGCGGGTATTGTGATGTACATTATTATTTTTGATATATATGAGATGGCCATTTTATTGATGCTTATTGTGTTGTTTATTTATGCATATGTATGTGTAATTGTGGATGCATGGACGGATGTTAGATGCTTACAGATGGATGCCTAGATTTTTAGATATGATAATGCATTAATGTTATATGAATGAATGTTCTTGATATGATAGAGCTATTATGTATGCATAGAACTAGGTATACCTATGATGTACTAATGACACATAATAACTTAATTAATACAAATTATGAATAATTGTTTTACTAATGAAACATAATGGATGATTCTATAATGCAATAACAAACTAAGTATAGGCACTGCATAATGTATGAGAGACACACATCAAGATGTAAATTGTTTCATCAAGGGTATACACTGGTACTAAATCCAAGCAAAAAATGATATGCATTGGATAAGTGCGGTGATAATGTATTAAAAACAGTGAGAGATCACAAGGGAACAATAAGGTTTTCATGACACTCAAACACCCTAGGTGACCAATCAAAAGTCGTATAGTGACCATGCAAACATCTGAAAGATAAAAATCTGTTAGGAAGACCAAGATATTCAATATCCCTGTGTGCATAGTGAAATTTATTACCCTGAATTTGGACTTGGTTGGACTTAACTACTTTGAAAGCAAGCCATCAAAAGCTAGCTCCACCACAAGCGAACATTGGTCTATACAAAATAAGGTCACTAATGTGATAGAAATGTGACCACGCCCAAGGCTACTCCACTACCATTCAGACATCTATAGCCTATTTCTGGCGATGGAGATCTCCCCATGGCTGTCAAAAACTAAAAATTCCAAGGATTCAAGCTATTTTATTATTTTTATTTTGGATTTTGAGGATTTTTCTTTTGTGGGGATTTTTGCTCTTTTGGTGGAGGAGCAAAGAGATTTTTTTTTTTTTTTGGACTTGCTCGTTTTGTGGAAGAGCAAGGGGATTTTATTGTTGTTTGGGGCTTGCTTGTTTTGTGGAGGAGCAAGGGGATTTTATTTTTTCTTTTTTCTTTTTTTGGGGAGGATGAGCTTTTCCTTTTGTCAATTCTTAGATTTTTAGACCATGCACATGATAGGAAGAGCAAGGAAAACTTTTCACTTTTGAGGTAAGGCTTACTTTGTAGTAGCATCCTTCCTTGTAAAAAATTGAATCATAATTAAGATTGTGAGAATGTGTTGAGATTTTAAAATAAACCAAGTACAACCAAAGTGAGATTCTATCACTAGACATCAATATGGTTTGCAACGACATCTGAAATACCAACTAGGAATTGTTGAATGATTGAAAGACCCTATTGGAAACTTTATAACAATCGCTTGGGAACAAGCAAGCGATGGATAAACAATATGGAAATGTGAATGATGAAATGGAGTGTATACCCAAGATAAAAGAGATTACATCAAGACAGATGACCCTCCTAAAAATGTGATGATATACAAAATGATCAATTATAGACAATATGGATGCAATTGTGATGAACAAAATGCCTAATGCAATGCAACAAAACATGCAACTAGCCAAAGCCATGACTAATCCTAAGATGATCAAATGCAAAGTGTTATGCATGGTGATATGCAATGCAATGGTGATGTGAAATACTAGTTTTTTTGTTCTTTTGTAATTTTGTTTTTTTTTTATTCATGAAATACCTGTATGTGAAGAATATTAAGTGGTTTAGGTTCCTCAACACCCTCAAGTGTAGTTAATTGAGAAGTGTTCAGTCCCAAATTTTGTATAATGATGAATGGGCCTAACTAGTTTGTTGCAAATTTGTCATGCAAATGACTAGGTATGTTTGGGTTCTGCTAGTTCTTCTTTAGTACCAGATCACCAACTTGAAATTCCCTAAGTTGAACCTTTGTATCATAGGCTCACTTAATACGATTTTGATAAACATGAATATGTTCAAGTGCATTAATGTGTCACTCATCAAGAAGGGTGAGTTGATCTAGGCAAGCCTATCGTACAACATCATCATCAATGAATTCTTGTAATAAGATGGGCAATGAGAGAATTTCAAGTTCCAATGGCATAATGGCCTCAATGCCATATACTAGTGAAAATGAAGTTGCCCTAGTTGGTGTTCTAATGCTTGTCTTATAAGCCCAAATTTCTAGAGGCAATTGAATATGCCAATCCTTGTGATGATTGTTAACGGTTTTCTTAAGGATGGTGATAATAATTTTGTTTGTTGCCTCAAAATGACCATCAGTCTATAGATAATAAGGAGTTGAAAAGTTGTGTTGGATATGATATTTATTGCACAAAGCTCAAACATCCTTATTTTTAAATGGTGTCCCATTATCCGAGATGATATTATATGGAATACCAAAATGACATGATATTATGAAATATGAATTTTGCAATGCGCGATCCTGTCATAGTGGTGAGGGGAATAGTTTCTACCCACTTTGTGAAGTATTCTATGGTCATTATTATGAACATGTATCAACTTGAAGATGGGGGTAATATATTTACAATTAGATCTAAGCCCCACTACAAAAAAGGCCATAATGAATGTATCGGTTGTAAGGCCTATGAAGGTACATGCAAGATATTAGCATGATGCTAAAACTTAACACACATTTTGACATAAGTGCAACAATATTGCTCCATTATGGATCAATAATAGCCCATTTGAAGGATGCGCTTTGCAATAGCCATGACGTTGAAATGACCACCACAAGTACCATTGTAAGCTTGAGAAATGGTCCAAGTTGATTCTTGGTGCTGTAAGCAACAAAGAAGAAGACCATCATAGCTTCGATGATACAGTATGTATCCTAAAAAGACATATTTAGTTTCTTTTTGCTTAAATGTACATTTGGCAGCATGCAAAAATCCTAAGGGGAGATTACCAAGCTTTAGGAAATCTTGAATTTACATGAACTAGTTTTGATAAGGCTCAACTTGGACCAAATGAACATCTTGCTCCTCTCTATAGACACCTTGTAGTAATGTGGATTGAGATAGGACCTTAAGATAAATGGTTGTAACATTACCATAAGGACCATGCAATATCAAGGATCCCTAGGAAGCGAGTTTCAAAAAGTTTTGAATTTGAGAGAACTAATCTTGGTATGGTTTAATCTATACCATGTGCATGCTTTGCTCTTCTTTATAATTATCTTATAAAATTGTATATTGAGAGAGCATTTTGATATGAAATGTGGTGACATCATCTAAAGGATTTAGTGGAATTAGGGCTCCCAAGGAAGCCATTGTATTCACAAAACGGTTGGAAGAATAAGGGATTGCCTCAATATCATATCACTCAAACTTAACAAGCAATTTTTCCACAAGGATCTTATACAATTTTAATACATCTAGGTCCAAGAAGGAGATATTAAGCTCTGAAATAAGGAATGGCCTGGAAAAAATGCTAAGGGAAGTCAAACCCAAAAATAGGTAGCTCCAATGAACCAAGTCATTTTAAATACCCCTGGATCCTCAAATCGAAACCCAAATTAACCACTAAAATATTAGGCCCAACCACCACCCACATAATATCACCCTCCACAATTGCAAAATCAACCACCAATGCAACAACACCCACCTCGCCAATACACTCCATTACCAAAACCTTTGGTAAATGTCTTTCATCAGTTGTGTGAGTCACAGGCAATCACTCTCTCTGAGATTCACCCACTGGACCCAAATCATACTAAACCAAAAATTATAGGGAGGATTAGTACTATATCTACCACAGACAGAGTCATGACATTCAGTTATGCCACTCCTTCAAAAACCTAGTGTAGGACATGATCGAGAGGCAAGAAATTCAAATAGACAATCCTCTTTCCATGAATAATCAAAACATGGGGGTCTATCAAGATCCTCTGCCTCAATGTGGACCAAACATAGCACCTGTCATTATAGAAAAACAACCAAAATAGGTCAATCAGGTCCACACCATCCCACCTAACCAAGGTTTTTGTGGGTATGATTAACATAGTAACAAGGAATAGAAGGTACCCAATGCAATCCATACAAATTGTGGACCCCTCCCACATTCCTTCAACCAAGGTCTTGTATGATGGTAATTGAAGGTATCAAGGTCTAAGAAGGAGACATTAAGCTCTGAAATAAGGAATGGCCTAGAAAAAATGCTAAGGGAAATCAAACCCAAAAATAGGTAGCTCTAGTGAACCAAATCATTTTGAGTTCCCCTGGATCCTCAAATCGAAACCTGCCTCAACCACAAAATTATTAGGCCCAACCACCACCCACACAATATCACCCTCTAAAACTTCAAAATCAACCACCAATGCAACAACGACGTCCACCTCACCAATACACTCCATTACCAGAACCTTAGTGAATATATTTCATCAGTTGTGTGAGGCACAAGTAATCACTCTCCCTGAGATTATCCCACTGGATCTGAATCATCCTAAATCTAAAAATTATAGGGAGGATCACTATTGCATCTACCACAGATAAAAGGGTCATGACATTCAATTATGCCACTCCTTAAAAAATTTGATGTAGGACATGATCGAGAGGTAAGAAATTTAAATAGACAATCCTCTTGCCATGAATAATCAAAACATGGGGGTCTATCAAGATCCTCTGCCTCAATGTGGACCAAAAATAGCACCTGTAATTATAGTGAAACAATCAAAATATGTCAATCAGGTACATGCCACCCCACCTAACCAAGGTTTTGTGGGGATGATTAACATAGTGACAAGGAATAGAAGGTACCCAATATAACCCACACAAACTGTGGATCCCTCCAATATTCCTTCAATGTCATAAGCATTGCTGCAACCAATGCCAATCATACCTCCTTCACCTCACTCGATGCTCACACTGAGAAATAGACTCACCTAAAGTCTTAAAATGGTCTCAGTGAAGCTCTCCATCTATGAGCTCATACAATAATCATTACCACATTGAGAAGCTCTAATGGATATTTTGAAATCGATTGAATTGTAATCCCAAGATACCAACACTTTTGCCAATTTTGTGGAACAAATTCAATATTGCAAAGAGCCTATAATAACTTTTTATGATCATGATATCAATACCATACCTATTGCAATTCTTGATCCACCACTCCACATCATGGCTAGTGTAGATGGGATCACCTATAAATGGGTATTGCTTGACACAGGCTCATCCATTAACATCATCACCTCCATCATGCTTAAACATCTTAACCTACCATTATTGCATATCACCACATCCACATTCACCCTTCGAGCCTTCAATGATGCATTGTGTTCTACAATTGGGATGGTGGTCCTTACTATTAAGGTTGGACTAAAGATCATTCACACACTTTGCCATGTATTGGAAGGGTCCATGCAATACAACTTATTGTTTGGTCAACCATGGATAAGAGACATGAAGTGTGTACCTTCAATACTGAACCAAAGCATAAAATATGTGTATGAAAGTCATGTCCACTATGTCCCAACATATTTGGGACCCTTTAAGTTTTACCACATGGTATCACATCCTCACGAGTCCATCTTACCATCAACTCATTTGGATATCCAACCTAACCACCTTGACCAACGATCCAATAATACATCCAAAACCCCCATGTCCTCATCATTGCCATCACCATTGCAACCACAATCATTAGCCTCCATGGGAATTACCCCTGACTTATCAAAACCTCCCATGAGGAACCCAAGAAAGGCACCCATGACGTTCCCACCGCATGAGCTCCTGTCGCTAATTGCAACCACATTCAATTCAGCCAACCCACCTCTCGCTCTATCAATATCCACCATATCCATCGTATCCACCCACATTGATCTTGTGTCTAAGAAACCACCCTCCATTGCCTATAGCCCATCACCATACATCCATACATCCTTAAATAACCCTCTATCAGGTGATAATTCACATGACTAATCCAATCCTGGGGGAATATTTAGTACAAGATGTTACCTTTACCCCCTTGATTGAGTCAATAAAATACTTTGGAAGACCTTGCAATGCACAACAACATGTAGGAACCATCGTCCCCCTCGAATCCTTTCCAAATCAAACTAATTTTATCTATGGAGGTATTGATACCTCTATGGATGCTACCAAAAGAGGAAGAATCATTTCTTACTAATATCGATTATATATTGAACCTGTCCTTTGCTTTGCAATACTTATATTGCTACCATTGGCATGGGAATGACTTGGGTTTCTATGATCAGGATCCTCGAACCCCACTGCAATCAAGGTATCAACTACCAACAAATAAGTTAGGATTAGGATACTGTATACGCATGCTTAATGAACTTCTAGCAAATTCCCTTCAGTGCCTTAATCTAAGCGTTGAGGGAGACATTGATGGCAACGAATATGCTGATCCTAACAATACTCACTTGTTTAGTGATAATTTACAAATTGCTATATTAGTTGTTGATAATTTTTACTCATTAGATGATAATTGGGAGATATCATCTATTATATCATTTAGCTCAGAAGAAGAATATGCTCCCATTGAGCCTATCAAAGATATGAATGAATTCTATCTTCATCTATTCCCTAGGTAATAGCTCATCTGGAGACAACTTCTCCCACTTAAGGGTTCAGTCATTCTAGTTCCACCTAAGGCACACACCATCATCCCAATTATGTATTTGTGACCACCTATATTTAACCACTTGTTTCCACCTAAGAATGGATATCATCCATCATCCATCAATATGATTTCCATTAACCTAGCCACATCGCTCATATATCATAGAAATCCTTCATGATATTTACCCCTCAATCTTGAGGCTATTGATTTTGATTGGGTTTCTATCTCTCCTTTGCTCAACGAGTTCCTACCCTTCGAGAGCATCCTAAAGTCGTATCATCTCACATTGCAACCAACCTTAGCAGTTATCCAAGCTAAGACAGAGTCAAACAACACATTTGATTTTTTCAATCTAGATGACGATATTCATCTGATCCCTACTTCTCATTAATTAGAAGAGGGATCCTTTATATTGATAGAAGATATGATCAACATTGACATCAACACTGATCCTAAAAATCCTCAAATTCTTAAATTGGGGAAAAGTGTCTCAGATACAGACATGTTGCTTTCATCGCTCTTCTAAAAGATAGAAATTTTTGCATGGTTATACAAGGATATGCCTGATCTAGACCCGAACCTATTGGCCCATAATTTGATGCTTGATCCAACAATAAAACCAGTTAAGCAAAAACTTTGCAAACTAAATACAACAATCACTCTAATGATAAAAGATGAATTTCAAAAAAAATTGAATGCATGCTTCATCCAACCTATGGACTATATTGAATGGGTCTCCAATATGGTACCTGTTATGAAGCCGAATGGATGGGTTTGCATATGCACCTATTTTTGAGATCTCAACAAAGCAAGCCCTAAGGATGAATTTTTACTCCTGAGCATTGATACACTCGTAGATGCAACAAGTCATAAAATTCTCTCCCTCATGGATGGTTTCTCAGGCTATAATTAAATTCACATCAATCTTGATGACCAGCCCAAAATAGCCTTTACCACACCATGGGGGCATTTTGCTACAAGTCATACTGCTTGGTTTAAAGAATGTTGGTGCCACTTATCAGTGGGCCATGACTTATCAGTTGGCTAAAAAAATAAAAGCACAATGTTGCACATATAAGTCATCCTAACTCAAAAAATATATAAAGCTTCCAATCTCCCCTAGTACAAGAAAATAAAACCATTCACATCAAAAGTAAACGAAGAGATACAAGCTCATCAAAAGAAGAGAATTTGCTATAATTATGATAAAAAAAATAGTCCATGTCATAAATTCACTAAACAAAAATTATACCTATTGGATGCTAATTCAATGACTACCTCTCCTAACCTTGATGCAACAAATGATAGTTAAGATGGTGAATAATAAAATAACTTTGATACTGCCAAAGAAAAAACTCTTGATTTATTCTTGTATGATTTAGTAGGTATGACTATACCTCAAACTATGAGGGCATGAGGGTACTTAAAAAATATCCTCTAACCATTTTTATTGACATAGGTAGGACTCATAACTTTATTAATCCTAAGGTGCCTAAATGATTATATTATTACTTGTACCTATGCAATATCTTTGAAGTCATGATATCTAACAGAGGCACTCTTCCTTTCAAACAAAAATATCCCAATATTAATATTATAGTTAAAATATGATATGCTTGAACTTGAATTAGGAGGATGTGACATAGTTTTAGGAGCTTAATTGTTGTGTAAAGTGGCTTCTATCTTATAGGAATTTTAAAAGAATCAATGCAATTCATAGTAGATGGCCAACATTACATCTGCATGGGGATAATAGCTAGTTCCATGAAGGAAATCAATTCTCATAACATGGAGAAATTACTTTAAAAGGGGTCTCATGGATTCATGGCTCAATTTCTTATAGAATAGTATGTAGAAGATAATAAAGTTGATCGATTTACAAACTTATAAATACTCAAAAAGTATTCGTGTGTGTTTGAGCAACTTCATAGAATTTCCTCACCATGCATACATGATCATGCCATCCCAATAATTCTAGGAAATCCATCACCTAGAATACACCCTTATAGATATCCCTTTTCAAAAATCAAATTTAACTTGGTACAAAAACTATTTGAAGTAGGTGTAACTCGATCGACCATTCAATTCTTATTCTAGTATGAAAAATGGGTCATGGAGATTGTGTGTGGATTTTTGTGTATTTTAAAAAAACACTATTAAAGATAAATTTCTAATTCTAGTCATAGATGAGTTCCTAGATTAACCACATGGAGCCCATTTTTCCTCCAAGTTGGATTTGAGGTCAAAATACCAATAAATATGTATCCGTAATGAGGATGTTCCTAAGCTAGCATTTAGGACACAATTTGAACACTATGAATTTTTAGTCATGTCTTTTGACATAATAAATGCTCTATCCACATTCCAAAGTCTTGAATAATTTTTTTTGGCCCATCCTCCAAAAATTTATTTTAGTGTTCTTTTATGACATTCTCAGTTATGACTAGACATGGGAGGAGCATTTGATTCACATTGAATCAAGCTCTAAATCTATTCTAGAAAATTAATATGTCAATTTTTCCAAGTTATTTATATATCAAAGGGAGGATGCGTATCTAGGACATATCATATTAAAATAAGGGGTTAAGGTAGACCCTAAAATTTTCGAGGATGTGCAAAATTAGCGTATATCAAAGAACCTTAAAAGTGTACAAATATTTTTGGGTGTTATTGGATTCTATTATAATTTTTTTCAAATACTATAGGTGGGTTATAGTTCCTCTAACAACCATGTTAAAAGGTCTATTTATGAGGATAACGGTAGTGGAATGGGATTTTGGAATTTTTATGTAGGCTATGTGCACCACTCTTATACTTACTATGCTAGACTTGAAGTAACCCTTTACCATTGAATGTGATGCATTAGGGAATGGAATTGGAACAATACTCATGCAACAAGGGAAACCATTAGATTTTACTAGTAAATCTCTAATTTGAAATCATTTAGGAAAGTTAACATATGAGAAAGAAATTATGGCAATTATTCATGCAATGACACATTAACTATTGTGTCTTGTGGCTCAACACTTTTATTTCAAAATTGACCACCGCAACCTCAAATAATTTTTAGAGTTATAGTATCTTCTCCTAACTAACAAATATTGGTGAATAAATTCATTATGTTATTCTCTACAAAAAAAAAATACTATGCCATAGTTGATGCCCTAGTATGCAAATTTGATGACAAAGTGATATTGTGTTCATTGTACTTAACTAAATATAGATTGGTTGCATGAAGTCCAATAGGAGTGTTAAGAATATCCACACATAAAACAACTAATTCAAAAGTTTTTCACAAACTCCATTTCAACTTAGCATATTCATGAGATGGCTAATACTTGCCCTAAAAGGGAAGCATTGTACTTCCTATAAAGTGTTCTATCCATGGTAAGCTTTTATAGGAATGACATATGTCACCTTCAATAATTTTTTTTTAGATTCTTAAAGACTTACCAACGCACAAAAAGGGACTTCTTCTAGGAGGAAATAAAATAGTCTACTAAATGGTTTGTTCAAGAATGTAAAATTTGTTAGTATAATAAAGGAAAAATGGTTCCACTTCTAGGTTTGCTTCAACAGTTACCTATTCCAATGGAGATTTTAAAATCAATTGAATTGCAAACCTAGGATACCAATGCTTTTGCTAATTTTGTGGGACAAATTCAATATTGCAAAGAGCCTATAATAACTTTCCACGATCATGAGATCAAAACCATACCTATTGAAATTCTTGATCCACCACTCCACATCATGGCTAGTTTGGATGGTATCACCTATAAACGGGTCTTTATTGACACATGCTCATCCATTAATATCATCACCTCCACCATGGTTAAACACCTCAACCTGCCATCATTGCATATCACCACATATGCATTCATCCTCCAAGCCTTCAACAATGCATTGTGTTCTAGTATTGGGACAGTGGTCCTTCCTATTAAGGTTGGACTAAATATCATTCACACACTTTGCTATGTATTGGAAGGGGCCATGAAATACAACTTGTTTCTTGGTTGACCATGGATAAGAGACATGAAGTGTGTACCTTCTATACTGCACCAAAGCATAAAATATGTGTATGAAGGTCAGGTCCACTATGTCCCAACAGATTTGGAACCCTTTAAGTTTTACCACATGGTGTCACATCCTCATGAGTCCACCTTACCATCAACTCATTTGGATATCCAACCTAAACACCTCAACCAATGATCCAATCATCCACCAAAAACCTCCATGCCATCATCATTGTCATCACCATTGTAACCACAATCATTAGCCTCCATGGGAATCTTCCTTGACCTATCAAAACTTCCCATGAGGAACCCAAGAAAGGCACTCATGACTTCCCCATCGCATGAGCTCCTATCACCAACCACATCCACATCCAATTCAACCAACCCATGTATCGCACCATCAATTTCCACCATCTTCACCGCATATACCCACATTGATCTCGTGCCTAGGAAACTGCCCTCCATTGCCCATAGCCCATCACCATCCACCCCTCCATTCTCAACTACCTCTCTACCGCATGTGACAATTCACATGACTAATACAAGCCCAGGGGAATATATAGTACAAGATGTTACCCTTAACCCCCTAATTGAGTCAACAAAAGACTTTGGAAGACCTCTCAACACGCAACAACCTACATGCACCATTGTCCCCATCAAATCCTTTACAAAACAAACCAATTTACTCTATGGAGGTATTGATACCTCTATGGATGCTCCTCTTATACCAAAAGAGGAATAATCATTTCTTGCTAATATCAATTATCTATCGAATCTGTCCTTTGCTCTGCAATACTTATATCATTACCATTTTCATGGGAACAACTTGGGTTGCTATGAGCAGGGTTCTTGAACCCTACTGGAACCAAGATATCAACTATCAACAAATAATTTAGGATTAGGATACCACATATACATACCTAATGAAATTCTAGCGGATTCCCTTCAGTAGCTTAACCTAAGCCTTGAGGGAGATATTTATAGCAACAAATATGTTAATCCTGGTAATACTCACTTATTTAGTGATCATTTACAAATTGCTACGATAGCTATTGATAATTTTTTCTCATTAGATGATGAATCAAAGGACAATTAGGAGGCATCATCTATTACCTTATTTAGCTTAGAAGAAGAATCCGCCCCCATCGAGCCTCTCAAAGATCTGGATGAATTTTATCTTCATCTATTCCCTAGTCAATAGCTCATCTAGAGATAACATCTCCCACTTGAGAGTCCAGTAATCCCAGTTCCACCTAAGACACACCCCATCATCTTGATTCCACCTTAGCCACACCCTACGCATTTGTGACCACCTATCTTTAACCACTTATTTCCACCTAAGAATGAAGATCATCCATCATCCACCAATATGATCTCCATTGACCTAGCCATGCTGCTCATCTATCCTAGAAATTCTTCATGATCTTTAATCCTCAATCTCAAGGCTATTGATTTTGATCATGTTGGTATCTCGTCTTTGCTCGATGAGTTCCTACCCTCTAAGAGAATGCTATAGTTATATCATCTCGCATTGCAACCAACCTTAGCAGTTCTCCAAGCTGAGATAGAGTCAAACAACACATCCAATTCTTTCAATCTAGCTGATGATATTCATCTAATCCCTACTCATCAATTGGAAGAGGGATCCTATATAAAGATAGAAGAGATGATTAATATTGACATCAACACTAATCCTAAAAATCCTCAATTTCTTAAATTGAGGAAAAGTATCTTAGAGACAAAATATGTTTCTTTCATCGCTCTTCTAAAAGAGAAAATAATTTTTTTTGCGTGGTCATACAAGGATATGCCTGGTCTGGATCCAACTAGTGGTCCATAATTTGATGCTTGGTCCAGTAATCAAACCAGTTAAGCAAGAAATTTGCAAACTACATCCAATAATCACTTTAATGATAAAAGATGTATAAAATTTTTTGGATGAAAACTTCATCCAACCCATTGACTATCATGAATGGGTCTCCAATATGGTACTTGCTAGAAATTCGAATAGAAGGGTTCACATATGCACCAATTTTTGAGATCTCAACAAAGCAAGCTCTAATGATGAATTTTCACTCCTGAGCATCGATACACATAAAGACGCAAATATAGGTCATGAAATACTCTCTCTCATGGATGGCTTCTTAGGATATAATCAAATTTACATCAATCTTAAAAATAAGACTAGAATAGCCTTTACCACACCATGGGAAACATTTTACTACAAAGTCATGCCATTTAATTTAAAGAATGTTGGTGTCATTTATCAGCAGACCATGACTTATCAGTTGGCTAAAAAATAAGAGCACAATGTTGCACATCTAAGTCATCCTAATTCAAAAAAATTATAAAGCTTCCAATCTCCCCTAGTACAAGAAAGTAAAACCATTCACATCAACAATAAAGGAAGATATGAAATCTCATCAAGAGAAGGAAATTTGCTATAATTGTGATAAAAATATAGTCCATGTCATAAATTTACTAAAAAAAAATTATACCTATTAGATATTAAGTAAACGACTACCTCTCCTAACCTTGATGCAACAAATGATAGTTAATATGGTTAATAATAAAGGAAATTTGATACTACCAAAGAAAACACTCTTGATTTATTCTTGTAGGATTTAGTAGGTATGACTGTACCTCAAACAATGAGGGCATGAGGTGGTAGGGTACCTAGGAATAGATATTTGGGGATATATTATTATATTGTATAAGGGTTGGCATGGGCCACACATAACCCAAGGTTGATTGTATTATAATATTATATTAGTAGTAGGCTTCCCAAAGTAGAATAAGAATATGGATATATAAAGAAGAGATATTTGTCATTGTATGGATATGATTGGAAGAAGAATCTTATGTAATCATCATGCCCATGAAGTGGCTTATGGGACTTTGCCCTCCTTAAGAGGCATCTCTCATCTTGGGAGATCTTGTGGAGTTATTCCTTCCTTAAGGATTATTATTGGTGTTTCCCTACCTTAAGGGTATTATCTATCTCTCTCTCATTTGTGGATTGTTATTGTGGATGAATGATTTGATATTTATGCATATTGGTGAATGGTTTATGTTAATCATAATAAAATTATGTGACAAGTGGTATCAGAGCAACGATTTTGGCAAAGTGGGGATTTTTGTGTGAAACCCTAGAATTACGACAATTTTTTTTGAAAAAACATCTCATCTTTCAGGATCCATATCTTTGCGCAAGTTTATCTGATTCAAGCTATTCTTGGATTAGATTGTGCATAATTTGAAGATATTTAAAATGAGTGGTCATATGAAGGAATATGATCAGTATTGAGGGATATATGACCTTTTGAAGTTAGTCATCCGAAACAAGGATAGTGACAAATTTCACAGATTTTTTTGGAAAAACGTCTCATATTTTAGAAGCCATATCTCTATGAGATTTTATTCGATTTAGGTGATTCTTGGATCAGTTTGTGCAGAATTTGAAGAGCTTTAAAATGAGTGGTCATATGAAGGAATCCGAGTAGTATTGAGGAAGATATGACCTTTTGAAGTCAGCTATCTGGAATAAGGATAATGACGAATTTTCAAGTTGCAAATTTTTCAAAAGACAAAATTTGTTTAGTTCGGGTAAGCAAATCAGTTGCACTTTATTTTGTTTGGAATAAAAATTGCAGATCTAGTTATCTATGTAGATTTTTAACTTCAAATCAGTGGAAAGATATTTATTTCCATAAAACCCTAGTTTGCATTAGGGCATGATATATATTGTCAAAAAACCCTAGTTGCATTAGGGCATCAACTATGTCATTAAAAAAGTTTAATGGAGAAAATGATATTGATGTGAGAGTGGAAATGTTTTCTAGAGAAGATTATATTGATGTTAGAGATTGGTGGAAAAAATTTAAATCCTTGCGGTATGGTTATCCTCTTTGGAAAGATACACTTTTTCTTCATCTTAGAGGAGAAGCTAGGAATTGGTATTCTAGAATTCCTCGCACCCATGAAGATGAACTAACTTGGGAAACAATGGAGTAGGAATTCTTGAGTAGATGGGACCCATATAAAAATATAGCTAGTTTGAAGGTCACCATCAAGGGATATGAAGAAAAAATAAATATGCTTCAAAAAGAACAAAATGAAATAAAAAGAGAGTTGGAAAATTTCAAAGAAGTGGTAGAAGATAAAAAGATGTCAGTATGCAGATAGAAGAAACCATACCTTTGGTAGAAGAGAAATTAGAAAATGACAAATGAATTTGTTTGAATCTAAAAATTCTATTTTTTAGGTTCATGGTAGCATTCAAAAGGAACATGTTATTATTTCCATTGATCCTAGTAGCAGATATAATTTTATTAATATTGCTTTGGCTAAGAAGTTGCAAGTTCAAGCAACAAAAATTAAGGACATACAACTAGAAGGTGAGAATGTTCTGATTTTTGAAGATTTGAAGATCACCATGGTTAAATATGTTTTACATTCAGATTTCTATGCTATTGAGATGGATGATGAGGATATTGTTCTTGGTTATCATTGGTTAGATTCTTTGGGTACTGTCAACATTAATGTGCAAAAGAAGTTTATGAAGTTATGGTACATGAAAAAGAAGATAACATTGCAGGATATTTCTTAGTTTAAGGAGCAAGGATCCAAGGAAAATTAAGAAGTGGTTGTAGAGAAACAAATTGAAGAACCTGAAACAGAATCCAATAAGGCAGTAGCAACAACAGAGTCCATGGAATAAGTAGCTGCAATTGAGTCCATGGAAACAACAGTAACAAAGTCCAAGGAAGCTTTGATAGAAGAGCACAAGGACACACCAAACAATGAGAATATAAAAGAAAAATGTGTGGAAGAATTTAAAACAATGGAGCCAAATGTTGAGAAGTCAAAGAAGGTAGAACATCAAGTTAAGGTTGCACCATATCGCCATCCACACCACCATGAGCATCAATAATCTTGGAGGTATGGTTCAAGGCAACAATATTATGGTTCTACATGGAATTAGAAGGGCACCAACTATGACAGAGTTTGGTAGAGAAAGCATAGTGATCCTAGTTTTCAAAGCAATTCATCAGCATCGAGGAACAAGTGGACCCATCATTCAAGTTATCAAAATACAACAGCAGAAGCGTGGAGCCAACAAAGCAGATTTGGATACTCAAGTAACAAAATGACATACTAGCATCAACATGTTTCACTTGGATGGATGGATGATCGATATTGGTACCAGTTGCTAACATTGCTTAGCAAATCATATTATCATGTTTCTTCATATGTTTCTAGGACGAAACATTTGTAAGGAGGGTGGCATGGTAGGATACCTAGGAATAGATATTTGGGGATCTAGGAATAGATATTTGAGGATATATTATTATATTGTATAAGGGTTGGCATGGGCCACACATAACCCAAGGTTGATTATAATATAAATTATATTAGGAGTAGGCTCCCCAAAATAGAATAAGAATATGGATATATAAAGAAGAGATATTTGTCATTGTATGGATATGATTGGAAGAAGAATCTTATGTAATCGTCATGCCCATGAAGTGGCTTATGAGAATTTTACCTCCTTAAGAGACATCTCTCATCTTGGGAGATCTTGTGGAGTTGTTCCTTCCTTAAAGATTATTATTGGTGTTTCCCTACCTTAAGGGTATTATCTATCTCTCTCTCATTTGTGGATTGTTATTGTGGATGAATGATTTGATATTTTTGCATACTGGTGAATGGTTTATGTTAATAATAATAGAAGTTCTGCAACATGAGGGTACTTCAAAAATATCCTCTAACCATTTTTATTGACATAGGTAGGACTCATAACTTTATTGATCCCAAGGTGCCTAAATGATTATATTATTACTTGTACCTATACAATAGCTTTGAAGTCATGATATATTACTTTCAAATAAAAATATCCCAATATTAATATTATAGTTAAAATATTATATGCTTGTACTTGCATTAGGAGGACGTGACATAGTTTTAGGAGCTTAATTATTGTGTAAAGTGGCTCCTGTCTTATAGGACTTTAAAAAAAATTAATGTAATTCATAGTAGATGGTCAACATTACATCTGCATGGGGATAATAGCTAGTTCCATGAAGGAAATCAATTCTCATCACATGGAGAAATTACTTTAAAAGGGGTCTCATGGAGTCATGGATCAATTTCTAATAGAATAGTATGTAGAAGATAATAAAGTTGACCGATTCCCAAACTTATAAATACTCAAAAAGTATTCGTGTGTGTTTGAGCAACCTCATGGACTTCCCTCACAATGCATACATGATCATGCCATCCCAATAATTCGAGGAAACCCATCGGCTAGTATACACCCTTATATATATCCCTATGCACAAAATTCAAAAGTCAAATTTAAGTAATTGGTGCAAAAACTATTTGAAGTAGGGGTAACTTGATTGACCATTCAATTCTTATTCTAGTATGAAAAAAAAAGGTCATGGAGATTGTGTGTGGATTTTTATTTATTTAAAAAAACCACTATTAAATATAAATTTCTAATTTTGTTGCCCTGTCTAATTACAGAATTAGAAATTTATCATGATTTTTCTGTTCGATAAGCTCTTATTGCTCCTCCAGAAGTGTAATCCATTTGGGTTCCTCTGAATTTTTCTCAAGTTGTGATGGACATGCCGAGTTCTCCTACTTCTCCAGAGGAATATGTCTCTGATGCCTTCCGAACACCTTTATTAGAAGGTCAGTTTGGGTATAAAGCTCGTCATTCCCGTAGCCCTCCGAGAAATAATTTGCATTATGATAAGCACCGCCAAATGGAGGAGGCTTCTCGTGTTTACCAGGATGGTCAGGATCAGTATGCTTCTAACTCCTTCGGGTCTCTTGTCCAGTTGGGAGCCTCTGAGGATGTTCTGCAACTTTCGCATGCTGATAGGTCTTAATGATTTTTTTCTCATGGAATGTAATAGGACTGACAGATCGAGTCCGTAAATATATGATCCACAGTGAGATGACTTCTATCACTCATAAGTTTGGCAATATTGATGTGATGTGTTTACAAGAAGTGAAAGTTTTTTATTTTAATCTGTAGTGTATCTATAATTTTCTATGGCCTCGCAGTGTTTTCCATGTAATAAATCATTCCAGTGGGACAGGTGGAGTTGTCACTTTTATTTCCCCAAAGTGGCACTCGAATATTGTGACGTGGGGAGTGGATCTAGCCAATCAAGCATTCTGGACTTTGTTGGAATTACATGGTAAATCATTTGGAGTTATTAATGTTTATGCTTTGAATAATGCTCCAGAAAGGTGTGCCTTGTGGTGGTGGTTGGCTTTGTCTCTACCTCTTATCACATGGATGATATGTGGGGATTTTAATATGGTGGAAAAACCTTCTGATAAAGTTAGTTTATCTCCTAACCACTGGTGTGTTGGGGAGCGGGAAGCTTTTTATTTTATGAAAAAATAAGTTGAGTCTTGGTGATCCTAATATCTGTTTTTCTCTTGCTAACTTTTATGAAGCTCAAAGGTTTACATGGTCAAATTTTAAAGCAGGAGAAGCCAGGGTGTTAAAAAGCCTTGATCGAGCCATGATCTCTTCCAATGAGACTTTTAAAATTGCTAGGATTTCACCTTCTCAACCTCCTATTTTGGTTATCCTAGGTACTATTTTGTCTGATCATGCTCCTATTCTTTTTTCTATGGAAGCCATTCTTCATTATCCTCGGTAATTTCAGACCCAGTTTTATCTTAATGTTTCCTTCCTTCATCACCCGGCTATGAAGGCTCATATTTGTAGAATTTGGAATTTGCTTCCGAGACCCTCTAGTGACTTTGGTTGGGTTTCTTGGTGGAATGCTGCTATTTTTAGAACCACCTCTTTGCTTCGCACTCTAGGAGTGGAAGTAGCCAAGATGAGGAAGAAAGCTAATTTGGTTTTGAAGTCAAAATTAGTAAAAGTTTATGTGCAGCTTGAGGCTAATCCCTTTTATTCTGATCTTCAAGCTTTCATGTCTTCCCTTTGACATGAGCTTAAAAAAGTTGATAGGTATGAAGCCAAAGGAGCACAATTAAGAGCCAGGATGCATTGGTTAAAGGTGGGTGACAAAGTCTCTAAAAAAAATTTTAAGCACCTTCGCCCACCTGTTCATACTTCCCAATTCACTACTCTATAAGTTGATGGTCAAAGGTTCACATCTCTTGATGATATTTTTGGAGATTTTGTTAATCATTATCAAAGAGTGTTTTCTTATCAAGGCTTTACCCATGATAGAGTGCAAGCTCTAGAATCTTGTTGTCAAGTCATACCTACTAAGCTTACTCAAACTCAACGGGATTTTTGTGATGCACCTTTAACCCTGGAGAATCTCAAACAGGCTCTGTCTCAGATGGCAAATGACAAAGCACCTAGATTAGATGGTTTCCCTTGTGAATTTTATAAAGAATTCTAGGACTTGATGGGTTCTGATTTGCTGCAAGTGTATAAAGAGGCTATGTTTACTGGGTCATTGGGGAATCTCATCAACAAAGCTAATGTTAAATTCATTCCAAAAGGGGGAGACCCTGAACTTATTTCTAATTGGTGGCCAATCACCTTGCTTAATGTCAGTTATAAGATAATTGTCAAGGCTTTAGCTCGTAAAATCAAACCTATTCTTCCTGAGATAATCAGGCCTGAGCAAAATGGTTTTGTTCGGAATAGATATATTCTGGATAATGTTATTGTTGTTTGGGAAGGGATGGAATGGGTTAGATCCTCTAGTTAGGATGTTATTTTCCTTAAGATTGATTTTGAGAAGTCTTATGATAGAATATAATGGTTCTTTATTAATTCTATGCTAAAGGCTCTGGGGTTTGACCCTTATTTTATCAGGATTGTACTTATGTTATTCAAATATGCCTCTACTATGTTAACTCTGAACAAGAGACAATATCAAAATATTCAATTAGCTCGTTCTGTCAAACAAGGTTGTCCATTGGTACCTTCTTTGTTTATTCTTTCTGCTAAGGCCTTTGGTTATCTTCTAGCTCATAGATCTGCTCAAGGATTGATCAAGGAAATTTATCTCCCTTCCTCCCCCAAGCAGTTTATTAATGGTAATTTTGTAGATGATTCTTTCTTGACTATTGTAGAAGATGAGATCTCTGTTACTCATGCTTTAGATTATCTTCATACATTCTGCTTAGCTTCTGGCTCTAATATTCAATGGAGAAAAACTTCTTGCTATAGATAGTCTAGAAAAGATATGCCTCCCTGGTTAGCTAATAAGCCTTGGAAGTGGATTCAACTTGGGGAAACCTTTAAATTTTTGGGTATTCCTTTTGCTTTTTTGGGTTCTCCTGCCCGTTTGTGGGATTATGTTGTTCAAAAGGTTGAGAAGAAGCTTTTGTACTGGTGTACCAAAAAATTATCCTTAGTTGGCAAGTTTCATATTTGTTCCAAGGTATTGGCCTCTACTCATGTGTATTACTCTTCTTGTTGGGTCCCTTCCAAGACTTGTTATGCCAAATTGGAGAAGTTGCTTCGAGATTTTCTGTGGTCCAATGTTGTTGGTAAGAAGGGATTTCATAGGGTGGCTTGGGATATTTTTTGTCTTACTAAAATATTTGGAGGAATGGGATTGTTTGACTGTCAATGACAAGGCTTTTCCCTCTGTGCTAAATGTATTGTGAGAGCTTTATAGGGGGAGGAAGCTTGGAAACTTTTAATTCATCACTGCCTCTCCACGGGGCTTCCTTTTGGTAAGAAGGTGTGGAAAGGGCTTGATTTGCAAACCATTCTTACAACCCCTGTTCCAATAAATATTTGTGGGTCCTTTGTTATGCAAAGCATTTGGAAGGTCTGAGAGGCCATTAAACCTTGGATTTTTTGGAAAGGTCACAAGGGGAATCTGGGGGCTTCAATACCTTTGCTTAATGTCTAGTGGTCTTTGGACATCACTTTGTAGGGGATTCCCCTTGCTCAAGTCCAGTGGATACATGCTCATAAATTTTATAAACGAGGTATTTCTCGATTATCTGATTTCATTGATTTTCATTCAAGATCTTGGATACCTTGGGAAATTTTAGGATTTTTTTTTATTTATCTTCTGCTGATAAGACTACTTATGAGGCTGTTATTGATTCCACTCCTTTATCTATTTGGGATAAGGTTTTTCGATATTATCAGAAACCTTGGTGGACTGATTGGTCTTGGCCCAAAGATGTTTCTCTCACCAAGTATAAACCTCATTTGGGATACTCTTGGCTTTCCCTATTGTGCCTATGTCTGAGAAGCTTAATTCTAGGTGGGACGTAGTATCTCTTCATTCCAGATGGAGTCTGAGATTTAATACACTCTGGGCAAAGTATCTTGAACCTAAGCAAGCATTTTTTTCTTGGAGTTTATTGTTTCAAGGGCTTCCTATTGGTCAGCGACTTAGATATTTGTGTGTGAATGATATTTCCTACAGATATTGTGGAGCAGAGGAGGATGTGCATCATATGTTTTGGTCTTGTGTGAGAGATCAAGAGACTTGGCAGTGGATTTTCTCTTTTTTTAGACCATATATGACAGGTCCCTGTTCTTGGGTGAATATTTTGTTAGGGGATCCACTTCAGTTTTCTGAGAAGCTTGTTCCTATGTGGCATATATTTAGAGTGGGGATTATTTTTCATTTGTGGAAAACTCACAATAGAGTTATTTTTAGCTAGCAGGAGCCTTCTTCTACTTTTTCTCTTACTAATAAGTATAAGGTTTTCTATGATTGTTGGCTATAGATTTCAGTGCAAGTAGAAAAAATGAATATAGAGACTCATCACTACCTTATTGATCATTGGGTTAATGCTCCTTGTGCAGTGAATCCTGTTCCTCCAGCCCCTACACAACAATGATGCATAGTCTATTAGTTGTTTTTTTAGGCAGTTCTCTATTTGGTTTTCTTGTGAACTTCTGTAAGTTATTTTGGTAGCTCTGCTAGCTGTTTAGCACACAGTTAGTGTGTTGGTTGTGTGCTTGGGGTGTGCTAATTCCACCCACCCTTTTTTTGTATGATTAAGCCATTTTAATATAATATTTTTTTCATCCAAAAAAAATTCTAATTATAGTCATAGATGATTTTCTAGATTAACCACATGGTGCCCATTTTTCCTCCAAGTTGAATTTGAGGTTAAAATACCAACAAATATGTATTCGTAATGAGGATGTTCCTAAGCTAGAATTTAGGACACAAATTTTTTGGCCCATCCTCCAAAAATTTATTTTAGTGTTCTTTGATGACATTCTCAAGTATGACAAGACATGGGAGGAGCATTTGACTCATATTGAATCAAGCTCTAAATCTAATTGTAGAAAATTAATATGTCAATTGTTCCAAGTTATTTCTATATCAAAGGAAGGATGAGGATCTAGGACATATCATGTTAAAATAAGGGGTTAAGTCAGACCCTAAAATTTTTGAGGCCGTGCAAAATTAGCGTATATCGAAGAACCTTAAAAGTGTACAAATATTTTTGGGTGTTATTGAATTCTATTATAATTTTTTTCAAAGACTATAGGTGGGTTATAGTTCCTCTAACAACCATGTTAAAAGGTTTCATTTATGAGGACAAAGGTAGTGGAATGGGCTTTTGGAATTTTTCTATAGGCTATGTGCACCACTCTTATACTTACTATGCTAGACTTGTCTTAACCCTTTACCATTGAATGTGATGCATTAGGGAATGGAATTAGGGAAATACTCATGCAACAAGGGAAACCATTAGATTTTACTAGTAAATCTCTAATTTTAAAGCATTTAAGAAAGTCAACGTATGAGAAAGAAATTATGGCAATTATTCATGCAATGATAGATTAACTATTGTGTCTTGTGGCTCAATATTTTTATTTCAAAATTGACCACCACAACCTCAAATACTTTTCAGAGTAATAGTATCTTATCCTAACTAACAAATATTGGTGACTAAATTGATTTTGTTATCCTCTACAAAAAAGAAAAGAAAAAGACTATGCCATAGTTGATGCCCTATTATGCAAATTTGATGACAAAGTGACATTGTGTTCATTATACTTACTAAATCTAGATTGGTTGCATGAATTCCAATAGGAGTGGTAAGAAGACCCACACATAAAACAACTATTTTAAAAGTTATTCACAAACTCCATTTCAACTTAGCATATTCATGAGATGGCCAATACTTGCACTAAAATGGATGTATTGTCCTTCCTATAAAGTTTTCTATGCATGGTAAGATTTAATGGGAATTACATGTGTCACCTTCAATCAAATATTTTAGATTCTTAAAGAATTACCAAAACAAAATGCAACTTCTTCTAGGAGGGAATAAAATATTCTACTAAATGGTTTGTTCAAGAATGTAAAATTTGTTAGTATAATAAAGGGAAAATGGTTCCACTTCTAGGTTTGCTTCAACAATTACCTATTCCAATGGCAATATGGATTGATATTTCCATGGAATTTATTGGGATATTGTCAAAGTTAGTAGATAAGTTAGTTATTTTGGTTTTGGTGGATCATCTCTCAAAGTATGCATATTGTTATCCTCTTACACATCCCTACATAGCCTCCACTATTGCCCAAATATTCATTGACTGCATGCTTACCTCTATAGTCTATGACCATGACATGACATCCACTAATAATTTTTGGAATTCTTCAAGTTACACATAACCCAACTGTGGATGAACTTGGCATACCATCCATAAATAAATGGTTGATTAAAATTTTCAATAAGCACATGGTGGCTAAGCTACAAGCTTACTACAATGGTAAGGGATTTGGAATTTCGTTGAGAGGTCTAAGGTTCAAACCCCACTCAATATGAGAGGACCAAGAACCTCATAAAATCTTGTGTAAATTCAATGAAAATGTACTAGCTTACTACAGTGGTAAGAGCTTTGGCCTCTCTTTGAAAGATCCAGGGTTCAAACCTCACTCAATACAAGGGAACCAAGACCCCTCAAAAAAACCTATGTAAACTCATTGAAAAAATAAGGACTTGGTGGCTTACATACACTACTTTTATTTAGAGCATTAGATATGTTAGACCAAATTAATACTATTAGTGAAATAGTGTTACAATACCACTTATCATACAACAATTAAGATGACCCCATATAAAGTTGTACATTGCCAACTACCACCATCTATCACCTCATATCTTCCCAGAAGTTCTTGTGTACATGCTATTGATTCTAATCTTAGCAATCGAAAGGCCCTACTTTGATATCTTAAGGAGAGGCCTAAAATTAGATGAAATATGAGGTACACCAACACACATCTAATTAATATTTTTTTAAAGGAGACTTGGTATTTCTTAGATTATAGTGATAAAAATATAAATCATTAAGAGTAAAAGACAATCACAAGCTTACGCACAAATTCCATAGGCCCTATCAAGTCTTACAGTAGATTGGCATTGTTGCATATAGGTTAGACTTGTTATTATATTCTAAAATACATCATGTCTTCAATGTATCTTGCTTGAAAAAGGCCCTAGGAAAGCATATTCAAGTTTAGTTAGCACTACCTAAACTAGGTGATGAGGGCTCAATCATTATGGATGTAGAGGATATTTTGGAACTATGATCATGAAAACTATACAACCAAATCATTGCAAATATCTTGGTATAATGGCATGGATTACACTGGAAAAATTTCCATGTGGGAACTACTACATCAACTTTAGCAACAATTTCATCATCTTTAGATTTGAGAATAATGTATTTTTAGGGAGGGAAATGTTAGGACCCCACATCCTAATCCTTTCTATTTGTTTTTTGTAATATTTTAGTTAGGAATTACTGAGAACCTCTTTTTAATGTAAAGGTAACCCTTAATCACTAGGGTTTTTGTTAGTTGGATAAACTATTTTTGTCTAATCCTAGAGCATTAGGCTAGGCTGAATTCTCTTTATATATTGCTTTGTATAAAAGGCACATGCACCCCAAAGAACTATATTGTATTGAGATTTGCTCATAAAGGATATTATCCCCTTGAAGCGGTCTATAATGCAGTGTAAAATATTCAGTGTTATCAATAAATTTTTGGCTTATTATGTTTATTTTGTAGAATTGTGTTTCTTCTATGGGTTATTTTATGACTTCTATTAATCATTGCAAGCATAACCATTACATCTTAAATGTTAGAATCTAACTAGTGATGTTCAAGGTCATCACCAAAACACTAAATTATAGTGGTAGAGCTCATAGTTTAATAGTACAAACACATCATTCTTGATTTTTCCTGACACTTGAAGCAAGGATTGCAACTACACAATCCACCTTTGAAAACCCTTCAAACTCTCACTATTGTTCATCTGTAAACAATACAATTATCTATACAAATTTAGAATCTATTTTTATTTTTGTATTTAAACATTGTACTAAGTTTATCCCATGCAAATTTGGTTGTCATAGCATCATGAATATACAATTGTATCTCACCAAATACACCAAATATTATGATTAGTTAGGATTTTTGGTCTTCATTATCAAACATTCTCTATTCGTCAAGATCAACAACATGCATTAATTTGGTTCTTGAGACCACACGCCATAGATCTTCTAACTCAAGATGAATCTTCAACTTTATCTACTAGGTGGAATAATTATCTTCCTTCAACAACTAAGAACTAGGCAACAAAAACTTGGGAGTATTAAGAACCATGGTAAAACTTCAAAAATCTAAAAATATATTTGTTGAATCAAGTTAAAAAGAGCTTACCTAATGAGTATAAATATGCATATACATGTAAAAAATTATTGTGTCATCAAATTAAAATATATTGTCTTCTAGGATTTCACAATTTTCATCAAAATTCATTAAATAATTCTACCTTATAATTGAATACTATGTTATTTAAAGCATTAACATATTTCTTCTATAAAACATGTGCAATCAATGTAATTCATTTTCCTTTCAAAAAAGTGTTTCCCATGTGAATTTAAACAATTGTTCTAATTTCCATGTGTAGATTTGGAAAATAAACACTTGATGTGATGATGTCACTTTAGGGTTTTAGAAAAGAAAAACATCAAATAAATTATATCCATCAATCCTTCAAGATCCAATGACACATAATCTTCTTTTCATTGTGATATTTCACTATCTCTTCATGATTTTATTTTCTATGCAACATATCATGAAATATTTTGTGCCACCAAATTCTAAAAATTTTGTTAGAATTGAAGGTCTACACAATATAAAAACTAATGTGTCAATAGATATATTTTTCTCTAAAATTTTGAGGCACACAAATACATTTGTCTTAGAATTTACAACACACTCAAACTATGCTTTTCCCTTGTGACTATAACCTATAAAGTTCCTCATGCATAATAATTGCTTTTGAATGCCTCCAACCATAACTCTATCTCAAACAATGGATGAGATTGGTTTTATGTGATTACAAACCCCTAAAATGGATGCACCATATCCACTTTCACCATATTATGGATATTCTACCTCAATATGGTGGGGAACAACTATATCCATAGGATAGGTACAAAAAAACTCCCATGTTCCAATACCTTCAATGCCTTTGAACATGTCTCATGCAAATGCAACTCTTTAGATGTTTGCATAAAATCATGCAACTTCATCAATAAGCCTTAGTCCTAGGTGAACCTAGTTACTTGTTCACTCATTACATGATGTCCTTAGTATCTCCTTTAATAATGCTTGTTGGATAACACAACTTAACCAAACAATAACAATTGAGGTGCATTTTCAAGACTCTATCAGATGATCCTTAAACAACATACTTACTATACAACACCTTCTTCTACTAGATGGTCCCCTCACTTATTGGAAACCACTCACTTGTTGGTTCTTCTCATCAATAGTTCTAGACAACATTCAATTATGCTTCTTAGCCTTTACTAGATGACCCTCCTTAGATAACAAATAGTGTTGGCACCATAAAATGACTCTTCTTGTTGGCAGGATATTTTTTCTTCAACTTGATGACATGCAATATTAGCAACACTTGCACCAAATAGTATTCACTTAAATGTATTGCTTTGTTAATAATTCCTTAGACAACTTATGCAAAACATTGTCCACACAAAATAGTCTTAGCATTGAAAACAACCTTTTGCATCTTTAACAACTTTTTAACTGTGAATATTATAAATCTCTAATGCTTACTCCACTTAAATTGCTTGATTTTTCTATGAGTAAATCTTCTTCTACCAAAAAAAAAAAAAATTATATAGACTTTCTAATTTGGCATCAACCTTTAGTTGGACTTGGATGTCCTATATTTCACAATTACACTTGAAAAACCAATAGGAGTTCATTCTCCTCACTTAATACAATATTTGAACTACTTCATAGAATGGCCAAGAAATTCTTCACCATTAATGGATCTTGTTTATTCAACTCCCACTTTACAATGAACTCTTCTCACCTCTAGAATAGACTAGAAGAAGTCAAATGAGCTTTGATATCAAATGATGAATGTGAATTAGCTATGATAAAATTCTCATTAATTTAATTTGTGATAATATACAATAGAAAGATAATTATCCATCCATAATGGATGTAACTGACAACAAAATATTTAATTAATGAGGTTTATTCATAACATAAGGGTCAAATCCAAAAGTAATAATACTAGTGTGAGGAAACTAAATAGATACCATATACAAGTTGAGAAATCCCTCTTTCTCTCACACACATAATATAGGGAGGTTATATTATCATAAATAACATGATTAATTATACTCATATCATGCATGATGCTCATGCTTTAAAAAATGGTTCAATATTACAAATTATTAAATGCCAAAAATGTTTTGTTAAACACATTGAACTTCAAGCATAATGATTGAGGTTCATACCAAAATATGAAGTGCATAATAAACTAGTCTTTCTCTTTCATTGTTTGTAATTAGTAAAATTTGACTCAAGTTAATAACTCTAACTACACTTTCAAACTGATCATGCATCTCACCTTTTAGGCTTTATTGTGACCTCCTTAAATATATAGAAATATGATCAAATGAACCATGTGGAAACTAATATCAAAGGATTTTAATGCAACTTGTCTAATGACAAATCCTAATCATTGTTTTGGATTGGTTACTAAGAGAAGTCTTCATTCCTAAAAGGACATTCAGAGGACACATGAACTCAAGATTAATAGTCCCCACCATTATATTGATCTTTATTTTTGTTGCATAGGGAAACCTCTATAAAACTTAGCCCATTGGGTAAATACAAAGTCAACAGGACCTTCGACCATCTAGAGAATCAAATCAAGGTAGCCCACCAGCAAGCATTTGACCGCTACCAACTAACTTATCCCTCTCAAGTTAAAAAAAATAGGGTAAAACATAGGTTTTTGAAAGAGTCCCAATGCCTTAAATCAGGGTTTGAACTTGGGTCTCCTAGATGAAAACCAAAATATATACCACTATGATATCCCTCATGAGACAACTTTAAGATCCAATAAATTAGTCAATATTTTCACTCTCATTCCTTACTTTGGAGGTATTGAAAAATACAATTTATCTAGATTCTTCTAATAATAGTTGAGACACCGTAAATGAGAGGGCTTACATATTTCATCTTTATCACAATGGTTATATCCTTTCCATTATAAATATAAGATGTTACATGAGCTACACTCTTAATCAATCCCCTAATAGTGAATTCTCACTACACTCAAGGGGAGTAATACCTTAGCCAAAAGGCTCCAATGGGACACAAGCTACCCAAAATCTATAAGAAAGTAAATACAAGTGTATAAGCCCAGTAACTAGAATTTTTAGGTCAGACCTGATAGCAAGGAGACATAATTAGAGTCCTAATGAAATACTAAAGCAATGATGTGTACAAAATAGTTATAACCGAAAGAGAAAAATGACTTGGACACACCTACCCAATTTAAAAAAATCCAATAATCATAGGCTAGTGATGATAACCAAGACATCAGATAGAAGAAAATGAAAATTCAAATGTAAGAGGTGTCAATTACAATGAAAATGCATATGAATACAAAGATCGATATTTTCAGTGAAGGGCAAAGGGAAATTTGTGCACAAAAGAGCGGTTCTTTTAATTTTTATTAGGCCTACACCACCCAAGCTTCTATATTTTAAGAGGCTGAATTTTACTTTGGGGGCTCCTACCCCCAAACCTCTACATAAAGAGCCATAGACCTCTCATCCCCTAGTTGAGTTCATGACCCCAAACCCTACACCTTGTTTTGAGGTGTTTGGTATTTTAGGGTGTTTGCTCTTTCTCCTACAAATAGGTGCAACATTAGAGACATCGACTTAGGAACTATTGAGGAGTAGCCACAAAATTTACAACATTAAAGGCAAGAAATCTCTACAATAAATCTATAGCATGGGCGATAAGATCACACCTCAAATGACTCAAAATATTAAGACCTCAGGAATCATGCACAATCAAAGCGAAAAGACCTTGGTAGGATTTTGAATTTTGAGATGGAAAAGTTTCCAATTTTTGTTTATTAATACTAGTGTTTTCATCAAAGAGAGGAAAATTTTATTTTTGTGCCTAGTATATGGCCTTAGGCATTTTTCTTCTCACTTTCTATTTTGTATATTAGTCTAGACTTGATCCTTGAGTCACTACATGTATAAGTCATTGAGCCTCTCTCAATTATATATGATTGTAATTGCACTTTAATATGAATGCAAGGAGTTGTGACTACTTCAATTTCTATCCCTATATTTGCATACATTTATATTTCTATGGAAGGTTGTGACTAGTATCTATCTTGGTTCATACGATATATTTTGATTTGTAATCGTATATAGTTGTGATCATGTTTATTTTATTTTTCATTTTTAATGCATGTGTTCACTAATCCCACTGATATATAGAATGGAGTTTGTAATATTTGGTACCTTTCCACCCTTAGGTTAGGCTAGTTAGTTTTTATTGTTTTTCTCTCTATCCCTTTTCCTTGGCAAATACCCGATAGACTAGGCTAGGTTAGGAGGTAATGCAAGAAGGAGAGTGCCAAATATCACATCCAAACAAGGAGTCAACCTTTTAAAAAAAACCCTAAAGGTCATTCAAAGGAATTGTGTCCCATGCTCCTCAGACTTCTTGACTAATGCTCCCTGTGAGGCATGAGCACCAAATGCACCCAACAAACCACATACCAATGGTTTCAATGTTGATAGTATATGTTAGAGTATATTACCTTATTTTTTATTTACTAACATATCTCATAAAAATACCTCTCCATTTGGATGGATGCCAAGCTGTGAACATTGAGGGTTTGGATATATGTTGAGTTGTGAACACTAAGGATTTTTAATGGATGTTGAGCTGTGAATGCCTAGGGTTTTGGATGGTTGCCAAGTTGTGAACACCGAGAGTTTTGGATGGATTCCTTGAATGATAAAAAATTCCCCCCATTAGGGAAAAATGGTGAAATTAGGGATCTAGATGGGAGAGCTAGGGATCTAAGGAATGTTGATCAATGTGTAGAAAATGAAATACCAGATGCAAAAAATATTCTACAAGAAGGATCAGGAAAGGATTCTTGGGCATCGATTCTCAAAGGAAGAAAGGAAGTGATTAAAGGAGAAGTTGGTACAGAGATATCTCATGAAAATGGAAAGGTATGTATTGTTGACTCCCTAATCAAAAAAATATTGAGGGATAATGAGTTTAGCATGGTAGGCAAATTTCTAGGGCCCAGACCAGATTTAGATGTGCTTAGGAGATGGCTTCATTCTAAAATTCAAACAAAGGGTTCAATGAATGTTATTGGTCTATCAAAGGGATACTTTTTAATCCGGTTTAATATTGAGGAGGATCTGGTGGTAGCTTTATCACGAGGTCCATTTTTCTTTGGGAAAAGACCAGTTTTTCTAAAACATTGGCATCAAGGCTTCAACCCTCAAAAGGAAGAATTTTTTTTCGTTCCCATCTGGATTAGGTTCCTAGATCTACCTATAGAATATTGGGATGATCAAATTATTAAGGGCCTGGCAACACAAATTGGACAATTTATAACCATGGATCCACCCACCCACAATAAAACAAGAATGTTGTGTGCAAGAGTCTATGTTAACATGAAGCTAGAACAAGACAAAGTGGAAAAAGTGAGTATCAAATCGATGCTTGGGGAATGGGAACAAAAAGTTGAATATGAATTTTTTTTGGTATACTGTAAGCAATGTAAAGTGTTTGGACATGTGGAGGGGAAATTTCATCCACAAAGACAAACCAAATTTACTAAAAAGTGGCAACAAAAGGAGAATCAAATAAACCAGAGGACTACAAGCATGGAAAAGGAAACTTCTAGCCCACAAGAAAGGGCACAAGAAAAGGAACAATATCAAGAAATTTACTAGGAGGTAAATGAAGAGGTAAAAAGTGAAATTAGTAATGGATGTTCTATATAGTACAAGGAAGAACAACATAATCCTAATAAGATAATGGAGTATGCAAGTAAATGCATAGAGCTAAACCAACAAGCAGATGAAGAACATAATGAGAAACAAAACTTGAGTGGTTTTGGAAATAACACTAATCAACAAGAGAATAGTCTCAATCAAGAAAAATAAAATAATTATGAAGAAGGTAACCATAAGATGAAAATAAATATGATTGAAAATCATATAAATCTAGATACCAAGACACAACAACAAAATGTGATTGCAATCAGCATAGAGAAATCCTCCAAGGAAGGTCCTTAAATTCCCCCCGGGGAGACCCCCCCCCGCTATAAAAAAAAATTTGGAAGTTGAAGAAGAAATATTAGTAGATGATGCTAAAATGGTAGAGGATACCCCATCCACTCAAATGGACTCAAAACAGGAGAAGGATCAGATTGAAGGAGTTTGGGGGTTTAAAATCAAAGAAATAGAGGGATGGAAAGGATTAGATCAAGTTTTAAGTTCAAAGAATGAAACTAAATAATTTGAGGAACAAAAGGATCTAAGCATAATAGAAAACTCAAAGTAGTCTAAGGAGGGTATGCAAACAAGATTCAACAAAAGACTAGAGTTGGGTAAAACAACTCAATCAACAGCAGAAGAATCTTCGATAGGATGTAATCAAATGGGAGAGAATGATCCTCCTGGAAAACATACAAAAAATACAAAGAATACAGGTAATTATGGGAAAAGAAAGCAAGGAAGACCCCCCAAACAAGAAGAACAAAAAGTACCAGAGAACAGGGGACAAGAATTAGATCCAAATGAAGAATGGATGGTTAAGGGTAAAAGCCCATCAAACAAAACCAAAAAATGAAAATCCTTTCTTGGAATGTGCAGGGGCTAAAATTCCCTAGGAAAAGAAGAATTGTTAGAGATCTACTCATGGAAGTAAAACCTGATATTGTTTATCTTCAAGAATCTAAAATTGACACAAAAAACTTGACATTATTTAGAAAGAGGTCTGGCCGAATGTTGAATGGATCATAAGCCCAACACAAGGTACTTCTAGAGGTATTTGCATCTTTTGGGATAGAATGAATTTTGAGGGCACTTTAATTGATCAAGAAGAGAGATTTTGCACAGTCAAATTGAAGAACAAAAAAACTAACTTTTGTTGGGTAATGATAGGGGTTTATGCTCAAAATGATGATCGTGAGAGATTCCATCTATGGAATAAGCTATATTTTCAGAGGAGTATTTTCATTAATTTGCATTGGATGGTTTTGGGTGACTTCAATACAATCTTAAGAATAGAGGACAAAAGTGGAGGGAGGATTAACATCACTCAAGGTATGCAAGATTTCAATGATTTTATTCAGAATAATAAGTTGATTGACTTGGATATGTGTAAAGGTAAGTTTACATGGACAAAAAGAAGGATGGGGGATAATCACATTCAAAGGTTCCTGGATAGAGTTCTTATTTTTGATAGTTGGCTAAGTATAAACAATATTCATAGACTTACATGTATGCCCAGAATAGGATCAGATCACAATCCCCTCTTGTTGGATATGGAAAAGGAGGGGAAGTAGGGAGGAGCACCCTTTAGGTATGAGCTCATGTGGAATATGCACCCAGACATTACAAATAAAATTCAATCTTGGTGGTAGGAGGAGGTTCAAGGATCAACAATGTATAGAGTTACCCAAAAATTAAAGAACATCAAGTATCGAATCAAAATTTGGAATAAAGAGGTTTTTGGTAACATCAATTTAAGAAAACAATACTTAAAAAGGATATCCAAGATATAGAGGAAACAATGGAGAGGGAAGGTAGAAAACTAGAGTGGCATGAAAAGGAAAAACAACTCCTCACGGAGTATCATAATACCATTGCCCAAGAGGAAATTCATTGGAAACAGAAATCAAGAGTTTTGTGGCTCAAGGAAGGTGATAGAAACACTAAATTCTTCCATGTTTCGACTATGAGACATAGGAACAATAATAAAATCCTCTACCTTATGGGGGAATATGGAAGAAAGTATGAGGATTTAAATGATATTAAAAATTTGGCCATTACTTTCTTTCAGAACCTTCTTAGCAAAGAAAAAATAGAGTGCAACATGGAAATAGAAAGCATCATTAACAATGTTCCCAAAGGAGTTAATGATAGCATGAATGAATATCTATGCAAGGTAATCTCTAAGGAGGAAATTAAAAGAGTTGTGTTCTCTATGGGAGCATCCAAGGCTCCGGGGCCAGATGGTTTCCCACCAGGTTTTTTTCAACATCATTGGGATATTGTTGGAGAAGATGTAGTCAATGCAATCCAAGAAGCCCAAGAATCTAGTAAGTTGTTGAAAGAATGGAATAATACCTTCCTTGCTCTAATTCCCAAGAAATATGGGGCAGATAAATTGTAGGACTTTAGACCAATTAGCCTATGTAATACAATTTACAAAAATTTTACTAAAGTTTTGGCCAATCGGTTGAAAAACATCATCCCTTCAATCATTAATGAAGATCAAGGAGGTTATGTGGTAGGTAAGAAGATTACTGAAAGCATCATTGCCATTTATGAAACAACACACTCTCTTCAAAGGAGGAAAGGGTCAGGCATGTTCCTTAAGTTGGACATGAACAAAGCCTATGACAGGGTTTCATGGTCTTTCTTAGATAAAATAATGGAGCGAATGGGTTTCAGTGAAAAATGGAGGGCATGGGTTGGTATGTGTATTTCTAACCCCCACTTTTCAATCTTGATCAATGGACAATATGTTGGGTTCTTTCCTTCTAGCAGAGGAATCAGGCAGGGAGATTCATTGTCTCCATATCTCTTTATCATTATGGCAGATGCCCTAGGAAGAACTTTGGAAAGAAAGAGAAAGGATGGTAATATCAAAGGTCTAAAACATTCATCCATTGGTGAAGCTTTATCTCATCAATAGTTTGTGGATGATACTTTCTTGCTTGGGGAAGCTACAGAGGAAGAAGCTTTGGAGTTTAAAAAAGTCCTTGATTCTTATGAAAAAGCTATAGGCCAAAAAATAAATTATGAAAAAAGTAGGATTATGTTTTTAAACATGGAGGAAAGTATAAGAGATAAAATAATTAAAGTGTTGGGTTGTAAGGAGGAAAATTTCCCTATCACCTATCTTGGTTTACCTTTGTTTATAGGTAAGATGAAAGATGAACTTTGGAATCCAATTATTGATAAATTTAATAGGAAACTTCAAGGTTGGAAGGGATCTTTGTTATCCTCTGCAAGGAAAGTACAACTCATAAAACACATGCTTCAAAGCCTCCCTATTTATTTCATGTCTTTCCTAAGGATGTCAAGGAAAGTGGAAGAGACTTTAGAAAGACTACAAAAAAATTTCTTATGGGATGGCACTGAATGCAAAAAATGTATACATCTGGTAGCCTGGGATACCTGTTGCCAGCCTTTACAGAATGGGGGTCTTGGTTTGAGGAAGTTGAGAGATCTAAATAGAGCCCTTCTAGCTAAACATGGTTGGAGGCTTTGCACTGGAGCATCAGGGAAATGGGCTAGCATTATCCAAAATAAATACTTGGAGGGCAGAAACCACTTTATCAGTTGTTCTAATCCTCCACGTGGGTCTATTTTTTGGTAAAATATAATCAATAGCAGGAAAGTTCTATGGCAAGGTCTAAAATGGAGAGTAGGTAGGGGAGACAAAATTGACTTTTGGAAAGACCCTTGGATTCAAGAGGAGCCTTTAGCGAACTACAGAAAGTTCAAAGATATTAAAGAACATTTAACCAGAACCTATGGTAAGAAAATTAATGGTTACATTCATAGGGTGGGTGATTTTCAGGAGTGGAAAATCGTGCAAGAAGATATGCAAGGCTCGGGGGGTAAAGATCTGCAAAACCTCCTAAGGAGTTATTATTTAGGTAGAGGTTTAGAGGAGGATCAGATAATTTGGGGAAGAAACCAACAAGGCCAGTACTTAGTGAAGGATGGATATAGAGTCTTGGGCAAAGTAACCTCAGAGAAACCCGAGCTTAAAAGAATTTGGAAGCTAAACATCATCCCTAAGGTTGCTATGTTTTTTTGGACTGCCATTCTCAATAAGATCCTTACAAAAGACAATATGTTCAAAAGAGGGATTGTGGTTCCAACTGTTTGTGTCTTATGTAACAAAGAGGATGAGTGTGTGGACCACCTGTTTGGAACTTGTGATTTTTTTCATGATATCCTAAATATGTTATTGAGAGAAGTTAATGTTGCTTGGGTCATTCCAGATTCTCTAATCAGGATTTGGGAATAGTGGCACTTAGGAAGCAGTATTTTTTGGCAAAAATGCATTCCACATATTTGTTGGGGGATTTGGTTGGAAAGAAATAGACGAGTGTTCAAAAATAAAACCAGAGGAATAATTGGGGTTTATGCCAGGATAAAAACAACCCTATTGGAGGATTGTATTAAAAATATTGTTGGCCAGGAAAATCTTGCAATGATCCTCTCTAGAGAAAAATATATCTTAAATATGGAAAAAATCAATAAGGTGAGACTAGATACTAGATGGGAACGTCCCCACAAAGACTGGGTAAAAATTAACTTTGATGGAGCTGCAAAAGGTAACCCGGGTCATGCTGGTGGTGGGGGCCTCATTAGGAATGATAGAGGTCAGGTAGTGGCTGCATATGCTGAGGATCTAGGAATTACCACAAATCACCAAGCTGAAGCAAGGGCAATGCTTACAGGCCTCCGAATTGTAGTGAATTTGGGTTTTAGGAGAATTGTTCTTGAGGGGGATTCCAAGAATATTATAACTTCCCTTCAAAAAGGGGAGTTAAATAATTCTAGCATTTTCCAAATAATTACAGATGCGAGGACTATTTTGGGAAACCTAGAAGAAAGTCAAGTTAAACATATTTATAGAGAGGGAAACAAAGTTGTCGATAAAATGGTGAATATGGTAGTTAAATCTGAGAATTTCAAGGTCTGGTCATATGCCCCCATGGAGTTGGAAGAGATTATAAGAATTGATAATGAAGCTAGCAGATAAAGAGGGTAGAGCAAAGTAGAATACTTATTGGGATCATGCGATGAAGGATTTGAGCACACTAAATTACATTATTGTCAGCAGTTTCTTTATCAGTTATGTAAAGCATTGAGCACTGCATAAACCATGTTAAATAGAAGGATAGCGGGAGGAATATTATTTCAGCTTCTCCATCAACAGGTTTAGCCCAGGTTTGTTTGTTTTACTAAGATAGGGCTATCTTGCATTTGTATGATCTTCTCTTATTTTTTTCTTGTATATCTTTCGAGCTCTGTGTAAAGGGTCGGGGCCCTTCAACCCCTTTTTTTATCAATACCAAAAAAATATTACCTCATTTGGGTTATGTAAAAGTACCACCTTTGGTACATAGCTAGAGTAGAAGTTTACTTTAGAGTAAAGTTACTTAGTTGCTCCAAGTAATATAATAAATGCACAAGTGTCAATGTGCAAGTTGTAAATGTGCATGTAGTCCACATGTACATAAGTCCTAGGTAAAGTAAGGGCTAAGAAATCTATCTTCCTATATAAAGGCCTCATAGTGAGTGTTTTAGGAGAGGAAGTGATTATAGAGAGTGTGTGTTATAGTTTACTAGTATAGTACAATGTAGTACTTTTATATATGTACATGGAGTGTTCATGTCCTCCATTATATATCATTGTAATATTTTTATCACTTTAAATAATGGCATAATTATGAGTTATTTGTAAATGTTCATCTTATTTATTTCCTACATATTATTGTGCCATTAGTTTACATTCATCTCACATTAGTTATTTTACATCTCGTGGTCATACTACCTCCTATCAAAGCTAACAATGGTATCAAAGCACATGGTAGATCAGATAGATAATAGGGAGAGGCATAAGTGAGACTAAGAGAAATCCAAAAATATCATTTATAGAATTTTTGAGATTACATTTGGCTAGAGTCTTTCGACAGGGTTATAAGAAAACTCGTGAAGACTAGGACTTAGCATGGATTCCACTAGATTGAAAAATCAACTAGTGAAGATTAGTCATCTATATATTTAAGAGAGTCATACATTTCAGTTTCCAACAACTTTTTGTAGGAAAAGAAGATTCAAGAGAGTCAAGAAGCTTCCTACATAGAGCTAGAAAGAACATCTTTGTTAGAATCATTCCAACACTTGCAATAACAAGTAGAAGACTACAAATTTCATAGACCTAAGAAAAGATCTTATTACTAGAGATTGCAGACTTACAGATTGCAAAAGAAGAAAAGGCTATAATAGACTTACAACTGATTAAAGAGACTCCAAAGAAGAGTCCAAAAGAAGATTGAAGGTTGGTGATCTCCATTAAATACTGTAGACAATAGATTAAAGAAATTAGCTTGAAGAAGTTGAAGATACCTTTAGAAGGTCTAATTACAAAACTTATAGTTTTGGAATATTGGAGGTTGGTGATCTCCATTAAAACCTATATATTGCAAAAGTGAAGAAGGACTAGCAAGATCCTGTTCCAAAATTCTAGCAGCAATAAATTTCAAATATCTAAGAGGAAGATATCATTACCAACACTTGCATAGTATAAGGTTGAAGGAAAGGTCTCATTTGGAATACCAGAGAGACTACGAGATTGAAGACCTTGGTGAGGTCTCAAGGAGAAACAAGGAGAAGGCTTGGAGAACCTTAGTTCATAATTTTGAGAAGGTCATTAAAGGAGTTTCTAGGAGAACTCATTGGAGAAATCTACTAGCAAGGAGAAACTACTAATTGAGTAGAATTTGGGACAATTATCGCCATCCGATAACAAGCCCAAAAGAATAATAACAACATTTTGAGTTTTAAGAACAACATTTCAGTGTAAAAATTGATTGTGATAAAGTAGCAATCAGAACAACATTACTAGCTACAAAAATTTATATCTACAGAGAGCATTCTGAAGGAGAATCAAAACCACCATACTATAGTTTCAAGCAGCAAAATAGAGGAGTTACTAAGTTGGGAATTAGTGAGTTAAGGAGTTGCTGTGGAAAACCAAGAAGAACTATAAGATCATCAAGTCAAGGGCAGCAATTTGGTGAATCAAATCACCAAGACATCCAGCATCCTCACGAGTTATTACAGGTAAGCAACTTGGGTGCAAAAGGTTCATTAGTTGAACTTTAAAACTACGGTTTATTTAGAGATTCATTAACCACCATATTAAAGTGAAATTTGCAAGGAGTGGATTCATTTTAAAGTCTTCAAAAATACGTGCAAGTGGAAGTTTTTTTTAAGGTTTATATCTACACATTAAAATAGGAGTTAGATCATCTTCTTATTATTAAATTACAACAAAGAAGACTATATTAAGTTACAAAAATTATAGTGCATTTAGAAGCAATTACTAGTGCATGATTTAAGGTTCATTTGAAGGAGTAATAAGGTGAAATCAATATTGCACTATACTAGTTCTTAAATTTTTTTTTAAGATGCACTGAATACATCAATTTATAGAGATTCAAGGTGCACTAAGTATTTTAAGTTACAATAAAAATTAGTGCATACTTCGAGTTACATTGAGAGTTCATTATTACTACACTATACTTTAGCTAAAGTAAACAATAGTGCAAAGTTAAACCTCTTGAATAAGCACATTAGTTGCATACTTGGGATTCATGCGTACTAATTTATCCAAGTGCAGAAATTAGAGGTTAGTATTGTCTAGTAAGGAAGGCAACATTTTATCTCGAGAAGTTATCTTATCAGAGAAGTTATGTCTTGAAAATGAGACTTTAAATCCAAAACTTGGTGTAAGTTAAGGTACATTATCTTAACTATTATAGTTAATATTTATAGTGAGAAAGGAACACCATTTTTGTCCCTTAAACAACAATAGAAGGACAAATTTTATTGCCATTCAAAGGTATTACATCGGCCAACATTACATCAACCATCAAGCAACTGCAACATTGATGTCAAGGGGGGTAGATATCTAGGTAGAAAAATCAAGCCATCAAAGGCTCATAAGTTGATGTTCGAAGGTGTATAGAAGCACCATATAAACACCTACATAATAAGATCTTGCAACACATAAAGGGAGGCATAGCACTCAGTGTAAGGTAGATAGCTCTAAGGTTAACCAAGCATAAATTATATAAAATCAAGAGGTGGATAAGGAATACATTACCCAACTGATCATGTGGACAAATTGCCAGTGAAAGCTATCATCAATTGGATATGAATCGCTAGCTAGAAAAGGAGTGATCGAAGCAACCATCCAAGAGAGCAATTTTGGAACATCTTAGAAATGCCATAACTGGAGCCAACCTTGATGAGAATACAATCATTATTTACTGAAAAATGCACAAGCTTGCACTCACTAGCAAGAAGGAGAAAAGTTTTGAAGCCAATATTGCATAGCTTGCACCCACTAGAGAAGAAATACTAAAGGAAAGGAGATGTTGAAGATGTCCTCACATGCAAGTGACACTTGGTGGATCAAAAGAGAGTGCTACATAATGACTACATAGGGGGAGAGCATCTAAACTGTTATAATTTTCATCTTGGAAGTGTTAAAGGTATCTTTCGAAGGAGTGAAAGGTATAATAATAATTTCAACCAACCGAAAGCATTTAAGACTCATTGACCAACATTTGAAGAGACTATAACATCTATCTACCATCTTCATATTCAAGCAACATATACACAAAGTATCGAGAGCATCAACGTATTACAAGTAGGATTAAGCATTGAAGAAACCTAATGTAACTCTCGAGCGACACTTGTCCAATGTCGAGACATTTGTGCTATTTAAAGTGCCTAAACTCAAGTATGAGAATAGTGTATCTACAACGAGTTGGAAAGAGTATCCATATGTCATGAAATAGAAGTAGACTACATTAAAAGATTGAGGTTAAGGTTACCAAAAGGGTCAAAGTACATTAAAGAATCACTGCCATTGTCATACATCTACCATTGAAGTAGAGCAGTGCACAGTAAGACAACATCCAATGTTCATTACTTAGGAGTTGGAGCATTATAAAGGTAAGGGTTTTACCTTAATCAAATTGCTTTCATTAAGGAGGTTTAAGGAGTATAATTTATGGTTGAAATTGTTCTATTATTTACCTTGGAAATAATAGCAAAATGAACCATACATTTGAAAACAAAAGTAAAGGAGAGTTATATCCTTAATAGTTTAATATTTGCAAAATAAAAGCATAGGAGTTATAAGGGTTTCTACTTGGAAAATTAAATTCTATTACTGCAAATATTATTGTTTTCTAATATTCCAAATTAGGGAGTTATAGGTGCACTACACCAAAAATATATTATTGGAATTTAAAAACATTAAACTATTAATATCAAGGGCTATAAAAAGAAGTTCATAATTTACTTAAAGAAGTTGGAATTATATACTTAAAATTGTCTCATACTCATACTAAAGAGGCAAAAGAAATCCAACTATAGAGAACTTCAAATTAAGTGCATAGTTCATTAGGAGATATAAGGTGAAATAAAATTTGTTTATTGTTATTTATAAAACATTACAAAATCATTTCAAAAGGTGAACTATTATTTACTAAGCATTTTATTAAGCTTATAACTTACTCTAAACACGTGAGCTGTAAGGATGTTTACTACAAAGAACACATTAAAAAATGTAATAATAAAAGGAGCACGAAAAATACCAATATGGCTTAAAAGCATGATTGATGATTCAGAAACTCAATGGAAGATGCAAATGAAAGAGAAGAATAAATAGAATGTAAAATAATTTCTAAAATCTCACAAACAAATAGTTTTGTGAAAGTAGATTCTTCAGCCACATCTTCTAATAAGATTGTGAAAAGAGGTGATGATAAAAAAGATCATATTCAAAAGGCAAAAAAGAATATTGATCAAGAAGATCTCATACAGATCTATGAAAAAGGTAAAGTTAGAATAGCTTCAATTGTACACACTTGGTTCAACTATTTCATCAAAGAATTAGATAAACATGATATTCCTAAAACAAATAACAAAGACATTGGGATATATTTACTATGCACCTACTATAGGAAATATGGTCATGAGAAGGTTAACTGCTAGAGTTTCCATCCATGTAAATATTATGGAGGAAACTATCATACTTCTTACTACTGTTACAAAAAATACAGACTATAAAATATTCTAGGAGAAATTAATATTCAGATTAGATTGTTTCTTCCAAGCTATTTTTTTAGAAGCATCCACTAACAATGAGCTCAAAATTGACTTTTGTGAAGTTTAAGAAAACAGGTCATATAGGAAACCACTAAATAGGAAAGGAAGTAGTTATGATCTAGTTATGACTTGCAAAATTATGAGATCACTAGTCCATCAAGGATACTTAGAAGACTACATGGTCAAAGATTCTTCCAAACACTCAGAAGCAACAAAAGACAGTGGAATAAAAATGACAAGAAGAAACAACATGAAATCCAAAGAAGCAACAGAAGAAGAAGAACTAGACCAAGTTGAAAATTATTCTAAATACAAAGATCCATATTGAATACTAAAGTCTTCAATACCCAAATAATGTAATACAAGGGTGTGTTAGAGTATATTACCTCATTTGGGTTATTTAAATGTACCACCTTTGGTACATAGCTAGAGTAATAGTTTACTTTAGAGTGAAGTTACTTAGTTGTTCCAAGTATTGTAATAAATGCACAAGTGTCAATATGTAAGTTGTAAATGTGCATGTAGTCCACATGTACATAATTCCTAGGTAGAGTAAGGACCAAGGAATCTACCTTCCTATATAAATACCTCATAGTGAGTGTTTTAGGAGAGGAAGTGATTATAGAGAGCGTGTGTTATACTTTAGTAGTATGGTATAATGTAGTCCTTTCATATCTATACATGGAGTGTTCATGTCCTCCATTATATAATATTGTACTATTTTTTTCACTTTCATTAATGACATATTTTTGAGTTATTTGCAAACGTTCATCCTATTACTTTCTTGCATATTATTGTGCCATTATTTTACATTCATCTCAGATTAGTTATTTTACATCTTGTGGTCACACTACCTCCCATAAAAAGCTAACAGTGTAAGGACCAATTCGAGTCCCTAACACCCCTTTAATAACTCAAAATTCCACTAAGATCACTATTTTATCAAAGCAATTTTCTTATATTTAGTTCATAGTAAGGTGCTTATAGTGTGTGCCTTCATCTTAAAATTTACTCAAATATATCTTCTCATGAAAATGCAATCACACATATGGTTTAAATTTATTGTCCCACTAAGGCAAATCAAATCTAATTTGAGCTCTTCAAAGGACTAAATCCCTACAATGATTATTATTTTTCAAATCTATAAAATTCACTAAGGTTATTTATAATGTTCTTGCTTGGGACTCTCATTTACCCAAACATGGGAGATTTATTACTTCAGACATAAACATATTTTAATTTGATATGAAGCCCTTATCGAAGTGGGTTATTTACTTACTTAGAAGGAACAAAGTATTACTTCCTATTTTATGTAGATTAGTTACATGAAAGCCAATAAAAATTAAGAATATGTGAGCTAAGAGTGAGTGCAACAGCGAGTGTGAGTGTGATCCAGGAGGGAGTGCATCAGCGAGTGTGAGCACAAGCCAAGAGTGAGTGCAAGTCTCAGCTAGGAGTGAGTTTAGCTAGAATCGAGTGTGAATATGAGTTGGTAGTGAGGAGAAAGTGTGAGCAGGAAGTATAAATCAAAGTGTGATCCAGTTGAATAAAATCAAGTGCAAGTTGGAATGAAGTGTTATCTAAGAGGGAGTGCAAGCTAAGATTTAGTCATGGTGAAATAGTAGTGGGTTAATTCATTTGAAGTGCATCAATACTTCAAACCCTTACCACGAATGTGTGGAATATTGTTTCTAAAAAATACCAAATCAAATGATCGTTGGGAAAAGAAGAGATAGGGGCTATTGCGAGGCAAGTGGGAGTGCAAGTCGGGAGCAAGTGCGAGGTAGGAGAGAGTGCAAGCCAAGAGCAAGCCCCATTAGCTAGTATTGAAGGAAAGTCATATTTGAAAGCCTTAATGGGAAGTCAAGATGCCTTAGTTGGAAGTATGGAGGTCCAAGTTGGAGATAAGCAGAAGAGTGAATACATGGTAAGTTCAATCTAGGTAGCAAATGTTACACTAGAATTGATTATCAAGGATGAGATGATTGATCATGATATAATGGTTCTTAAAGGTAAATAATTAATATGTAAGTTCCATAGATCATGGCTAGGATTTTTGGAGATTCAAAATTGGATCAAGTGGAAGTGAAAATTGAATTTAAATTACTCTGTGACTTTTCTTCCTAAAGGTTCTTTTCTCATCATCTTTTCCAGTTCAAAAATTAGGGATAAAATAATGGTTGGTGGGCCATGGTTTATGCGAAGAGATGCACTTTATTTGAGACCATGAAATGATTTTTTTTCTATTGAGACAGAAACTATTAAGAAGCTTCTATTATGGGTTAGGATTTTTGGACTTCCATATTAACTTATAAATAAGGATATTCTAAATAATTTTAGAAATGCCCTAGGGGAATTCATCAAGGAAGGACTAACTACTAAAGAGAGAAAGCATGCTATATATAATTGAATATGTTTTGCTATGGATATTTCAAAACCTTTGCCACTATCCATTAAGATAAAATCTGAATCAAGAGAATGGGATCAACAAGTAGATTATGAAAATATCATATTTTGTTGCCACAACTGTTATGAGATTTGAAACATGGAAAGACTTTTCAAAGTGAAAACTATGAAGAAAGAGAAAAAATTCTAGCCATGAGATAAACTTCAAGAGGAATTAAGGAAATAATATAGTAATAGAAGCTAAATAAGATCAAGGATATTCTACTCTAAAAGAAGAGGTAAATAAAGCCTATCTATAGTATCATTTGGCAAGTTTAGAAGGATTTAATGGTGCAAAAGAAGTTATGGAGATAAATCAACAAACAAAGACAACAAAAGAGGTCAAGTTTATTCTAGGTAAATCATCTTCATTTTCCTCGAGTAGTATAAAATCCTCTCCAAGTAATAAGAGTGAAAGGGGTGAATATGTTATCCCTTGCACTTCAAGGTTTCAATAGAAACATAATAAAGGAATAAAGATGGAGGAAACCCATAACAATTTAGGTTATTTAGAGCAAAATAAGAAGGTAATTGCTATAGAAGAGCATCCTTGAACTTTAGGGTTTCTAAAGCAATATAAATAATATTGTGCTTTTGAGATTATTCCCTATAGTTCAATGTTAGGGTACCTAGGAATAGATATTTAGGGATATGTTATTATATTGTATAAGGGTTGGCATGGACCACACATAACCCAAGGTTGATTGTGTTATAATATTATATTATATTAGTAGTTGACTCCCCAAAGTAGAATTAGAAGATGGATATATAAAGAAGAGATATTTGTCATTGTAATCATCATGAAGAACAATAATATGTAATCGTCTTTGCCCACGAAGTGGTTGTGGGACTTTGACCTCTCTAAGTGGCACTCCCATATTGAGAAATCTTGTGGAATTATTCCTTCTTTAAGGAGTATTATTGGTGTTGCCCTACATTAAGGGTATTATCTATCTTTGTCTCTTATGTGGATTGTTATTGTGGATGAATGATTTGATATTTTTGCATATTGGTGAATGATTTATGTTAATGAGAATATATTTTTGTAACAAGTGGTATTAGAGCAAGGAATATGGAAAAGTGAGGATTTTTTTGTGGAATTGCAGAAATAGGACAATTTTTTTTTGGAAAAATATCTCATATTTTAGGAGTCATATATCTGCAAAAGTTTATCCAATTTAGATGATTCTTATATCATTTTGTGCAAAATTTTAAGAGCTTTAAAATGAGTGGTCATATGAAGGAATCTAGGTAGTATTGAGGGAGATACAACCTTGTGAATTCAGTCATCTAAAACAAGCACAATGACAAATTTTCAAATCATGATTTATTTTTGAAGACAAAATTTGTTAGTTGGGGTAAGCAAATCAGTTGTAGTTTATTTTATTTTGAAGAAAAAATGCAGATCTAATTGTTTATGTGAAAATTTATCTTCAAATCAATAGGGGGATATATATTTTTATAAAATCCTAGTTTGCATTGGGGCATACTATATATTTTCATGAGACCCTAGTTTGCATTGGAGCATGAACTATATAGCTACAATTTTTTGGAGAATATGATATTGATGTTAGAGAATGGTGGAAACAATTTAAAGTATTACATTCTAATGATTATTTTTGGATCCTTATGCTTCCTCACCATCTTGGAGGAGAAGCTCTATTTTGGATTAATAGTTTTAATAGTGCCCATAATTATAAATTCACTTGGGATGAAATGGAGCATGCATTATTAAGTAAATAGGACCCATATAAAAATATAACTAATTTTAAGGTCACCATCAAGGGATATGAATAAGAAATAAACATGTTTCAAAAAGAACAAAAGAAAATAAAAAGGGAGTAGGAATTTCTCAAGAAACAAAATGAAGACTATGAAAAAAATTGAAATTACTCAGGGAAGAGAAAGAAAAATGCTAGGGAAGATAATGAGAAGAATGTAGAAGCCACATATTTGGATTTACAAAAGCAAGAGAAGGGTCAAAAGGGTTTATATTAATCTAAAAGTTATATTTTGTAGGTTCATGGAAGCATTCAAAAGGAATAGGTTATTATTTCCATTATCCCTAGTAGGAAATATAATTCTATTAATATTGCTTTGGCTAAGAGGTTGTAGGTTCAAACAACAAAAATAAAGGACACATCTTGAGGGTGAGCATGTTCAAATTTTTGAATATTTGAAGATCACCATGAATAAATATGTTTTACATTCAAATTTTCATGCTATTGAGATGGATGATGTAGATATTGTTCTGGGTATTCCTTGGTTAGATTCTTTGGGTACTTTTAACATTAATGTGCAAAAGAAGTTTATGAAATGGTACAGGAAAAATAAGATAACATTGTAGGATATTTCTCAGCTTAAGAAAAAAGGATCCAAGAAAAAACAAGAAGTGGTTGCAAAGAAAAAATAGAAGAACCTGAAACAGAATCCAAGAAGGTGGTAGCAACAACAAAGTCCATGGAAGAAGCAACAACAATTGAGTCCATGGAAATAATAGTAGCAAAGTCTAAGGAAACTTTGTTAGAAGAGCACAAAGACATACCAAACAAAGGAAACATGAAAGAACAATGTGTAGAAGAATTTAAAATAGTGGAGCCAAATGTTGAGGAGTCAAAGAAGGTAGAACATCAAGTTAAAGTTGCAGTTATCGCCATCCACACCACCATGACTGACAACAATCTTGGAGGCATAAATCAAGCCAAAAATATTATGGTTCTACATGAATTCAAAAGGGCACCAAATATAGTAGTTTTTGGCAGAGAAATCTTAGTGATATTGGTTTTCAGAGTGGTGCATCAATAGCTAGGAACAAGTGGAACCAACTTCAAATTATCAAAATACAACAACATAAGTGTGGAGCCAATGAAGCAAATTTAGATTAACCACCACCAATCAATGTTTCACTATGATGGATGGATGATCAAGATCGGTACCAGATGTTAACATTGCTTAGAAAATCATATTATTTTGTTTCTTCATATGTTTTGAGGATGAAACATTTGTAAGGAAGGTGGCATGTTAGGGTACCTAGGAATAGATATTTGGGGATATGTTATTATATTGTATAAGGGTTGGCATGGGCCACACATAACCCAAGGTTGATTGCATTATAATATTATACTATATTAGTAGTTGACTCCCCAAAGTAGAATTAAAATATGGATATACAAAGAAGAGATATTTGTCATTGTAATAATCATGGAGAACAATAATATGTAATCGTCTTTGCCCATGAAATGAATAATGGGACTTTACCCTCTCTAAGTGGCACTCCCATCTTAGGAGATCTTGTGGAGTTATTTATTCCTTAAGGAGTATTATTGGTGTTGTCCTACCTTAAGGGTATTATCTATCTTTGTCTCTTGTGTGGATTGTTATTGTGGATAATTATTTGTGGATGAATGATTTGATATTTTTGCATATTGGTAAATGATTTATGTTAATGAGAATATAGTTTCATAATCCTTAAGAACAAGGTAAACCTAAAGATGATAAGTCTTATTATGAGCAATGTGAGAAGATTGAAGAGATTGATGAAGATGAAAGTATTGCTCGGAATGAGAAACAGAGAAAACTCCAAGAACCAAAAACAAAGAGAAAAAGAAACCCAAAGGAATATTGATATGGAAAAACAAAAGAAAATATCTCAAGTGCTAACAAGAAGTGGGGCTAAACCCACAAATAAAATAAAATAAAAATAATAAAAATAATATCTTAGAATATTAGGGGGATGAATAATAACCCTAAAAAGAGGTATTAAGAAATTGTGAGGTTGTTATAGACAAGATATTTGTAGATATAATAGTTGGGCAACAAATATTAAAAAAATTATGAGGTTGTTATAGACAAGATATTTATAGATATAAAAGTTGGGCAACAAATATTTTAGCCATTAGCAATGTTGAATTTCATCTTGGCAAAATTTAAATTTCAAAAGACATCTAATATAAAAGGAGCTGATTATGTTGAGGAAGATGAAGATTGATAGAAAGGCAAATGAAGAATATCTTTGATCAAAAGGTGAAGTTGGATATGCTTTAAATAAATTGTTAGAAATGTAATGAGAGCAATGTAATGATTTGTTTTTGTAACTAGAGTGGCCCCCAATAAAAGCCACACATAATTTAAAAAAAATGAATCATATAAAAGTATCAAATATTAATTTGAGAGGGAGCAAAGCATTACTTCCCATTTTATGTAAATTAGGTGCATGGAAGCTAATAAAAATGAAACATATGAAAGTATCAAATATTAAATCTAAATTCCAACTGAAACACTTTTAGTGGTCCAAACTATAAAATTTGTTGTTGGGATCCTATGAATGTATATTTAACTAGTTTATATCTAAAGAGCCATGAATATATAATTCTTATAAACCTTATTTTTACTATGATTAATTATATTTAATTTTTAATATAGTTTTATTAATTTTTTTTTATAATTTACATGGTGGAATTGGTAGCTGCCACGAATCCAGGCAAGATGTCCAGCTTTTCTGGTCGCCACATTATTCTACACTATCTGCCTTGGAAACTGCCACACAAATCTTCGTACAACCTACCCCTATAACCACCATGCCACAATCATTTTAAAATTTTTACGCCACTGAAAGCACTAGGAAAGAGACAAACGTTCAATCCGACGAGGCCCGAAATTTGAACCTTGGACCTTCGCCCCCTTACGGGGTTTGGTTGAACCAATTGATCTACACCTCCAACCTTATTTCAGTAATTTTAAAGAATAAAAAGCAACTAATTTTTTGTTTTTTAAATATCCATATAGGAGTTGGTTAAAAACTAACCAACTTAATTGCTAATCTAACTTTATATCTCAAAATCTGTTATTATAGCAATTAATTATTATTTTTGTTGTTTAAGAACCTTTATAATGGCCGGTGGTCAATTATACTCCAATCTTTCAAAAAATGGAACCAGGACAATCACATTATCCACTATTGACTTTAAATTTTGACATTATCCACTATTGACTTTAAATTCTGTCGATGAGACCCAGGTCTGCTTCCGCTCAAAACCGTCACAGTTATGCAACGCTCTCTATTTTAAGATTAGATAAATAAATTGCCCAACGAAGGAATGGAATTTAGTGCTCATTACTTCGTTTCTTTCTTTCTCAATGGAATTTAACTTGAAACAAATCCTCCAAAAACATCACATTCACTCCTCACTCTTGCAATCACAAATATTAACAGAGCTACAATTAAATGGCCATAACACCATCTCCTTCAAATTTGAAGGCGATAGTCTCACGTTTTTCCAATCATACAATCTCATCCATTGCCCACCAAAATCGTAATCTCCATATCGATATGAATATCACTCTCACACAACTCTTGCGCGAGGGGCGGTTGAAGGAGGCAATACACGTTTTGCTTACTACAAATGCAAATACACACAACTCTTTACACTTTTCAACATGTCTTCAACTCCTGCAGACCTGCATCGCCAACAATGCCCTTTCAGAGGGCAAGCTTCTTCACTCACTCATCAACCGCGTCGGACATAAATTTGACCCCTACAAGCACAAATTTCTACAAGACAGACTTATCCACATGTATGTCCATAGCAAATGTTTGGCGGATGCTCTCAAAGTTTTAGACTGCATGACTGAACGAGACGTCTTCTCATGGAATATGATAATTTCAGCTTACCAGAGACATGGCTTTCCTCGACAGGCACTGACACTGTTTCACCAAATGCGACAAACAGCAGCAGCAGTCCAACCAGACCAGTTTACCTTTCCCAGCATCCTCAAAGCATGCGCCAAACTGGGAGATTCGCAACAGGGTTTATACATACATCAAAGACTCTTTAAAAGCGGATTTCTATCAGATGATGTAGTTATGAATGCTCTGGTAGACATGTATACAAAATGTGGAAGCCTAGAGAAGGCACGCGAAATGTTTGACAAAATGCCTCATCGAGATGCGTTCTCATGGACTGCAATGATAACGGGATATGCACAAAATGGGTTTTTTGAAAAGGCCCTGGAGACTTTTAAGCAAATGCAATTGTCAGGAGTAAAGCCAGACTCTGTAACCTTTGCCAGCGTTCTTCCAGCATGTGCCAACACGGGAGCTCTAGAAGAGGGTATAAACATTCATCAAAAAGTAATTGAAAACAGATTTTCATCGGATGTTGTGCTTGTCAGTGGTTTGATTGACATGTATGGAAAATGTGGGAGAATGCACAAGGCACAGAAATTGTTTGACAAAATGCATGATGCAGACACAGTTTCATGGACTGCAATGATTGCAGGATATGCACAAAATGGATACGTTGAAAAGGCCCTGGAGATTTTTAAGCAAATGCAATTGGCAGGTGTAAAGCCAAGCTCAGTAACTTTTGCCACCATCCTTCCCGCTTGTGCCAAAACAGGCGCTCTAGAAGACGGCATGGACATCCATCAAAGAATAGTTGAAAATGGTTTTTCATCGGATGTTGTGGTTGTCAGTGCTCTGATAGGCATGTATGCAAAATTTGGGAGAATACACAAGGCACGAGAATTATTTGACAAAATGCATGATGCAGACACAGTTTCATGGACCTCAATGATTGCAGGATATGCACAAAATGGATACGTTGAAAAGGCCCGGGAATTGTTTGATAAAATGCCTCATCGAGATGCAGTCTCGTGGACTGCAATGATTACAGGATATGCGCAAAATGGACATGTTGAAAAGGCTCGCGAATTGTTTGACAAAATGCCTCAACAAAGTACTGTCTCATGGAATGCAATGATTGCAGGATATGCACAAAATGGGTTTCCTGAAAAGGCCCTAGAGACTTTTAAGCAGATGCAATTGTCTGGTGTAGAGCCAGACTCTGTAACCTTTGCCTGCATTCTTCCAGCATGTGCCAACATCGGAGCTCTAGAAGAGGGTATAAACATTCATCAAAAAGTAATTGAAAACAGATTTTCAGCAGATGTTGTGACTGTGAATGCCCTGATAGACATGTATGCAAAATGTGGAAGAATAGACAAGGCCCGGGAATTGTTTGACAAGATGCATGTTGCAGACACAGTTTCATGGAATGCAATGATTGCAGGATATGCAATTCATGGCTACAGCAAGGATGCCCTTAAACTCTTTGATCTGATGAAGCACTCAGGAACCAACCCTGACAACATAACCCTTGTATGTGTTCTATTTGCATGCAGCCATGCAGGTCTAGTGGATAAGGGCTGTAAATACTTTAATAGCATGAGTGACTCTTATTGCATTATTCCTGGGATGAATCATTATGTATGCATTGTTGACCTTCTTGGCCGTGCAGGCTATCTTGAGGAAGCTTTGAACTTCATTGCCAAAATGCCCATAAAACCTGAATTGGTTGTGTGGATGTGTCTGCTTGGTGCTTGTAGATCATATAAGAATATAACAATAGGGGAATTTGTGGCAACAATCCTTTTTGTGTTGGAGCCTAAACATGCTCCATCTTATGTTCTTCTTTCAAATATTTATGCCCAAGTGGGCAGCTGGGATGATGTTCAAAGAGTAAGGACATTGATGAAAGATAGAGGAATTAAGAAGACAACTGGATGTAGTTGGATTGAAGTTCATAAAAGGGTACATGTTTTTTCTGTAGGAGACAGATCACACCCACAAACACAGGAGATCTATGGAAAATTGGAGGAAGTGTCAAGTGAGATGAAGGCAGCGGGGTATATTCCAAATACAATACCTGTGTTGCATGATGTTGAGGCGGAGGATAAAGAATTGCTTCTCTGCTAGCATAGCAACAAGTTGGCAATTGCATTTGTGTTGTTAAAGACTCCCCCCAAAACCATTGTTAGAGTTTTGAAGAACCTTCGAGTATGTGGTGACTGCCATACTGCAACCAAGTTTATCTCCAAGATTGTTGCAAGGGACATTCTTGTGAGGGATACAAATGGATTCCATCATTCCAAACATGGAGAATGTTCCTGTGGAGATCTCTAGTGATGCAAAGTAACGCAAGTTCTCAAGAGTCTTGCACAATGACAAGGTGCATGCTTTCAGATTTCAGAGGTAGAAAGGAACAATGTTCATTTCATTTTCTCAAAAAGGGCTGTTTTTAAATATTTGTACTTATAGACAGTGTTGTTCATTGCTGATATCATATTGTCAAGTGAACATAACTGCCTAAGTATATCAATGGGGTATTTAGGAAAGCCTTGTTTTTTAATACTGTGGAGTCGTGGTATTGAACTATTTTTCAGGAATCATGTACAACTGTAGAGCTAAAAGCTGGAGAAGGAGGTGGAAGATTCATGAACATGAAAGGAGAAATACTTGAAGGAAATGGAAAACACTCAATGAACAATAAATGTTAGAGAAGGACTTACAAGATACCCAATACTTTTGTATGAAGAGCAGAGCAACTCTTAATGTATTTTGCTCTTACCTTTATCATTTTGTGCAGACTCTTTGTTTGGATTCATTCTATTATCTTGTGCCTATCTTTGCATCTGCCATCTCTACCCAAATTCTATATATAAAATACCAAGAATATTTTGGGTGGAATTAGACCATGTTTTGCACATTTAACCCCTATAAATGGTTGTCCAAATCTGGTTATTGGAATTCTTTAGTGATAAAAGTGAAAAGTTGAGTATGTAAGGTTTTCAAAGATCCATTCTATTAAATAATTCATGTAAATTTGGTTTGCTCCCTAGGCACATAACCTAAATGATTTTCTTATAAAAAATTTATGACGTGTAAGTTTTTTATGTAAATAAGGATAATACATGAACATTGCTTTCTTAAAGAACCAACATGTTGAATGCCTTCAAAATTCCATTTTATTAAATGATTCATGTAAATTTGGTTTGCTCCCTAGGTGCATTGTAGTGAATGTTCTCATTACACTTGGGCAGAAAGCGGAAATTAAAAATGTCGGACAAATGCGTAACAAATTAATTCATTTACTCATTGTATGTCTAAAAGAAGAGTAGTTTGGACAAGGTTAATAATCAAGTGTATTTTTTTGCATCATGTTAGAAATATTTAGATTAGAACTTATATAAACTACAAATAGATGATTTGAAAGTGTGATGTGTCCTCTCAAATGCATATTAAATGGAAATCTTAATTATATTTTTCTTTGAATAAGGATTTCAGTATTAGCCAAGAAATAGGGTTTGCTTACAATTAAGCTTACAAGCTATTTATATATTTTTCGTATGTATACATTGTTTAAAATTGGTGAAATATGATTTTAAAAGTTATCCTTATGACATATTTTCATAATTGGTAAATAGGAGGGATATATATTTGGTATTCCTAGATAACACTTCATGTTATTTCACATGTTCTTGGAATAAACTATTAAGTTTCATTATGCACCAAGTCTTTAATATATTAATTCTTGTACTTATCATATGTCTAGAAAATCAGTAGTTTAGGTAAGGTTAGCAATTAGGTGCATTTGATGTTAGAAATATTTGTATTAGAACTTATATAAACTATAAATGGATGAATTGGGATTGATTTGTGTTCTCTAAAATACAATCAATATGGAATTTTAATTATCTTATTAATTAGGTCGCAATTAGAGCAAATTTTTCTAGAAAAATATCTCATCTTTCAAAAGCCATATTGTTGCATAGAGTTGTCTAATTCAAATGATTCTTGTGTCATTTTGTGTAGAATTTGAAGTGATTCGAATTGAGTGTACACAAAAAATAATCCAATAAGTATTAAGGGAGATAATCCATGTGAAGACATCCATTTGGAACCAGGGAAATGTTACGGCAATATTTTCTAAAAAAATGTCTCTTCTTTCAACAAATGAATGCATAGGGCATCATAAAGGTAGGATATACATATAGACATAAAAAAATCAGCTAAGTTTAATTTATTCCTTCATTATATTCAAAGTTTTGCATTCGTATTATTGTAGGTTTATTTTCTAATAATATAATCACAATAGGATATATTGGTAAATTTTAGTAGATATTGAGTTATAGTGTCATTTCCATGGATGTATTTATATATAAATACTTATAATAATCCCTAGTAGTAGAGTTTAAGGAGGATATCACAAAGCAACAATTCTCATTGCTCAAAGATAAGGCAGTCATTGGTAAATTTAATGGGTCTTGGTTGGGGGCTTTAGCTCTGAGGAAATGGATGATAGGAAATGGAAGTCTCTATGAATGAGTTTATTCTTTATTCCTAGATTTTTTTCCTAGTTTTCTTTTGTTCCATTGAGGAAATAGATAGAATCTTGAAAGGAGGTCCTTGGTTTATGAGAAGAGCAAGACTCTTTCTTACCCGTTGGTATGAAGGCTTTGCACCTAAAAATATAAATCTATTTCTAGTACCAGTCTGGGTTAAGATATATGGGTCACTCATTTAGTTATAGGAAATGGATCCCTTCAAGGAAATAGTAAACACTCTAGGAGAATTCCTTGATATTTTAAAAAATATAAAAGATGGAGTCTTGGCTATTTATGCTTGGATATTGGTCAGGTCATGATTGATATCAGTAAACCTTTTAAGAATTAATCATTCTTAAATATGAGGGTAATTTGTAGACCCAAACCATGGATTATAAAAATATATCAATTATAATTAGAAGATATCATTATATGGGGCATATTGAGAGATCATGCCCTACGAAGAATTCAACAAAAATATATATAGAAAATTGCAAGAGAAACTTACAAATGGATATGAATAAGGATGATTTTCAACTTCAAAAATTGGGTCCTACATAGATGAAAGTAACTAAATATTGGAGATCAATAAGTAAGAATATTAAAATAAAAACCAATTCTTTTGAGGCTTTAGTCTGTGAAAAAATTAGATCATATCTTAGAGGACATGGTACAACAAGATCAAAATATTAACAAGGAAATGTCTACTCAGTTGAAACATAATTTAGGGATGCAAAATCATGCTATACCTAAGGAATGTGACTCACTAAGTTTTTAAGACTCTATTGAAGTACCATGCACCTCCATGAGAAGGAAAGTGGTAGAGAAAATGCATTGTTAGATGTTAATACCTCTACCATTAATAAATAAATATAAGAAAATAAGTAGGATAAGTCAAAACCTTCCTTAGCAAAGTCAGGAGAGGATATATCTAATGAAAGGAAAAGTTGTGAAAAAATATTGAGTAATAGAGTAATAAGACCTACCTTTTATATTGGAAATATAAAAAGAGGAAAACCTTCAAATTATGAAGAGAGATCCAAGGAACCAAGAGCAAAAATAGAGAAAGGAAAACAATCTAAGTTGGTTGAAAAACTCTTTACCAAATAGCAAAATGAAATTTGTAATATGTAGAAGGGGCCAACAATCCTTAATAATACATTATTTCCATCTCATGGAATATAAGGGGTGTTAATTCCCCCTCAAAGTAGAGGTGTATCAGAGACATTTGTTTAAGTAATAAGCTTGATATTCTTCGTATCTAGAAAACTAAAATAACAAAGGAAGATATTTTCAAAACTATGAAAGCAGTTTGGAAAAGAGGTGGATGAGATGTTATGAATTTATAAGGAGCATAAGGGGGTATTCTAACATGTTGGAATCTAGTTATAACCTCCTTTGAAACCATCCATAAAACTAGACACTCGATAGCCTCATTAGTCACTTGCTACTTTATAGATATTCATTTCATCCTTATCAATGTCTATGGACCTACAAATCAGTCAAGCAGATCAAAAGTATGGGGTGGGATTAAATACTTTATTAGAAGTAAATACTAAGAAACCCAATTCATGATCACAGGAGATTATAATGCAATAACCAAGCTAGATGAAAATTTTAGGGGAATTAGAAAAATAACCTAAAGTATGAGAGATTTATTAGCTTTCATTCAAAACAATAATCTATGGGAGGTTGAGTTTAAAGAGGATAGCTATACATAGACCAACAATAAGATAAAATAGAACTTGATATTAAAATAAATGGATAGATGCATACTTCATATCATTGGCTAGAAGAAGGTACTTGTGCTAAATTTAATACCTTTACAAGGATTGGTTCAGATCACTAGCCAATAAGAGTTAGAATGATGGTAAGCGAATTAAAAAATATATCATATTTTAAATATGAGTAGATGTGGAAAGACCATCCTCAATTGATTGATATGATAGCATAAACATAGATTTTTTTAGGAAATAATGGGTTGTATACACTTCCAAAATAAATTAAATCAATGACATCTATATTAAAAGAATGGAATAGGAACACTTTTAGAAATAGTTTTGAGAAGAAATAATAACTAAAAGAGTGTTGGAGTATATTACATTATTTGATACATGCTAATGTACCCCTATGGTACCTTCATGGTACATTTATAAATAATATATTAGGGTTGAGTCATAGTTTAGAGTGTGAGTTATATTTCCCCTTTCTATGTAAGTGTGTATGTGCAGGAAATGCACAAGTGTCATGTGAGTTAGTATGCAAGTGTAAGTTGAGTCTATGTGCACAAGTGTCTTATATTTAAGAGTGCAAATATGTAATGTAAATATGTGCACAAGTTTCTTATATTAGAGTGTGCAAAGTGAAGGTCAAGAGTCATGTCTAGGTGTGCATACAATATAGAGTCATGTGTTCATCAAGTATGCAAGTGTCAAGTAAAGAATACAAGAGTCATGAGACTTGGCATATGGAAAAGAATAGTCAAGTATCCTAAGAGTCATTCTACTATGGCTATGTAGTACTCCGTAGAGAACACATTAAAATATTAAGTATTAATATCACATTATAGAGAGAAGTATCAAGTATCATATTTTTTTAAGAGAAAGTGGAGTAATAGAGATTGCATACATTTTGAGCAATGAATATTGTAAGTTGTTCTACATGATATGTACATGTAATTCAATATTTTTACATTCATATTATTTTTATTAGTGAATGTTTTTTATATATTATTATCCTTGATATACATATTAATTTGCTCATATTACTCTACTCATATCATTATCTTGACCTTATTGCTTTGTGGCTATATTATATTCAATCCTATGATATTTAACTTGTGAGATTTGTGGTAGTATTAAAGGCTTAAAAAGTCATTAGTGGTATTAGAGCTATCATAATATTCTATCAAGGTTGATAGAATTTAATCTAGCTACTTGCAAAAATTGATTTTATCCAGTTTAATAAAATTTATTTAGTCTGTCTACTTTGAAGGTAGTAAGAACTAGACTCTATTGTAAGGTCATATTGAGTAGAAGGCTAGAGCCTTTTTATGATTGAAGATCAACTAGTGAAGACCAATATTCAACTATATTGGAAGTGAAATCAACTTTAAGATAGTTGATCATTGAGGGATATAGCCAACCCTTGATATTGACATCAAAAGATAAAAGCATCAGGGACATTAAGGTTACCTTAACATTAGAAATAGAAGCATTAGGGACATCAAGGTCACATTGAAATCATAGGTAGAAGAATCAAGGACACTCAAGTCACCTTGAAAATATAGAGAAAGAGTTGCAACAGAGATTAAAGCATCAAAAGTGTGAGAAGCTTCCTACAGTGGATAGAGAAGAGTTTTAGCTTTTAAATGTAGATATAGAAGTTTTAGGTCACAAAGATATTGATTTTGACATTGATTAAATATTTTTGCAGCAGATTGATAAGAATTCAAAGCTTCCTAAGAGAATATAGAATAACAACAAAGAAATGAAGAAGATATATCAGATCTTAAGAAAGATACAACATTCTTGAGATAGATATATCATTCTTCAAGTCCTGATTTAAGATAGGAAAATTTTCAGGTCTTGCAGACATACCTTGACATAAGGAAGAGATTCAGGTCTTGAAGATAGGCCTTGACAAAATAAAATTTTAGGTCTTAGAGATAGACCTTGACACAAAGGAAGTATCCAAGACATTCATATATATTGATCTTCACACTGAAGAAATAATAGTAGTGGATTGCAAGAAAGGATAACAGTAGCAAAAGAAAGGTATATAAAGTCTTGAGAAATATTCATCAAATCACAAGATAGATATATACTTCTTGAAGCTTAGCATTGAGATCTAACTCAAAAAGAAAAATGAGATTAATATTTCTGAAATAGGGACCTTTCAAAGAATAAAAGGTCCATATATAAAAAGAGAATAAAAGGTCCATATAGAAAAATAGAGGACCATATTAGAGAAGAATAGAAGGCAATAAGAAAAAGAAGCATGATAAAGGTTAATTTTTTTAGATACAAGGAAGCAATCAGTCATAGTTTAAAAATACACTTGAGGAGTGATAGAAGGTTGATGGCCAAGGTTTGATTCAACCGCTCAAGGTTTGGGTATATAGAGAAGCTGCTCAAAGCATATAGAGAGATCATATAAGGTTTGACCTTAGAAAAATCCAATGGGTTGATAAAGGAGATAATCATGTTTTCATACAGTCACCTCCATTATGAAGATGCACAAGGTTTTATGTAGAGAAGAGGCTCAAAGTAGAAGTCAAAAATCAAGGCCTACAGTTCAAGGTGGAAGCTAAGGTTGTAGACAATAAACACTCATAGTTATTAAATTCTAAAGTGATGTACTACATTGAAGTAGTCTAAGACATAATATTCTAAGTAGAGCACCAATCTAAGAGCCATGAATATATAATACACCAAGAAATCCAAGCCATTAGATAGAGCACCACTTTGAGAGTCATCAACCTAAAATATGGCAAGTTAAAAATTAATTAGACTATAATTTAAAGAGCCACATTGATATAAGAGTACAATGCAAGAAAAAATACATGTTCGAACATAGTGCAATGTAGTAATATCCTTGTTCGACAAGTGTGTAAAGTTAGTGGAAGAAGCTAAACTAAAATTAAGCCAAATATCTTTCAAAAATAAGTAAACTAAGTGCTTCATTGGAAAGAGGAATAACATGGTAGAGAAAGCAAATTAAAGTTTAAGTGTTTGAATAGGTTACACTATAAAGTGTTGAAAATTAAGTAGATAATATCCATGACCAAGCATGAGTGTTAATAATTGTCATTAGACACATCTTTGAGCATTCAGTAACATCTAAGATTAAACCTAAGCATTAATAACTACCATTGGGTGATCTTTGACTAACTAGTAGTATTCATTGAGCAATGAGATAAAATTTGAGTATTGAAGAAACTGAAGCAACATGTAATATTTAGGAAGGAATAGCAATTCCATGCATGATATATATGGAGTCTTCAATACATCTGTGTAACACTATTGGAAGCACAAGGAGAAATGTAAGTAGGAGAAGCAATGGAAGCACTAAAAGCTACAATATGTAGTCAACATGATGACATGTAGTTAAGAGAAGCATGTTGTGAAGAGAAGTGTATAGTCAAGGTAGCACAAATTCAAACATTGAACAGTGTAATCATGTAGTGAGAATTAAGCTAAGTTTTTTAGGGTTTCATTTAATGCATAGGATTAATAAGATATTTTTTAAAGGTTTATTTTTAATAGGAGAGATAAGGCTTATAGGTAGATTAAAGTTATTTGAATTTTTTTTTTTTGAGAAAAGTCCTTCATAAGTTTTTGAATGATAAGGAATTAAATTATTTTATCTGGGTTTTAAAGTACTCGAGTTTTTCAAAATATATTTAATTTAGTTTTATTTTTGAGAAATTGAAAAGTTGCAAATTATTTTAATTTAGGAGACAAAAGGGTTTCTACATCAAAACCTAGGAAAATAAAATTTGTAAAATTCACTCTAGTTTCTAAAACTAGGGATACATAAGGATTACTACTTCATAGAATTTAGTTTAGAAACTTTGACCTTTTTTATTTACTTAAAATTAGGGATTTATAAGGTTGTCTACATCAAAAAAATTATTTAATGAGTACTACTATGTTTAACAACAAGTTTTTCCTTTTTGAACATCAATTTTTGAAAGGACCATATTTTGTTTAAACTTTAGGATATAGTTAGTGGAACAAAATAAAACCTACTAAAGATGTAAGAGAAATTCAAACATATGAAGAATGTGAAGCTAAAACACTTCTAATAACAAAATTTTGAATAACTAATTAAAAACAACCTTACATAAGAGTAGCAAAAACTTCTATAGAAGCTTGGAATACTCTACGTAAAATATTGAAGGAAAAAATAAAGATACTATTCTAAATTTTCAATCTCAATTATACTCCATAAAAGTGAATAGCAATAAAAGTATTGAACTATTTATTATAAATGTGGTAGATATAAAAGTAAGACTATTAACTCTAGAAGCAAAAGTAGAAGATATACTTCTTATTCAAGAGACATTGAGAGCACTTCCAAAAATTTACAAGCATCTAGTCCTATATTTTCAAGTTTTAAGAAAAGATACTACTTTTGATGAGTTAGTCAACATTCTACAAGAATATGAAGTAGAAAATTCAATCAAAAATGAAATGACTAACAATTCCTTAGTATGAAAAGATAATTCACAAGGTAATATTGCTTCAATTCCAAGATACAATTCCAAATGGAATATAATATATTGTTAAATATGCAAGAAAAAATGTCATAGCACAATAATAAAAAAATTAGTATCATGGAAAACAAAAGAATATGAATCAAGAAAATCAAACAAATAAGCCATTACAATAAATACAATATCAATAGAATATACAACGACAAAAATAATTACAGTCTAAACCTTTTGAATGTTAGTATCCTATTAAAAATCAATATAGTCAACCTCAGTTACAATATAGAGAATTAAATAAAAAATGACATCTAGCTAAAGAAATTTAGGAAATTTAAGAGTTGGAAAAAACCACTATAGAAAATGAATTCAGAGCTCTTTTAGCAAAATTGATAATCAATAAAAATATATTTCTCTCAATGATTTTGAAAGATACTAACTTTGTAGTTGATCGGGATATAGGTGGCCAACATGATAAAAACAAGATATAAAATATCAAACTGTAGAAGTAGAAGAAAATGATCAATAAAATTGAGATGAAATCAAAAATAGAATATGGGAAGCACATTATCTATGGTCATTTGAATAATGAATATGAAGATGAAGACCATGATTAAATACTAAAGTATTCAATAACCAAATAATGTAATATAGCGGGTGTTTGAAGTGTAAGTTGAGTCTATGTGCACAAGTGTCTTAGATTATAGTATGCAAAGTAAAGGTTGAGAGTCATATCTAGATGTTCATACAATATAGAGTAATGTGTTGATTAAGGATGCAAGTGTCAAGTACGGAAGACAAGAATCATTAGACTTGGCATATTGAAACAAATAGTCAAGTATCCAAAGATTCATTCTACTATAGCTATATAGTACTCCATAGAAAAGCATCAAGTGTCAAGTATCAATATCACATTATAGAGAGAAGTATGTATTTTATTTGTAAGAGAAAGTGTAGTAATAAATATTGCATATATTTTGAGTAATTAACATTGTAAGTTGTTCTACATGCTTTGTACATGTATGATTCAAGATTTTTATATTCATATTACTATTTAACGATGAATATTATTTGATATACTACTAGCCTTGATATACATATTAATTTGCTCGTACTAATAAACTCATATCATTATCTTGACCTTATTACTTTGTGGCTATATTATATCCATTCTTATGATATTTAACTTCTGAGATTTATGGTAGTATTAAAGGCTTAAAAGGTAATCAAGGAGAAACTTTCAAAAATCCAAAAAAATGAGAACAATAATCCAAGCGTGAAGGAAAGGGAGTTTCTTAGTGAATATCATAATATTTTAAGGAAGAGAAATTTTGGAGATTAAAATTGGCATGAAATTGGTTAAAAGAAGAAGATAAAAGCACAAAGTTTTTATATGATGGAAATATTACAGAGATCAATATCTAGAACTAGTAAAATTAAATCAATAGAAGGGGCTTGGATTGAATACCAAAGAAAAATTAAAAAGGAGGTAAAGATTTTTTATTAAAATATCCTAGGATTAGAGGATATTGAAGTTCTTAACGATAAGCTACTACAAGAAGTAACTTCAATTATAATAGATGAAGACAATAGCAAATTGATGGAGCTTATTACTCTCAAAGAATTTTATTCAATTTTTTTCTATTTTAGATTTCTAATAGAATAACTAAGAAATAGTGAAGGATTATTTATTAAGAGTAATGGAATAGTCTAGGGTAAAATAATATATACCTTATACAATGAATGCAATATGTCTTTCCTTGATTTCAAAAAAGAATGATACACACTTGTTTGATTCATTCAGACCCGTAAGCCTATATAATATGGCAAATAAGTTAATATCCATAGTGATGGAAAATTAGTCAAGACCATTTTTAGACAAAGTTGTTTTTAAATAGAAAGGAGAATTTGTGAAAGGGAGATAGATTCAGGATGGGATCATAGTAGCTCATGAAGTAATGCATTCAAAAAATTCTAGAAAAGAGGTAATAATGATCTTATAACTTGATATAAATAAAGCCTATGATAGGGTTAAATAAAATTTCTTTTTGAAATATTAGAAAATTTTGGATTCGGAAGAAATGGGTTAGATGGATTAAAGCTTGGGTCTCTATAGTATCATATTTGGTGTTGGTCAATGGGCTGGTAGCAAAAACATTTAAATCCAAGAGAGGTATTAGATAGGGAGATCCTCTATCACCATATATGTTCATTACTATGGCATAGGTATTGGGAAGGACCTAAAGAAGGCATATAAAGATGGTCTTCTAAGCAAAGTTAAGGCTATTAATAACATTGACAATATTACCCATCAATATTTTGTAGATGATATAGGATTTTTTGGGAGAGCAAGGAACATTGAGGTCAAATATTTGAAAAAATTAATCAAAGAATATGAAAGAGTATATGGAAAAAAATTTAATAGGAAAAAATCCAAAATTTGCTTCCTAAACACTCCAACTAGAATTAGAGTAGGGATATGTAGGCTATTCCAAATGGATGAGTCAAATTTGCCAACAACAAATCTATGAATGTATTTATTTGAGGGGAGAACGAGGATAGAATTGTGGAATCTAGTTATAAATAAAATTCAAAATAAACTACCAGAATGGAAAGGTAGATGTTTATCATTATCATTGAAAGTGTAGCTAATTAAATTAGTCTTACAAGCCATTCCAACATATTATATATCCTAGGTCCGAGGTGTACACCAATTAGTTTGATCAAAATCTGTAAGGGGGGTAGAGGTCTAAGGTTCAAATCTCAAGCCTCGTCGAATTGAACGCTTGTACCTTTCCTAGTGCTTTCAGTGGCATAAAAAGTTTAAAATGATTGTGGCATGGTGGTTATAGAGGCGGATTGCATGAATATCTGTGTGGTGGCTTCCAGTGTAGATAATGTAGAATACTATGGCGGCCATAAAAGCTAGACAACCTGTCTGGATTTGTGACAGCTACCGATTACACCATGTAAACAAAAAAAATAAAACATATTATATATCCTTATATATCATGCCAAAATTGGTAGAAAAATGTTTAATCTATATTATGTGGTCATTTTTGTGGTGAGGATTACATGATAAAAGGAATTTTTCTTTGATGAAATGGATCAAGGTGTGTCATGATAAATTAGGGGAGGTCTCAATTTAAGAGTTCTTATAGATGAAAAATTAGTTCTAAGGGAAAAATTAATTTGGAGCATGTACAAAGAAAGTCAAATAAAATGGGCAAGAATTATTCTAAGTACGTTGAGCCTAATGACCAAAGCTTAATCTTTACTGCATTCTCACTACCAAATTTTTCTACAACGGAATGGTTTAAAAACATCAATGATCTAGTGATTACTATGGTCGGGAGAAGAGAATAAAAGCATATTTTCCTTTGTTGCTTGGGATAAGGTCTTATTAGGGTAAAATAAGGTAGTGTAGTGCATTACACTACGTGGGGTTATTACATTTACTTTTCTATGTAATTATGTAATTACCATGAGAAATTTTCCTCATGGTTAAACTAGGTAAGTACCTAAATATCCTATGTTAGATATTTAGGTTAGTGTTATGGTTAGAACTCTCTACCTAGGTTAGTGGTTAGCATCACGCAACTCCCTCCATATTTTATTGTTAGAGGGTAGTTAGCACTATATCATCAGAACTGTTGGTTAGTCTATTATTTAAGCATAGACTAAACCTTAGCAATGGTTAATTAATCTATTGATTATTTTGTGAACTTACCTTCATATCTACATTGGTATCATTCGCCAAGGTGGAGAATACGAGCTTTCACTCGTTCCCCATCGATGTGGACTCCCACGGAGTAGCTGAGGTGCTCGACACAGGGATTCCCTCATGGAGTAGCCGCGGCGCTCGACATGGACTCTCCCTCACGAAGCAGCCACAATGCTCCTACTCTAGCCTGCACGATCGACATCGATTAGGGCCCGCGTGTTGGCCCATCGACCTGTTTGATGCAATCGACGCAGGCCAAGGGTCCATGATCCCCTAGACCGGATGCGGTCGATGTCCTGATGCCATCAATCCTCGGCTCCCATGCCGGCCCAAGGCCCGCAGAGCCACGTAGGCCAAGCAGGCCACGTGGACCATTCATGGGAGAGCAGTGAGGGTAGGAGCACCCTCCCCTCCCCGCAAACATAGACCCAAACCTCGAGATCTGAGAGGGTAGGCGGCCCTCCAATCCTTGATCGACATGTGGCACTTTTTTGTGCCTAACCTGCATGCACCCCGAGGGACACATGGACTGGACCCTGACATGCACCTTGAGGTGCTAACTAGATTGGACCAAGATCGAACACGTGATGGATAGCCACTAGACGACGATCGATGTAGACTGGACTAAGATCGAACACATGGCGGATAGCCACTGGACGATGCACGAAGCTGACCGAACATGACTTGACATGTGGCACATTGCCACAGGACCTACCTAGACTGACTGGCCTACCCTTGGTGCCACGTGGTGGCGTCCAAAAGGGTAGTCAACTCTGGTCGATTGATAAAAGGCAATAAATGTACAAAGGGAGGCCTCCGCCTTAAAAACCACTCTACATCCCACTACGGGATGCATGTGGGATAAAAGTCCAACGAATTTTAAAAAACTCCCGCAGTCCACAGAGTTTAAGAGGCACATCGTGTGCCTCATTACCCATCGGGCTCTTTAGCCCGACCGGTTGATCGGGTCGAGCTAAGGCCCTAGGCGAGGAGTCCAGGGTTCGACTCCCACCGGGTATAGAAGGCAATTTTTTGCCTTCGACGCCAAGGTACATTAATTTTTTTTTTGCATTAACATTAAAGTTTTTTCAGTATTATTTTTTTAATAATTTAAACTTTAAAAAATAATGTTTTATTCCATAAATCAATTTCTCTTTAATATTTAAGTTGATTTATTTAAAACATATATATTTTTTAGTTTTTTATTATTCATTAAAATGATTTATTAAACTTTTCTTAAATATTGCAAATTAAAATTAAAGAAATATTTTTTTTTGCAACTTTGAAATTTAAAGGTGCTAGTATTTTCTCACCAAATGGAGATATGAGACATAGCAAGAGCACATTTTTTGTTGCAAATTAGACAACTCTTCTCAAACCTTGTTAATTTAGCATACACGGAAGGATCACACTTGATTTTTTTTTTGCAAATTAGACAAAAAGGTTCCTAAAATTTTTTGTAAGAATCAAAAGTTCAAAGAGTGCATTTGTTTTCTCCAAGGAGATATAATACATAAATTTGCACATCTATTTTTTTCTGCAAAATTGAGAAGACCTTGTAACCTTGGGTCCATAAAAACTAAGTTGTGTGTCGACTAGTTCTGGAAGCCTTTCAAACACGGGTCGTGTGTCGACTTGGCTTGAAAGGAATGCTCTAAATTCTACATTTTGTAAACATTAAGGGGGGATAGAATTCAATTTTTTTTTTGATTCTATAGTTTACAAAATTGTAACGAAAAACGGGGGATATTTTAGAGTAAGAAAGGTGCATTCTCGATTTTACTCGACACCTTCTCTTAAAAATTGCTTGTACTAGGTGCATTTTCGGTTGCATTCGACACCTAGAGTGATACAAATTTGGGTTGCTCTCATGTTTTGATTATTGCACTAACACCCATGTTTTTTGTGTGCAATTAAAAAGTCAAACACAACATTAAAAAAAGCATTTCACAAAACCCAAACTTCACTCAAAAACCATGCTAAACTTTGTATAGGTTAAATCAAGTCATTTTTTTACTCCCCATCAAAAGGTCAAAAATCCAAATCACCTTGATTCACTCTCTTTGTTTGGCTTAATATCCTCAAAATTTTCATCCTTCTTCAAGGGTGTTAAAGCAGGTGCCATTAAATATCCTAGAGGGAAAAATCAAAAGTTTTAAACAAACCTACCCCTGTTTCATTTTCTCTATTTTGTTTGGCTTAAAAATCCTCCAAATTTTCATCCCTTGGTAAGGGTGTTAAGGCAGGTGCCATTAAATATCTTATAGAGGCAAATTGAAAACACCTTCCATATACTCTTTTGAGGGTATAGTGCAAGATATAACCATATTAGTCCTATCAAATTTGAAACCTAAACCATAGCCATGATACACAAGTATCTCACTGAGAGCCAACTACTCAAAGATTCAAATTATTCAGCTTGGAAGACTAAGATGAAAGCTATCTTAACTGTAGAGGATTTATGGTCCATAGTGGATGGAAGTGTCACTAGACCTCAATCACTTGGAGCAGATCAAAGAGACTTTGATAAAAAGGATAAAAAACTATCCTTAATGATCTTGCTTGCTATTACAGATGATATCCAACCTCATATCAGTGAAGCTACGATTGGTAAGGTAGCATGGGATGCCTTAAATACCATCTTTGAGGGAAATAATCAATCAACGATTCTTAACCTTCAAACACAGCTTCATACTCTACATATGAAATCAGGAGAAACAATAGAGCTATTCCTCTGCAGAGTCGCAGAATTGAAAACAAAACTGCAATCCTTAGGAGAGAAAGTGGAAGACCAAGTCTTGACCTCAATCATTTTGAGAGCTCTTCCTGACTCCTACCGAACATTGATAAACTCACTACAAGTTTCTGGATGAACAGTAAATTTTTTTGAGTTGGTAAACATGCTTCCAACAGAAGAAGCTAATCAACACCAAAGAGATGAGGCATCCAACAATGCTCTTTTCTCAAAAAGACAAGGTGGTAAGAAAAAGTGGAATCAACAGAAAGGTTCTTCTTCTAATAAAGAAAAAGGTAAAACCAAAGAGATTCTAAAGAAGAAGCAGTATTGTAAGATTTGTGACAAAGACACTCATGAAACCAAAAGATGTTGGTTTAAGAACAAATCGCCCAATGAACAAGGAACCAAAAAGGGCCAAGGCAAACCTAAGAACAAGAACAAACAACAAAAGGGACACATTGCAGCTAAAGATTATAGTTCAGATTCTGAGAGAGCACACAAAGTGCTCATGACACTGAAATCATGTCTATGGAAGCATAGGCGTACCGGGTGTGATGCAAACAAAAGCATACAAAACGCTAAGTCCTACGAATGAACAAAGAACTAAAGTGCATGAGAAGGGAAAGCGAACGAAATGAAACGAGATGTAAAGAAAAAGCAAAGGTGCAGCCTATTTTATTAATTTTTCTTGAGATCAGGTTACAATACGTCTCCCCCATTTTCAGGGGCTAGGAGCGTTCGATACAATTTTGTTACACCAACGGATGGTACGCTTCCCTTCGGGATCTTCCACGTGCCCACATTCGAAATGGGCGGGCCAAACATCGCCGCCGCTTGCATGAATGCATCCGTAGTTCCTTGCTGCCCCTCCGATGTTGAGATCCTACGTTCAGAGAAACAGCAAACGATTAATAGCACATGCGGATGGAGGGAAACATGCAATCCCCAAGGCCTCCGGTTAATGCATACATGAAATAATTAAAACAATGATCAAAACTTATCAGAATGAAATGAAATTTGAACAGAAGCATGTAAACATCATCAGGGACACACTGCAAAAAGAATAGTCGAGAAATCTGTTATAGATTTCTAATCGCTTCGGGGTGGGACGATTAGGACTGTCATAAAATGCCCGAAAGTGACCTCCCAAATGTCCCATCCAGAGGCCTCCAAAACACCTACAAACTTGGGGTTAGGCAAAATGGGGCATTTTGAGATGACCCAGAAGGTCGGATTTGGCTGATTCTTCCCCGATCGCCCTATATCCGAAGGCGCTCCCTGTATGTTAGTAAAAGCGTAAAACAATGAAAACACAGTCAAAACTTATCAGAATGGAATGAAATTTGAATGGCAGCATATATGAAACACATAAAACATGATGCAAAAGAAATAGTGAAGAAATCTACTATAGATTTCTAATCACTCCGGGGTGGGGCGATTAGGACTACAACAGTGCGGGGGCGCTCGGGGGCAGGACGCCCATCGTTTGGGGCTTGGTTTTGACACCAATCCACTTGGGATGGGTCCAAAACCTCCTAGGGGGTTGTGTCAGAAAATTGGGTGTGGGATTGTGGCCAATTGTTTGGGTTTTGGGTCCGGATTGCGCTCCTAATGTTCACCCGATAACCTCCCTTCCAAAAGAGAGATCAAGGATGTAGGAAGCACAATGAGGGTGAGGGTATAATTCGGCAACACTCCATTGCTCCAAATGCTCCTGCTCTATCCTTTTTTTGGGGTGAGAAGACTCACCATTTTATAGACCTGAGGGTCTCCTTTGAATGTGCATGCAGGGGCGCCACTTGGCCATCATGCCTTCCCAGGGGAGAGAAGATTCCTCCCTGATTAAGGGCTCCATGACTACCTCTTTGAGCTCAAAAATGCTCACTCGCACTCCCATGCATTGAAGGTGGAGTTGAGTGGCGGATCTGGGCTGCCATTTGTCAAGGTTTGACCTTTTTCCCATCAAACCTGCTATTCGCCCCACCCCTGGAGCGATTGCTGCTAATCGTCCCGGGGTGGGGCGAATAGCATTCTAATCGCCCCAGGGTGGAACGAGTAAGGAGCAGGGTGCTTGAAAGGTGCCAAATTGACCTCTGACCTTCCAAAACTACTTTGGGAGTGGTTAGGACCACTTTTTAACCTCTGGGGGCTGCCCTAGGGGCTATGTATGCCAATTCGGTCAGTGCTTGTCGTCACATAATCAGATTGGTGTTATTTTGGTGTCTACAGATGCCCCTTTTTGGGATGCGCTATGCGTGGCGCAGTGCTAAGCAAAAATAGATAACCAAAGCACTTAATGATTAGGGTTTCTTAGTAACCTAACCAAATTTTGATGCCCCAAGTATGGAAAGGGCACGCATTCTTGAATCCTTGCTTCTGACGAGCTAAGGAGCTTAACTCAAGTGTTAACCTTTTTCGGTGAGGTGTTACTTGATCTTGGACATTGTTCAGTCATGAATAGGCAAAGGGCGCAACCTTTTGTCTATGGGAACCTTGAGTTCATGATTCTAGAATGCCAAGTGTTTGATCAGCTTGTGATTATTGCTTGTTTGCTGCCCCAAGCAGGAGCGTGATTGTCTTTGTCAATGATTCTTTGAATGCATGCCATTTCCTTGATTGGGTGTGTATTTGTTGATTGGTGACTAAGTGTGACTACCCCCTCAAGCGACGAATCGATGAGGGAATGACCGACATGAGAAAAGCGATGAGTCGCTTGACCCAAGATGACTTTTGTAAGGGTGCCTTCAGTTGTTTTCCGTTGAATGCTTATGCAGTTTCCCAACAATCGGACCTATTTTTGGTGGGTTTTGACCCTTTTTGTGATGCCTTTTGGGGATGAAATTGTCAAAAATTCATCCTCCCGTGGAGCGGTCCGACTATGGTAGCCTTCTTAGGGAGTAGGATAGTGATAATTTGTGATCCCGACATCGGTTTTGTATGCCAAGAATCGTATGGCGCAAAGGCGCCTTTGTTCGGCAGTTTTATTGTTGTTTTTGGGTGGGTTTTGACCCTTTTTATGACGCCTTTTGGGGATGAAATTGTCGAAAATCCGTCCTCCCGTGGAGCGGTCCAGATATGGTAGCCTTCTTAGGGAGTAGGATAGTGATAATTTGTGACCCAAATTGGTTTGATGTCTATGAGCATCTTAGGAGCAGGAAGGAATGGAAGAGTGTGTTTTTGGGGGGGGTGGGAGGGATGGTAGCCTTCTTAGGGAGTAGGATAGTGATAATTTGTGACCCAATTTTTTATGCCAAGAATCGCGCGGCAAAGGTGCCTTTGTTCGGCATTTTATTGTTTTTTTGGTGCATTTGGGATGCATTTTGGTTTTTTTGATTTTCTTTTCTGTAATCGTCCTAGGGTGGGACGAATACTAGTTTTGTAATCGTCCTAGGGTGGGACGAGCGCTAACTAGAGTGCTCATCCCAGGGTGGAACGATTACAGGCCTAAGAGCCTATATAAGGGCCAAAACTAGGTTTTGGGCTCATTTGCAATTTTTTCTGGTGATTTGGAGTTGTGGGGAGGAGGAGTGCGAGTTTGTGTAGCGGAGCACTGCTGAATTTTCATGGACACCATGAGTGCAAGGACCGGATCCTCGAGTGGTGGAGCCAAGGCGAGACCGGTAGGTGCTCCTTCTCTTCCTTGTTATTTATTTGTTTTTATATTGAATTTTTAAAACACATATTTTATTATTGTTTTTTTGTCACATTAAGGTAAAAACCCTAAATGAATTTTGTGGTTTTATTTGTTTGTTTTTGTTCATCATTAAGGTTAAAAACCCTAGTTTGAATTTTTGTTGTTTTATTTTTTTTTTTTTTGTTCATTTAAATAAGATTAAAACCCTAGTTAATTTTTTTGTTTTTTTTTTTTTTTATACTAAGGTTAAAAACCCTAGTATTAAATTTTTTTGTAGTTTTTTTTGTTTAGACTAAGGTTAAAAACCCTAGTTTAAAATTTGTTTTTTGTTTTTTTTTTTGTGTACAATGTTGTATGTTTGTTTTGTTGTCATGTTTTAATGTTTTTGTTTTTTATTTTTTTGTCCACTAAGGTTAAAAAACCCTAGTATGATTTTGTTTGTTTTAATTATTTTTTGTTCTTGATTATACATTTAGTTGATTATCCTACTTTTCTATATTTTTACTTTTGTTTTTCTATACATTGTTTGTCGTCTATACAATTTTTTTTTGTTTTTGTTTAAATTAAGGTTGAAACCCTAATTTTTTTTTGTTGTTTTATTGTTTTGTGTACATTGTTGTACATTTTTTTGTTGTCATGTTTTAATGTTTTTGTGTTGTTTTTGTTTTTCAAGTTGTGAAGAGTCGATACCGTTAGCCGACGGTATTTTTTGATGCACGGGATGCACTGACTGTGGCGGATTAGGAGTGGCTTGATGCCCTTGGGCTCAAGCAAGTGACGCGGTTGGAGCCTGTGGTGGGGGATCGAGCATATCTGACTGCCTTGATCAATTTGTGGGATCCCCGCACCAACACATTTCATCTCCCAACAGGGGAGATGACAGTGACTCTGGAGGACGTGTATCAGATTCTACGGATTTCGATAGACGGGCTGCCCATTCGGACGACTCCTCGTGATCAATGGATGGCGGTGCTGACACGGTGCTTTGGGCATGCGACGAAGATGGGGGTGGATAGGGCGGTGGAGAGGGCAGAGGGGGACTGCCTGATTGGCGAGATTCTAGTGCGGTGGTGGTTTGAGAAGGGCATGTTGGGGGTGAGGCATGCGTTGCTCATGACCCTCATCTCCAACATGTTGCTTCCCGACTCCTCAGGTGTGAGGTTCCCTTGGAACCTGCTTGAGGTAGTGTTCAGACTGGTGGAGTGCCCGACAACAGTGCCACTGATTATGAGGTGGGGTCAGACGCTACTGGCATAGCTGTATGATGAGCTGTACGAGGTCCGCTGTCGGAGGTGGAAGGGGATTGGGTGCAGCTACCTGTTGTAGTGTTGGGGGTGGCAGCACATAGCTGTGGAGCGACCGTAGGGGTTGCCTTGGACCACTCGGGGGGAGATGGTGGATAGGGAGATTGGGTATGTTGCTCTATGGCGGAGGTCAGAGGAGTAGGGGCAGAGTCGATGGTGGGCAGGTGCCGTAGGGCACTATACTGATGCCTTCTCTCATCTTGCTCCAGGGGAGGTGTTCTAGCAGCCATACTGGGACTGTCCAGCCTGGCTTGAGGCTGGGGAGTGGCTTCGACGGGTGCGCAGGGGGAGGTGGTTGATCGGGCGGCATGGGACCGAGCAGGAGTACTTCTCGTACATCCGAGTGACTCGACAGTTTGGGGTGCGCTAGGGATTTCCTGGTGAGCCCTTGATCTATCGATGTCGGGGCGATGAGAGGACTCTAGCCTGGCCGATCATTGAGCCACTGGGCGAGGAGTCTGATGCAGTTATTGATGTCCCCGATGTGGACAATGTCGGGGTGACTACAGAGTATGACCAGTGGTGGATGATGCTGCGATGGCGGGGTGAGGGGCCTCTAGGAGGTCCGGATGTAGCAACAATAGGTGGTGGGGTTGCGGAGGCACCGAGGGAGGGTTGGGGGCTCCGCGCGATGATGCGGATATGGTGGAGGTAGATGACTTCATTGGGGATGATTTAGGGGTTCCGGAGTAGCCGGATACACAGGATGTCCTGGAGCAGTGGGTGTCGAAGCAGCATGCCATCCCGGAGATGCCCATGCCTCAGGCAGTCCCAAGGGATATGGAGGCTAGGTTTCATGCTGAGATAGCACGATTGGAGGACCTACTACGGAGACGGGATGAGGAGCACAGTGTCGAGAGGGATCACCTACGGGCTCAGTTGGTGCAACGGGATGAAGCATTGGCTGCATACCACCGATGGGATGTGGAGTGGGGTCGATTTTGGGTGGAGTTGGAGGCCGAGATTATCCGCCTTGGTGGACAGTTACCTGAGCTCACTAGAGGTGGATCTTCACGTCGTACGAGAGATAGTGAGACTGAGCAGTTAGCATCCTCTTATCATAGGTGGGTGGGTGAGGGTAGCGCTAGTGGGCATGATGCGGGGGCTGGCAACAGCTGCCCTGAGAGGTCCCATAGGACCCACACCACTAGGGGTAGTTCCAGTCGCACCGATCCTACGTGATCATGGTGGTCGACTCCCTAGGCTTGGGGTTTTTGAGTTTTTGATTTTTTTGTGAGGTCAGAGGACCGACTTATTGTAGCTTGCGGGCATTTTTGGTGATATATATATACATGACTTGCTTTTTTATTATACACTTGTCATGATTTATTTGTTACTTTTATGCACATTTATTTACGTTGATGTATGCATATGTTATTATGAATGCGAATGTTTCTAATTATATGATGTATGCATATGGAATGGATGAAATGATTTGTTGATAACTTGGTGGTGGCACCATAGACTGTACAGGATTTACTGGCTTTCTGTACTATGTGATTGCTTTGTGGAATGACTTTGCATGTGTAATATATATTTTTTTTTTGTATTTTTTGATGGTGATGTAAGTAATGGAATGTACAACAGGTGTTCTAGAATGTAGTTAAGGTTTTTCTGAGACTCAGATGTTTTAACTAACTAACCAAGACTCGTACATTTATCTCACAAGACTTTTGAACAAGGTACGAATCAGACTTGAGTTTGACCAAGTTATTTCACATCCCTGTGTGTGCGATTGAATTTGTTTATGTGGTAGTTGTCAGGATACCGCCAGTGCCAGATAGGCTGTCAACCAAACCTGTACTGAGGATCACCTAATTAGCTCCACTAACTCCTTTGTTGTATTTAGTAAGATTAATCCATGGGGCAATCTAGGATACCATAAGCTAGCTCATCCACATGCAAACATTGGTCTACTCACCGCACATAGTCTAATGTGATAGACATATCGTCATGCGTGGAGGTTTACCGCCATTGACCAGGTAGGCTATCCACCAAACCCGTAATGAGGATCACCTAAATGGTTTTTTGAATGCTGAGAATTCTAGGGATTCAAGCTCAGGCGTCTTTCGGTTGCTCAACTTGTTGGGATACTTGCTCTCATACATAGTGATGAAAATCACTATTTATTTTTCTCTTTTGTTTTTTTTCTTGAGCAAGGGGTTTGAGTAGTGGTGATAACCACTGTTATTATTTTTATTGTTGCCTTTTGAAGATTTTTGATTTTGCATTTGGATTTCAAAGTTGAGCTCGTAGGTTTTTGGCTTGTGAATGGCATTGATCCTTTTGGCCTTGGGGATGACTACCCATCCTGTTCAGGGACGTGTAGTACGAATCCTTACGACTTTGGGAATCAAAAGGTGGTTGGGAAGTTTACTTTGGAATGGCATTGATCCTTTTAGGCCTTGGGGATGACTACCCATCCTTCTCAAGGGCGTGTAGTACGAATCCTTACGACTTTGGGGACCAAAGGTGTTTGGGGTTTTTGATAGTGGACTTTTGGGATTTTTTCTTGTGAATGGCATTGATCCTTTTAGGCCTTGGGGATGACTACCCATCCTTCTCAGGGACGTGTAGTACGAATCCTTATGACTTTGGGGACCAAAGGTGTTTGGAATTTTTGATAGTGGTGAAAACCACTATTTATTATGGGGAATTGGATGGGGAAGAGCTTGTCCTTTTGTCAATTCTCAGCATTCTTGAACCATTCGCACAGGGGGATGAGTAGGATAACCTTTCACCTATGGTACCCTAGATTGCTTTGTAGGTTTCATCTTTCGTTCACACAACTTGGGAATTTTTATGTGTTTTAAGCTTGTGTTGGGATGCGATGTAACAAGGTGTGATCCAAGTAAAACTCTACCTTTGTAAAAATCGGTCTGACTTTGTACAACATTTGACTAGAAATCTAAAGATAGCTGAATGATGAAAAACCCTAAAGACATTAGCAGACAACTGACTATGATATGGTGAAAATGTGAAGGGTGTTATTTTTGATGGATCTTTTTACAAAATGGACTAAATGTGGAAAATGATGGAATTGCCGAGTAATTACAGTCTATGGTGCATTTGACATGTATGACCAACAAATATGCAATGTATGTATGTGATGCCTAATCTTTTTTTTTTTTTTAAGAATATGCATGAAAGTGAGATGCAATTTTTTTTGTTATTTTTTTATTATCTTTTGTTTTTGTTTGTTTTTGAATATTTGTTTTTGACCAAGCGATTGTGGGAACCCTTGGAGCTTTTGGTTTGACCAAAGGGTTTATGGATACCTTTGGGGCGTTTTAGGTTGACCAAGCGATTGTGGGAATCCTTGGAGCTTTTGGTTTGACCAAAGGGATTTATAGATACCTTTGGGGCGTTTTAGGTTGACCAAGATTGTGGAATCCTTGAGCTTTTTTTGACCAAAGGGATTATAGGATACCTTTGGGGCATTTTAGGTTGACCAAGCGATTGTGAGAATCCTTGGAGCTTTTGGTTTGACCAAAGGGATTATAGATACCTTTGGGGCATTTTAGGTTGACCAAGTGATTATGGGAATCCTTGGAGCTTTTGGTTTGACCAAAGGGATTATAGATACCTTTGGGGCATTTTAGGGTTGACCAAGTGATTATGGAATCCTTGGAGCTTTTGGTTGAAAGGGGGGAATCCTTGAGCTTTTGGTTTGACCAAAGGGATTATAGATACCTTTGGGGCATTTTTAGGGTTGACCAAGCGATTGTGGGGATCCTTGGAGCTTTTGGTTTGACCAAAGGGATTATGGATACCTTTGGGGCATTTTAGGTTGACCAAGCGATTGTGGGAATCCTTGGAGCTTTTGGGGTGGGCTATGGCTCTTTTAAATGTGGAATGGCCTCAAATGACTGATGTTCAAGGGTTCTAGTTCCTTGATTCCTTCAAGAGAGGCAAGCTGGTATGTTCCAGGTCCTATTTTACTATCAATTACATAAGGACCTAACTAGTTTGCCGTGAACTTGTCCCTTAAATGGGGCGGCAAGTTAGAATTTTGTTGGTTCTCTTTTAAGACCAAGTCACCAACCTGAAAGTCCCTCAGGTGAACTTTCATGTTGTATGCTTTCTTAAGTCGCTCTTGATAGATACGTAAATGCTCGAGAGCATTGATGCATCGTTCATCGAGCAACGTAAGCTGGTCTAACCGGGCTTGTCGTGCAGTGTCATCATCGATGAACTCTTGCATTGATATGCGCAGGGAAGGTATTTCCAACTCGAGAGGCATGACTGCCTCGGAGCCATACACCAACAAAAATGGAGTTGCCCTAGTGGGCATCCGAATGCTAGTGCGATAAGCCCAAAGAGCAAGTGGTATTTGAATGTGCCAATCCTTATGACTATTTGTGACCATATTTTTAAGGATGGCAACTAGCATTTTGTTTGACGCCTCTGCTTGCCCATTTGCCTACGGATAATAGGGTGTTGAAAAACTGTGCTGAATTTTGTACTTTGTTGTCAAAGCACGCACGTCTTTGTTCTTAAATGACGTCCCATTATCCGAGATGATCTTGGATGGAATACCAAAATGACATATGATGTTATGTAAAATAAACTCCGCAATGCGGGGCCCAGTCGTAGAGGTAAGCGGAATTGCTTCCACCCACTTGGTGAAGTACTCTGTGGCCATTATGATGAACGTGTGATGGCCTGACGACGCAGGGGAGATCTTTTCGATTAGATCTAAGCCCCACTACAAAAATGGCCAAGCCGATTGGATCGGCTGCAAGGCCTGAGAAGGTACGTGTGTCAAGTTAGCATGGTGTTGACACTTTGCACACTTCCTCACATACGCGCAACAATCTCGCTCTAAAGATGGCCAATAATAGCCCATGCGAAGAATGCGCTTTGCGATGGCCATACCGCTGAAGTGGCCACCACACGTACCATCGTGCGCTTGGGTGATCACCCAAGTGGACTCCTATTGGTCCAAGCAATGGAGGAGGATCCCTTCGTAGCTTCGACGGTACAAAATGTCTCCTAGCAAGACATGTTTTGCCACTTTCTGTTTGAATGATCTTTTCGTGGCATGCGACAATCCAAGTGGGAGGCTACCTAACTTGAGATAGTCTCTTATGGGTGTGTACCAATCCTGCTGATCAGAAACCTCGATGGTATGAACTGCCAATCCCTCTTGAAGCTCATCCCTAGCAAAAGCTGAGCGGGAAAGAACTTGTAAGAATAGCGTTGTGTTGCTATTAAGAGGGGTTGGGGAGAACAAGGACCCCTAGTTGGCGTGATTCAGACTATCATGGATTCGAGAGAACTTATCCTGAGATGGTTCAATCTGGATCAGGTGGATTCCTGGCGTTAGGTCAGAGCTTGCACGCTCCATCATGGATTGCGATAATGTTTTGACTTGAATGGTTGTCATCTCACCGGAAGGGTCTTGCGGGATTAGTGACCCCAAGGAGGCCATAGTGTCCGCAAAATGATTCGATGATCGAGGGAGTGCCTCGATGTCGTACCATTCAAGCTTTGCCAGGAATTTATCCACAAGGGCTTTGTAGGCCTGCAGAACTGGGCATTTGCATTGGAATACCCCTTTCACTTGGTTGACAATTAACAACGAATCACCAAAGATGTTCAAGCATTTGATGTTCATGGTGATGGTTGTCTGAAGACCTATGAGCAAGGCTTCGTATTCGGCATTGTTATTGGTGCACGGGAAATCAAGTTTAAATGATAGAGGCATTGGAGCCCCTTGCGATGTGAAGAATACGATTCCCATGCCACCCCCTTGCTCACATTTAGAACCATCAAAAAATAGGGTTATGTCGGCCTGTGACTCAGGCTCATCAGAATCTGGCGATTCTAAGACATGGAAGACCCCATCATCGGGTAGCTCTACGGTCAGAGGCTGATCATCTTCGAGAGGAGCCTCTGCTAGTTGATCGGTGATGACTTGACCTTTGATGGACTTCTATCCAATGAATTCGATGTCAAACTCCATCAACAACATGATCCATTTCGTCGTGCGGCTACTATGATAAGTATGACTCATCATGTACCGCAATGGATTCTCCTTAGACACAACATACATCGTATTGCTCAGCATGTAATGGCGTAGCTTTTTGGTGGCAAATACCACTGCTAAGCATAGCTTCTCGACGTATGCATAGTTAAGTTCATAACTGACCAGGGTGCGGCTAAGATAATAATTAGCCTGTTCTTTATGTAGTTCATTTTTCTGGGCTAGCATGGCGCCCAGTGCCACCTCAATAGCTGAGATGTATAAGTAGAATGGCACTCCTGGTCTAGGTGGTGCCAATACTGGCGATGAAGCCAAGTATTGTTTAATGTCATCGAAGGCTGACTGGCACTCGTCATCCCAGTGAAATGCTACCCCTTTGTGTAATAATTTATTCATGGGTCGACACTTGTCAGATAGCTGCGCTATGAAGCGCTTGATCGACGCGACCTTACCCTGCAAGCTTCTGAGCTGCTTGATGGTGGTTGGGGGAAGCATTTCAAGGATTGCCTTGACTTTATTTGGATCTACCTCGATGCCTCATTTTGAGACTATGAAACCCAAGAGTTTTCTAGATGTGACGCCAAATACGCACTTCTTGGGGTTTAGCCTAACTTTGTGTTCGATGAGGCGATCGAGGATCTTGCTCAAGTCATCGAGATGATCTGGGCGCAAAAGAGATTTGGCCAACAAATCATCCATATAATCTTCCAAAGTTTTATGCATGTGATCATGGAAGATGTATGTCATAGCGCGTTGGTAGGTGGCGCCAGCATTTTTAAGGCCAAAGGGCATGACCTTATAACAAAATGTCCCCCAAGGCATTGTGAACGCCGTTTTGAGTTGATCATCGAGATTGATACGAATCTGGTTGTATCCCAAGAAACCATCCATGAGGGAAAGCATTTCGTGGCTTGTTGTAGCATCTACCAATGCATCGATGCTAGGCAAGGGGAAATCATCCTTGGGACTCGCTTTGTTTAGATCTCAAAAATTGGTGCATATGCGAATCCTCCCATCCGGCTTCTTGATGGGTACCATGTTGGACAACCATGGTGGGTAATCCACGCAGATGACAAACTGTGCATCCAACAACTTTTGTAGCTCATCTTTGACCATTAAGGCTACTATTGGGTGCATCTTACATAGTTTTTGCTTGACTGGCTTGACTGTCGGATCAAGCGTTAGATTATGCATGACTAGCTATGGGTCTAGCCCCGACATGTCTTTGTAGGACCATGCAAAAACCTCCTTCTTCTCTTTGAGAAGGGCAATGTAATCGGCTTGCTCTTCGGGGGATAGACTTACCCCTAGCTTGATGATTTGCGGATTCATTGGATCAGAGCCGATGTCTACGTCAATCGTCTCTTTGACTAACATGTGGGACCCGTCCTCCAACTGGTGTGGAGTTGGGATCAGGTGGATATCATTTGCTGAATTTAGATCTACGTTTGGAACATCGGGTTCCTCTTCAGCATGGAAGATATCCTGAGTTGGTCCTGGGGTGAAATGAAGCATCTCACCGCAAGGCCAGTACTTTGATGGGGATGGTGGTGAGTTAGCGCGATCCCAGTCTATGGCATCTAGGTTTAGATACAATGGTCATGCTGGATCGGCTGGATTGCGGATGGGGGCGGTTAAGTCAATGGAGATCATGTTGATGAAGTGAATTTGGTCTCCATTACCGTGCGGGTGGTGACTCGGACATCCTTGGTGATCTTTGTGCTCCGGATCTGGCTCTGTGGGTATTGGCACAAATGGATCGGCCCTATGTGTAGATAAAAGGATAAGGTCTACCCTTGGCACCGATGGCTCTATAGGGTCTCCGGGCGGAGGGTGCTCTCTGTATGCCTGAAGTGGCGGATGCAGCACTTGGTCCAACTATGCTTGGTTCAGATGCCACCTATGCCTTGGCCCCATGTTTAGCTATTCAAACATGTCATCAATGTCCATGGGGTATTGCTGCTACCGCATATGGTTGAGATATGCCATCTCAGTCTCATCTTCATAATCGCTATCGGAGATCCATAGGCCTTCATTGGCTTCGACAACTATTTGTGGCATGTGAGGCTCGTTCTGCTCGAGCAAGTTAATTTGGTCCCATCGGGGTTGTTTCGCTCTCTATGGGAGGACCTGATTCTCTTGAGGTGGCAATTGCTCGATTTGAGCATTCAAGGGGAACATCGCCATGAAGTTCTCCTGATAGTCATCTATGGGTGTCACTTGCGAGTGATTGCTATCGGACTCGAAAGGGTCCCAAGGTGCTACCTCATACTCTGACTCATCTTCTGAAGATCCTTCTTGACCTTGTCTATATCCCTCTTGGAGGCAAGTTCTTGAACTTTCCCCTTTCTCGATCGAAGGGGAGGGGTTGTTGAGGCCCACAAGGTTGGTTGTTAACAATGGGAGATAATCCCCCAATGTGTATGTTGTGTTAGGATTGGCATATGGATCTTGTGCCAACCCATCCTTGTTGCCTAGCCCTAGGCCTTGCATGTTTTCTACCAAGATGTCAAGGGGCAGAGGGTGGTTGAACCCTACTCCTGATTTGTCGTATGGCATCTGATATCTTGGTTGACAAAGAACGCGCACTCCTTGTTCATATCTGCCCAACCCATATCCATGCCAATTACATTGGCCAAGGTATTTCAAAGCGAAGTTCGGGTTGGATAGATAGTTGACATTCTCAGCAAAGGGCTCTTCGTCCTCTTCCTCTTGCAGGTAAGGTTCAATGCCATTGTCGAGGCCCCCATATACAAAATTTGTCTGATTTGGTGGGTAGCCTAAAGGGACAATAGTGTCGATGGGGAGGCGAGGTCTCCCCATGTCCTGCATGGACTCAAGCGTGGGTGTTGCCACAATGTTCCGCACTAGGTACTCCCCCAGGCCCGTATTGGCCATCTCAACGGTGATCATTGGCGGTTGAGGGGGAGGGAATGGGAGTTCTTCCTGGGTCCACTCCATGTTGGGTGAACCAGGCGTCTCGACTTCCATTCGACTGGGCACCTCTTCGATAGAGATGGTTGAGACCAATGGTGGTATCTCTTCCAGGGGCTTCTTCCCGTTGTCCTTCGATGTGGCCACCGTAGGTGGTGTCATTGGTGAAGGACCAGACGATGAAGATGGGCCCGATTGGTGATTTGATGGACTTAACAGCGGGGATGTATGCGAAATCGGACCCTGTTTGGATGGGTTCAACTGAAAGTCCAAATGTGTCGATGGGAGGGTCGATTGTGGCATCAATTGCACCGCATTGCAATACTTGAAGGGCTCTAAGTCTGTCGGGACTACATGCACTTGCCCTTCGTATGTGTACTTTAGGCATTGATGGGCTATCGAAGGGACACACTTCATGTCCCTGATCCAAGGCCGGCCCAACAAGATGTTGTAGGCCATCTCACCTTCCAGGATGTGGCACAACGTAGGAATAGTCTTTTGTCCCACTTGGATGGGCAGGACAATTGTGCCAACCGTCGAGCATATCGCGTCATTGAATGCTCGGAGAGTATAGGTGGAGGCCACAATGTGAGATGTTGGCAACTTGAGGTGTTTCAATGCCATTGTTGTGATTATATTGTTGGACGAGCCAGTGTCCACCAACACCCTCTTAAATGGAATCCCGTTGACCCATGCAATGACGTGCAGGGGTGGATCCGCCATATCACCAGTCACCGATTTTAGTTCATCTTCTCTAAAGGTGATGACTGGTTCTGTACATCATTTTACATGTCCCACAAAGTTGTTGAAAGAGTTTGCTTCATGGGGCTGTAGCTCGATGGCTTTGAGTATCTCCATTAGAGCCTCCCGATGGGGCGGTGATTGTTGGATGAGCTCATAGATGGAGAGCCTAGCCGACGTGGTCCTTAAACTTTGGGTAAGTTTAGTCCGAATCGTGGCCACTGGTCTAGGTGGAGGAGGTTGCGTAGGGTGTTGTTGAGGTTGTGACGTTGATGGAACCTCTCCTGTAGCTACAGCAGGGGCAGCTGTGCTTGGGTACCTCTTGTTCCGTGTCACTATGCTTATCATCCCTACATACCCCTGCATGGGGTAGTTTTGTGTCACCTCATTGACTTGTAGAGTCTTTTCCTATGCATCATGGGCAGGCAGGGGGTCTTTGAAGACCTCCATCTGTTGGTTGCTTGGTGCTACGGGATTATCCACCGCTAGCATTTTGTTGTCTATTAGGTCTTGCACTAAGCTTTTGAACTTCCAACATGCGTAAAGGTCATGTCCTTTCTGTCGATGAAATCTACAATATAGGTCTTCCCTATAGCCCTTGGGTTTTGGCACGTTGGGGTCTACGGGTCGACTTTCTGGCAGGTTTATCAAGTTTGCCATGGACAAGCGGTCAAACAAGGAGTCTTTAGACTCTGTGAAGGGTGTGAATTGTCGCCTAGGGCGACGCTGCTGATTTTGCTCTTGCCTATGATTTTCCTTCTCATAGCTGTCAAGAGGGACTGCCTGATAATTAGCCTTTGGGGGCTGTGTCGTCTGTGTAGGCTTTGGTATGTTTATGGCAACCTGATTGACCGCAACGGGTTTCGGTTGCGTGGACCCAGTTTTGGCATTTTTGGGCCACTCTTTCTTGCATGGCTTGGCAATCTCGCCATCCTGTATCTTGATCTCCTCAATGATTCTGGCTTGCGCTAGGGCTTCCTCGAGAGTGGCATATTGTTGTAGCTACAATAGCACGGAGATCGACCTTAGGCAACTCTTTGAGAACATTTGGGTCAGGTCGGCCATGGGAGGGAGGTAAGGTAGCCTTGAAAGCAATGTCCTCCACCGATTTCCATAAGCCACCATGGTCTCCTCCTCATACTACCTGAGGCTAGCTAGGTCGCTTAATGATGCCTTCTTCTTGGTGTTGAAGGTGAAACATTCGAGGAACGCGTCCACTAGCTGGTCTAGGTTGTTGATGCTATGCTTCGACAACTGGGTAAACCAATCCGAGGTAGGGCCTACGAACGTGGTTATAAATGTTCTTAGAAGCAAAGCATCATTGTCCTGAATGCCAAAGCATTGACTCAAGAATCTTGTCACATGCTCTTGGGCATCTTCATCCCCTCTAAAAATTGCCAATTGAGGCATTTTGAAGTGTTCAGGGTATGGGGGTGCCGACACTGAAGGATGCATAGGGTGATTACGGAGCTGGCATAAAGTGGGCTTTTGGGGCCCAAAAGTCTTGGTCTCCATAGACTCTAAGTGCTCTAGCAATGCTTTGTATGCATCGGAAGATTTGATCTCTTCCTCCTTGGTTTGTTCCCATTGTGAATTACGGGGAACTTGAGGCCTATGGAGGGGTAGCCGGATAGCGCCCCCCTGCCTTGGTAGGGCATTTCAGCCCGCTCTTCTTCTTGCTCGAATTCCTCATAGGCTTCTTGAGGAGTTCTTGGGCGTGACCTATAAACATGGGTGGGTGCCCGAGGAGGGTGCCCATCATTGGCTCTAGGGGTGGCCTCCCGCTCAGGTCTAGGAGGTCTTGGAGGTAACGCTTGATAAGGTCATGGAGACCTGTCTCGCACCAAGGGGTTGTGCCTCTCATAAAGCTCTGTCTTATGTGTGCGAGGGGTTGGAATCCTCTCATGCATAGTGTTCTGGAGCAACTCATCTGTCTGACGTTGAATGCGCTCTTTGCTAAGACGATACAGGTGCTCTAACTATTGTTGATCTTGCTCAAGCTGCATGATTTGCGCTTGGCGGGCGGTATGTTTGGCAAATGCCAAGTCGATTTGTTCCACTGTCTTAGGTCTAGGAGGCCTAGATGCCTCCCCTACATATCTATCTCGGTCATAGTGATCCGAGATCTCTATAGGTCACTTCCCTCTATCGAGGTTAGCAACATTCACCCGAGGCTCTGGCCTCAGTAGGTGATCCTGATAAATAGCAAGTGCGGAGGTGCATTGCTCCCACGCTGTGTATTCTCTTGAGGAATATAGTGGTTTTCCTCATGCTCCCTTTCATATATGTGAAAGGGGCGGGCAGAGTTGGCTCGCCCTGTCTGAAGAGCCTTGCGCTCTGGATTTGGCCTATTGTTTTTGACAGTAATGAGGGGTAGAGGAGGGATGATATAATCATGTGGCCCCTCCTTATGGACCCTATGTTGTTCTAGCGCTTCATCACATGGTGGCCACTCATAATGAGTGTCTAAGGGGGCCTTCCTATGTATGTACTCCTCCTGAAAGGGTCTGTGTTGAATGGGAGTGCCCCTCGAAGGGGTGCCTCTATAGTCCTATTCCATCATGGTATGATGTGGACTATTTTGTGGGTCAAGCCGCCAAGGTGGTATGACCAAGTCCTTGGAGCTATAACGGAGGTGACTTGTGCCTCCTTGTACACTTTTTGCAGCTTCTGCCCGTGATTGGGCTTGGCTACGGGTGTACACCATGGTGGTGGTTCTCTAAAAGATATGTAGATTTTTATCTTCTTTTATGATTTTTTTTATGCTACACTAAACAAAAAGGACCACACAATCAAAGAAATGATTATCTCATTTATAGATTAAAGGTGTGCCCTAAATCTGGTTTAGTGTGTTTTGATTTTTGTTGTGCAAAACCTTGTAACAAAAATTTTGTTGTACATGCAATATGAGGGCTCTTATGTCTCCCAAAATGGTCGCCCCTTCAATATACCATTGCCAGGCCATTATACCGAACCTCTCAATATACCCGCCCTTACGTGAGGGAAACTATTGGTACGCGAGAGCAGAACAGTACATGGAACATAGGCGGTACGAAAGGGGAATCACTCTATTTTTGACACCTACCATAGAAGACTTATCCTCATGCACTGGGAATCACCCCAACTACACTTGGTCAGCTTTCATCAGGATTTACGTCTAGCAACAGTCACGATCGGGGTTATGTATGCAAAATTCAAGCCAAGGTGGTGATGAAATCCACCGTTGGTCTTGATCAAGTGTTGGGGTTTTACGACCAACTCCTTGATGTTTATATTATCACGTGGTGTGTGTGGTTCTTTTTACTTGCACAAAGAAAGAAAACATGTAGTAAAATTTTCCATGCAAGCAAAGAAAATAGAAAAATCATAGAAACAGAGACAAAAAATTACAGAGAATGCTCAGAAAACCTACCTCTTCTCTGCCCACACCAGATGCCCCTGAGTTTCTGCTCAAAAACTGCATAGAGAGCTAATCATCCCGGGGTGGGATGAATAGCAGATCTATATTCATCATAGGGTGGGACGAATGCCTATTCGTCCCTGGGTGGCATGAATTCCAGCTCTGTATTCGTCACAGGGTGGCACGAGCAGCAATCCAACGCTTGAAGGATTAACACCTGCAAGCAAAAACACAAAATTTTGATCAAAAACTTGATCCCAAAATTAGGGGATAGAGTCCCACCATGATCGCCACTGAAAGCACTTGGATACGGAAGCAAAGGCGTACCGGGTGCGATGCAAACAAAAGCATACGAAACGCTAAGTCCTACGAATGAACAAAGAACTAAAGTGCATGAGAAGGGAAAGCGAACGAAATGAAACGAGATGTAAAGCAAAAGCAAAGTGCAGCCTCTTTTATTAATTTTTCTTGAGATCAAGTTACAATACGTCTCCCCCATTTTCAGGGGCTAGGAGCGTTCGATACAATTGTTACACCAACGGATGATACGCTTCCCTTCGGGATCTTTCGCGTGCCCACATTTGAAATGGGTGGGCCAAACGTCACCGCCGCTTGCATGAATGCATCCATAGTTCCTTGCTGCCCCTCCGGTGTCGAGATCCTACGTTCAGAGAAACAGCAAACGATTAATAGCACATGCGGATGGAGGGAAACATGCAATCCCCAAGGCCTCCGGTTAATGCATACATGAAATAATTAAAATAGTGATCAAAACATATCAGAATAATATGAAACTTGAAAAGAAGCATGTAAACATCATCATGAACACACTGCAAAAAGAACAGTCAAGAAATATACTATAGATTTCTAATCGCTCCGGGGTGGGACGATTAGGACTGTCATAAAATGCCCGAAAGTGACCTCCCAAATGTCCCATCCAGAGGCCTCCAAAACACCTAAAAACTTGGGGTTAGGAAAAATGGGGCATTTTGAGATGACCCAGAAGGTCGGATTTGGATGATTCTACCCCGATCACCCTGTATCCGAAGGCGCTCCCTGTATGTTAGTGAAAGCGTAAAACAATGAAAACACAGTCAAAACTTATCAGAATGGCATGAAATTTGAATGGAAGCATATAGGAATGACATAAAACAAGATGCAAAAGAAATAGTGAAGAAATATGCTATAGATTTCTAATCGCTCCGGGGTGGGGCGATTAGGACTACAACAGTGCGGGGGCGCCCGGGGGCAGGACGCCCACCGTTTGGGGCTTGGTTTTGACACCAATCCACTTGGGATGGGTCCAAAACCTCCTAGGGGGTTGTGTCGGAAAATTGGGTGTGGGATTGTGGCCAATTTTTTGGGTTTTGGGTCCGGATTGCGCTCCTAATGTTCACCCGATAACCTCCCTTCCAAAAGAGAGATCAAGGATGTAGGAAGCACAATGAGGGTGAGGGTATAATTCGACAGCACTCCATTGCTCCAAATGCTCCTACTCTATCCTTTTTTTGGGGTGAGAAGACTCACCATTTTATAGACCTGAAGGTCTGCTTTGAATGTGCATGCAGGGGCGCCACTTGGCCATCATGCCTTGTCAGGGGAGAGAAGATTCCTCCCTGATTAAGGGCTCCATGATTGCCTCTATGACTGCCTCTTTGAGCTTAAAAATGCTCACTCGCACTCCCATGCATTGAAGGTGGAGTTGAGTGGCGGATCTGGGCTGCCATTTGTCAAGGTTTGACCTTTTTCCCGTCAAACATGCTATTCGCCCCACCCTGGAGCGATTGCCGCTAATCATCCCGGGGTGGGGCGAATAGCATTCTAATCACCCCAGGGTGGAACGAGTAAGGAGCAGGGTGCTTGAAAGGTGCCAAATTGACCTCTGACCTTCCAAAACTACTTTGGGAGTGGTTAGGACCACTGTTTAACCTCTAGGGGCTGCCCTAGGGGCTATGTATGCCAATTCGGTCAGTGCTTGTAGCCACATGATCAGATTGGTGCTGTTTTGGTGTCTATAGACACATACAAATTCCTCCCACAAGGACTCTATGTGGTACATAGATTCAAGCGCTAGTAAACATATGATTGGAGATAAATATTGATTTGCAACATTTGAGGCTTGAGAAGGTAGACCAATCACCATTGCTGATGATCAGACCTATCGAGTTCAAGGAGAAGGAAGTGTTTCTATCTCACTTCCAGATGGAGAATGTAATATTCAAAAAGTTCTTTATGTACCAGGATTGAAAAATAATCTCTTGTCAGTTCCACAAATCCTGGACAATAACATGAATGCCAATTTTACAGTGGACAAAGAAAAGAAACGTTGCTTTATCACTAAGAAGGAAAAATAGATAGCAACAGTTTCATACAAACATGGTTTGTTTGTCTTAGATGTCATTACCTCTACCCATACTACAATGGCAGTAACCACAAAGGAGGCCACTTCTCTTTGGCATAAGATATTTGGGCATTTGAGTTCAAGATATTTACTAGAGTTGAGTAAATATTAAATGGTGAAAGGACTGCCTACTCTTTCATCTACTTTTCCAGTGTGCTCTGATTTCTTGTCAAGAAAGCGACATAGAGTACCTTTTGAACCTATCTATTTTTGAGCTAAGGTACCTTTGGAGTTGGTTCACTCATATTTGTGTGGTCCCATGTCTACAAGTTGTGGAGGAAAATGGTATTTTCAATTGTTTGTCGAGGATCACTCACAAAAAATGTGGGTCTTCTTCTTGCAGTTGAAGTCTAAAGCATTTTCCTATTTTCAACAGTTCAAAACTCTTGTTGAGAAGGAATCAAGATGCTTTATTAATACACTTCATTCATATCGATGGGGGGAATACACATCAAAATAATTTTTCTCATTTTTACAAACACATGGGATAAAGAGACAGTTAACAACAGCCTACACTCCTCAATCCAATGGGGTTACTGAGAGAAGAAATCGGTCCATAATGGAAATGGTTCGATGTATGCTTAAGGGGGCCAACCTTGAGCAAACTTACTAGGCTAAAGCTATTCAAACTATAGTATATCTTCTAAATAGAGCTCCCACAAGGGCTCTTGAAGGTATGACTCCTCAGGAATCATGGAGTGGTAGGAAACCCTCCATAACTCATCTAAGGGTATTTGGGTGTAAGGCATTTATGCATATACCTAAGGAGAAAATAAATAAATTAGATGAGAAGTCCCTACCTTGTATATTTCTTGGATATGATGAATTTTCAAAAGGCTATCGGTTGATAGAACTATTTACCAAGAAGATACATGTAAGTAGAGATGTAGTTTTTGATGAAGCTTTCATACCCAACACTACATCAGTATACCTAGATGATGAGGAGGAACATCAACTTACTTATTCACAACAAAAAAGCCACCCAAATGGTATACAAACATAGTGAAAGATTCTAAACTCACTTCCCCACCTGATCTTACTCTTAATCATCCAAAGACAAGAAGCATGACACATAAAGAAAAGAATGAAGCATCCACTTCAGTTGATGATATTTGTGCAGATTTTCAAGATCTTTTTGTTGATAGAGAGTTACCAAGGGAAGATGAGATGGAAATAGATGAGGAGAGGATTTACTTATCAACATGTGATGAGAATGAACCTTCTATAGTTTATGAAGCACTTATACTACCTCATTGGAAGGTAGCTATGGATGCAGAATATAACTCCCTCATAAAGAATAAAACATGGAAGCTAGTGTATTTTCCTAAAGGAAAGAAACCCATAGGCTGCAAATGGGTTTACAAAGTAAAATATAATGCAGATGGCACAATAGATAAGCATAAAGCCCATCTTGTGGCAAAGGGCTATGCTCAAAAGGAAGGACTTGAATATGAGGAAACCTTTGCTCCTACAACAAGGATGACCACCATTCGAGTGCTTTGTACTATGGTAGCACAGTTCAGATGGAAATTACATCAGATGGATGTAAAAAGCGCCTTCCTTAATGGTAACTTAAAATAAGAAGTGTACATGACTCAACCTCCTGGATTTGTAGAGGTAGGCCATGAGCAACATGTTTGCAAATTGTTCAAATCATTATATGGGCTAAAACAAGCCCCAAGAGCATGGTACATAAAAATGGATAGTCACCTATTGTAGCATGGATTTAAGAGAATTCCATCTGACGTAAATCTCTATATCAAGAACACGGGTTCTGAGATAGTGATTCTTGTGTTATATGTAGATGATTTGATCATCATTGGCAATTCAGAGAACTTGATTAATGTCGTGAAAGATGACTTTAAAGAGTCATTTGATATGAAAAATTTAAGCATAGACTAAACCTTAGCAATGGTTAATTAATCTATTGATTATTTTGTGAACTTGCCTTTGGACCTATAGGTATGCCTTCCAAAGTGCAGGGGAGGACTTGGTATGAGGAGGGTTCACCAAATGAATATGACTATGATTTAAAAATAGGCCTGGAAGATAGTGTTTAACTACCCAGATCAATGGGTTGACATTGTTAAGAGCAAATACCTCAGGAAACGGTCATTGATGGATAATTCTCTCATGTCTGTTGGTTCTGCATTCTAGAACTCGGTGTGTCAAAACCGATCTATCATTAAAAGAGGTGGACGCTGGAATCTTGTAGATGGATCATGAATAAGATTATGGGAAGACTCATGGATTATAACTCAACCCTTGATTTAGGACCAGTATGTAAGTATTCTTAAACCTATCACCGATCTAATTTTTGGTCCCAAAGTTGAGAATTTCATCATTAATGTTGTGGTCCCCCGTTGGGTTGACATCCCTGTTAACCTGGATTCCCCTAAGATTCGCTTAGCTCGTATTCATGTAGCCGAGCATATTATAACTCACTTGATCCCAAGTACTAGGCCACTTGATACTCTCTTTTGGAAATTTAGCCAGTCTAGGAATTTCTCAGTTAAGACCGCATATATAGCTATGAATGAACCTAAAGATGATTGGTTTCCTTCCAATAGTATCTGGATCAAAAACCTTACTCCCAAAATTATCCATTTTTTGTTGGCAATAAAAAATAGACTCCTCACCACCAATAACTTGATAACCCATGGTATGATCCTGTTCAATAGATGTTACTTATGTAAATCTGCATGGGAGTCAGTTAATCATCTGTTTATAGAGTATCTCTTTTATGGCCTTATCCTGTCCATGATCCTGTCAAATGTTTCCATATCTTGGGTTGCTCCTTAGTCTATCAGTGATATTATTATCCAGTGGCCAAATCCCTTTAAGTCCACCAACCTAAAGTTTTGGTGGTCGATCATTCTTCCTCACTTTATGTGGTAAATTTGGTTGGAAAGGAATAATTGAGCTTTTCGATTTTTGTCCCTAGATCCGAAGTCGGTCTGTTTGAGAGCTGTGACTTTTGCCTTCAAAAATGCCAATATCATTTCTTTTGAGGATTGTCCTTCATAACCGTTTTATATTTAGGTAGCATGTTATGCTAACTTGTATTTTGAGGTTTTTGGTCATTCCCAGTTGATGTGGACAGACCCCTTATCTCTTGGATTCCTCCTCCCCCTCAGTGGTTCAAGTTAAATTTTTTTTGTGCATCAAAAGGCAACCTCGATGACATGAGTTTTGGAGGCATAATCAGGGATGACAGAGGTCGTCTCATCCTGGCTTATGTAGAAAAACTTGGAGTCCAATCTAACAATTTTGTAGAAGCTCAAGTAGATTTTTGAGGCATCCAAATGACTATCAAGCTTAATATCCAGTACCTGATAATCGAGGGAGACTAGTTAAACACTATAAATTATTTGAAAAATGTCTTGCATCCACCTTGGAACATGCATCCAATCATCAAAGAGTCCATTATCCAATTAAGGGTGATTAACAATAGGTGTATTCAACACATGTATAGGGAAGGCAATCGGGTGGCAGATACAATGACAAACTTTGGGTTAACTATCCAATCCCTAGTGACGTGGTAGGGAAACCTTCCCCAATGCATTGTTGATTCTTGTAGTGAACTTGTAGTTACTAATTTTGAATAGTGCCATGATGTCAAGGATCACTATGGCTCACAATGCAAGGCGAATTGTGGGACCTTACTACACTTATATGCCAAGGTGGCACATTGGCACTTGCAAAAGAAGGATAGGTTGTAGAACCTTACACTTTCAATTTCTACCCATGGGCAGTGTTGTAATAATCTAGGCTATTTTTTAGCTTATGGATCATGTGTTTGGCCCAATTTTAGCTTGTTTTGTAGGAAGTCGAACCTTCATGAGATCCTCTTTATAGCTTGTATTTAAGGTTTTGGGTCCCTTATAAAAAAGGTCTAAGATGGGTGATGGAAACAAGAGAATTTTTTTTATTTAGATGGATACTTGGTGTGATAAAATACATCAATCTAGATACAATTTTGAAACCATGGATGAGATTACTTCAAGAAAAAAATGGTTATAGGGTTTCAAACATTATGTACAAAAATTAGGAAGGAAGATACAAATTAAAAGAAATTTTATTTAGAAGTATATCAGACATTGTTCCTAGGAGGAATTTAAGTAGAAAGATAACTGTCATGGCTCAAATTTTACCATCCTAATATATATACACACATTTACCTATCTTACAAATGGGTTCGAGATCCCATACTCGGGATCACCACAAATTGTCCCAATCAACCTAAATCCTAACTAGGTTTACCTTGAGGCACACCCATCCCTACTCCCTACATAAATCCAGCTATACAAGAGTACTGGGTGTTCTATGCAATGGATCAAACTATCCTTCTCAGGGATCCAATGAGCTAGTATTGACCCTTCCTCTTCAATATTTTGAAGAGTGCACACCAACCTACACTCTACATAAGTCCATTAATGTAGGTGCTTTATGCATGCAAAGATTGTCTATCCATCTCATATCCATTTGAGTTAGACAATCCATGAATACCTCATTTCCCCACATTCCATCGTGGATTCATTAACATAGGCAGCCCCATTATCACTAAGTCATTAGAGATTATTCCTCCCCCCTTTATCTTATTCATATCATCTAGTTTCTATACACTAGGTGATCCCTTATGTTTCCATTGCATCCTTATGAGTAACCCAAATCATTGAAGCTAACCATTAGATAGTGATAACATCACCCCATGCCATAGGAAAACATTAACGATGAGTTCATTTAACAAGATATTTGAGGAATCACTAACTTTATCCATTTTTGAATCCCATTAAAATAAAATGAAATGCAACTCTCACATAAGATAGCAAAATGAAATACATCTAACTCTTAATAAATCAACGTATTTCATCTTAGTTTTAGAAGCATAAATAAGCTATCATTGTCCCATAACAAATCACCCTTTTTCTTTTAAGAGGCCCAATATTAATGAAGTACACATACTTTCTTTTATAACATCTATCTATAAAAGAAACTCACATCATAAGCACACAACACCATACAAATTCCTTAAAGCATTTTTAAATGAATCATTAACTACTAAAATAGAAACCACACAACCCATATGACAATATTTTTACCCTGGAACAAAATACCGAAGGGAAAACCCAACACTTAAATTTTATTTCTTTTATTCTCACATGATAGAATTTCATACATAGATATTTAGACAAGTTGGTGTGTCTTATCTCACGTGAGGGACATTCATGGTCTCCTTTAGCTTCATTCTAACAAATCATTGGCTTATATACAATTATACCTTTGTAAATCAAGAGCGTGCAAAACATGTTGACTTCCCAATATACCAGAATATCTATGTCATCATCGTAACACTAGAGATACACTCCTATTACACATTATAAGCATGCAATGAACTGACCATTACAATTCATCTTTATTTGCCTATTTGAAACATAAACGAGTGCTACAATGTAACTCTTCATGTAAAAACAAATTTGTTATTATGCTGGAGTGAAAATGTTCTACTAGAATCTTCCAATGCTATCCCCAAATGAGTGTACACTTCCAACCACCTGGATTAAACATTCACAATTCTATCTACATTCAAAAGTTCAAACAACTATAGTCCCTCTAAAATATGATATGCTACCTGACATTAGAACTCTAATCATCCCTTCGATATTGGGTCAACTTTGATGAACATGTTCTTCACCGTTTGAGGATACCACTTTCAAATAAGAGTGTAAACATTAGTGTTTACCTAAGTCCGCTATAACATGGTATCATTATGGGTATCTGAGTGCGATCTAATACTCTCAAGGGAGGATTGCACCTCCCATGGTTTCATAAGTACAACCAGATGTATCAGATTACTATCAACAAAACTTCAGTTAAATTATCAAGGATAGCCTTCCTTAAGGTGATAGGAAACTCACTCATGTTTTTGTATGCATCCTTATATCAACTGATTTGGGTCGAATCCCTACTTCCTAAACCTTATCTAGGGGTCACACCATCTCAAAATTCAACACCCTAGTGTTATATCCTAAGCACTAGAATGCATCCTAAAGATTTTGTATTTAGGCAAGATAGAGGTAGTAGAGACTCAAATCTCCACACCAACCTGACATCAAAAACCCACTCCTATCACATATCTCAAAAGCTAGCTAATCCTATGCTATGTTCACTATGAAAGAGCCTCGCCTGCCCATCCATTCCTTTGAACAATGCTTTGGTTTTTGCATGAACTCAAATGCTATGTAGAAACCATTTCTCAAACCAACCATTGGAGATACTCAATTACTCCTCTTTAGCACAACATGGTCTCTTATATTGGCCTACGTTTGCATAGAAAGCCCAACCCAAGAGCATTACATCTTCCTATTCCCAACTAAAAAGGGATTTGCTTTCCCCCACATGGAGTACATAAGCATTGCTAATATATGTACAACCAAAAAATCTACCATAACAATTGTAAGAGGACCTACCTTATCCAAACGGTGATCCCAAATATCCTTTCCTTTGTGATGAGCTTCCATTTGATCATCCTGACGATAGTCAATAATTACTTCACGGCACCAACCAACATTCACACAGTGAAATCTAGTGATCTCTCCACTACATAACAAACATTCACACACAACAAAATCCATCAATCTCTCCACTGCATAACCAACGTTCACACATAGAAAAATCCAATGATCTCTCCACTGCAAAACCAACATTCACACAATAAAATCCATCGATTTCCCCACTGCACAACCAACATTCACACACAAAAAAATCCAATGATCTCTCTATTGCACAACCAATGTTCACACACAACAAAATATAGTGATATCTCCACTACACAACCAATGTTCACACACTCTCTAATCACTAGTCCCCCACCAGAGTTCAACCATCATTTTTTATATGTTGACATCCTTAAGTGAGAATTCATTGGATTGGACCTTGTGTTACCTCTTTCACCGAACACATCCTCACCTCCACTCGCTTGCACCCATCCTTTGTTATGCACATGATCACCCATTCTCTTGGATTCTCTTCGGACCTTCCCTTCATTAATGAACATTGGGAGTCCTAAGTTTGTCCAACATTCTTCTCTAGCTAGTCCCATGATGAGATTTCATTCCAACTAGAGTGATAACTTGTGTTACACAAGTGGAGGCGATGTGACTAACACTGATGGATATTTTCCACATCACTTACCTTCTCCATGATGGCCGATTACCAAATCTTCTTGGAGTTCCATAAAATAGATGTCATATATTTTTCTTTTACAAATCTTGACATAATCAAGCTAATAAATATTTATATATCTCTATATATAACTTCAACATCTTACCTGAAGGAGATATGGAAGTAATTGATTTAAGTGTCCAATCCCCTTTATACTAATACACTTATTTTATCTTTGGATATCATCCAATATTTAAATATCAATTATATTCTATCCTAGGTTAGTTGTATCTTTAGTAAGCAACTTATTACAAAAGAGCATTTATCCTTATTTCCCAAGTAATATAAATCGTAGGAAAATCTCATCAATTATTTTTGTAAAATAACTTGCTCTTGGTGGATAAGTCTTCCTTCCACCCATGAATAGACCTATTCCTATCAAGCAAGCAAGTTCATTAGTCGAATCACATCTTTTCATAAAAGTATATCCTTATGGGAAACTAGACATGTAAAAATAAATCATTTCATTAGTAGATATCATCATTATCCATCATGAAGCATATATCTATATCTTGCACAAACTAAGCATGAAATAATCAATCATTTCATCAACACATCTATGTAGCAAAACATAACTCATCAAATGAAATATCTTCCAAGGGAGGGTCATGACATCCTCCCTCCCATAGGCTTAACACAGTCCTCTGTGTTCATCAAAGTTTAACATAAAACAACATTACATACTACTTTCAAACAAATATGGAAAGTATTTTTGCATATCTGCTACTTTTTCCCAAGTAGCATTTCTCTCGAAATAGTGGTCCCACTAGACCTTACATTGCTCCAAGATTCCTTTCCTCATTGACTTGGATCGAAATTCAAGGATTTTTATTGGTTGAACCTCTATAGCCTTTGGATCTACCATCTACAAATTAGAAAAGTCCCACACATGTTCATCATTAGCTACATATTTCCTAAGCAATGAAATGTGAAAGGTGTCATGAATCTTTGATAGACTAGGTGGTAAGGCAAGTCGGTATGCCACAGGACTGATATTCTCTATAATCTCAAAGGGTCCTACAAAATATGGATCAAGCTTTGTGGACTTAATAGCACTCTTATTTGGTCTCACCCTCAAAAATACTTTATCACCCATAGAAAATTCTCTTGGCGACCTCTTAAGGTCGGCGTAGCTTTTTTGATGATCCACAGCTTCCTTAAGCCATTCTATGATCATTCTTAGTTGCTGCTCCATTTCCTTGACCATATTGGGTCTCAACACAACCCTATCCTTTGGATTATCCCAAGATAATGGTGTCCTACATCTCCTACCATATAGGGCTTCAAATGGTGCCATACCCAAGGTTGAATGGTGACCGTTGTTATAGGTAAATTCTACCAAGTGTAGGTAGTCTTCCCAATGGGTTTTTTGATCCATACAATACATGTGAAGCATATCCTCTAACACTCAATTCACCCTTTTAGTTTGCCCATCAGTTTTTGGGTGATATGCAGAACTAATGTTCAATCTAGTACCAATAGCATGATGCAGAGCTTACCAAAACTTAGATGTGAACCTTGAGTCTCTATCTAAAATGATCACTTTTAAAAAACCATGAAGCCTAAATATTTTCTTGGAAAATCTATTAGCCACAATCATGGCATCATATTTGGTGTTTTTGGGTATAAAGTGCGCAACCTTGGTCAGTCTATCGACCACAACTAGGATTGCATCATGTTGATACTTGGTTTTAGGTAACCCTACAATAAAATCCATCGAAATCACCTACCATTTTTGTGTGGGTACCTCATGAGGGTACAATAGTCCTATAGGATGTCTATTTTCTACCTTCACTTTTTGGCATTCAAGGCATTGTGCAATAAATTTAGTTATGTCCCTCTTCATCCCTGGCCAGTAGAAGGTTTTCTTCATATTTTCTCTCATCTTTTCTCCTCCTAGGTGAGTTGAATACGGAGATCGGTGTGCTTCATTCATGATCATATTCCTTAGATCACCACCCTTAGGAATCACCACTCTATCCTTAAAGCACAAAAATCCATCCTTGGTGCTGAAATATTTACTTTCCTTGGGTTCGCTCTTCATATTTTCCTAAATTTTCTTGTAAAACACATCCTAGTGTTGCATTTCTCTGATTTGTCCCATCAAATCAACATGGATGCATGTTAGAACAACTATGTGTCTTCTCCTACTCAATGCATCAGTGACTTTATTTTATTTTCCCTTTATATACTCAATGCCAAAATCATATTCAGCAAGAAACTCCATCCACCTTCTCTACCTAGCATTCAACAAAGGTTGAGTGAATATGTATTTTAGGCTTTGATGGTCTATTCTCAACTCAAAGGGTTTCCCTAACAAGTAGTGTCACCAACTCTTGAGTGCAAATACCACTGCTTCCAGTTCCAGGTCATGGGTTGCATAATTAACCTCATGTTGTTTCAGTTTTCTTGAACCATATGCTACCATAGCTTCATCTTGAGAGAGCACTCCTCCCAAACCTTCCAATGATGCATCTGTATAGATAGAAAAACTACCCTGAGGATCTAGTATCTTTAGTATAGGGGATGTGGTGAGTTTCTTCTTGAGAAGATCAAAAGCTACCTCACACTTATCCATCCATTTGAACTCTTTTCCCTTCCTCTGAAGGTTGGTTATTGGAGCAGTTATCTTGGCATAATCCTTTACATAACGCCTATAGTATCTGATCAAACCCATAAAATATTAGACCTCTATCACATTAGTAGGTGGTGGCCAATTCACTATGGCTTCTATCTTCTTAGGATCCACCATACCTATTGATAAAATGATGTGCCCTAAATATTGCACCTCTAGCACATAGAATTCACACTTTGATAGATTCATGTACAACTGATTCTTTCTTAGCAATTCTAACACAACCCTAAGGTGTTGGTCATGCTCTAACTTATTTTGGGAATAAATCAAAATATCATCTAGGAACACAAGGACAAATCAGTCCAAGATCTTCCTAAAAATGCTATTCATTAGGTTCATAAATGTTGTCGATGCATTCGTTAGACCAAAAGGCAAGACTGTAAACTCATAGTGTCCATAACGAGTTTTGAAGGTTGTCTTATGGGTATCCTCCTCATAGATCCTCAATTGGTGATATCCTGATTTAAGATCGATCTTTGAGAAAATAGTAGCATCTTTGAGCTAATCAAAGAGATCTTCGATTCTAGGGAGAGGATATCTATTCTTAATAGTTGCCTTATTCAACATTCTATAGTCTATGCACAATCGAAGGGACCCATCCTTATTTTTGAAAAATAGCACCGGTGCACCCCAAGGTGACACACTAGGTCTGATTAGCCCATTTTCCAATAATCCTTGCAACTATACCTTTAGCTCTTGCATCTCTATGGGGTTCATTATGTAAGGAGCCCTATGTATAGGCTCTATTCTAGGTTGAAGCTCAATCGTGAAATTAAATTCACGCTTTAGGGGTAGTCCTGGTAACTCCTCTAGAAATACATCTTTGAATTCTTGGAGAATTGGGTGTCTTTCAAACACTTCATTCTTCTTTTCACTCTCTATTTCATTTAGTTTCACCACATAAATAGTTCCTCCTCTTTTCATTGCCTTCCTAAGCTGCATCGTAGAGAGGATTTGGGGTCGAAAAGTCCCTTGTAGGCTATACACTCTTTGTACTTTTCTACCATCCTCTAAGTATTCCATCCATATCTCTTGTAAATTGATCACGGCCTTATGTGATTGCAGCCAATCCATCCCTAGGACTACGTCGAAGGCATGCAATGGTGCTACATACAGGCAACCTACTATTGTACCACTAGGTAAGGTAATGTCAGTCATGGGGTAACACTATTCTACAGAGTAGGTCTATCCTGAGCCATACTCAACCTTCCACCCATTTGCTAAGATTCTCAACCTCTCTAGTATTTCCTTAATTAAGCTAGTGGAAACAAAGCTATCTATGGCACCACTATCAATCAAAATTCTAACATTTCTACCAAATATTTTACCTTTTATCACAAGTGGAGTGGCTTGGCCTTCCAGATTCTAGCTTCCTATTGCTACGTAGATCTTGTGTGTAGGTTCCTTTCGGTCAGCATCCTTGTAGGCAAGTTCCTTTCCCTTCGAACCCGATTCAACTTTGTACGAGCATTGGTTGGCATAGTGGGGTCCTCTACAATTGTAGCATCCTTCTTTAGGTCCAGGGTGAGTTTTCTTCTTCTGGCCTTCTTTTATTTTCACTTTGATGGAATATTGACCTGTCCTTGTGATGGGTTTATGTTATTCCCATTGTTATGATCCTTTCCTCGGAACTTCTTCCTAAACCTCCCTTGCTTCCTATTATTCCCTTTGTCCTATCTAGGGGGACTTTTGCTTGATTGTTCTTTTTCCCACTTTACAAAACCTGCACTATTTCTTTTCCTTAGTGCTTCTCTACCCTTCTCATCTAAACCCTCATAATAAAAATAGGGTTTGAGATACGTCTCAACATTTCTAGCCAAATCGTAGGATTTCTATAGAGTAGTAGGTTCCCGCATATCCACCTCTTTCCCTATCCTAGGATCTACTCCTAGTATAAACTTATGGATATTTATTTTCTCATTATATGCAGGCACATATTTCAATAGCTTGACAAATATTTGATAGTATACCTCCACTATCCTAGTTCCCTACTAAAGTTTAGTGAACTCCTCAAAATTTTGGGAATAGAAATGCTCTATGAGGAATCTTTCCTTAAAGGCTACTACAAACTCATCCCATTTCAAGTCGACTACTGCCTCAAGTTCTTGTTCCTCACTATATGTTTCCCACCAATCTAAGCCAACACCTTGTATATGTAGTGTGGCATAAGATATTCGAGTGCTAATGGAATAGTTCTTCATATTACAATAGGTTTCTATCTCCTTTAGCCAAGCTTCGACTTTGTCACCACCTTCCTCTCCATTGAACTTGGAAGATCTAAGATGTTTCATGTCCCTACCTAGCTCTACCTCTAACCTTATCTAGGCCAGTTGTGCTTCTGACAAGGGTTCATCACCTTGCCTACCTCTAGAGCTTCCATTTTGTACTTCTCTATTCAACACAACTTCCAATAATTGCTTTTGTGTTTCCACCTATTCTCAAAGCAAAGCCACTGTGGTAGCGAGATCCCCTCCTTCATTACTAGGGTTTTATGAACCTACATATATGGTCCTATCCTCTCCATTATTTTGTTGTGTCCACCTTGGTAGTGGGGCAACACCCCCTCTCCTTCTCTTGGGTGACATTGTCCCTAGACACACAAGGAGAGATTGGAGGAGTCAGTTTCATAATTTTCATCTCAGAATTATTTCTCCTACTAACAACTATACTCTTAGTTGATCAAACTACTCGGTCAAGGTCTACCTCTAACAAGTGCATTAATTTTATAGGTATAGCCTCTACAATGAGCATGTCCTATAGCACTCTATCTAATTTTTGTGCAAGGGAACTTGTATCCCTATGAACCAAGCGCTTTGATACCAAATGTCACGACCCAACTTTTCCCATCCTAATTTTTTTATATATATATATATACACATTTATCTATTTTAAAAATGGGTTCTAGATCCCATGCTCGGGATCACTACAAATTGTCCCAACAACCTATTCCTAACTAGGTTTACTTTGAGGCACACCCATCCCTACTCCCTACATAAATCCATCTATACAAGAGTACTAGGTGTTCTATGCAATGGATCAAACTATCCTTCTCATGGATCCAATGAGCTAGTATTGACCCTTCCTCTTCAATATTTCAAAGAGTGCATGCCAACCTACACTCTACATAAGTCCATTAATGTAGGTGGTTTATGCGTGCGGAAATTTTCTATCCATATCATATCCATTTGAGTTAGACAATCCATGAATGCCTCATTTCTCCACATTCCATCGTGGAGTCATTAACATAGGCAACCCCATTAACACTAAATCATTAGAGATTATCCCCCTCCTTTATCTTATTTGTGTCATCTAGTTACCATACACTAGGTGATCCCTTATGTTTCCATTGCATCCTTATGAGTAACCCAAATTGGTGAAGCTAACCATTAGATAGTGATAACATCACACCACACCATAGGAAACATAAACGAAAAGTTCATTTAACAAAGATATTTGAGGAATCACTAACTTTTTCAATTTTTGAATCCCATTAAAAAATAAAATGAAATGCAACTTTCACATAAGATAGAAAAATGGAATACATCTAACTCTTAATAAATCAATGGATTTCATCCCAGTTTTAGAAGCATAAATAAGCTATCATTGTCCCATAATAAATCACCCTTTTTATTTTAAGAGCCAAATCTTAATGAAGTACACATACTTTATTTTATAACATCTATCTATAAAATAAACTCACATCATACAACATCATAACATATTTCTTAAAGCATTTTTAAATAAATCATTAACCATTAAAAGAGAAACCACATCAACCCATATGACAACATATTTACCCTGGGACAAAACCTCGAAGGGAAAACCCAACACTTAAATTTTATTTCTTTTATTCTACATGATAAAATTTCATACATAGAGATTTAGACAAGTCATTGTGCCTTATCTCATGTGAGGGACACTCATGGTCTCATTTAGCTTCATTCTAACAATTCATTGGCTTATAAATACAATTGCACCTCCATAAATTAGGAGCGTACATAATAGGGTGACTTCCTGATTTAACAGAAGTTCTAGATTATCATCATAACGCCAATGATCCACACCTATTCCATATTAAAAGTAAGCAACAAATCAACCCCTACAATTCATTTTTCTTTACCTGTATGAAACATAACAAGTGACACAACACAACTATACATGTAAATACAAATTCACTACTATGCTAGAGAGGAAAGGTTGCACTAGAATCTTCCAACTCTACCCCAAATGGGTGTATAGTGTCAACCGCCTAGATCAGACATTCACAATCCTATTCACATCTGGAATATCAACCAACTATCAGTCCCTTTAACATCTACAATACCACCTTGTCTTACAACTCTAATCACCCCTTTGAAATTGGGTTAATTTTGACATATTCATCATTTGAGAACCCTACTCCCAAAGAAGGGTGAGAAAACATTAACATTTACCTAAGTCTGTTGCAACATCATGATCAGCTAAGTAGTCATGTATGGTCTAATAATCTCAAGGGATGACTACACCTCCCATGGTTTCCTAAGCACAACATAATGTAATGGGTTACTGTCATCAAACATTCGATTAAACTATCAAGGATAGCCTTCCTTAAGGTGACAGGAAACTTACTTATGTTTTTGTATGCATCCTTATCTCAACCGAGATGGGTCAAACCCCTACTTACCAAAACTTATGTAAGAGTCACACCCTCTCAAACTTTAGCACCCTACTGTTGTATCCTAAGCACTGCAACACATATGAAAGGTTTTGTGTTTGGATAGAATAGAGGTAGTAGAGACTCTGATATCTACACCAAACTAACATCAAAAACCCACTCCTATCACATAGCCCAAAAGCTAGAAAATCCTATGTTACATTCACTACAAATGAGCCTCACTTGCCTATCCATTCCTTTGGATAAGGCTTCAATTTTGGCATGAACTCAAATGCTATGTAGAAACCACTATTGGAGGTACTCAATTAATCCTCTTCAACATGACCTCTTATATTATCCTATATTTACATACAAAGCCCAACCCAGGAGCATTACAATGGCCTAGTTACAACTAAAAAGAGATTTGATTTTCCCTAAAAGGAGTTCATAGGCATTACTAATATACGTACAACCAAAAAATCTACCATAATAGTTGTAAGAGGACCTACCTTGTCCAAACAAAAATATCTAATGTCATTCCCTTGGTGATGAGATTCTCTTTGATAATCCTGATGATAGTCAATTATTACTTCACTACACCAACTAATGTTCACACTATAAAAGCCAATGATCTCTCCATTGCACAACCAATGTTCACACATAGTGAAATCCAACGATCTCTCCACTACACAACCAACATTCACACACAACTAAATCCAATGATCTCTCCACTACACAACCAACATTCACACACAATAAAATCCAATGATCTCTCCATTACACAACCAACATTCACATACAACAAAATCCAGTGATCTCTCCACTACATAACCAACATTCACACACTCTTCAATCGCCAGCCCCCCACCAGAGTTCAACCATTATTTTTCATACATACACATCCTTCGGTGAGCATTCATTAGATTGGGCCTTGTATTCTCTCTTTCACCGAACACGTCCTCACTTCCACACGATTGCACCCATCCTTAATTATGCGCATGATCACCCATTTCCTTGGATTCTCTTTGGACCTTCCCTTCTTTAATGAAAATTAGGAGCCCTCCATTCATCCAACATTCTTCTCCAGCTAGTCCTACAATGAGCTTCCATTCCCACTAGAGTGATAGTCTGCGTTACACAAGTGAAGGCATTATAATTAACCCTGATGAGTCTTTTTTGCAAGAACTTACCTTCTCCATGATGGCTAATTACTGACTCTTTTCAGAGTTCCATAAAATAGATATCGTATATTATCCTTTTTATAAATCCTAACATAATCAAGCTAGTAAATATTTATATATCTCTATATATAAATATAACTCCCACATCCTACTTAGAGGAGATATGGAAGTAATTACTTTTAAGTGAACAATATCCTTTATACTAATACACTTATTTTATATTTTGGATATCAGCCAATATTTAAGTATCAATTATATTCTATCCTAGGTTAGTTGTATCTTTAGTAAGCAACTTATTACCAAGAGTAGTTATCCTTATTGTCCAAGTAATATAACCATAGGATAATATCATCCATTTTTGTAGATAACTTGCTCTTGGTGGATAAATATTCCTTCCACTCACAAATAGCCTTGTTCCTGTCAAGAAAGCAAGTTCATTAGTCGAATCACATATTTTCATATACATATATCCTTATGGAAACTAGATATGTAAAAATCAATCATTTCATTAGTAGATATCATCATTATCCATCATGAAGCATCTATATCTATATCTTGCACAAATCAAGCATGAAATAACCAATCATTTCATCAACACATCAATGTAGCAAAACATAACCCATCAAATGAAATATCTACCAAGGGAGGGTCATGACAATGACAATATTTATTATTTCAAGAGGAGTCAAGGATAGGTTGATTTGTAAGTTGAATAGCTAAAGAGAATACACAACAAGACATAAATATAATGTAAAGCATCAACAAAATAAAACTATTGCAATAATATGGAGAGATATTAGGGATAGCCTTAGCATTCAAAAAATCAAAATTTTTGTATGGCTAGTAGGTCACAGGAAACTTTTATCCTAGGATAACCTAATGAAAATAGGTTTTCATGGCCTTTCACAATATGTTTTATGTAAAAAGGAGAAGAAGATCATAGACCATCTCTTGGGATACTACTCAATAGTATGGGAACTATGGTAATGGATTCTTAATATGTTTGGTAAATGCATGGTGATGAATGGAAGAATTGAATAATGGTTAAAGCAATAACAAAGCACTTTTAAAAGTGAGGTGTTACAAAAAATTTGGATTACATCAAAGATATAATACTTTGGATTGTATGGATAGAAAGGAACAAAAGAATATTTAAAATAAAGGAAAGAAATTTAGAGGTAATGAAAAGAAATATTTGTTTAGCCATAGAGGATTCTAAACCAACCCTATAAACTCATCCAATCCCTTATCTTAAATTAGAGAGACTTGATAGACGGAATACATTCATCGACTGGAATTATGATGGTGGGTATAGGAGAAACAAAAGGAAGGCAAAAAATATAGTGGAAAAATGATATGGATCTAATTATCCAAATTATCGATTGCATTTCTATAAATTAATAATACATATTTATAGGCATAATACTCCTATTACAAAACCGTGGTTGGGAAAACCATAGGCCCAAAACCATGTGCAAGAAATTAAGGTGATAAGAACATATTAAATTCTACAAGCTTCTAGGAGGTGTCTATTGCTATGTATGCTATCTACAAGCACATGCACTACCTTACCATATTTTCCTATCTAGAAGGTGCTTATTATTGTATACTATATGATTCCTCATCATTCCTCCCCACCATAGAAGCATTGGACTCCAATGGTTTTATAAAATAGAAGGAAAATAGTTGAGGAGAAGAGAATGTTAAGAAAAAGGGATCTAGTGAGCCTGATATAGAGTTTAATGTAGAAGTTGTACAATGTGCTTAATGTGGTGCTATCTTGAGAAGTCTTACTTATGAGACAAGCTAAAAAAAATAAAATCTATTGAGAGATGAGCTACAAGAGGGATGAGACAACTCTAATTTTTTTTATTGAAATTGTTTCCAAATTCATATTAGTCAAAATATTAAGGGAAAAAATACAATATAAAGGTAGACGATGGTTTGGGTGCCTACATACAATCCTGAACACCTAACAACATCTGAACCATGATAGAATTCCATCTAGTAGGGATAAAGAAAATATAAGTGCATTCACATGGCCACACAGGGCACCCAACACCAGAAATAAGCACATCGGAGACTACACATAGACCCCCACTCTTATATTACAATATGAGGCTATGAAGGACCAACACAAAGGAGAAGTAAGAAATATTATGACACTCAGGACACCCAATTACAAGCATTGGAAGTGAAAAACCACACAAATGATCCCCTAGTGACCCATGTTAAAAACTAAGATATCCCTAGTGGTTGTTATAGGGATGAAAAAACATGTCATCACCAAGACTCTAAAAATATGTGCTGACATAAAATTGAATGACTAGAGACTATTGGGTTACTCCCTCTAATGGACAACCTACACACTATCTAATGAAAAGAGACTATTGCACTACCAAAATAAAAACTGCAAGGGAACGACCATGCTGGAAAAACATCTAGTTAAGGAGATGGGTCTAAGTGATCTTGCTCCACATCATGTTATGATGGGAGCCTAATATGAGGACTAGAATGAGTGTTGATAGCTTTTAATTCCACTTGACCCAAATGCTTCATCAAGTGTATCTGATTATACATCATCAAGCTATGTTGCTCAGTTAATTCACCTATCACATTCTATAATCTATAAATACCATCCGATCTATGAGCTAAGGTCTCATAGATACACCTCTTTAGATCTATGATTTCTTCTTGTAGTGATTTCTCCTTATGGATGCAACCTGTTGACTCAGCTTACAATTGGTATTTTACAATAGCAAAGATGTTAGCTACTAAGATATTAGGGATATCTTCTTGATCAATTTCAAAAATAGATTTACATCAAGTCTTCCATATATGAAATATGATAGCTACCCTGGTAATGGAGAGAAGAAATTTTTGATTGGGCATCAAATTGATCCCTAATAAGGCTTGATACTTTATCATAGGAAATGGTAAGGGATAAAGTAACTGATGCGCTTCACACCAAATACGGTGGACATGAACACAGTTCTAAAATAGATGTTGTATTGTCTCTTCCAAACCACAAAAGGGTAATCACCTTGCCCTTGGCCCATCCATTTTAGCCTACTCTGAGTAGGTAGACCGTGAAGGACTACATTCCAAAGAAAAATATATAACTTTCCTTGAATTGGGGCAGAGTTGATAAGCTTGAAGGTTCTTTTCCAAGTGGCCCAACTGAGCTCTAAGTTCCAATTTTTATTAAGCATATCTAAAAGCTATGGACAGTTCATAGGAAGTAGGGATTGGTACCAAACTTAAGGACTAGCTGCTCAAATTTCATGATTCTCAAACCATTTACAATGAGACCAATAGGGACTAGATTCTAGTGGAGAAGATAGAGGCTGGAGCGCCTGAGAGGTAATGGAAATTGTTATATAGGACTAAGTCCTACTTGAGGTAGATCCCTTTTAGCTATCACCAAAAAGGCTTAAGGAATATTACCTAAATAATAATATAGCTTAGCTATCATTAGAAGGGATATAAGTAAATAATTATCTCTCCAGTTTGACAGATTAGCATCACTTTGTGGCATAGGAAGCTTTGAACTTACCACAACATTTTTTGCATGCCTTACCATGTTAACATATTTGGCATATTTATAGTATCATCAACTTAATAGATTGATGGAGGTTCAAGTCCTCTCATATTATCTTAGCTTTGAATAGCAATTTAGCTCAAAATTACCACTTTAGGTTGGCTTTGTCTAATGTAGTGAATCTCACTATAGTTTAGTGACTCATAGGGGAATTTTGCTTGTAGGAGGCAAAGAGCCTAGAACTAGAAGCCTTATCCATTGGACATGGAGTCTATGAAGGAAAATTATAGAATTTTAGGGTGTGAAGGAAGAGGGAAAACTATGTTGCTTGAAGGAAAACCTTGCTTAAGGCTTGTGAAATGTCAGGGAGAGAGAGCCTCCTTATATATAATTCTTCAATTAAGAAATTTATTGAAGTTAATTATCTAATAAAACCTCTTTTGTATCCAATAATCTCTAGAAATCCATGTGAAGTGACTTTTCAACATAGTTGAATCAATAAAAGCATGTTTATCTTTCATCCTTTAGTTGTTTTGTTGATTCATGCACCTCCTAATTTGTGTAGCCATCCTTCCGTTTATGCATTTAAACTACCCACTACACTTTCCTAAAAATTTATTCCATGAGAACATTATATCATGGTATTATTTAAGCAATATCTATATGAAGCTTAGATTTTATTGCTTTTATGTACATGCCACATATTTACACAAAACTTTGGCATGCTTTCTCATGCTAGATTTCTCACATGATGCTCTCTTTCATCAAAATTTGTAATGTTTCAACCATATTATCCCAAACCTCCTCTTTTACCATCTATTTATCTTTTAGAATATGTGACTTGTTTGAGAAAAGTATTGTTGTTGGGTTAGCTTTGAATGAGAATGAATTCCAAATTATATATGGGCCATAACATTGAAACCCAACAAATATGGCCCACCTTTAGCTTATGACTCCCCTACTAGTTTTTTTAGGTATTCCAAATATTATTCTAGATTGGTGTTTTGATCTTCATGAGTTCTTAGGCTTATGTGTATTATTTCATTGAAATGGAGCATGGACAACTCATATTCTACCATTGAATCTTCTATTGGCTTTCCCAAATCTTTCAAATACGTTTGCTAAAATACACAACTAGCTAAAGCCTTAAAATGACTATTGGTTGACTTTGGGATGTGTTGAGTCCTCATGTCTACGCAGATTACTTCATTGAGATAAAACATGGAAAATCCATCCTTCATTAGCTCCTTTGGGATTTCTACATAATATTCTATCTCCACTTGGGGATGCTCCAAAGCATATTTAGACATATTAATATTTTTCTTCTCATACCTCTCTATGTGATAAGGGTTGAGATTATCAACATAGATTTCGACCCTCTTTCCTTCATAAGGAATCACCATGTGAGAGAAATCCAATGACAAATATCCCCCAAGCTTTGCTGTAAACTCCATTGATCAACATAATCCAATTAGCAAAGGCAATTCCACCACTATCACTTCCTAGATTACTAAATTTTCCAATTTTTTTTGCAACAATATTGGGATGTCTTTTATAGCCCCTATTATCTAGACTAGTTTTTTATCTAGTTGAAACACACCAAAACTATTCCAGGTCAATTCTAAGCCAATTTCATCATAAATAGACTTAGGCATGACTGTTGTGGTAGCTTTGAATTCCACCATGAAATGTACTATCTAATATTACATTCATAAGGATATATAAAAGGATAGAGCCTTGATATTATATATGCTAAGAGATCATTGATTTTATACCAAATTGAAGTTTGGGAGAGTGAATATGTTTGTTGTTAAGCTTTAGAGTTATTTTTAGAAAATCAATTTGTTTGGAAATTGGAAAAGTGACATACATATTGACTCTTTATGGAGTCTTTTTCAATTCTTCTACAATCCTAAATCCATATGCTTCCAAAAGCTTCTTATCCCTTTAAACTAATTGCTTGAACCTCCTTTGATACTAGTGAGAAGCTTCTTCTCTTTGCTTCCTGGTCACCAAAGGATATTGTAGATTCCTCAAAAATTTCTTCCTTGACTCTTGTTAATTAGAATTAGTCCTTTGATTAGCTTTTGGCACCTCAAGACTAGTATGTTCCTTAGATTTATCCTTATTTTTCCCCTTCTATGACTATGGAGGAATTTTTGGCTTTTAGGGATCTAACAAAAAAGGACTTTTTCTAGGTCTTGTCAATAAGTAGAGTGGACCAAAAGTAGAAGGCTATTTAGCAACAAGGTTTTGTTCTAGATCCATTAGAGTTCCTAGAAGTCATTCCTATAGACATGAAAAATACACCATTGCAAAGAAAACTGAAATATTGTATTAAACTAAAAGAAGTATTTTAAATGCAAATAAACCCCATTTGTAGGGTGTTTTTACAATAAAAATATGCCAATAAGGGAATGATCCCTTTTACAAAATGAACATGGTGTCTTCATTTCTCATGCCACAAGCAAGTGCATGGTGGGTTTTTTGTGACCACCATTTGAATTGAGTCTTGAGCCCTTTTGAATACCTACACACAAGCAAGCAACAATGCATTAGTAGAACCTGTGTGAAGTGTATTAACAAACTGAAAATAAAAACAAATTGAAATGTAAATGTGCATACTTGATTCTAGCCACATTTGGGCAGCATTTTAGTATGTGTCAATGTGTCTCTCAAAATGATGAAAATGGGAGGGTATTTATAGAAATTTGAGCAAGGTGAGGGGGGATGACATGGAGGTGAGGTGGAGGCCAAGTGGCAATGATGTGGCATTGGAGAAATCCAAGGTAAATCCAAGAAATATCATGGAGAAATGTGCATAATAAATTATCATGGGGAAGATGGGAGCCTAGAGAGATATGAGACAATTTAAAACTCCAAAAAGGGCACATGGGGGGATGTGACTGAATTAAAAATTGATAGAAAGTGCAAGGGAGGATGGAGAATTAATGTGGGATTGGATGGGGGCTTTGACCTTGGAATATGGAGGAATATAAAATGCATTAAAACTTGGAGGAAAAATGTAGGGGGATTTGGGCATTAATGGGGATAATTCCATTGGAATTTAGGTGGGGATTTGGGTAGGATTTGAGGACACCTAGGGATTTGCTTAGGATTTTTAAATTAGAGTGCAAATCTCCTAGGGATTTGGATGAGGGTTGCCTTGGATTTTGGGGATTTGATTGGTATTTTAAAATTATTTTGTGCATTCCCCTTGAGATTGGATCATGGATTATGAGGGTGATTAGGGCCTAATGGAGGGCTTAGTGGAGGTTTAGGTGACAAGGAAAGGTTATGGGAAAATTTGAGGTAGATTAGAAGAATTAGGGAGGGTTAAAAATGGATTAGAAGAATTAAACAAAGTAGGGAAAAAAATAAAATAATTTAAAGATATTAGGAGGGATTTATAAGAATTTAAAAAATTAGAGGGAAAAGGAAAATTAGAGGAAAATTATAAGACCTAGGGAAACCTTAGAAGAATTAAAAGAAATAGAATTTAAAAAGCCTAGAGGGGAAGTTAGAAGAATTTAGAAAAATTAGAAGGAAATTAGAGGGAAATTAATAAGAAATTGTTAAGAATTAGGTACATTTGGACAATTTATATAGAATATTTAGAAATTTGAAAGGATTTGAGTGAATTTGGGCGATTCTTTGTGATTTTGTGGCAATTTGGGGGCTTTGGAAAATTTGTAGAAATTTGAGTAGAAATGACTAAAATTTGGTGTCTACAGATGCTATTTTTTGTATCGTGTTGCGTGAAACATAATGCAATGCAAAAACAAGAGACATATGGTCCAATGGATTAAAGTCTTTGGTTTGTTGCCCTAACAAAAAGATGAATGCTTTTTAAAAATTTGGGGGTTTTGTCTACCCCCTAAAGTGGTGAGTGGGTGGAATATGGAACGGATGACAACAATGAGCTGATTGAAAAATGTGGAATGTGATGGGTAATGGTAGAGCAGAGATGAAATGATAAAAGAGTGAGGTTTGGCATGAATAGATGGTAAAATGGCAATGTTTTATTTTTTGTTTTTGCTATTTTATTTTTGGATACAAGTGTGCTTATGGTAATCTACCCATCCTATAGTATTTGCATGGATAACCAGTCATTGCAATCACCAGATATATAGAGTAGATTATTGGGTATGAGGTTCACTTGAAAGGCTAGCCTAATCTAATCTACAATGCAAGAAAGGAAATCTAATCTAAGAAAATAGGAGAGGAAACCTAATCTAGGAAAACATGGAATTCTAATCTAATATAGAAAAATAAAATCTACTATAAGGCAGGAAAATCAAGCTAATATTAATCTAAAGCGAGAAATAAAATATAATATAATGTAAAAAAAAAAGAAATCTAATCTACGATAGAAAAGGAAATCTAATCTAAGGCAAGAAAATAAATCTAGTATAAGTCAAGAAAGGAAAGCTAATTTAAGAAAATAGGAAAGAAAACGTAATCTAAGACAGGAAAGGAAATCTATTCTAATGCAAGAAAGCAAAGAAAATCTAATGTGCAAGAAAGGAAATATAATCTAATGCAAGATTTAATTGGTTGATTGATTGATTTGATGGCGGCTGATTGAGTTGAATGATTTATGGATTTTATTGATTTGTGGGGGAAGGTGCGATACCTTGAGTACCCCCAACTTGATTGATTGTTTTTATGGGGAAGGTGTGATACCTTGAACATACCAAGTTGATTGATGATCATTGTTGATTTATTGAGACTTTTACCCTGGGTAGATGATGATTGAATGGTTCTACTTTTACCCCAATAGGAAAGGTGAATGTGAGCTTATGGATGCTAGGCCGATGCAAGATAACAACACAAATAATATTTTTGGTTGAGGTCTGAAAGGCCTCCATTTTGTAGTCATTTTCACTCATTTTTTGTCATCAATAATTTTTCATCATTTTTTTTTATATGAGGATGAGGTGTGTAGATGGATACATGATGAGTTATTTTTATGCATGGATGGATGGTGTGAGGTATTTGTTTAGGATATGTAGATTGTGGCACTGAAAGGATGGGTATGGTTGAATAAATATGACATATAAAGTGACATGTAAGTGATATATGGATGGGATGTATGATGATGTGTAGTGAATTCTCTTTTATTATTTTTTGAGTGATATGAGGATGAGGTATGTGGGTGGATATGTGATGAGTGTATTTTTATTCATGGATGATGGATGGACATGGTTGAATAGATATGACATGTTAGGTGACATGTATGTGATATATGGATGGGATGGATGATGATGTGTAGTGACTTCTCCCTCTTTTTTGTTGGATTTTTTTTGGTGATGATAGATACTGTATGTCCATGGATATATGATAGGGTGTACTGGTTGATGCATGATAAAGTTATTATGATGAGTGGTGGGTATTTTTATATGATGTGATGTATGGATGGTGTTATGTATGTAGATTTTGGTGTTTGAGAAATGAATGTGGTTGGATAGATATGACATGTTAAATGATCAATATTTGATATGCAATATGGTGGATGATGATGTGATTAATTGTGCATGATGAATGTGTGTGATGACAAAAGTAGGAATGGATAGTGATATATGTAAGAAAGTGTGATAGATATAATAAGATAAATTTTTGCATATGAGTGGAATCATTTTTTCAGAAAATGCATAAACACGTCTCGATATGAATGAATTTAATAGCTTAATCAAAGGTGTCAACACAATAGTGTTGAACTGACTGTGAGATAAATGGTAACATAAGACACAAAATATAGATGAAATAGATGATAAAACAAAATGAGAATGAGACCACTTGTCAATTTGTATGTCCTAGGTATGAAGAATCTAAATGTGATTTCAAGAGACTCAAACACCCTAGTGACCTCAATCAAACTCATCTAGTAATAAAAAAACCCTTGAAGATACTAAGACCACCCTAGGGAGTCAAGTATCTCAAGGACCAAAGTGTGTGCAGTGAATGTTCATTGTTGATTTTGAGTAAGGTTGGACTAATCACTTGTGTCTTAAGCCAATAATCTAGCTCACCCATGAGTGTACATAATTTTGTACAAAAGAAGGTTGCTAATGTGACAAATGTGTCATCATGCAGAGGGTGTACTCCACTGCTAGTTAGGAATCTATAGACCCGATGGAGGTTAAACCCATGATATAATGACCTAAGAATTCTAGGGATTCACGCTTTTTATTTGCACTTTTTTTTACTTGTTTTTTTTAAGTCTTTTATGCTTGCTATTTTGCTAATTTATAGGGTTAGGTTATGTTCATGATAGGGTGAGTAGGGGAAACCATTCACTTTATGGAAATAGCAATTCATGATTTCATCTTTCCTAAGCACCAAAATTTGATTAATGTGTGATACATGTGCATGGTCCAAAACAAGACCTGAGTTAACCAAGAATGACCTATAGTACTCAACGACCAACTGACATTTGATAGAGGTTGATTGAGACACTAAGAATGGTTGAGTGATCGAAAGAACCTAGAGATTATTAAAACCAAACTTTGAAAGAGATAAGGTGTCATATGAATGGTATGAAGGGATGAGGTGACAATGTGCAAGAAATGTGCATGAAAGTGAATGGAACGTGAAAGGGTATGACAAATATGATCATGAAGATGCCCTTGATGAAGGTAACAAAGCCAAGTGTAATGGCACAGACAAAAATGATTCAAACAATGATAAAAACTATTTTGAGGTAAAAATTAGATTGCACAAAGATGAGATAGAGTGACTATGATACAAGAAGATGGAGAAGTACAAATAATGAAAAAGAAGAGAGAATAATATGAGAAAGAAGAAAGTGGAGGAGTCACAACAGTCTATGATATGTATCTACTTGAACCATGACCATACAACTAGGAGTGATGTGCGAAGAAATAAGAAAAGGAAAGGAGAGATGGAATAAATACAAATTGAATAGGATTCTATTAGAAATCAATTGTGCATGGATTAAAAATTGAATACGAGCAAGTTGAATATTGAATGCTAGCAGTTTGTGTATTTGTGGTGTAATTTGTTGTAGTGGTGATGAGATATGATAAAATTATGGGGAAAAAAGGTATGACGCCCCTAGTCAGTATTCGATGTGAAGGGTGAATGAGTCTCCCAAGCTAGAGGAGGAAAGAGTGGGAAGGGTGCAACTGATAAGTGATGGGATGATAATATGGTCGATAATGAGCACAAAGTAAATTGATTGGACACTTGATAAGGTGACATAAGATTACCATGATGCATGATCAATGTAGGATACCCCAAATATGAAAGCAATGAATATATTTGAGCCTTGTTGTTGACAACTTTTTGAGCATATTTTATCGAGTTAAATCCTATTCTAAAACTATGCTAATGTTGATTGGATAATTTTGCTTTTGTTCCAACATAGAAAAATGGCTAATGTAACAACTAAGCTATGAAAGTGTTAGCGTTAGAGTATATTACATCATTTGGGTCATGTAAATGTACCACCTTTGGTACATATTTAGAATAGAAGATTACTTTAGGGGGAAGTTAGCTAGTTACTTCAAGCAATGTAATAAATGCACAAGTGTCAAAGTACATGTTGTAACGTGCAAGGTGTCCACTTGTACAACTAGGTAGAGTGTTAGCCAAGAAACCTATCTTCCTATATAAAGGACCTCATAGTAAAATCTCATATCAAGTTCTTATCAAGTGCATAGTAGATAGGAGTAGAAATCCTATATGGAGTACAATGTAGTTCTTTATTTGATATTAATGGAGTGACAATTACCTCCATATTGCATTGTATTTTTGTCATTTCTATTTATAGTATATTTTAGTCATATTGTAAAATTCTATTCTTTCATACTTTTTGCATCTTATTAAGACTTTTGTTAGATATTTGAAACTACATATATCCTCAAAAGCTAACAGTGGTATCAAAGCCACGGTAAATCAAGATAAGAATAGGAGGACCTACATCCATCATAGTTCCTTTATACATTTTTGTAAACCAGACTTGATATTATGCACCGCCACTTACAAAATTCATCATAAGAAAAGTCCAATAGGTCAATAGGAATAGGGAGATCCATAGTAGTCAATAGAGAGAGTTATAAGTAAGGACTAAAATAAATCTCAGTTTCAAAAAATTTGAGATTATATTTGGCTAGAGTCTTTCTATAGAGTTGTAGAAAAACTCGTGAAGACTACGACTCATCATTCATACCACTAGATTGAAAAATCAACTAGTGAATATTATTATATTCATAATTATAAATTATTTTGTTCCAATTTATAACAACTTGTTTTAGAAAAAGGATATTTAGGAAAAGGTTGGGAAGCTTCCTACAAGAGAGTTAGGAAGAATTTCTTCTTAGAATAATTCTAGTGCTTGCAGCAACAAGGAGAAGACTGAAGATTTAAAAGACCTAAAAAAAAGGCCTCATTACAAGAGCTACAATCCTGTAGATTGCACAAATAAAGAAAAGGCCATGGTAGCCTTATAGCAGACTCAAGGAAGAAGAGACTCTAGAAGTCGAATCAAGGAGGAGATAAGATATTGGTGATCTCCATTCAAGATTAAATACCTGTAGAGTGTAGAAGCAGAAAAGGCCATAAAAGCCCTAATTCTAAAGAATACTTTAGAGAATATTTCCTAATTAAAAAAAAAAATTATTGATTCAAAAGAAAACTCTAGAGAAGAGTTCCTAAAGAAAACTCCAGAGAATATTTTTTGAATAAAACTTCAGATAAGAGTTCCTAAAGAAGACTCCAGAGAAGAGTCAACAAAATAGGAGATTGGTGATCTCCTTTACTGATTAAATAATTTTTCAAAAGGAGCTAAAGAGATCAAGAGAAGATATCGTTGAAGAAATTCCATTATTAGAAGAAAGAGAAGGACTAGGAGAGTCCTGTTCAAATCCAGAAGCAACAAATTTTAGAGATCCAAGAAGAATATCTCATCACCAACACTTCCAAAAATATGAGGTTGAATAAAATGTCTCAGTTGGAAGACCAAAGAAACTATACGATAGAATACCTTGTATAGGTCTCAAGGAGTAAAAATAAGAAGGATTGGATAGCCTTGTTGCAGAGCTCATAGAAGCATTGTCAAAAGAGTTCCTAGGAGAACTCGTCAGAGAAATCCACTACCAAGGGGAAACTCCTGATAGTGAAGGACTTGGGACAATTGTTACCATCAAATAACAATCCCAAGAGAAGAATAATTTGGCAAGGAGTGTCAAATACTAGAAGAAGAATCTAGTTAAGACCTCAAGAAATTTAGAATCTTGAGAAGAAGAAGATCTTGTTTGAAGTTAGAATTTGACAAGAATATTGAAGGAATATTCAGATAGAAGAAGCCTACCAAATCTAGGAGATTTGGAGATTACCTCTTACAACAAGAAGGTATAATTAAGAGAAAAGAGTTCTTTGAATCTACAGTAGAAGATCGAAGATCACTGGAAGGATCAATCCACCAAACTCAAGGCTCAAGATAGAAAGTTTAAGACCACAATTTGGTGAAGAAAGAAGTTTTTATGGACAACCAACAAGAATTTGCAAATTCATCTACTACAAGGTAGTAGCTAGGTGAATAAAAAAGACCAAGATCTACATAATCTATAAAAGCCATTAAAGGTAAGCAACTAGGGTGCAATTAGTTGAACTATAAATTAGGGTTCATTATCAAATTCCATTAAGCACCATATTTGGATTAAAGTTGCAAGGAGAAGGGCTCATATTATAGTCTTAAAGAAAGTGCAAAAAGGAGAATTAATTTTAAGATACATTTGCACATTAAATAAGAGATATATTTTTTAAAGAAAGAAAAGTATCACCTACCTATTATCTATCTAGAAAGAAAGAAGACTACATCCTATAATATTGATTGCAATAAAAATTGTAGATTATTTATTAAGGGTTCTTTACAGATTACTCTTAAAAGTTGTAGAGATTATTAAGTGCATTTGAAAGTAATTTTAGAGCTTATTTATAAGATAAATAAGGTGAGATTATTGTTACCTTTAAAAGTGTATTAAATTGGAGATATTATCCATTTGCACTATACTAGTTGATCTTTAACTAGCTACTCTCAAAAGGATTAGTTTGTGTTATTTGATTATTAAAGATCAAGGGTACAAAACCAACAAATTATCAAAGTATCTAGAGACACTATTTAGTGCACAAAACCTACAATATTTCATGGCCCAAAGAAGCCACCAAAATTAGATTATATTCCTCTAAGGAGTGAAGAAGAAAGCCACCATCAAAATCAGTAAAAAAAGCTAAAAATCGAGACTTGGTGAGTCTTAGATTCGAGATGTACTAAAGGTTTTTATACAGGTGAAAAATTAGTGCAAAAATTATTTCTACAAGAGCTTCTATCTACATGGTTATTACCAAATAAGTCAAGAAAAAGAAGAGAGTTATCCAACAAAGGAGACAATGTCAAATCAGATATTGCCTACAAGAAAGACTCCATTAAAACCAATAGAAAGAGATTGCAAAAGGATGTACAAGAAAGGTATTATATTTACAAAGTCTATTTACATTTTCTTGCACCATGATATTTTTTCCTACATGGGAAAAATGACAAATATTCAGAGTCACAAAGATAAATTCTTCACAAGGAAGAACCATCTCAAAGTGGTCATAGAAAAGCATCATCAAAGCAAGGCTAAAAGTGCCATATAAAGGCTCACATCACCCACAATTTGGACAACCAGAATAGGTAACCTAAAAACACATAAAGAAAATCATAAGGAAGGATATATATCATTCACAAAGGAATAAACCCAACAGCTTAGAAGAAAGAGAAAATCAAAGAAAGCAAAACTAGAGCTAGATGCACATCCAAGGAGCATTCCATATTATCATTGAAGCATCTTGAAGTCTCCATCGAATCATTTCTCATCACTCTAGCCACTCAATATCCACCAAATCACTGATCAAATCCACTCGAGCTACACTAAAGCACTACTCAAATCCACTCATAGCATTGCTCAACTAGAACCAACTCAATTCCATCAAAACACAACAAAGGAAAAGGTGGAAACATATGTTGGATAAGCTTACAAGAATACATTAATAAGGCTAGGATATGTAAAGGAAATAAGGTGCCACTTGTCACCTTAGAAGAAACGCTAATGCCTTCATATGAGCATTAAAAATAACATTCAAAATTCCACATGCGTCAAAGGAATAATTCAAAGAAGCATTACATAGGTTAGCATTAGGAGTATTAGAGAATATGTGACACTTGTAACCAAGGTATACAAACATTTACATAAATACTATAACATATCTATTCTACAATAAATTCCAAGTGTCTAATAGCATCATTGAGCGTAGAAAGAAACTGTTGTTACACTTGTCCTTCTCAAGAAGATCATTCTCCTATTTAAGGCACCTAAAACCAAGTAGGAAACAACATTATGAGAAACAATGAGTTATAGTAAGAAGAGCATTAAAATCTATCGATCAAGGTATTCAAAGTATATCAAAGAGGTCAAAATTGAGGTACCACCATTCAAGCATTGAAGTCAAGGAAAAAATGTAGTTTTTCATTGCTCACAACGCCCAAGATAAATGTTGAATATTGTTGCCATACACATCTGAATCTATTGCCGAATACGTAGATATTTGAAGCGTCATAAAGGTAAGAATTTACCTTGTCTAATTTAATTTCATTAAAAGGAGTTATAAGGGTATAATATAAGGTTGAAGCTATTGGGAAATCAACCATATTTGAAAGCAATATTAAAAGAAATATATATATATATATATATATATATATATATATATATATATCAAAATAGCCTAATATTTGCAATATTTAAAACATGGAGAAATAAGGATTTCTACTTGGAAAAATTAGAATTTCTATTATTGCAAATATTTTTGTTTTCTAATATTCCATATTAGGGAGTTTTAAGGAATACGACATCAAAGTAGGTAATTGGAATATCAAATTATTAAAGGCTATAAAAGGAGTTTTATTAAGGAATATCAAGAGTTGGAAATTAATTGGTATACTTGTCTCAAAACACATTAAAGAGATAAAATAAATCCAACCATTAAGACCTCATAAAAATAGAAAGTGCTTAAGTTCAATAGGAGTAATAAGGTGTAATACACGTTAATTTTTGCTACTTACAAAACATTACAAAATCAACTCAAAATTGAACTATTATTCTTAAAAGCACTACATTAATCATATAGCATATCCAAAATTACTAGGGAGAAATATGGCATTCTACAAAACTTATAATAATAATATTCATCAAAGATTATCAAGTACTTAATCCATTTGGGAGTCATAAGGACCTCTACAAAATAATTCTTCAAGAATTAAATCAAATTCACATATCTTAACTAGGGAGATATAAGGAAGCCTACAAAACCTAAGCTCTATAAAGGTTTTAATCAAATCAAGTCCACATACTCTAAACTAGGGAGTCATAAGGTAGACTACTTCAAAAATTCAAATTAGAGTATTTAAATGACTTCTATCAAATCCATATCTACAATTCTAAGGAATAGCAAGAAACACTCAAGAAGGAATATGGATGAAATAATAAGAAATGCCTTTATTAATGAAGAATTATTTCATGAAATGGAATTGTATTCTCAAAATACAATTCCAAATTTGTAATTACTGCTTTTCTAGATTTTTGTTTATCGGGGTATAATTCTCTTCAGCAACAAAATTAAGGTGCAAATTAAAGTACCTTCATAAAGGTTGAAGCCAAGAGGAAAGATAATAATATTTCCAAGGAGATCAAAGTAAAACAAATATTTCATACATGTATAAGAGCACCAATTAGGATATGTACATGCAGAAGAGCATCAATCAGAAGACGGTCAAGCACTATTGACCAAGGGAATTACCACATTCAAGACTGAATGTAATTCAGTTTATTTAAAGTTATTTATAATCTTAATATAGGAGGTATAAGATTGATTATAAATTATTCTCTAAGGTTTGGAGGGATAAGATGAATATTTGAAACCTTAGAAATCTAATTATTGCTATTAGAGAATTTTATAAAGGTTCAAAATTTGGGTTGAAGAATTTGAAGGAGTAATTTAAAGTTTTGTAATTTGATTATTTGCAATTACAAAATAATTTAAAATATTTGCAATTTGATTAGATTGGAGAAATAAGGTTTTCTACATCAAATTAAATTTATAAAATTTATAAATATCTTTTTATGGAATTTCTAAATTTCTAAGTTTGGATTTATAAGGAATTAAACATCAACATAGGGTTGAGAAATTTAGAAGTTTTTTTTGGGAGACAAAAGGTTGTCAACTTAATTTTTTTTTTAGTCTATCAATCAAACCAAGGTGAAAACAAAAGTAGAATTTTTGAAGTTGCATTCAAAATTTGTTCTTAGTCAATCTCAAAGGTTTAAATTTTTAAAGAAATATTACTTTAAAAAGGGGCTATGGAGAAGCTTATTAAGTATACTGGATTCAAGGAATCAAAATGGTTTAGAGATATACTTGATTCTAGAAGTGATAAAAAGGAAGATGCAATTGGAATAGAAGAGCCAATTTGACTTAGAAATATTTCTGAGAACTCACAAACTAGTAGTTTGGCAAAAGTAGATTCTAAACAATTATCCTCCAATAACTTGATAAAAGGAATTGATGACATATATTAATAAATATACTGAAAATACATTTAAGAACCATACACAAATGATAGAAAAGAATATTGATTAGAAATATGCCTTACAGACTTATGAAAGATGCAAATATATATTAGCTTTAGTTGTACACAGATGGTTTGACTATTTTATCAAGGAAATGGATGAACTTGATTCTTCTAAGTTAAATAACAAAGAAGTTGGGACATTCTCATGATGTACTTATTGCAACAAATTTGGTCATGAGAAAGTAGACTATTGGAATTTTCATCCATGTAAATATTATGGAGGGAAAACTCATTCATCCTTCTTCTATTACTACAAAGATAAGTACTATAAAATATTTGAAGAAAATTTGATATTCAGATTAGATTGTCTCTTCCAAGATCTTATTTTTGAAGCATCTACTAACAATGAGTTCAAGTTTAAAATTTTTGAAAAGCAAAAATATAGGTCATTTAGAGAACCAAAGGAAAGAAAATGGATCAATTATTATCCACTTATGACTTGCAAGATTATGAGATCTCTTGTTCATCAAGGGTACTTGGAAAACTTCAAGAACAAATATTTCACCAATCACTTTGAAATATAGGAAAACAGTGGATTGAAGAAGACAAGAAAAAGAAGAAGAAGAACCATATCAAGTTGAAGATCATTTGAAAGTTGATGATCTATATTCAAGACTAAAGTCTTCAATAACCAAATAATGTAATACAGGGGGTGTTGGAATATATTACATTATTTTGTACATGCTAATGTACCACTTTTGGTACATCCTTAGATTAGTAAATATTCTCCTAGATTAGAAGATGAATATTTAATTTATGCAATGTAATAAATGCACAAGTATTATTAAAGTGTGCAAAGTATTTTGGTATTGTAAATATGCATATTTATCCATGTGCATGTGAGTCCATAGAATAGGAAGTTGGATAGTCTCTATAAGAGTGAAGGCCAAGAGTGCTCCATATGAAGAGTCACTTTACATCCTATATGTATAGGATATGACATGTTTTGTAATATGAAAGTATGGATACTTGAGATCCTTGATTCAATAGAGATACATTTTTGTGAGCATTTATTAATGGCAATTTTATGAGTTATAGTTGAATTTATTTATGAGTTTTATACTTTTAGAATATTATCATTATTATATTTATTGTATTGCAACTTTATTTTAGATCCTTTGGTAAATTTTATCTTAAGTATTTAGCTTTAAAATATAACACAAACAATCATTAATGAAGCCCATGATGGATCATGTGGTAGATATTTTAGTGGATTAGCCATAGCTAGAGAGCTCCTTAGGACGGATTACTATGGGCCTTCCATGGAAAGAGACACTTGAAACTATGTCAAGAAATGTGATAAATGCCAACAACATGATAACCTTGTTCATGCTCCTTTACAAGAACTATAACCAATTATAGCACTGTACCCTTTCTCCACTTTGGGACTAGACATAATAGGCAAAAATCCACAATCATAAAACAAATATAAATTTATCATCATGGTCATTGAGTATTTTACCAAGTGGGTTGAGGCCATGCCTCTATCCTCTACAACTCGAATTCAAGTTTCCAGATTCATTTTAAACCAAATCATTAACTACTATGGCATACCATATATATTAATGGCAGATAATGGTATGTCATTTAAGATAAAGAAAGTTTCCAAATACAAAATTGTTATATGATATTACATTATTTGATAATTTGGGATGAGCAAGATATTTACATGTGTCATGAAAAAATGCTAAGTGGGTTCTATGCAAGTGGTAATTTAAGAATCTAAAGGTCATATGGAAGGGAATAGTCAAGAATGTGGAAAGTCATCTTGTAAAGCTATATTAATATGTATCTTCTATAATTTTTCAATAAAGAAGAAAGTAATATTGTTTATTATGAGTATTTAATATATTCTTATTATTTAAGGTGTATTTCATAATATCTTTTCTTTGAAAAATAATTTGAAAAAACTTGTATTCAAACAAAGATCACTTACAAGTTGGGATGAGACTTTTCCCAGCCTTAGTCAAAGAGAAAACATGTTTACAATAGTAAAAGAAGATTTGCATTGGATCCAAATCTCTTAAACCATATTTCTACAATGACTGTTCACCTGTTTACAACTATAGAAGAAGATCTACATTGAAGCACAAATCTCCTAAATAGTATTTCTGGAATTCTTATCCAAATTATCTAAGCACTGGATTTGCTCACCAACCTGCCTAATCATCTCATCCTCAATAGCCATGTCACTATGCCACTGAACCCCTACCTCCTTCTCAGTACCCATATTAGCCAGGAATTCTGCCACTTTATTTAGATATCTACTCATATAAACTAGAATCACATCATCTAATTCCCTCCATAATTCCTTAATTTGAGTGACAATAATCCTCAACCTCTATGTTTTCAAAGCAAAGTTCCTCATGCAATCTAGAGCTCCAACCATTATTTGAGAATCTGATTATAAGATTATCCTCCTATGACCTTGTTTTACTGCCCAAATAGAAGCATATTTGATAGCTAAGGCTTCTGCTTCATTTTTTGTGGCTCTTCCCAAACCTTGCAGTTCCCAATAAAGCACTGTTCCAACATGATTTTGACAAACTACTCCAATTCCAGCTCTACCTGGATTGCCTTTTGCATCTCCATCAGTATTAATTTTAATTCAACCTTCTGGGGGTAGTTTCCAACTAGTTTTTTCTTGCCCCTCTTGCACTTCAAATTCCTTCTCCATTGCCCCAATAACAACGTGAGTTTCCTCTTAAGCATAGACTGCCACAGTTTCTATGACTTTGCTCCAAATGACCTACCAAACTCCATCTAAAGAAGAAAAAGTTTCTCTAAAAGTTATGGCATTTCTCTCTAACAACACTTGCCACCAAATGAAGTTTAATCCAAGCTCTCAAAAAATACAAAGAGCTTTAGATTTAAATCTACCCCTCTTCCATCTTTCCCAAATATTCATTAGATTCAAATCACCATTAACTTGAATTTTATAATATAAAAACCATCTCTCCCAGATTTGGTGCGTGAATGGGCACTCAAACATCAAGTGATCAATTGTTTCCTCACTCTTGTAGCATAAAACACATTGATATGGACCAATTATTCCCCTACATCTGAGATACAAAAGTAAGAATTCCATTATGCATGAACTGCCAGGAAAAAAAGTTTACTTTCGGCCAACCCTTGGACTGCCAAATATTTCTCCAATCCTCAACCTGATATGTATGAGGAGGAGGCTCTGGAAGGATCTTATCATATCCATCCTTCACTGTGTAGACACCAAGGCTCCCATATCCCCAAGCTAAATCATCCTCCTCATCTCTACTTGTGAGAAATATTTCTGCCAAGATTTTAGTCATGATGGGTGTAAAATTCAAAGGGATTGAAATTGGCCACTCATCCAACTTCTTAAACTAATTAAACTTATAATCCCCCAGTTGAATAATGTTGAAATAACTTTAAATTTTGACCCACACCCTGGTTTCTATTGCTATTTTTATTGGTTTTAGTTTAGGAAATTCAACAATGATAGGTGGGTATTGATCCCATGAATCTGTCCAAAATCGTGCCTTCTCCCCTCTCCTCACTTTCCAAATTAATCCATATTTTACTACCTGAGATCCTAACTTGAGAGCCTGCCACACTAAGGATTCATTACCATCCAAAGGGAAATGACCCTCCTCATTTGGGTTTACCTATACCAAATATTTACTAGTTAAGATTCTACTGAATAAAGAAGTTGGTTGGGAAATCCACCTCCAGTAAAGCTTTCCATCCAAATATTTATTATTTAACTTTGATATTCTCAATCCCAAACCTACTTTTACCTTGGGCTGGATTACTTTATCCCAACCTACTAATACCCATTTCCTCTCTCCTTTTACTCCTTCCATAAAAATTTTCTAGCCATATTGTCGAACACTTTCCATATGGTATGTGGGGCAGCAAGGATAGAAACTTTATAAATTGGCATGGCCTGACTGACTGACTATAAAAAAGTTAATCTACCACCATAGCTTAACCATTTGTGAGACCAATGATTAATTTTGTCCTTGATACAGTCCAAAATATTCCTCTAGATATCTATTTTTAGTTTTTTAAAATGCAAAGGGACCCCCAAGTATACCACTTGGAGATAAGTCCTTGTGAATCCCAAGATCTCTAAAATTTTGTCCTGAAGCATTTGATCAAGATTGAAAAAGACCACTTTGGGTTTTTATCATTGATGACTTGGTTTGTAGCCCTAAGGTAGACATTAAGTGTATTTCTAATCATTCTTGCTTCTGTGAAGCTGACCACTCCCACCAATCCTGTGTCATCCATAAAATCTAGGTGAGTCAAAACTTCCTCACCCACCCTGATATTTGTTAGCAAACCTTGTTGTCTTCTCCTCAAGATGAGTCTACCCAATCCTTCAGCCAATATGAGAAAAATATAGGGAGAGCAAGGATATCCTTGACGAAGGCCTTGAGTAGCTCCAAACAGTTGTGAGGGAATACCATTGATTAAAATTGAGTATGTCGGAGTAGAAACACAACTCATGACCCATTCTATCCAATCTTGAGAGAAAGCAAAGGCTGCCATCATCTTTGACAAGAAGCTCCACTCCACCCTATCATAAGCCTTTGGCATATCTAATTTTATGAACATTCCTCTATTACCAGATGTTTGCATTGAATGGATTACCTCTTGAGATAGAACCACACCATTTAAGATCTGCCTACCCTCTACAAAAAATCCTTTCTTTGAGGAGATAATTCTATGTAGAAGAGATTTTAGCCGCTCAACCATTACCTTTGTGATTATTTTATATATGGCATTGCATAAGGCAATAGGTCTATAATCTGAAATATGTACCCCCTCCTCCCATTTTGGAATTAAGGTAATGAAAGTATGATTTATTGCTTTAAGCATTCTTTTACTACCTTTGTACTCCTCTATAATAGCCATTACATCCTCCTCCAAGTTATTCCAGAAGGCCTAAAAAAACTCAATTGGAAAGCCATCTGGACCTGGTGTTTTTTCGATGCTCATTCCAAAGACTACATTCTTTAGTTCCTCTCTATCAATAGGTTTAAGTAGGGCCTGATTTTCTTCTTCAGAGATAACATAGGGTATGACAACAATAACTTCTTTTTGAGCCTCTTCATCTTGCACCATACTTTCCTTAAATAGTTTAGAAAAATAATCCATTGAATGGAAATGCATACCTGGAATTGTATCAAAGGAGTGTTCGTTCTCATATTTAAGAGCTTCCATGTTGTTCATCTATCTCCTAGCACAAGCAATCCATGTTGTTCATCTTGCTCTCTATTTCTAGTAGGTCTCCTCTTGTTTGTCAATGTCCTCAACCGCTTTACGCAATGCATCATCCTCTTCTTTGAGTTGCTCTGTAATTGTTCCTTCCCTAAAGTGTTTTTGAACCTCATCCCATCTGGCCAACAATGGAGCTCTTTGGACTTGGAAGTATGTCTTGTTAGATCACCTCCATTGTTTCAGTTGATCTTTGACATAATGAAGCTATTTTTGGAATCTAAACATTGTTGTCCCATATACTGGGCGACCTTCTTCCCACCACTATAGAATTTTCTTTCGAAGTTCCACTTTTTTTAACCAAAATTTTTCAAATTTAAATGGTTTGTGATGCTGCACTGTCTTGATCCCTCCTTCCAACAAAATGGGAAAGTGATCTGAAATTGGACCCTCCAAAATCTAAAATTTTATATTCCATTTTACAAATACCTCCTCTAAAACCAAAAAATGGTCTAACTTCACCTTCCTGCTATGTGGCTCCCTCCTCTTATTAGTCCAAGTATAGTTGGTTCCAGGGCATTTCATATCCACCAAGTGTAATACCTGGACTTGGGCAATCATAAGTCGATCCCCTATGTCCAAAATTGGGGTTCCCCCTTCCTGATATCTAGAGGATAATTTATCATTAAAATCCCCAGTAATAATCTAGTCTAACTCTTCCCTTGAGACTCTCATGTTATGCACAAATTTCCATTGATGTATCTGACCATATAGGTTTTGAGCCCCATAAAAATTTGTGATTAAAACATGTTCAACTATGACATTATTTCTAAAATGTGATGTGAGAACACCCCTCCAAGCTATATGTTCTATTATAGTCCATTCAAGAGAGTTCCAAAGATTAACTATCCCCCCTGAGGCTCCTTGGGCAGCCACTTCCATATGACCAACACCCCTCCAAAGTATGTTAACTATTTTATACATAATATCTAATGATATTTTTGTCTCTAGGATAAGCAAAAACTCTATTTTACATTTTTCTAAGAGTATTCGAACATCGAATTGATGGGTTCTACTGTTTAAACCCCTAACATTCCATGATTGTATAATCATTGGTTACCTTGAGAGCAGTAAAAATATATTGGCTTCACCAATCCTCCAATGATCAGTTTGTCTCCTTGAACTGCTATCAATTCCTTATTTTATTTTCTACCCACTCCTTGAGAGATGCTTTTTTTAATCTATTTTCCACCTGAGTTATCCCTAGAGTTGGCCTTTCTTTGTTCTTTTCTGCTACGCCCATGCTGACATCCTTATTTATTGGTTGCTCTTGGTTATGCACTATCAATGCCCCTGCACTCTCTGACTGTGGTAACTCATTGTACTCAATTACCTGCTCTATTATGGGGGGAGATGAAAGAGGAGCTTGAACATGGTTGTTATTATTTTCATTATTCCCATCCACTCCTTCCATGAATTGTTCTTTTTCTTGGTCCTTTAGTGTCTTAAATATCTCATACCTATTGGAGGGCTTGAGTTGGGTTTGCTCTTTACCATATTTTTTCTTTTGCCTTCTCTTTCTTTTGGGCTGTTCAAAACCATATCCCTATGCTTCTTTACCCCGAGAAATATTGTTTGGTTCTTTGTTGATTGTTGAATTATCCTCCTTAGGAATATTTGACATTCCTAGAGGAGCCTCCATTTTTATGTTCATATTATTTGGGCAAGATCGAGCCAAATGCCCATATTTGTGGTAAAATTTGCATCTGAAGGGCAATGCCTCATAATCCAATTGTTGAATCTAAGATAGTCCTGCAAGTTCAAGTTCCACCTCTACCGGTAGAGGCTGGCTAAGATCCATTTCCACACATAATATTTGCATAAACAACTGTGTTTCCTTCTATTGTGTCTTTGGAAACACCCAAATGTCTTCCAAGGGAATTATCGATAATTTCCAATACCTGCTCACTCCAAAACTCAATTGTAAGTTCATACAAACAGATCCAAATCGGGATAGCAATGGGTTCAATTCGAGGATCAAATCCCACTCTCCAGGGTTGAACAAATAATCCTATCAGACCATGATTCCTCTTTTATGATTCGAAAGCCCTATTTCTATCGACAAGTGAAGAAAAACTAACAATAAAATATCCATTGCTAATAAACCACAAAGAATACTCACCAAGAGGCTCCTAGTTTTGTCGGACCCAGGAATGCAAAAAATTTAGGGTAGGGCGAATACCCATGAATTTACAAATCAAATCATGATTGGCTCTATATAAAACTATTTCTTCGACCATACTTTGCTCAATGACAATATTTGGCCTTGATTTTGACTGTGGCAAGCATCTCGTTGAGATATTGATCTATTTCTAGCAACCGTAAAGAGCATTTTTAATGCAGTATTTTGTGCTTCTTCAGTATTTGATGGATATTTATCCTTTAAAAAATATGCAAAAGAACTATGTCTCTCTAGAAGATGATCCGAAGGTGTCCCCATTAGGCCCTCCTGAGGCAACAATATTGTCTTCAAATCCATAGTAACCAGAAATCTCTTCGGCTACCCACTTGATGCCCGAGTTTTCTCTTCCGTATTTCATAATATATTTACATTGAACTTTTGTGGCTATTTTATATTTGATCCTTTGAAATATTCTACTATTTTTGTGGTAGATCGGCTTAAAAAGCCAACAATGGTATCAGAGCTACCACTGACACTATCTAGTTTGATAGAGTTATTTATTATCCACTACTAAAAATAGTTGTGTTCATTTTGATAAATTTAATTCAAAGTCTATCCACTTAAAGGTAATGCAAACTTGGAATTTGTATTTTAAAGGTCTTATTGAGTAGAGTAGGCTAGAGTCTTTCCACTAGGTTGAAGAAAAACTAGTGAAGACCAAGACTCAACTATATTAAATATAAGGACCAACTTAGAAGAGAATTTGGACATTGATAACCAAATCAGAAGAAGGTTGGAATTTTGGGGACATACAAAGTCACCTTGATCATATTTTGGATTCTCTAGAGAAGTAGAAGAAGAATCAGGTTATAGAGATATTTTACCTTGACATATTTGTAGTAGTAGTAGCAAATTTTTTAAGAAGGAATCCTACATTGAATATAAGAGGCTTAGAGAAGTCCATATTGAATATAATAAGGCTAGAGAAGGCCACATTAAATATAAGAGGGCCAGAGAAGCCTGCATTGAATATAATAGGGCCATATAATCCCACATTGAATATAAGAGGGCTGAGAAGCCCATAATGAATATAAGAAGGCTGAGAAGCCTTTATTCAAGCTTATTAAAAATAATGAATGAGCATTAAGCAAGAATAAGTAGCACAAAATATTTGCAAGCATTGAGCAACATAGAAGAATAACAAGCTTAGAGTTAGAATAGTAAAAGTAAAGAGTGGCCAACAAAGGCCAATATCAAAGAGTTAGTTTTTAAAAAGAAGATAATGTTGTAGTAAATCATGACCCATTCCATTGTAGTAATTTGAGAATCTTGCACATAAAAAAGAAATTAGAAGAAATACAAAAGAGATAAGGTCTTCTACAAATAGAGAGCACTAGAAATGCTTGATCTTATCCAAGTGTATGTTTAAGAAGAAAGAGAATAGACATAGCATAGAGAGACCAGAATTATATATAGGAATATGTTTGAGAGACCATTCTCATCTTGGCATAACTTGGTCTCATCCTAGCATCATATAAGCATAGACCAAAAGTAATGTTGCTTGGAATTCCATCCAAGTGAAGACTAGGAGTAAAGCAACTTGGACTTCCCAAGCGAAGACCATGAGCAAATCTACTTAGAATTTCCAAGTAAATACCAAGAGCAAAGCCATTTGAACTTCCCAATCAAATATCAAGAGCAATGCCACCGAATTCCCAAGCAAATATCAGGAGCATAGTCACTTGAAATCCTCCAAGCGAAGACCAATAGCTATGACTTCCTCTATCGAAGATAATTCAAAGATTCGCTTGAGCTTCTCTAGGTGAAGAGAAACCAACAGATGTCTTAGCATAAAATCATGGTTGTAGATGAGAAAGGAAAAGCATTATGTTTTCCACATCATTCATACACAAAGAGAAATGTTTAAAAAGCATCAAGCACTTCCAACATCAATTCTAAAGAGAAATGTTTGGGATGCATGCAACAAGAATCGTGTAGTGACAAGTAGCGTTCCTTAACGTTACATAATATTTCCAATGTTCAATTATTGGAGGGAAATAAAGAATATTTGATGTTTTTGAAAAACTAATGGGGAGTAATAAATATTAAAATTGGATATTTAAAGTTTTTCAAAAAATATTATTAGATTGGAGTGATAAGGTTAGAATAGTTAATATTTTTTAAATAATTTGTTTAGTTGGAGTTATAAGGATTTTATTAATTTTTTGAAGAATTTTGAATTAGATCATTGGTGAAGCTTTTTTATTAAATTAAAAGAAGTTTTTTTTAAGAGTTAGAAATTTTACAAATTAAATATTTTGGAGTTAAAAGGTTTTCTACACCAAGGTACTGAAAATTAATACTTACAAAAACAAGAAAATACTTATATTTAGGAGACATAAGAAAATTCTTATGGATTATTCGTACATTGACTCTAAAATAAGTAGACATATGACAAGAAATAAATATTGGTTTAATACCCTTCAATAGAAATATGAAAAATAGTTATAGCAGATAGTATGAATTCTGTTAAATGAGTCAAAAATGTCTTAATTAGTCTATAAAATGGAACAATAATAATTAAATATGTACTATATGTACCTGGATTGACCACTAATATTCTTTTAGTGTCTCAAATTATGGATCAACATCTCACAATTGAATTCAAAACTATTAAAGACAAAATTATGTCTATTTATCAAAGAAGTAAAAGTTATAGCCTCAAGTTCATATAAGGATAGTTTATTCACTCTAGATATATTATCCAACAAGGCTCTATCAATGAGGATTTCATAAATCATAGAACTTTGGCATAAAATACTAGGACATATAAGTGCATATTTATTAAATGAAATGAGTGAATATCAAATGGTTAAAGGGTTGCCTAAACTTTCTTAGGAATCTATTATATGTCCAAAATGTCTAGAAGAAAAATAACATAGAATTTATTTTGAACTCAGTTAGCATAGAACTCAAGAACTATTTGAATTAGTATATACTGATCTATATGGTCCAATTAATGTCACTAGTATTGGAGGTGATATAGACTTTCAACTATTTGTTGATGATTACTCTAGAAAAATGTGTGTGTATTTTATGAAATTTAAGTCTACAAAATTCAGTTATTTCAAACAATTTAAATTTTTAGTTGAAAATAAAATAGGTAAAACAATCAAGAATATTCGATTAGATAGAGGAGGATAATTCTTGTCAAAAGAAAAAATTTCTTTCTAGAAACCAATGGTATAAAAAGACAACTAACTACAACATATTCACCACAAAAAATGGTATTGCAAAAATAAGAAATAGATCAATTATGGAAATGGTTTGTAGTATGTTAAAAGAAGCACATCTTGATCATCAATATTAGGTAAAAGTAGTTAAAACAATTGTTTATTTACAAAATAGATCATCTACAAGAATATTGAAAAATGTTACTCTTGATGAAGTATGGACAAGACAAAAACCTACAGTAGAATAGTTAAGAATATTTGGTTGTAAAGCATATATGCATATTCCAAAGCAAAGAAGAACTAAACTAGATGAAAAAACTGTGTGAAATATTTCTCGGTTATGACAATGATTCAATATGTTACAACATAATTGATCCAATAGCAGAGATGTATTTTATGAAGGAATACAAAATGTATCAAAGAACAAAAAGCTAACTTAGAAGCAATTCTAAGTTTTTCAGAAGAAGACTTTTCAAGTGAAGATTCAAAATTAGATATATAGGATGAATAGAATGAAAACACAGAGACTACTACAATCCTATAAATAAAATAAGCAACATGTCTTAGAGATACACTTAAGGATTCAAAACTAGAGTAAATGCCATATCTTACTAATACAAGACCTTAAACACACAATTTAAAGAGAATGAATAGGGGATTGACAAGTTTTGTAGTAGAACCTACAATGGCATTAAATGTTTTGAATCACCCAAAATGGAAAGCAACTATGGAATTAGAATATGAAACATTGATGAAAAATAAAACATGCAATCTAGTTGATTTACCTCTTGGAAAGAAAATAGTCGCATGTAAATGGATCTACAAGATCAAATACAAAGCAGATGGTTCAATTAAAAAATACAAAGCTCGACTAGTTACAAAAGGATATACTCAAACATAATAAATTGATTATGAAGAAACATTTACACCAGGAGCAAGAATGACTACTATTCAAACAAATTGTGTTTTGGCAGCACATCATGGATGGAAACTATATCAGATGGATGTAAAAAGTGCATTTCTTAAAGATCTTAAATAAGTATATATGTCACAACCAAAAGGATATGTGATTAAAGGACAAGAACATAAAGTTTACAAACTGAATAAATCTTTGTATGGTCTGAAGCAAGCGCCAAGAGCATGGTATATAAATATTAATAATAATTTATTATAGCATAATTTTAAAAGAATTTTTTTAGATCAAAATTTCTATACAAAGAAGGATGGACATTACATAATAATACTTGTGGTGTATGTTGATGATATAATAATTACAGGAAGCTCAAAAATTTTGATAAATGAAGTAAAAAAAAATCTAGAGAAGGGTTTGAGTTGATAGATTTAGGACTTCTTCATTATTGTCTTAGTTTAGAAATTCATCAAAATGAGAACAATATCACAATAACACAGACAAAATATGTAAAAATATTACTTGAAAAATACAAGCTGCAAACATGTAAGTCCAAATATACTCTTATGGAACAAGGGTTACAATTATCTAGATATGATGAGATACCTCAGGTCTTAGCCACTATTTATCATCAATTAATAGAATGTCTTCTATATATAACAAATACCAGACCAAATATAGTTTTTGTTGTAAATTATCTCTCAAGATTTATTCAAAAACCCAAAATAAAGTCATTAGAAAGCTACAAAAAGAATACTACAATATGTTAGAAAAAATATAGAATATGGACTTACATATAAAAATATGATGGTAAATTTTATTTATAGGGATATTCAGATTCTGATTATGCAGGATCTATAGATGATAAAAAATCTACATCAGGATATGTATTCTATCTTGGTTCTGGACCTATTTTATGGTATAGTAAAGAACAACATGCAGTGGCACTCTCATCTATAGAAGTAGAATATCATGCAACAAAATATGTAGTCTATGAATCACTATGGTTATAATATATACTATGAGATATGGGCATAAAAAAAACTCCTATACTGATAAATTATGATAATCAAGGACTACTTAATTTGATCAAAAATTAAGTTATTCATGAAAGAACAAAACATATTAAAGCTCAATGCCATTTTATCAGAGTTCATGTTCAAAATTATCATATTTAGTTAAAGCATGTTTCTACTAAAGATCAGATTACATATATTTTTACAAAAGCACTTGGTCGAAAAAAATTTCAAATATTTCATAAACTACAATATATATCATGAAATATCAAATAATGTAATACGGGGGGATGTTATATGATATTACGTTATTTGATAAATTAGGATGAGCAGGATACTTGTGTCATGAAAGAAATCCAAGTTGGTTCTATGCAAGTGGTAAGTTAAGAATCCAAAGGTCATATGGAAAGGAACAATCAAGAATGTGAAAAGTCATCTTGTAAAGCTATATCATGGAGACAAAGCTCCATAATATATATCTTCTTTGATTTTGAAATAAAGAAGAAAGTAATATTTTTTATTATGAGTATTTGATATATTCTTAGTATTTAAGGTGTATTTCATAATATCTTTACATTGACCTTTAATATTATGGCTATTTTATATTTGATCCTTTGAAATAATAAGCTATATTTTATTGTAGATAGGCTTAAAAAACCAACAAAACTTCAATAAAAATGATCAACACCTAATTATCCTCAAGTAAATGGCCAAGTAGAATATTCTAAAAAACATCAATCAAAATCCTTAAAAAATTGATCAATAAAAATGGCCAAGATTGGCATTTGCAACTATATCTTGTTTTATGGGCATATTGTACAAGTGTGCAACCCCCTATAAGCGTAATGCCTTATGCTTTAGTATATAGGGTTGAGGCAAATTTTCCCTTTGAACTCAAGATCCCTTATTTAAGAGTCTTCCTACAAGATTCTTTAGTCGACAATGAATATTGTCTAGGTTGCCTTCATCAATTAGAGCTTTTAGAAGAAAAGTGTATTAATGCCCTAGAATATTTAAAAACCTATTATAACAAACTTTGGAATACCTATCATAAGAAAGTATGCCCAAGATACTTTGTGTTATGGTTTCAATATAGCCATATTGGCTATATTTAATTATTAAATATTATTAGCTTAGTCCCCTAGGTGCAATAGTTGGCCTTTGAGTATTTAGGTTTGATTTTATTTATAAATAAGGTGAAATTTTCCTTAGTAGGTATCATCAATGAATTTGGATTTAATTTGCGTCTTTTGTGCGTAAGAGACTTTGTCCTCTTAAAGTGGCTATGAAACTTTGCCCTCTTTGAGTGGCTATGGATTTTTTGTGGCATTGATTTGATCGAATTTTTTATTTACATGTCTAGATTGTATCTAATGTTGCATTATTGTTTGTATGTTGTTAATAATAATTCAATATTGAAGTGTTGTGGATATTAAAATAATTGTGTGGTTTCACAACAAGTGGTATCAAAGCATGATTTGAAAGCCAGTGGAAATTAACAAAGATATTTGGAGCCCTAAAAATAAAGCTTTCATTTTTTTTCAAAAAAAAGGGACATTTGATTTCTTGGGTTTTTTTTGCAAAAGCTTTCAATTTTTCGTGAAAGAAAAGATATTTGGTTTTTTTTTAAATATTCGGCTCAACTTCCCTCCCTACTTTATATTAATAATTACATTTAATTTAATTTAATTTAATTATTAATAGAGAGAGTAAGCATCCTTTTTCATTTGTCTTTTTGTTCTTCTCTGTATTTTCCAAAATTAATTAGTTTTTTTTTTAAATTATTTGGCACAACTCTCTACTTTATATTAATAATTAAATTAAATTATATTTAATTTAATTATTAATAGAGAGAAAGCATCTTCATTGTCTATTTGTTGTATCTTTTTCTGCTTTGCATCTCCACCGTCTCATATTTCATTATTTTGAATTATTAAACATCCACCCCGACTTTCACATTTATTTTTCTAAATTATTGAACACCCACCCTTGCTTTCACTTCACATTTCTTTTTGATTTATTAAACACCTTCCAAACTTTTATATTTCATATTTTTTTAATTATTAAACCCTTTGCTTTCACATTTCAATTTTTAAATTATTAAACTCCCCTCATCATTTGTCTTTCCATTCTTCTCCTTGCATATCCACCGTTTCACATTTCATTTTTATTTTTTATTAAACCCTTGCTTTCACATTTTATTTTTTTATTATGATTAAACCCCCACTTTCACATTTCATTTTTTTTAATTATTAAATGTTTCCCAACCCCATCCGCTACGACTCTTTCTTATGTTGATATTATTAATTAAAGTCCTACTTACACTCTTTATTATTTTAAAACCTTTTCTCCCTAATTAATAAAATTTAAATAAACTTAAAAAAAAGTATCAGGTATTGTAAATTTTTTTGTGGAAGTCCTATCATTTGGTGTTCGTCTCTTCAATTTGATCAAAGTGCATGAATGATCCTGCTACCGCTACTAATTGGACATGAATTAATGGTCAATTATAGCATACTTATTTTTTAGAGAATGTGTATATGAGCAAAAAGAAGTGCCAACCCAAAAATCTTGGTAAGCATCATAACACTCCCATTAATATCAATAGTTTTGACCAACATCTTCTTTATTCCTTAAGTGCTATGGCTTCACCTTCACCCAACACATATGGTTCCTCTTCTTCTTCTTCTTCTACTATACCTACCCTCACCACCCCTCCAAGTCATATTCCTCTTCCTAGTAATATTGACCCTAGTTTGCATCATAATCTTTTGCAACAAGAACAAAAAGTTCATAAAATTATTGACATATTGAATAAAATTAACTTCTCTTGTCCAAGGGTCACAACAAACTGTTAAGTCCCAAACTTTGACCAGTCATAAAGCACCAAATACTCATGTTCTTCCACAACAACCACTAAGTCATAATACCCCATATTTTTGGCTCTTATGACCTAGGCTTTACCTGTAATCTAGACTCCTTTGTAGACTGTGCTTCTAATTTCCTTGAATGATCTCATGATGTTGTTGTTTCTTGCATTGACATGCCCACCTTTTTAAATGATGATCCTTGAGGATGGTTGACAAAAATGGAAAGCCTTATCCATTTGTACCATGTTCTTGAAATAGGTCACATCACATTAGGAGCTTCTACGTTGGGTATACAAGCTTATCAATGGTTGTTATGGCAGCTCTACCAATAGAGTTGTCATCTTTTGTGGCCTAAATTCGAGGAATAATTTCTTCATATATTTGACAAGGGATCTTACACATCATATGTGGTACGTATGATGCAAAATAAGCAAACAAGAACAATAGATGAGTATTACTTTAAGTTCACAAGTCTTCTCACCTATACCTATCAATTGAGTCTAGCAATGATAGTCTATGCCTTCTACTATGGTATTAAGGATCAAATTAAAAATTAAGTCAACATGCATGATCCTTATACTTTTGATGATGCACAAAATATTGCTCGAGAAACCAAACAAAATCTCCAAGATTATGATCTTACACAAAGACGTGATGTCAACTCTCATCATCCTTCTCACAATTTTTATCATTCCATAGTATTTTTCTATTTCAAATGTAATTTACATCATCCCCAAGATCAATATTTTGAAGAACATCATAAATTTCTCTTGGAATATGGAGATGAGTCAGTCATTGAGGAGGAAAATTCATTATAGCAAGAGCAATCTCCAAAATTAGGATAAAAAGCAATAGAAGTATATGAAGTAGAACAAGAGGATGATATTGTGGCTCTCTCTACCCATGTACTTATGGTCTTCAATATCATAACACTATCAAGGTACAAGGATTCATTAAATGATAATATATTAATATGTTGATTGATTCAAGTAGTACATACAACTTTATAGATTGTAAGATAGCAAAATCCTTAGGCTTGTATATCAATACTTCAAATAAAGATAAATTTCAAGTCTTAATTACAAATGGAGGTGTTGCCTAATGTTTGGGTCGAACAACTTAAGTTACAATAAAAATGGGGGATTATACTTGGGTGGGCAATCTCTTTGCTATGAACCTGGGAATTTCAAATGTCATTTTGGATGCACAATGTCTATCTCAAATCAGTTATGTTACTATTAATCTACAAAAATTATATATCAAGTGGACATAGAATGGAAGAATAATTTGTTTTCAAGTAATTCAACCGGATCATCATTGCATTCTTATTTCTCATATTTGGATGGAGTGCTTTGTAAAAAAGATCGCATTTATCTTCCTCAATATTTGACTATTAAGAATTTTTTTTCCAATAATTGCATGCATATCCTCTGGTGGGACACTCAAGATACTTGAAAACATACCAACAGGTGAAGTAATCATTTTATTAGAAAGGATTAAAATCAAATGTCAAGATATTTGTTGCTAAGTGTGGAGTATGTCAATGTAACAAAGAGGAAATGGTTAAATCTCATGGATTGTTGCAACCCTTGCCTATCCCTAACCGCCAATAGGAGTACATATCCATGAATTTTATTGAGGATCTTTCCAAATCATAGGGTAAAATAGTGATCTTTGTGGTAGTAGATCATCTTTTCATGTATGCTTATTTTTGTGCACTACAAAATCCCTATTTGGCAAGTAAGGTGGCCAAGGTATTTCTTGATTCTATTTTTTAGTTACATGGTATACCCAAAATCATTATGAGTGACTGTGACCCTATATTCACTAGCAACTTTTGTAAGGAATTGTTTCATCCTAGTGGTACCAAGTTGAGTATGTATTTATCATATCACCCCCAATCTGAAGGTCAAACAAATATTGTTAATAAATGTTTGGGTACTTTCCTTTGTTGTTTTACTTAAGATAAACAATATCACTAGGTTTAATGGATTTCATTAGCATAATAGTGGTACAATACTTCCTACCATTTTTCCCTTAAGATATCTCTATTTGAAACTTTGTATGGTTAAAATCCTCCATCAATCACATACTATGTTCTAGGATTTTCCAAAGTGATATAGGTAGATGATTTGTTACAACAACATCAAATTGTGATTCAACTTCTTAAAGATAATTGTACCTAGACCCAAAATTGTATGAAGTAGCAACAAGATTCACACCATTTTGAACACCATTACATTATAGGAGATAATGTCTTTTTTGCATATAACCTTACAAGCAATTGTCCTTGAATATTAAGTCTAAGTAGAAGTTGGCTCTTCAATTTTAGGGGCCCTACAAGATGGTTTATTGCATTGATGAAGTAGCATATCAATTGGATATTCCACCTTCTTCCTATATCCATCCAATTTTTCATGTATCCTATCTCAAACAAGTTATTGGCCAAAAGGTGTAGTCCCAAACAGAGCTTCCATTACTCAATGAAGAAGGTTGAATAACTCTTTAACCTAAGGCAATATTGTGGTCTAAAGTGTATCATATTTAATCTTAACAACAATATTTTCTCATCAAGTGGTAGGACCTTCCATAAGAAGATGCTACATGGGGGCCTAAGAGCATTTTCCAATATTTTCTAGGTTTGTGGATAAAGCCTTATAAGGGAGGGATCCATGTTATGGTTCAAATATAGCCATGTTGGATATATTTAATTATTTAATATTGTTAGCTCATGTTCTTAGGTGCAATAGTCAACCTTTGAGCATTTATGTTTGATTTTATTTATAAATAAGGTAAAATATTCCTTAGTAAGTATCATCGAAGAATTTGGACTGAATCTATGTCTTCTGCATATAAGAGATTTCACTCTCTCAATGTAGCTATGAGACTTTTCCCTCTCTGTGTGGTTGTGGATTTGCTATGGCATTGACTTGATCAGATTTATTATTTTCTTGTTGTCTCAATTGGATCTAATTTTTTTAATTTACATGGTGGAATCAGTAGCTACCATGAATTCGGGCAGGCTATCTAATTTTTATGGCCACCATAGTATTCTACGTTGTCCACCCCGAAATATGCCACATAGATCTTCACACAATCCACCCCTATAACCACCATTCCACAATCATTTTATATCTTTTACACCGTTGAAAGCACTAGGAAAGGGACAAGCATTCAGTCCTATGAATATTGGATCTAATGTTGCATTATTATTTGCATGATATTAATAATAATTTAATATTGAAGTGTTCTTTTAGATATTAAAAAAATTGTGTAGTTTTGCAACACTTTGAGATTGGAGACCTAGTTCTCAAATAAAACCAAAAGAATATCAATGCCAAGGATGAAATCGAAGGAAAATTTGAGCCTAATTGGCTAGGACCTTACATCATCATAGCCAAATTTGGCTTTAGAGCTTACCTCCTAGCCATATTAGACAACAAATAACATAAATAACCAATCAAAACAATGCACCTCAAAATATAATATGCATAAACCTTGCATGATCTACTTCTTCATATGATTGATTGCACAACTACTTGCCTACATAGTAGCCCAAATTCATCCCTGACCAAAATTATTTTTTGATCATATGGTTTGGTTGCTTTGCTTGTTCATATCACCAAGTTAGGAGGATTTTTTATGAAGTAATGATAATCCCACTTACCATATTAGTCACTTACATTGCATTTGCATAAGGAACCTAATGCTAAGTAGTCCTCCCAATCTAACAAATCATTTTGTTTTACCTACTTCTATCACACTTATTTCTATTCTCCTTAAGTGATTTATGATGCAATCATCCATGGCCTTGATGATCCAACCTTAACCATTTCTTCTATCCAAAATTTGGGGTATCCAACATTAGCAAAACCAATTACTTTTGCTCTACCTTCTTCTACTTCTCATTTTCTATTTATCACATTTATTCTCTTCTTCTCCCTCTCTTTGGTTAAGTGATGTATGACATGATCATCCATGACCCTAACGACCTAGCCTTATCCCTTTATTCTATCCTAATAGAATCACCATATACATCTCATTCTTCTCACCAAATATTAACACCATCTCAATAAACAAATCTTCTTTCTCTCCAATCTCATGATTATTTAATATGTCCTTCTAAGGCACTACTTTTCTCCTTTGATGTACTATAATTTTATAATTTTTTGTATAAATATCATGTAGCAAAGAAGGGTTTTAGTATCTTGGCATGACCTATTAAATATGTCCTAACACACCTTTATCAAATACACCAAAATTCGCTTGTCTAATGGACCACTCGAGCTAAGAAGCCCTATTAATCCAATATATTTTAAGCCTACAATTATTATTAAGCCTTACTAGATGTTAAATTAATAAATTCCTCTTTCCTACTCATTTTAAATAAGCATACAATCAAACCAAAATTATATCACAAAAGGTTGCTTGTCTAATAGACCACTTAGGTCATAGCTATGTAAACCCAATATCTCATAGGCCTATAATTCTTTGTAATCCATACCAAGAATTGGATTTATAGATTTTTGCTTCCTTGCCTAGTTCATTAAATAAGCATGCAATCAAACATGAATCATATCCATGTGATAATGAAAATATGACCCCATGTTTCATCAAGATAGGTATATATTCTCTATATGTTTGTGTAATATTGCATATGTCAATTGATGGATAGATAACTTACTCCATCATAATTGGAACATTCGGTAGCATTCCTATCATAGAAGTCTCAATTACCCCTATATATCATCGATGTCCTTACATATTCATCTCCTATATCTCACGTGTATGATTTTTTGTAAGTGTTAGATAAGGGATGAGCATGGTTGGATACAATCATTGATATTTTTAGGTAATTTAAAACACCATCATTATTAACATATTAATCATATTATCATATTCTTACCTTCACATGTGGTTGGTCATATAGCCTAAAGTGTCATTATGGTAGGCAAAACCTTTTTTTCACTATATTGCAATTCCTTGTAAATAAAGTGTATATTAAATATATTGTCTCTACCACCATAATTGGAATACTAAGAAACATACCTACTACAACATTATTGAACCATTTTATATATCACTAGGTGGAATTGAGTTCTTCATTTTGATTCTTTGCATATATATAATTTTTTGTACATACGTTAGGCAATGACATGGGGACTCCAAATCCACTTGTTGATACTCTAGATAATTCAAGAAACAAATCATTTCATTTCAATTTATTTTCTTCCACCACAACCTCATCCATTCATGGATCCACAAGCAGTGTCGATATAACACAATCAATACCTTGTATGTGTATAATAATTTATAAGTATTCCAGATAGTAGATCATGTAGTACCAATACTCCTTTTCAGTCCATGAATCAAAGGGAAAAATATTCAAACAATCAAATGATCAAACTTCAATCATGAGCATACAAAATTATTTCACCTATTTATATACCCTAAGAGGGCATTGGTATTTAATGATAAGCACTTTTGCATATCTATAATAGTGTATGAGTGTGCGAAGTAGTAGATCATTAAATACCTATGCTTTCCAATGGTCTATTAAGCAACATGAGGATATCTTCTCACATCAACAATAATTTTTTATGCTTAGCATTATACCTCTATGGAAAGAAAACTTCTTTTACTAATATCATATAGATATACAACTTTTCATATATTTGTTAGGCAAACATGAAGGGCTTCATATTTCCTCATATATCCATATGATACCTCAACACAATTATTTCAAACATCAATATTATAGATCATCTTTCCTCAATTATTGTCACACTTATCAAATATCATCAATATTATAGCTTATCTATTAGGTCGCATTAGGATCTTGGCCCTATTGATCCTATGCCTTACAATCATGCAATTATTTATATGCCTACCATACATGGGATCAATGGTGTAAAAATTTTCAACTTGATCTAATAGAAAAGCAAGGAACAAATCAAAATTTATCAAACATATATCATAATCTATATTTGTGACTAATTGTGAGGACTAGTTTTTCATATGAGCAAATGGAAACTTGCTTTCTATATCTTTCATGTTCATAATTACCTATGAGTGTGTCATTCATGGGAAAATAATATCTCTATCTCTTGGAAATAATACTTGGCAATAATATTATCACAAAAGCACCTTAATTTATCATATACCAATGAGGGAATCAAATCCCTAATCCCAACATCTCACATACCTATAAATATTTGCATATCCATTAGGTAACAATCACCAAGATTTGAACCTCCTGCTAATATACTGAGTGATCTAGGACACTGTCATCACTTTTAAAACAAGCAAATATTTCATCTCCATGATTAGGAGTAAGGCCCAATGTGCCCTTCAATAATACTTGCACATCATATTCACTTGTTGTACATACTCATGATTATATTGTGACTATATCAGTTGACGAATATGATTTTCTAAGTTACAACAATTGGCACCTTTGGTAGTGTCCTCATATAATTTTTAACTCTCTTCACACATCAGAGATGGTGTCAAGTCTTAATTTTGGTTCCTCATATGTTTGTAAATGCTTGCATATGCATTAGGTGATGGACTTATATGCCCGAATGTCCTCTTCAATATGTTAAGATAACTAAGATAATTTTTTAGCACATTACTCATCAATATATTCACATTATATTCATCACGATCAATGCATTTAACTCTCATCTAGAGTGGGGGTAACATATTTCAAACATCAAATCAAATAAGTTATACCTTCCCTAATTTGAATGGGGGTATAGGTATAATACAAATTTATCTCAAAATATTTATTTCTTTGCTATACATTCTTTAGTATTGAACATAAAAACATCATGGATACTTTAGAAATCTCTCCACAATTTTATACATTCTCTTCCCCTCTTAGGGGTACCTATCAAAGAAAACATACACAATCATTTTACTTTGACATATACATTCAATTTTACAATATAAGATATCAAATAAAAATTCCTTAAATACATGATTTTCATAACATGACACATTTTCTCAATAAAGTCCTTTGGTAAATGATTCTCATAACATGACATACATTTGCTCAGTAAAGTCCTTCAGGCCATGCTTCTCACAACATGACATACCTTTTCTCAATATATTCCTTTGGAAAATATTGCTCGTAGCATGATATACATTTTATCAGTAAAGTCCTTCGAGCCATGCTTCTCACAACAATGATAAATTTTCTCAGTATAGTCCTTCAGGCCATGTTTCTGACATCATGACATAGATTTTATCAATAAGGTCCATTGGACCATGCTTCTCATAGCATGACACATTTTCTTAGTAATGTTCTTTAGGCTATTCTTCTCATAGCATGACATACATTTGCTTAGTAAAGTCATATAGGTCATGCTTCTCACAACATGACACACTTTATTAGTAAAGTTCTTCAAGCCATTCTTCTCATAGCATGACATACATTTTCTCAGTGAAGTCCTTCGGGCCATGCTTCTCATAGCGTGAAGCATTACTAACAATCACTAACAAATTAACTTTACTAACCATAATATATATCTTATACATATTACAAGTACCTTATCATGTATCAAGTGCATGTCTTTTATGTGGTTCTTTTAGGCCACCATTTAAGCATAATGAGTTTCATTACATCCTTTAAGCACTTGTCCATTATCATGGTACTCAGGTCACCATTTAAAGAACTACACTTATCCCATTAAGTGTTTTTTGGGCTCAAAGGTAAACACTTTGATTGGCATGTTAATGAGCACTTATACTTTATTAGGTCTAGAGACCTACACTCATGCAAAACATCAAATGCATACTTGTGAGTGCTTGTCTACTATGAGACTCTTAGGTCACCACTCAGCAATAAAATGCTTGTCATTTTTAACGTTTGTCTATTATTTGATTCTTTATAACACCATTAAAATAACATACTACTTGTTTCTCAATGCCTACTATTTATTTCATAATTCATCTTACACACCAGATTAAATCAATAATCAAACTTAGATCACATCATCATATCATAAATAGCCAATATAAAAATATAAAACGAATGAACATAGTGTCATAATTGCATATAAAGTCTTAAAATCATACATGGCTATGAGATATGTGTATGACAATATCTAAAAATGATACACTACGCTAATATAACCTAAAAGAGAGGACACACATGACAACATTGATACATTCCTTCTCATAAGAATATCCCTAATCATAACTAGACCCTACATCCTCATTGCTTGGAGTTGATGGGGGAGGCAAAGACCCAAAGCCTATCAATCTCTATAAATAGGGACTCATGGATATAGTCCTTGACCATGTGCATATTAGTGGTGGCTCCTTGTTTGTCGAATCAACTATCATATGATATAATTATCAATAGCATACAAAATGATTCCTCCTCCTCTCAACATCTACTCGTGTCAGTCGTAGCTCCTCCCTTGCCCTATAAGCCTCCTCTTGCATCTTGTATTTGCCCTCTATGTACCAAAATACCTCTCTAGTCACTTTTATCATAAATCTATTGGACCAACTAATGTAGCTATAACATTTTATTTTAACTCTTTTTCTACTCTAGAAAGGGCCTCATTCCTCTCTCAAGTAACATGATCTAGAGCATCCTATAGCTCAACTATAGCTACATAACGATCATCTTGCTCTTGCTCTACCTTAGATACATCATCTTGAGCTTTGGTTACCTCCACCTATGTGGCCTCTACCATAACTAACCACTCTCAAACTACATAAAATATCTTCATCAAGGTATCTAGCTCCAATCACATAACCTTCTTAGTTGATCAACTATTGTTGGTCCCTTTGAATACTCCTGGTAGTGTAGGCACTATAGCCAATGGATCTACATTTTATGGAGAATCCCTTGCTTGACTCTCATATTGAACCTCTCCTTTGGATTCCTACCTTGTAGTCCTCCTAGTAGGACCATCCTTCCCTAGCCTATTATGTATCCCTCTCAAAATCATGGCTATCTCCTCAACTATAGTTGCTTGCTCTACATGTGGCTTGATTGGTCTCACCCAAATTGGATGAAAACTAGAATACCACCTCATCTACCCCTTTTCAAATCTATTATCAACCTTATATGGATCTATCATCTCAATATTATCCTCATCCACCTCAAAAAAAGTGTATATATTGAGAGGGATGAACAATCTCTCCCAAGTAATCCATTGTATCTACATCTCTTCCAACTCTAAAATCCCTTGAATTTTCCCAAACTATCATACCACCTTGTCATATTAATAGATATAAAAGCATCATCCCTCATAATATAATCATATAATTCTCCTCACTTGAGCCAAATATTGACCATCACCTTCCCACCTGTATCATCCCCTCCATGGATGTCATGTAATCCATGAAACCCTCAAATCATTCATGGCATGATGAGCGTATGTCAAAGTACATTGACTAATATTAATTCACCAAATCATTGATATACCATGAGTCTTGTCATGCTTTATCTATTGGATTTATCTATCATAGAATATCTCATTAGTATGTGCTCCCAATCCCACACCTACAATAGAGTACAATAGACCAAACTCTTACCACTCTAGTAAACCACTTGATATAGTGTCTTGTATAAGCTGGCCAAAATAGCTAGATTGCATGCATAAAAGATTCCAAAATATTGCATACCAAATATTATCTCTCCATATCTCCAAGTAAGAATCATCAAATTATGTTTTCCATAAGGATACTAGACAAAATAGAGCACAACAATTCTATGGTATGGTCTATATGACTTTCCATATATGCATCATTAATGCACAATCCTGAGTCCAACCTTAAAAACCTCTTCTTCCTCATCAATAAGTATCTACCAACCTTGTCATCCTTTCTTGAGAAGATAAGAACTCCTTGCATAAGAACATGAAGAATATACCAAATATCCTTAAGGGTCATATTCATCTCCCCCATGGGTAACTTAAAGATGTTAGTCTCAAGGTACCACCTCTTGGTAATACTATCAAAAGTGATCAAACTCTAACTTTACAATATATGCCACTAAACTAGTTACCACCAACACAACATAATCATGATCATCCGCTAGAGTCATTATGCTATCCATAACCTTAAAATAATGCTCCCAGCTCACCAACGCCTTTATCTCCTACAAAAACATGACCCAAAATATCATCAACATCTTTTTAACCCATTTTTGTCACTTGGATAAATTTGCCACAGTAAAATGCCACTAGCGAATTTTTCACAAGAGGTAAAATTACCACAAATTCCTAAAAATGAAAAAAATGAACCCTAAGTCAAAAAATAAAGCTTTCATTTTTGGTCTCACCTATAAAACCTTCTCCAGAGCTAGTTTTGTCCCTTGAACCAAGTTCACACAATGAGTGAGTCTCCTATTATTTACCATAAAATTTTGACCTTTGTATGAGCTCTCCAAATTCCCAATCTTGCATGGCAAAAACAAATTCATTTTTCACCACATTCATCCCCTTTTAAACCCATATTACCCACATTAACTCATTTTCCCTTTAGATTTTCTTTTTTGCATCCCATCCAATCACCCTATCACATCGAGACTTCTCTCGATTAATATTTGGTGACAATTCTCGAGGGGACAACAATACAACACAAATTATCAAATATCCATAGAACATCAGTCCAAGGTGTACATCATCAATTTTAAGGTATACAAGTAGCAATGACACTAGATAGTAAAAAATGACTCCAACTACAATTATTTCTTCAACTGTTGGACATTTTGAGCTCATTTAGTTGTCATTGATGTCAAGGTGAAAATTCATCATTAATACCATGGAGCACACCATCAATAGCACCAGGAACAATGCGAAGAGTTGAAGAGAAAGTTGGCAAAATAATATTTTATGAGGGTTTATGGTAAACCCATGGTGGAAGATTAAATGGTTTTATTAAAACTCATGAGGATATAAAAGTCTCCTACACATTGAGATGGGGTTAAGTTTTAAAAGACCCACGGTGGTAGAATAATTTACAAGTTAAAGGTTTAAGTTTAAACCCAAGGAAGGCTTTAATCTCTTTAAAGCTAAAGTTTATAAATATAATTTATAAAATTTAAATTCCTTAGAATTTAAATAATTTATAAATTATAAAGGTGGGAGCGTCGACGTCATCAAAAGTGGGAGCACCGACGTCTAAGAAGCAAAGGGATTTTCATGTATAAATAAATGCCAAAGAGGCATTCAAAACTTACCCCTCGACATTATTTTTCATGCGACAAAGTGAAATATTTTCATGCATTTGTTATTCATTGAGGAAGAAGACAAGAATTTCGCTTGTCTTTAGCACCAGGTAGAAGAGATAAGGGAGAGAGCATATTGATTGAAATGTAAAGGACACGGTGGTCCATTGGCAGCACACTTTTTGCGAAGGCGTTGGGAGTTGAGAAGCATACGATCGATTCACATGGAGTGGTGTGTGTCTTGAGTGCCAAGGGAAGTCTTTTTGCATGTGCCTTGTTTTTGCACAACAACCGAGGACAAAGAGGACAAAGAGCATCTAAGCTCTTAACCATGCATCTAGCACATGCGATAGTCAAAGTCATAACTAGAGCGCTCACGGAGGCAGAGATCATGGGTTCGAAACCCACTAAGAGGCAAAGGTAATTTTTGATAATTAATTTATTTTCCTAAGGTTTTTTAAAGGATAATGTGGAGTAATAAGGGTTTGTGAAAAGTTGTATGTTTGATTTATATTATTGTTGGAGTTATAAGGGTTTGAGAAAGGTTGTTTATTTGATAATTGATTTTTATTATTGTGGAGTAATAAGGATTAATGAGAGGTTGTTTTATTGATGAGTGATTTATATCATTGGAATTATAAAGAAAGTTGATTTGATTTTTATCAAAGTTTCTCTTGCCATTAAATTAAATTAAAGAGGTTTGAGTTAATTTTTGGTGGATGTTAAGTTTATTTTAGTTGGGAGTTTATAAGGTGTTATTGGATAAATATTTTATGTATGTTGATGGTTGTTTTTGAAAGGTGGAGTGATAAGGTGTAATTGAGTATTTACATTATATTGTGAGAAAGATTTATCTTCTAACCTCTTTGAGATTGGCATAGAAGTTGTTTGTGGTTGTGGCAGATTTATGAGATCCCTTCATCTTCAAGAAAAAGGTATGAGCACATTCTTCCATAAGTTGAGTTGATTGATTGGTTTTCTAGAAAATAAGTTTGGAGTGAAAAGGACTTGATTAGGGTTTCCTTTTGAGAGTGTTTGAGTTAATGCTTCAAGGTTTTCTAGAATAAAGAGTTGTTAAAACCTTGTTTGATAAGCATTGTTGTTGAAGTCAGTTGTTGTGTGAAGAACTTGAACTAGGGTTTGAAGAGAACATGAGTATCATTGTTATGTGAGATTTGTTGTTGAGCATTGTTGGAAATATTTTGAGTTGAGTGGTTATATGCTTGGACTAGGGTTTGTGAGAAAGAAGTGTTTCATTGAGTGATTGGTTGAGTAGAGTTGATTGAGCCTAGTCAAGTGGATGTGTGAAGTGATTGTTCAAGTTCTATAAAACAAACTATTCTATATTCTGATTTGAGTTGAGAAAGTGATTGAGCATTGAGTTGAAACATATTGGGTCTCTAACAATTCTCTTTATGTTTCTATGAGTTTTTGGACAAGTTTTGTGTGGACTTGTTGAGCAGATTTGGACAATGTGTGGACTTGTTGAATGAATCATTGACTTGTTGAGCAGATTTGAGCAAGTTCTAAGTGGACTTGTTGGTCATATTTGAGCAAGTTCTGAGTGGACTTGTTGAGCAGATTTGAGCAAGTTCTAAGTGGACTTGTTGAGAGATTTAATTACAAATTACAATTTAATTTTAAATTACATATACTTGTTGAGCAGATTTGAGATAGATCTTTGGAGGTGATAGAGCAGAGAGGATAGTAGTCTCCAGTGGATAGAGATCCATCAGCCAGGGTAGTGAGGATAGGTCTTCTGAGTGGGGACAAGAGTCTTCAATGGAGAGAGATCCACAAGCCAGTGTAGTGGAGGTAGTAGTCTTCTAGAGGATCACCAACTAGAGCAGAGGAGAAGGAGTTCTCCTATGGATAGAGATCCATGAACTTGATTTAGGGGATCAACATCTCCTTTGGACAGAGGTCCATAAACATTGTAGGGAAAGGATTCCCAAGAGAATTTATTTGAGAAAAAATTATAAGAAATATTTTCTCCGTGGAGGTAGCCATCATTGGGTGAACCACGTAAAAATCATGTCTCTCATGTGTGTGATGCTTTTTGTGATGTTTACTACTTTAATAATTTTGATGCTATTATTTGGATTAAAAAGCAAAAATTTTTATTGTATATTGTTCACCCCCCTCTCAATATAAGCACATGTTCTTCAATTGGTATCAGAGTGGGTCTCTCCATGAAAAGACTAACAACTTGGAAGAGGATCCATAAGTAGCACACATGACTCCAAAAAATGAAGAAGAGACTATGTTTGACATAAAAGAAGAATTATTTGTTGCTCTCAAAAAATTGGAAAGACTTAGAGAGAAAAATTCAAGCTTGAAGGAACAAGTTCAAGAAGATGAAGAAGCAAGGATGGAACTTATACAAAATCTCACAGATCTCAAGATTAGGGTGGAAGAAGGAAAGAATATTGAGCAAGACATGACAGATCTATTAAGATCCAAGGAAACAGAATGTGAAATATTGGAAGCAGAAATTGTTCACCTAAGGAATAAAGTTGAAAGGACCAAGGTACTACAAGATACAGAATATGAGAAACAGAAAGAGGAATCAAGTCTTCAGAAAGCAGAAACCTCAAACAAGGATAAGCAAGCAAAGGATATCATAAAGGAAGAAAGCAAAGGAGAACCCTAGATAAGAGTTAATCACAAAAGGAAGATGACTTCTCCACAAATTCCAAGACATCCAAACAGGTCACATAATTTCTTCCATGGTCATTGTTTTTCTTGCAATAAATATGGTCATAGAGTTGTACATTGTATTCATCATGCAAGATACAATAGAGATTTCAATTCCTTTGCACCTCTCATGGATGATGATGTTATATGTTACAAATGCAATAATTTTGGGCACAAGGCTAGATGGTGTAAAATGATACTTCCTGAGTCTAGAAAAACAATTTCAACAACTAGGAAAGATGAAAGGGAAAATGTTAAGGCTAGATCAATGTTAGTGCAAACAACCCTTCATGCTTGAGGATAAAGAAGAACAATGGTATCTTGATAGTGGTTGCTCTAGTCACATGATAGGAGACAAAGACAAATTCATTGTACTGAAAGAAACAAATAGAGGTTCAGTAAGTTTTGGTGATAATGGATCAACAAGGATTGGTGGAAGAGGAACTCTAAGTTTAGACAATGGGAAAACAAAAATAGAGAATGTTTTGTATGTTAAAGGGTTAAAACACAATCTGCTGAGTATAAGTCAACTTTGTGATCAAGGATACATGGTTACTTTCCATCCAGATAGATGTGAGATAAGAAAATCAGAAACTGGAAAAATCATTGCCAATGCAAGAAGAACCCCAAACAACTTATACATGCTCAATGAGATCAAAGGGGAAAAGTGCTTTCTATCACAAGAAGATGAGATTTGGTTATGGCATAGAATATTGGGTCACTTGAATTTTGACAACATAGTCAATATAAGCAATAAATAGGTAGTCAAAGATTTACCCAAAATAAGAAGACCTCAAAACACAATTTGTGCACCTTGTCAACATGGAAAGCAAACTAGGACAACCTTTAAGTCAAAAGGATATATGTCATCTGAGCCATTGAGCCTAATACATACTGATTTGTGTGGTCCTACCAGAACACAAAGCATTCAGGGTGAGAGCTACTTTATATTGTTTATAGATGATTATTCCAGAATGGTTTGGGTAGCCTTCCTAAAAGAGAAGTTAGAGGCCTTTGAAAAATTCAAAGCATTCAAGGAATTGGTTGAAAATGAAACTGGCAAAAGGATTAAGTGTCTGAGATCTGATAGAGGAGGAGAATTTACTTCAAATGAATTTGTAGAGTTTTGTGAACAACATGGAATCAAGAGAGAGTACTCAGCAACAAGAACTCCTCAACAAAATGGGGTAGTTGAAAGGAAAAATAGGACTGTTGAAAACATGGCTAGAGCTATGTTGAATGAATCTAAGTTATCAGATGGTTTTTGGAGAGAAGCTATAAACACAGTAGTATACATAATCACTAGGGCTCAAATGAGGGTAAATCATCACAAGACTCCATATGAGCTTTGGAAAGGAAGACCTACCACTATAAAACACTTCAGAATTTTTGGAAGCAAATGTTACATAAGACGGGAAGACCAAAACTTAGGCAAGTTTGATCCAAGATGTGATGAGGGAATTTTTCTTGGTTATTCCACAAGGAGTAAAGCCTACAGATGCTTCAACAAAAGAACACGCACTATGGTGGAAAGTATAAATGTAACAATTGATGAGAAGATAGATTCAAGAGAACCAGTTCAACAAATTGTGTATCAAGAAGATGGATGTTGTCAAGAAGAATTTTGTGAGGAATCAGATAAAGAAGAAGAAGAAACATGAAGACTTCTTCCCAAAACTCCATCCAGGTATGTACAGAAACATCATCCAAAAGAGCAGATCATCGAGAATCCAGAGGAAATACAGACAAGGAGAAGAATAATAAAACCATCTCAACAAGCAAATTTTTCTTTGCTATCTAAGATTGAGCCAAAAGACTTCACTCAGGCAAGTGAGGATGAATTTTGGATTAAGGCAATGAATGAGGAATTGGATCAGATAGAGAAGAGCAAAACTTGGGAACTTGTTCCATGACCAAAGGACAAAAATGTGATTGGCACAAAATGGGTATTCAGAAATAAATTAAATGAAGATGGACAAGTGGTCAGAAATAAAGCAAGGTTAGTATGCAAAGGTTATGCACAGGTAGAAGGAATTGAATTTGATGAGACTTTTGCTCCAGTTGCATGACTTGAAGCTATAAGGATGTTTTTAGCATTCTCAAGTTTCAAGAACTTCAAGGTATATCAGATGGATGTCAAGTCAACATTTCTAAATGGGGTTCTAGAAGAAGAGGTTTATATTGAACAACCAAAGGGATTCATACTAGCAGATAAACCAGATCAGGTATGCAGATTGAAAAAGGTATTGTATGGTTTAAAGTAGGCTCCTAGAGCATGGTACTCAAGATTGGATAAGTATCTTCAGGAATAGGGGTTCAGAAAAGGAATAGCAGACAGTAATTTATATATCAAAAATGAAGGGAGTGATCTTCTAATAGTGGTTGTTTATGTTGATGACATAATTTTTGGGGGAAACAATGATAAGATGTGTAAGGAATTTGCTAAGAACATGCAAAATGAATTTGAGATGTCTATGCTTGGTGAATTGTCCTTCTTTCTTGGACTTCAGATTTCACAATCAGAAAGGGGAGTGTTTCTCTCACAAGCCAAGTATATAAAGGAAATGTTAAAGAAATTTAGGTTAGAAGATTGTAAACCGGTAAGTACTCCCATGGTCACAGGGTGCAAGTTGAGTAAGGATGATGAATCTCTAGAGGCAGATCAGAGATTATACAGATCTATGATTGGCAGCTTATTATATGTTACAGCTACGAGACCAGACATAGTACAATTAGTGGGATTAGTGGCAAGGTTTCAAGCAGCACCTAAGGAAACACATGTGGCAGCAGTAAAAAGAATTTTTAGGTATCTAAAAGGGACTATGGATTTTGGGCTTTGGTATCCCAAAAGTGATAGTTTCACACTAACAACATATACAGATGCAGATTGGGCCGACAACATTGATGACAAAAAAAGCACAAGTGGAGGAGCATTCTTTCTTGGAGAATGTCTAGTCTCTTGGTTAAGTAAGAAGCAGGTTTCAATATCTTTATCTACAATAGAAGCAGAATACATTGCAGTAGTAGCCAGTTGTACACAGGTGTTATGGATGAAGAGAACTCTAGAAGACTTCAAGATAAAGCATGATCATCCCATTCCTATACTATGTGATAATACTAGTGCCATAAGTATCTCAAAAAATCTAGTAATGCACTCCAGGACAAAGCACATTCCGATTAAGTACCATTTTCTGAGAGAACAGGTGACAAATAAATAGGTCAGATTGGAATATGTCACTACAAAGGAACAGATAGCAGATATTTTCACTAAGCCACTTTCAAAGGAAACTTTTGAGTATCTTCGAGGAAAATTGGGAGTGAGACTCCCACCCTAGAATTAACCACCTCAAAAGAAGGTGGGGGAGGGGCTAAGCTAAGAGGCTCATTCTTAGCCCCGAGCCCCAAAGGTGACCCTTTGCCATTGATGTCAAAGGGGGAGAGATTTGAGTAAGGGGAGAGATTTGATATTTGAGAGAGCATTGAGCCAGGGGGAGCAATGTCCCAGGGGGAGCAGAACAAAGGAAAGGTCAAGTTTTCAGTAAAAGGAAATTGGGTTGCCATCAATGACAAAGGGGGAGATTGTTGGACATTTTGAGCTCATTTAGTTGTCATTGATGTCAAGGTGAAAAGTCATCATTAATACCATGGAGCACACCATCAATAGCACCAGGAACAATGCGAAGAGTTGAAGAGAAAGTTGGCAAAATAATATTTTATGAGGGTTTATGGTAAACCCATGATGGAAGATTAAATGTTTTATTAAAACTTCATAATATAAAAAAACCCCATTTAGATGGTTAAGATTTTAAAAGACCCATGATGGAAGAATAATTTACAAGTTAAAGGTTTAAGTTTAAACCCAAGGAAGGCTTTAATATCTTTAAAGCTAAAGTTTATAAATATAATTTATAAAATTTAAATTCCTTAGAATTTAAATAATTTATAAATTATAAAGGTGGGAGCACCGACGTCATCAAAAGTGGAAGCACCGACGTCTAAGAAGCAAAGGGATTTTTGTGTATAAATTAATGCCAAAGAGGCATTCAAAACTTACCCCTCGACATTATTTTTCATGCGACAAAGTGAAACGTTTTCATGCAATTGTTATTCATTGAGGAAGAAGACAAGAATTTCGCTTGTCTTTAGCGCCAAGTAAAAGAGATAAGGGAGAGAGCAGATTGATTGAAATGTAAAGGACACGGTGGTCCATTGGCAGTGCACGTTTTGCGAAGGCATTGGGAGTTGAGAAGCATACGATCGATTCACGTGGAGTGGTGTGTCTTGAGCGCCAAGGGAAGTTCCTTTTTGCATGCCTTGGTTTTTATGCATCAGATTAGGACAAAGGGGAAAAAGAGCGCTTAAGCTCTTAACCGTGCGTCTAGCGCACACGATGGTCAAAGCCATGGCTAGAGCGCTCATGGAGGTAGAGATTGTGGGTTCGAAACCCACTAAGAGGCAAAGGTAATTTTTGATAATTAATTTTTTTCCTAAGGTTTTTCTAAAGGATAATGTGGAGTAATAAGGGTTTGTGAAAAGTTGTGTGTTTGATTTATATTATTGTTGGAGTTATAAGGGTTTGAGAAAGGTTGTTGATTTGATAATTGATTTTTATTATTGTGGAGTAATAAGGGTTAATGAGAGGTTGTTTTATTGATGAGTGATTTATATCATTGGAATTATAAAGAAAGTTGATTTGATTTTTATCAAAGTTTCTCTTGCCATTAAATTAAATTAAAGAGGTTTGAGTTAATTTTTGGTGGATGTTAAGTTTATTTTAGTTGGGAGTTTATAAGGTGTTATTGGATAAATATTTTATGTATATTGATGGTTGTTTTTGAAAGGTGGAGTGATAAGGTGTAATTGAGTATTTACATTATATTGTGAGAAATATTTATCTTCTAACCTCTTTGAGATTGGCATAGAAGTTTTTGTGGTTGTGACAGATTTATGAGATCCCTTCATCATCAAGAAAAAGGTATGAGCACATTCTTCCATAAGTTGAGTTGATTGATTGGTTTTCTAGAAAATAAGTTTGGAGTGAAAAGGACTTGATTAGGGTTTCCTTTTGAGAGTGTTTGAGTTAATGCTTCAAGGTTTTCTGGAATAAAGAGTTGTTGTTAAAACCTTGTTTTATAAGCATTGTTGTTGAAGTGAGTTGTTGTACAAAGAACTTGAACTAGGGTTTGAAAAGAACATGAGTATCATTGTTATGTGAGATTTGTTGTTGAGCATTGTTGGAAATATTTTGAGTTGGTGGTTATATGCTTGGACTAGGGTTTGTGAGAAAGGAATGTTTCATTGAGTGATTGGTTGAGTAGAGTTGATTGAGCCTAGTCAAGTGGATGTGTGGAGTGATTGTTCAAGTTCTATAAAACAAACTATTCTATATTATGATTTGAGTTGAGAAAGTGATTGAGCATTGAGTTGAAACATATTGGGTCTCTAACAATTCTCTTTATGTTTCTATGAGTTTTTGGACAAGTTATGTGTGGACTTGTTGAGAAGATTTGGACAAGTTCTGTGTGGACTTGTTGAGCAGATTTGAACAAGTTCTAGAGTGGACTTGTTGAGTAGATTTGAGCAAGTTCTGAGTGGACTTGTTGAGCAGATTTGAGCAAGTTATGTGTGGACTTGTTGAGCAGATTTGAGATAGAGCTTTGGAGGTGATAGAGTAGAGAGGACAGTAGTCTCTAGTGGATAGAGATCCATCAACCAGGGTAGTGAGGATAGGTCTTCTGAGTGGGGACAAGAGTCTTCAGTGGAGAGAGATCCACAAGCCAGTGTAGTGGAGGCAGTAGTCTTCTAGAGGATCACCAGCCAGAGTAGAGGAGAAGGAGTTCTCCTATGGATAGAGATCCATGAACTTGATTTAGGGGATCAACATCTCCTTTGGACAGAGGTCCATAAACATTGTAGGGAAAGGATTCCCAAGAGAATTTATTTGAGAAAAATTTATAAGAAATATTTTCTCCGTGGAGGTAGCCATATTTGGGTGAACCACGTAAAAATCATGTCTCTCATGTGTGTGATGCTTTTTGTGATGTTTACTACTTTAGTAATGTTGATGCTATTATTTGGATTAAAAAGCAAAAAGTTTTATTGTATATTGTTCACCCCCCTCTCAGTATAAGCACATGTTCTTCATCAACATAGCATTTCAAGGCATTAACAAGCATCACAATGTCAAAATTGGATTCCTACAACTTATTTTTTATGTGATTTCACAAAAATATCAAAATAGAGCAAAATGTAGACATCCAATTTTGACATACCCAATGGCCCTAAACCTAAGGACATCACACTAGGCACCAACCAACAATGAATAAAATCAACACAAGTAATCTATACATCATTTTCATCCTTTTTAAAATTTTCCACTCTTAAAAAAAAATGACAGTGGCAATTTTGTCTACCTATGGTATTTTTGTTAGCAATTATTTTTTAGCCCCTTGACTAGTTAAATTAATCGTTAATAAAATTTACCATTTTTTGACAAAAATGATAGTGGAAATTTTAAGAAAATGGCCAAAATCCTTTGGCATGATCTAGGGGTGCATGGATTCTTCCATCCCACCACCTCCTCTAATCTTGCATTCTCTAGCCATAAACTAAGCCTACAAATTTCAAATTTGGTCTTGTAACCTAATGGCATATTTGTTGGAAATTTTGAGTAGTTTGTTGTCATTGATGTCAAAGGAATATTGGTTTAATGTCATTGTCGTTAAGGATATCAAGTGGTTTTTATAAAAGCAAGAAGGTCTTGGAAAGGGATAGGATATAATATTTATTTTTAATATTATATGCCTAAAAAGGGCCCAAAGGTTGAAAACCCGAGAAAGGAGAAGCAAGCTTGAATTAAATAATAATATTTTATTATTATAATATTTCGGGCCAAATGACAAGGTGAAGAGAAATGAAGTCCAAATTAAAAAGACCCATAAGCAATTTTTAAAGGTTTAATTTAAATTAAAATATTTTAATCTTTAATTTAAATTTTAATTTAAATTAATAAATAAGGCAAAGTTTTTAATTTAATATTTAAATAAATTAAATTCAAATTTTAAAATTCAAAAAAAGGGCCGACGTGAGAAATCAAAAGGTGATTAAGTATTTATATAGGAATTTTTTTCTCTTTTCTAATTCCCCAATTACACCTTTGAATGTGAATATCGAGCGTTGTGTTTAAGAAGAGGACAATATGAATTTCAAAGTGTTTGGAGGGAAATCCAAAAAACAAAGCTCACATGGTGGTTTGACTTCCCACCGATGATGGTAACATAGATGGTAGTTGGAAAAGCATTAAGGTTTGCATGGAGGAGATCGTAGTTCGATCCATGCAATCGACATTTTGGAGGAAGCGCCCATCGTTCATTTTGCTTGGCATTTCGTGAGGCAGCATGATTAAGTTGGACAACGTGCGTATTGAGTTTCACATGAGTGCATAGCCCACTTGGTGGCCTAGATTAGAGCTAAGGTGTTGGGGGAGCATAATTCATGTGGTTGAATCCATCGAAGCTCTTTTTGTGGGCAGAACAAACAAGAGGTATGTCATTCGAGGTATGTCATTCGATTTTTGAGTTGAATTTTGAGCATTTTGAGATTATAGTAGATGTTAAAAGCTTAGGGGAGTTATAAGGTAAGGAAAAATTAAAATATTTTTAATTTTATTTTTGGGTGATTGAAGATTATAAGGTGTATAAGGACTTTTCTATGCGTGGTGTTAAGTGTTGTGTTATGATGAAATTGTTTAATTAAAATTATGAGTTTGGAGATTATAAGGTGTATAAGGACTTTGCTATACTTATTGTTAAGTTTCGTGTTATGGTGAAATTATTAAGTTGAATATTGTGAGTTTGGATATTATAAGGTATAAAAAAGGATTTATTATTTTGTATGAAAAAAAATATTTGAGAAAATTATTTTTTGGATATCTTGAGAGAGGTTGTGGTAACCTAATCCTAGTATTGGTAAAAAAAAAAAATTGATTGTGGTTAAGACAGGTTTTGAAGACATATCTCCATCAAAATAAAAGTTCTAGTGAGGACTTGTTGAGCATATTTGAGGTAAGTCTTGGTAAATACTTGTTGAGCAGATTAGACAAGTTCTAGTGAGGACTTGTTGAGAATATTTAAGGTAAGTCTTGGTGAAGATTTAAGGTAAGTCTTGGTGAAGACTTGTTGAGCAGATTAGATAAGTTCTAGTGAGGACGATGTTTAGTATAGATTTGAGGACAAATTTTGGTGTATATTTGAGAATAAGTTTGTGCTAGACCAGAGACAAAGATTGAGCATATTTGTGCTAGACCAAAGGACCGTGTTTAGTATAGATTTGAGACAGATATGAGAGCAAGATTTGGAGGTGATAGAGTATAGAGGACAACAGTATTTAGTGGATAGAGGTCCATTAGCCAGAGTAATGAGGACAAGTCTTCTGAGTGAGTATAATATTCTTCAATGGATAAAGATCCATTAGCTAGTATAGTGGAGGTAATAGTTCTTCTAGAAGATCACCAACTAGAGTAGAGGAGAAAGGAGTTCTTTGGTGGATAGAGATCCATGAACTAGCTGAGGATATTAGTGTCTCCTATGGATAGAAATCCATGAAATTGATTAGGATATTGGTGTCTCCTTTGGATAGAGGTCCATAAGCATTGTAATAGGGAAAGGTTTCCCAAGATATTTGTTGAGAAAATTTTTAGTGAAATATTTTCTTCATGGAGTAGCCCACATTGGGTGAACCACGTTAAATTGGTGTCTCTATTGTGTGTGGTAATTTGTGCATTGCTTTGATCACTTTTTTTGATATTTTTATTGATACATTGTATAATATTGAATGGGAAAGAAAAATTAAAAAGTGGTCTTATACTGTTCACCTCCCCTCTCAGTATAAGCTTATGTTCTTCAATTGGTATCAGAGGGGGTTCCTTTGAAAGAGTTTAATAGCTTGAAGGAAAATATTATAAGAACACAAATGGATTCTAAGAGTGGATCCTCAGATAATTCACCACCAATGTTTTATGGGAGCAATTATATATTCTGGAGTATGACAATGAAGATTCACCTGATGACACTTGGCAATGAAATATGGGAAGTAGTTGAAAATGGATACACACCACTAGCTACTCTACCTACAGATAAATATTGTAAGCTTATACATCATTACAATTCAAGAGCAATGAATGCAATTTTGAGAGTTTTTCACATAAAATATTTTGTTAAGGTTATGCACTGTAAGTCAGCAAAAGAAATTTGGGATAAGTTGCAAGGCATATATGAAGGAGATAAAAAGGTCAAAAAGGTAAAGTTGTGAAATATCAAGGGATAATTTGAAGATCTAAAAATTAAAGATGAGGAAAAAATTAGTGCTTATCTACTTTGTGTAGATGAGGTTGTTAACTCCATGCAAGGACTTGGACATGAGGTTAAAGAATTTGATGTTTGTGGTAAGATCTTAAGATCACTCCCAAAAAGGTTTAGTGAAAAGGTTTTAGCTATAGAAGAATCAAAATATGGTGATATTTTGACAAGGGATGAATTACTTGGTATTCTTACAGCTTTTGATATGAGAACAAAAGAAGAACCTAATCTCCAAAAAGAAGTAACCTTCAAAGCTACTAAGAAGACAAAGGGTAAGAATTAAGATTCAAGCAATGAGTTATCCAATGATGAAGAAGCAAATTATGGCAGAAGTAACAAGGATCCAAGAAGATTTAAAGATGCAAAATTTGTTATATGTTTCAACTGTGGAAAGTATGGTCACTATGCATCTAATTGTCAAGAATTTGGAAATAGAAATGAAGAAAAATAGGATCATAAGAATAGGGAATCCAAAAAATATAGGTACCAAAAGAAAAGCAGGGATGGTCAAGGCAAGCAAGGAAAGCAGTTCTTCCAAATACAGAAGAAGAGTTTCTATGTAGACAAGGCAAGTAAGTACTCAAGTGATAGTGGTAATTTTTCCTCAAATAATTATAAAGATGAAGTTCTATTTCTAGAAAAAGAAAAGGAAATGGTTAGGAAAAGGTCACTGATAATCCTCAAGTGTTTTAGATGTGATAACTTTGGTCATCTCGAAGATAGTTGTACAATAAGAGGTTTTAGTTTTAGTTATGATGAATATGAAGATACACTTGAAGGACCAAAATATAATCTTCTAATGGCACTAGAAGAAGAAGTAGGTGATCCTATAGAAAATAAGTTAGAGAAGAATGAAGATATTTTCAAAGGAAAAAAAATAGAGGAAGAATCAGAGAATGGAGAAGTTGATCTTGAGGGAGAGCTTATTAATGCCCTTTATGCATTGAAGAAGGTAAGAAATCAAAACTCCCAACTTAAGCTTCAAATTCAAGAATGTGATGAAGATAAAGGAAAGTTTATAGAGGATCTAAATAAGTTAATGGCTACGATAAAGATATTCAAAAAGAAGTTAGAAGAAAAGGTCTTAGAATGTGAAAGGTTAGAGCATGAAGTAGCTCTACTAAGGGAAGAAGTAAAATATTCTAAGTACAAGTTACACAAGTTTGGAAGAAGCTCAAAGAATTTGGATAAAATTTTCAAGACACAAAAACTACATCAAGCAAGACATGTCTTGGTTTTGAACAGGCACAAAATCAATAAGGAGATGAGTCAACCTCAAGTTCTGAAGAAGAAGAAACTTCAGAAGAAGAGAGTGTAAGAGAGAGTGATACATATGAGGATGAGTTGGACAATAGAAAGTTCAACAAGGAAAGAAATAGTGTACAAAAGAGGAATATATGGAACAGGTACCAACACAGGTTAAAATATACTAAGATACCAATGAGGTTAAGACAAGGTAGTTTCAATGGAATATGTTTCTGATGTCATAGGTTTGGGCACAAAGCTTCTCAGTGCAGGACACATGAAAGACAATAATATGGAAGTTCCAAAAACATGTAATTTTTTTAAGGGTATTGTTACTCTTGTAATCAGTTTGGTCACAAGGTAGTAAATTGTAGGGTTAATGACAGGAATGGATATGGCTTCACCAAGAGAAACCCCAAGATATTCTCACCTTTAAGGAATAAAAAAATTAAGTGTTATAAGTGCAATAATTATGGGCACACAACAAAGTGGTGTCGAGCATAAATTCCAGAGACAAGCAGGAATAGGAATAGTTAAAGGAATTAGAAGAATCAGATGAGGAAGAAAGTGAACAAAGGTAAATATCAGTGTATACTAGGAGTAGAAATATTTCCACCCTAGAATTAATCACCTCAAGAGGAGGTGGGGTAGGGGCTAAGCTAAGAGTACCATTCTTAGCCTCGAGCCCCAAAGGTGACCCTTTACCATTGATGTCAAAGGGGGAGAGATTTGAGTTAGGGGGAGAGCATTCGGTTAGGGGGAGCAGGTTCTTAAGGAAAGCAACTTTTGAAAAGAACAAGGAATGGTAAAAATAAATGGGTTGCCATCAATGACAAAGGGGAAGATTATTCAAAATTTTGAGTAGTTTTGTTGTCATTGATGTCAAAGGAATATTGGTTTATTGTCATCATCATTAAGGACATCAAGTGGTTTTTCCAAAAGCAAGAAGGTCTTGAAAAGGGATAGGATATAATATTTATTTTTAATATTATATGCCTAAAAATGGCCTAAAGGTTGAAAAACCGAGAAAGGAGAAGCAAGCTTGAATTAAATAATAATATTTTATTATTATAATATTTCGGGCCAAATGACAAGGTGAAGAGAAATGAAGTCCAAATTAAAAAGACCCATGAGAAATTTTCAAAGGTTTAATTTAAATTAAAATTTTAATTTAAATTAATAAAGAAGGCAAAGGTTTTAATTTAATATTTAAATAAATTAAATTCAAATTTTTAAATTCGAAAAAAGGGCCGACGTGAGAAATCAAAAGGTGATTAAGTATTTATATAGGAAATATTTTATATTTCATAAGTCCCCAATTACACCTTCGAATGTGAATATTGAACATTGCATTTAAGAAGAGGACAATACGAATTTCAAAGTATTTAGAGAAAAATCCAAACAACAAAGCTCGCATGGTGGTTTGACTTACCACTGATAGTGGTAGCACATATGGTAGTTGGGAAAGCATTAAGGTTTACATGGAGGATATCGTGGTTCGATCCATGCGATTGACGTTTTGGAAGAAGTGCCCATTGTTCATTTTGCTTAGTATTTCGTGAGGTGGTAAGATTAAGCTGGACAACATGTGCATTGAGTTTCATGTGGACACGTAGTCCACTTGGTGGCCTAGCTTAGAGCTAAGGTGTTGGGGGAGCATAAGTCACGTGGTCAAATCCGCAAAAGTTTTTTTGTGGGCAAAAAAAACAAGAGGTATGTCATTCGATTTTTGGTATTAAAATTTGAGTGCTTTGAGATTATAGTGGATGTTAAGAGCTTAGGGAGTTATAAGGTAAGGAAAAATTAAAATATTTTTAATTTGATTTTTGAGTGACTGAAGATTATAAGGTGTATAAGGACTTTTCTATGCATGGTGTTAGATGTTGTGTTATGATGAAATTTTTGAATTAAAATTGTGAGTTTAGAGATTATAAGGTGTATAAGGACTTTTTTATACTTATTGTTAAGTGTAGTGTTATGGTGAAATTATTGAGTTGAATATTGTGAGTTTGGAGATTATAAGGTGTACAAAAGGATTTATTATTTTGTATGAAAAATAATATTTGAGAAAATTATTTTGTGGAGATCTTAAGAGAGGTTGTGGTAACCTAACCCTAGTATTGGTAAAGAAAATTTTGATTGTGGTTAAGACAGGTTTTGAAGACATATCTCCATCAAAATAAAATTTCTAGTGAGGACTTGTTGAGTAGATTTGAGGTAAGTCTTGGTGAAGACTTGTTGAGCATATTGGACAAGTTATAGTGAAGACTTGTTGAGCATATTTGAGGTAAGTCTTGGTGAAGACTTGTTGAGCAGATTGGACAAGTTCTAGTGAGGACTTGTTGAGCAAATTTGAGGTAAGTCTTGGTGAAGACTTTTTGAGCAAATTGGACAAGTTCTTGGTGAAGACTTGTGGACATATTAGTGTGAGATTTTGTGGAAGCTTACAAGGCAAATTTGAGACAAGTCTTTGAGAAGACTTGAGAGCAAAGTTTATTGATTTATTTGTTCAAACCTTGGGTTAAGGTTTGGGGTAGATCCAGCAGAGTTGATTTGTGATTGAGTCAAGATTTGTGTTAAGACTTGAGGATAGATATTGAGCAGATTTGTGCTAGATCAAAGGACTGTGTTTGAGCAGATTTGAGGACAAAGTTTGGTGCATATTTGAGGACAGGTTTGTGCCAGACCAGAGACAGAGATTGAGAAGATTTGTGCTAGACCGAAGGATCATGTTTAGTACAAATTTGAGATAGAGTTGAGAGCAATCTTTGGAGGTGATAGAGTATAGAGGATGATAGTCTCCAGTGGATAGATGTCCATTAGCTAGGGAAGTGAGGACAAGTCTTTTGAGTGAGGATAGGAGTATTTAGTGGATAGAGATCCATTAGCCAATGTAGTGGAGGCAACAGTTCTTCTAGAAGATCACCAACCAGAGTAGAGGAGAAAGGAGTTCTCCTATGAATAGAGATCCACAAACCAACTTAGGAGATTGGTGTCTCTTGTGCATAGAGATCCATGAACTTGATTAGGGTATTGGTGTCTTCTTTGGACAGAGGTCCATAAATATTTTAATAGGGAAAGGTTTTCCAATAGATTTTTTGAGAAAATTTTAGTGAAATATTTTCTCCATGGAATAGCCCACATTGGGTGAACCACGTTAAATTGGTGTCTCTATTGTATGTAGTGATTTGTGTATTGCTTTGATTACTATTGTTGATATTGCTATTGATACATTGCATAATATTTATTGGGAAAGAAAAAGTAAAAAGTCATCTTATACTGTTCACCCCCCTCTCAATATAAGCTTGTGTTCTTCAATATTTCATCTACCTTTCCCTCTCAATCCCTCCTCTAAAAATATATAAATGTAGCCCTTAGGACGAGCATTCAACAAGCAATTCTAAGTTAGCAATACTTTATCAAAAATTCTCTTGCTCTATCTCTCTCTTTCTCTCATTTGCATCATCTCATTTTTCCATTTGGAGCATCCTCAACAAGAATTGGAGCAATTCAAGCAAGGAAAGGGGGCATTGGGGCAAGGATATCATCTTGGAATGAGGAATATCATTTACTAGGATTATATATTTTCTATAACTTCTCTCTCTTTCCATTATCTTACCTTCATTTCATGTCTTTTTCTCCTCTCTTTTTTTGTTGCTAACTTGAATTTTACTTTTTCACCTACTGAACTCTATTTTTCATGTTCATTTATCTTTCTAAGACTCATTTGTAGACCATTAATGCTCATTTATGCTCTTCTCATTTCAATTCATAGCATACTCTCTTCACTTAATTTTTAGTCATTTACAAGCATTTTCTTTACATTTTAAAATACAAATATTCATGTTTTCTTTCCTTCATGCATCATAATAACTAATATCCTCCATTTTTAGGCATTTGTCTCTATTTTTGTGTAACTTCACTTCATTTGTAGACACGTTTGCATTATAGTCTCAATTTCATGCTCACACTCTCTTGATTTGTAGGTTTATATTATCTTTTTAGTCATTAAGCATCACATTCTTCACATATTTTTACTAGCCTATCATTGTAATTTCATGTAATTTTTTATTTGCATCCTTCCATGCTCATCTAATATTATTGTATCTCTATCATTGTTTATCATAGCAATTTCCTTCACATATGACATGATATTTTATGTTCTTTATTTTGTATAAGACAATACTCAAGTATATTTTGTATATTTGAGTCATAATATTAGCATACAATATTGGTTATATAACATAATATTCCACTTTACATCACTTAATTTACCTTCTTATATGTTTTGTAAATTTGTAGGTATCTTAGCTTCCATTTCAAGCATCTAGATATCTTCACATATCCATTTGGGGAATAATCAAGCATCCAAAAATCATTTCACCAAGCATCCAAAAATCATTTCACCTTCTACTTGATCATATCCATCTTATTTCATAAGGTTTGGAAAATTTGTAAAGTTCTTTCCAAGATTTTGTAAATCCCCAAACAAGTAGGTCCTAAGGATTGGGGTTTTTAACCCCTTTCTCTGATTTCAAGGAAATTAACCCAATTGATTCAAAATATCTTCCCAAAACTTAGTTGACCTTTGTTATTTACCAAGTTTTCAAATTCCTATAGCCACCAGTGAATTTGACTCTCTACAAGTACATAGAGCAAATTTGCCAAATCTCAACAAAAATGTTAGTGGAAAATTTCTAAATTTCAGTAAATTTATCATCCTCTACTTCTATTACCTAAGGTTTAGGTTCATACTCAATTTTTTTAATAGGAATTATGATTATCTCGAAAGATAGCCTCTCACCTCACTATAGTCAAAAAGACCCCCTAAATCATACAAAATTAATTTTTTTGGTTTAAATTTTATAAGTTACAAAAAAGCACTAGCATGGAAGAGAAAACTAGGGCATTTGTTGGGTAGACAAAGTGCTTTCTGGTTGCTGCAAAATTGAAGATAAGATTGATACCCTAGGAGGTCCCAATGGGGATACCTCCATATCCTCTTTTAGAGAGACAAATTTCTTTTGAAATTTTTTTGAAGGAAAAATCTCTAGAAGAGACTGAAGAAGCACAAAAAATTGCATTATAAATGATCGTTATGACTATTGTAAAAAGATCAACATCTCAAAGAGTCAATGGATGCTTGCCATGGTTATAATAAAGGTCAAATATTGTCATTGAGCAAAGTATGGTAGAAGAAATAATCTTATATAGAGCCAATCATGATCCAATATTTAGATTCATGGGTATTTGCCTACCCTAAAATTTTTACATTCTTAGGTTCAACAAAACTGGGATCCTCTTGGTGAGTATTCTTTGTGGTTTATTAGTAATGCATATTTTATTATTATTTTTTCCTCACTTGCCAATAGAAATAGGGCTTTCAAATAAAAAATAGGAATCATGGTTCAATAGGATTAATTGATTAGCCCTAAAGAGTGAGATTTTATCCTCGAATTGAACTCACTACTATGTCTATTTGAATATATTTGTATGCACTTCCAATGGAGTTCTAGAGTGAGAAGGTATTGGAAATCATCAAATACCTTAGAATATATTTGGGTGTTTCTAGAGATACAATGGAAAGAAACATAGTCATTTATGCTATATTATGTGTGGAAATGGATCTCAGTTAGCCTTTGTCGATAGAGGTTTAACTTGCACTTGTGGGACTATATTGGACTTAGCAACTAGATTATGAGACGTTGCCCTTCAGGTGTAGATTTTACCACAAATATGGGTATTTTATCTAATCCTACCCAAATAATTTGAACACAAAAATAGAGGCTCCTCTAGGAATATAAAATATTCCTAAGGAGGGTAATTCAACAATCAATAAAGAAACAACCGATATTTCTTAGGGTGGATAAGCATAAGGAGATGGTTTTGAATAGCCCAAAATAAAGATAAGGCAAAAGAAAAAATGACAAAGAGCAAACCCAACTCAAGCCCCTCAAATAGGTATGAGATCTTCAAGACATTAGTGGACCAGGAAGAAGAACAATTTATGGAAATAGTAGATGGGAATAATAAAAATAATAATAGCCATGTTCAAGCCCCTCTTTCACCTCCTCCTATCCTAGAGTAGGTAATAGAGTGTAGTGAGTTACCACAATCAAATATTGCAAGGGTATTGATAGTGTATAACCAAGAGCAATTGATAATTAAGGATGTCATCATGGGTATAGTAGAAAAGAAAAGCCAACTCTAGGGATAACTAGGTGGAAAAGAGATAAAAGAATATCATATCTCAAGAAGTGGGTAGAAAATCAAATAAGGAATTGATAGCAGTTCAAGAAGACAAATTGATCACTCAGGGATTGGTGAGGCCAATAGACTCTTACTAGTTTCAAGGTAACCAATGATTATACAATCATGGAATGTTAGTGGTTTAAATAGTAGAACCCATCAATTTATTGTTTGAAGACTCTTCAAAAAAAGTAAAACAATTTTTTTCTTATCCAAGAGATAAAAATATCATTGGATCTTATGTAAAAAAAATAAATAGACTTTGGAGGGGTGCTAGTCATATGGAAGTGGCTATCCAAGGGGCCTCAGGAGGGATAGTTACCTTTTGGAACTCTCTTGAATGGAAAGCAATAGAACATATATCTTGGAGGGGTGTCCTTACATCATATTTTAGGAACAATGTGGCAACTGAGTAGGTTCTAATCACAAATTGTTATGGAGCTCAAAACCTAGATGGTCATATTCATTAATGAAAAATGGTGCATAATATGAGATTCTTGAGGGATGAGTTAGATTGGATTGTTGCTAGGGATTTTAATTCTAAATTATAATCTAGATATCAAGAAGGGGGAACCCCAATTTTGGATCTAGGGGATAGACTTATGATTACCCAAGTTCATGCATTACACGTTGTGGATATTAAATATCCTAGAACCAACTATACTTGGACTAATAAGAGGAGGGAGCCACATAGCAAAAAGGTGAAGTTAGACCATTTTTTATTTTAGAGGCATTTGTGAAATGGAATCTAAAATTTTAGATTTTGGAGGATCTATTTTTGAATCACTTCCTTATTTTGTTGGAAGGGAGAATCAAGACAGCGCAGCATCACAAACCATTTAGATTTGAAAAAAATTGGTTACAAAAAGAGGAACATTGAAATAAAATTCCATAGTAGTGGGAAGAGGGACGCTAGACATATGGTACAATAATATTTAGATTCCATAAGTAGCTTCATTATATCAAGGATCATTTGAAATAATGGATGTGATCTGACAAGATAGATTTCTAGGTCCAAAGAGCTCCATTGGTGGCCAGATGGGATGAGGTTCAAAAGGAACAATTATAGAGCAGCTCAAAGAAGAGGATGATGCATTTTGTAAATCATTTGAGGACACTGAAAACCAAAAGGATATCTACTAGAAATAAATAGGAGGAACCACTTGGTTATTAGAAGGTTATAAAATACCAAATTTTCCCATTGGGTTGCTTGTGCTAGGAGATAGACAAACAAGATGGAAGCTCTTCAAAATGAGAATAGGCACTCCTTTGATACAATCCCAAATATGCATTTCCATTCAATGGATTATTTTGCTAAATTATTTAAGGAAAGTATGGTGCAATATGAAGAGGCTCAAAAATAAGTTCTTGTTGTCATACCCTCTATTATATTTAAAGAAGAAAATTGGGCCCTACTTAAACCCATTAATAGAGAAGAACTGAAGAAAGTAGTCTTTGGAATGAGTATAAAAAAAACACCAGATCCAGATGGCTTTACAATTGAGTTTTTTATACCTTTTATGAAAACTTGGAGGAGGATGTAATAGTTGTTATAGAGGAGTCCAAAGGTAGTAAAATAATGCTTAAAGCATTAAATCATATATTCATTGCCTTAATTTTGAAAGGAGAGGAGGGGGTGCATATTTTAGATTATAGATCTATTACCTTATGTAATGTCATTTACAACATAATCACAAGGGTAATGGCTAAATAGCTAAAACCTCTCCTACATAGAATTATCTTCTTGAAGCAAGGGAGTTTTGTAGAGGGAATGCAAATCTTGGATGGTGTGGTTCTAGCTCAAGAGGAAATCCACTCAATATAAAAATCTGGCAATAGGGGAATGTTCATAAAATTGGATATGTCAAAGGCTTATGATAGGGTGGAGTGGAGCTTCTTGTCAAGGATGATGGCAGCCTTTGGTTTCTCTCAATATTGGATAGAATGGGTCATGAGTTGTGTTTCTACTCTGACATACTCAATGTTAATCAAAGGCCTTCCCTCATAACCATTTGGAGCTACTTGAGGTATTCATCAAGGAGATCCTTGTTCCCCTTATATTTTTCTCATATTGACTTAAGACTTGGGTAGACTTGTCTTTATAAGAAGATAGCAAGGTTTGCTAACATGTATCAATATGGGTGAGGAAGTTTTGACTCACCTACAGTTTATGGATGACGCTGGATTTGTGGGAGTGGCTAACTTTAGGGAAGCAAGGATGATTAGAGATACTCTTAATTTTTACCTAAGGGCCACAAACCAAGTCATCAATGATAAAAAATCCAAAGTGATCATTTTCAATCTTGATTGAAGACTTCAGGATAGAATTTTAGAGATATTGGGATTCACGAGGACTTCTCTCCTAGGGGTATATTTGTGGGTCCCTTTGCATTTAAAAAAAAACTAAAAATAGATATTTAGAGGAATATTTTGAATGGTATCTAAGAAATAATTAATCATTGGTCTCACAAATGGTTATGTTATGGGAGTAGATTAATTTTTTTGCAGTTAGTCATTCAGGCCATGCCAATTTATAAATTTTCTATCCTTGTTGCCCCACATACCATATGGAAAGAGTTAGAAAACATGGATAGAAATTTTTTATGGGGAGGAGTAAAAGGAGAGAGGAAATAGGCCTTATTAGGTTGGAATAAATTAATGTTTGAGTACCCATTCATACACCAAATATATAAGAAATGGTTTTTATCTTATAAAATTTGGGCCAATGGTGATTTGAATCGGATTAATATTTGGGAAAGATGTAAGAGGAGTAGATTTAAATCTAAAGCAATTTGTATCTATTGAAATCTTAGATTGAACTTCATTTGGTGGCAAATGTGGTTGGAGAGAAATGATAATTTTTTTAGAGAAATCTTTGCATCCTTAGATTGCATTTGGTAGGTTCATTTGGATCAAAGTCACAAAAACTATGGTAGTGTATGCTAAAGAGGAAACTCAAGCTAATATAGGGATGATGGAGAAGGAAGCTAAAGTGTAATAGGGGTAGGATAGAGCTAGTTGGAAACCACCCCAGAAGGTTGGATTAAAATTAATACTAATGGAGTTGCAAAAGGCAATCTAGGTAGAGCTAGAATTGGAGTGGTCTACAGAAATCATGTTGGGAGTGCTCTATTGGGAACTACAAGACCTAGGAAGGGCCACGAACAATGAAGCAAAAGCCTTAGCTATCAAATTTTCTTCTATCTAGGTGATAATATAAGGTTATAGGAGGATAATCCTAGAATAATATTCTCAAATATTGGTAGGAGCTATGGATTGCATGAGGAACATTACTTTAAAGAAATGGAGGTTGAGGACTCTTGTCACCCAAATTAAGGAATTATGGGGGGAATTAGATGATGTGATTCTAGTTTATGTGAGTAGAGATAATACTTACTAGCTAAGATGGGTACTAAGAAGGAAGTAAGGGTTCAGTGGCACAGTGACATGGTTATTAAGGATGAGAGGTTTAGGAAGGTTGGTGAACAAATGTAGTTTTTAGCTAATTTGGACAACCATTATAGAAATATGTTTTAGGAGATTTGGTTCCAATGTAGATCTTCTTTTACTGTTGTAAACAGGTGGACAACCATTGCAGAAATATGGTTTAGGATATTTTACTTCAATGCATATCTTATTTTACTATTGTAAATAGGTGTTCTTGTTAGCTAAGGCTGGGAGGAGTCTCATTCCAACTTGTAAATGATCTTGTTTTAATATAAGTTTTTCAAATTATTTTTAAATACAAAAAAATACCATCCAATTGTAAAAATTCCAATGGCGAATTTATCAAACAATGAAAAAAATTAGGTTTCAGATCAGGTAACCCTTTCACTTGGCATCTTCCTCCTTGCAATCATTTCATCAATTTATTTTTTAATCCTTTTTTCTCCTAAATTATTTATTTTTAATCCATACTTTGTAAAATCAAAAAACCCTTGTCATAGGCTCTTTCTTTCAAAAAAGCATTTAGGCAGTAATCAAAATTCATATAGCTTACATTTTAGGCTAGCTTGTTTGTTGCATTATCTCTTGTTGCCTTGAAAAGAAAAGACTCACTTAAGCATAGTCTTCATTCAAACCCAAATAGCATGCTAGGTTAGAACTTGGTTTCTTGCATTTGTGTGATTGCATTTAGAATATACTTTAGATGACCTTTCCTATAAGTTAGCATAAATTTTATCTTGTGAAGGCTCAATAAAGAGTTAGATTAGAGATACAAAACCTTTGGTGTTTATTGAATTAACTCATTAAACAGCTGACTAAGTTGAAATTTGAAAGCAAAATAATATGATTAAAATATACATACTTACCAAAATTTAATGGGGTTTTGTCTAGAGCTTCGCAAAGGATTAGTTTTTTTTTTTTTTAAATATCTCATCTTTTAGGATCCATATCTTCATAATGGGTTATCCGATTTAGTTGATTCTTGGACCAACTTGTGTGGAATTTGAATAGATTTAAAATGAGTGGTCATATGAAAGAATTTGAGCAATATTGAGGGAGATACAACCTTGTGAATTCAACCATCCAAAATAAGGGCAATGACAATTTTTCAAGTTGTGAAAAACAAAATTGCAAATATTTGTCATCTAGGGTTTGAATGATGGGAAGAACAATGAAGGGCTAGGAATTTAGTGAGGCAAGATATTCTATCTAGACATATAATTTTTTAGCCAAGTTTTTTTCCCCTTTCTTTATCTTAGAAATTTTGCATGCAAATTATTATAAAGTTTTTATCAAATATTATATTTGTTATAGGACATTCAGATAAATTTTAATAGATTTTGAGTTTCTTTTCCATGGACCAATTGATAGTTAAATCCTTATAATCAACTACACTGGTAGAGGTTAGTAAGTGCACCTCAAAGAGATCCTCGTTGCTCCAAGATAGGGCAAGTTTTGGTAAATTTAATGGGTATTAACCAAGGGCTTCAAACTTGAAAAAATAGATTGATACCAGTTGGAAGTCTCTAGGATTTATTCTATCATTTCTTCCCAAAGGTTTCTTCCTAGCCATTTTTTGTTCTAGGTAAGAAAGCGAAAAAATCCTAAAAGGGATTCCCTGGTTTATGGGAAGAGCAAGACTCTTCCTTACCTATCGGTATGAAGGTTTTTCACCTAAAAATGCATATCTATCTCTAGTACTAGTCTAGGCTAGGATGTTTGGGTTACCCATTGGATTTTGGAAAATAGATACCTTCAAGGCAATAGGCAACACTCTAGGATAATTCCTTGAGATTTCAGATACGATGAAAGATGGATTTTGGCTATTTATGCTCAGATATTGGTCATGATTGATATAGTAAATCTTTACCAGAATCAATAATTCTTAATTATGGGATAATATGTGGATCTAAACCATAGATTATGAAAATATAACGTTTAGATGTAGAATGTCATGAGGTGGGGCATATTGAGATATCATGCCCTAATAAGAGCCAACAGAATCATATGTAGAAAACTACAAGAGAAACTTACAAATGGGTATGGATGAAGATGGTTTCAACTTCCACAAAATAGATCTAGAAAAATAAAAGAAAATAAATAGTGGAGACCAGTAAGGAAGGGCATTGGAATAAATACCAACTCTTTTGAGGCTTTATCCTATGAATAAAAAGTAGACCAAAACTTAGAGGACACAATACAACAATTTCAACATACTAACAAGGAACAATCTATTCATTATGATCTTGATTTAAGTAAGAAAATTCTTGATGAACCTAAGGAATGTGTCTAATAATATTTTGAAGACTCTTTTGAAGTATCATGCACCATTCAAGAGAAAACAATTGGTAAAGAAAATGTATTTTTAGAAGTTAATACCTCTACCATTAATAAGGAAATACCAAAAAATGAGTAGGACAAGTCAAAAACTTCTATAATAGATCCAGGAGAGGATAAATATGATGAAAAATAAAATTGTAAAAGAATATTAAGGAATAGAATAATAAGACCTACTCCTGATATAAGCAATATAAAATGAGGAAAACCCTCAAATTATCAAGCAAGATCTAGGGAAGCAAGAACAAACATAGAGAAAGGAACACAAACTAAGTTGGTTGAACTTCACTTTACAAAATAATAAAATGATATTGATAATACACAGGCAAGGCTAAAATCCCCTAATGAGACATGACTATCATATCATGTAATATAAGAGGTGCTAATACCCCTTCAAAATGAAGGTGATAATACACAGGCGAGGCCAAAAGCCCCTATTGAGAGATGACTGTCATATCATGTAATATAAGGGGTGCTAATGCCCCTTCAAAATGAAGGTCTATGAGGGACCTATGTTTAAGTAATAAGCCTGATGTTCTTTGTATCCAGGAAACTAAAATGACAAAAGAAGTTTCAAAAACTATGAAAGTAGTATGGGCAAGATGTGAATGGGATTTTATGGATTCTAATGGAGTGGTAGGGGGAATTCTAACTTGTTGGAATCCTTCAAGAACCTCCTATGTAACCATTTATAAAACTAGGAATTGGATAGCCTCTTTAGTAACTTACTACTTTGTAAATTATCATTTCATCCTTATCAACGTCTATGGACCTACAACTCAGTCAGGTATATTAGAATTTTGGAGCGGGATTGAAGCCTTTTTAAGAAGTAAAGACCAAGAAACCTTATTCATGATCATAGGAGATTTTAAGACCATAACCAAGCTTGATAAAAATTTTGGGGGAATTAGAAAATTAACCATTTCTCAACTTTTATTCAAAATAATAATTTATAGGAGGTTGAGTTTGAAGAAGACAACTATACTTGGACCAACAATAGAAGATGTCAGAACATTATAGCAGAAAAACTAGATAGATGCATACTCTTTGATCATTGGCTAGATGAAGGAACCTATGCTAAAATTAATACCTTAACAAGGATTGGTTTAGATCATTGACCAATACAAGTTAAAATGGTGGCAAGTGAATTCAAAAAATATAATATTTTAAATATGAGAAGATGTGGGAAGACCATCCTCAATTTGTTGATATGATAGCTCAAGGGTAGAATTCTTTAGGTAATGGTGGGTTGTATGCTATTCCAAATCAAATTAAATCTATGACATCTAGATTAAAATAATAGAACAAGAACACTTTTGGAAATATTTTTGAGAAGAAATAACTAAAAGATAAACTTTCAAAATTCCAAAAAGGTGATCATAATAATCCAAGCTCAAAGGAAAGGGATGAGTATCATAATATTTTGAGTAAGGAAGAGAAATTCTAGAGATTAAAATCAAGACAAATGTGGTTAAAAGGAGATAAAAATACAATGTTTTTCATAGTATGGCTATAGTACAGAGATCAACATCCAAAATTAGTAGAATTAAATCAATAGAAGGGGTTTGGATTGAAGATCAAAGTGAAATTAGAAAAGAGGCAAAGTATTTTTATTAGAATATTCTAGGATTAGAGGAGACTGAAGTTATTAATGATAAAATTCTTCAAGATGTTCCTTCAGTTATAACAAATGAAGACAATAGGAAACTAATGGAGCCTATTACTCTAGAAGAAGTTCATTTAGCTCTTTTCTCTTTTAATAAGGATAAATCCCTAGGTCCATATGGGATCTCTATATATTTTTACCAACATAATTGGGATATAATGAAGGATTCTTTATTGGTGGTAGTGGAATAGTCTAGGGTAAAACAATACATACCTTATAAAATTAATGCAACATATCTTACCCTAATTTCAAAAAAGAAGGATGTTGAATTATTTAAATCTTTTAGACCCATAAGCCTATGTAATATGGAATCTAAGATTATCTTCAATGTGATGGAAAATAGTTAAGGCCATAGTTAAACAAAATAATTTTAGAAGAGTACGGAGGATTTGTGAGAGGGAGACAAATTCTAGATGGGATCATAGTAGCTCATGAAATTATACATTCATCATCTTCAAGAAAAGAGGAAGCAATGATCTCAAAACTTGATATAAGTAAATCCTATGATAGGGTTAAATGGGATTTTTTTTATAATTTTAAGAAAGTTTGGTTTTAGGAAGAAATGGGTTAGATGGATTAAAGCTTGTGTATCTATAGTTTCTTATTCAATGTTGGTCAATGGGTTAGTAACAAAATATTTTAAATCCAAGAGAGGCCTTAGACAAGGAGATCCTCTATCTCCTTATTTGTTCATTATTATGGCAGAGGTTTTGAGTAGGAACTTAAATAAGGTTTACAAATATGGGCTTATAAGTGGACTTAAGGTTAGTAATAACATCACTCGTCAATAGTTTGTAGATGATACAACCCTTTTTGGAAGGGTAAGGATAAATGACACTAGGGCTTTGAATAAATTTTTAAAGGAATATGAAAGAGCTTCAAGGCAAAAAGTAATAGGACAAAATACAAAATTTACTTCCTTAACACTCCAACTAATATCAAAACAAGCATTTGCAGGTCACTTCAAATGGGAGGTAAATTTACCAACATCTTATATAGGGATGCATTTATTTGAGGGAAGAATGAGGATAGAATTATGGGATCCAATTATTAGTAAAGTTTAGAATAAAATTCTATCTTGGAAAGGTAGATGGTTATCATTAGCAGGAAGAGTGCAATTAATTAAGTTAGTCTTACAGGCCATTCCAACATATTATATGCCATTGTATTCTATGCCAAAATAGATTGAAAAATTTTTAGTTTATATTATGCGATCCATTTTATGGTTAGTTTTACATGATAAAATAAAATTTCCTTTGGTGAAATGGATCAAGGTGTGTGATGATAAATCTAGGGGAGGTCTTGGTTTAAAATTTCTTACAGATGAAAACTTAGCTCTTAGGGAAAAAGTAATCTAGAGATTGTACAAAGATAGTCAAAGATAATGGGAAATAATTCTTCTAATTATGTTAATCCCAATGACCCAAGTTTAATATTTACTGCATTCTCTCTACCATATGGTTCTGCTCTATGGAATGGTTTAAAAAAATATATTGATCTTATGATTACAGGTTTAATATGGGTGGTGGGAACTAGAGAAAAAATTCTATTTGGATGGATACTTGGTGTGATAAAAAACCACTTAATTTAGATCCAATTTTGAAACCTTGGATGAGATTGCTTCAAGCTAAATATGGTGATAGAGTTTTAAACATTTTATAAAAGGATTGAGAAGGAAGATGCAAATGGAAAGAAGAATTTTTTACAAGTATACAAGACATTGAGACTAGGAGATATTTGAGTAGAAAGATAACAACTATGATTATTCTGAGGGGAGCCAAGGATAAATTGATTTGGGTTTTGAATAGCTCAAGAGAATACACAACAAAAAGTGGATATAATGTACAACACCAACAAAATAATAATATCACTAGAATATAGAGAGATATTTGGGATAGCCCAAGCATTCCTAAAGTTAAAATATTTGTTTGGCTAGTAGGTCATAGAAGAATTTTATCTTGGGATAACCTTATAAAAAGGGGTTTTTATGGCCCCTCTCAATATGTTATTTGTAAAAAGTGATGAGCATAAGAAATGCTCATATTTTTGTATGAGTTCTAATGGTTTTTGCATGGAAATATAATACGAGTTGTATATTTTTATGAATTATTATGTATCTATTTAATAAAATTATGTGCATTATCTAATTTGTGTGTGAAGTGTGTTTTGTGTAGATATTTGCTGATTTTGTCATCTTTTGCTCAGTCGAGGTCCTACGTGGACCTGGCATGCTTCTGCTTCATGAGTCTAAGGTATATGGTAGGCACCTTACTCAAGTAGGCACCTTACTCAAGAAGGCACCTTACTCAAGTAGGCACCTTACTCAAGTAGGTGCCTTACTTAAGTAGACGCCTTACTCAAGTAGGTGCCTTACTCAAGTAGGTGCCAAGTAGACACCTTACTCAATGTTAAGCGCTTTGATCAGATGGCTGAAGAGGATCCCATTGACCATAGTAAACCTTCAACTCCACATCACGTAGGCTATCCTTGGGAGACCACCGAACGTATGAGTTATCCTAATCATAGTGGATGAAACATGTAACCACTCAATGAAGCAGAACATGAACAACACAGAGATCAAACCTAAAAATATTCTATCTCTAGGAAAAGATAAAAAATTGTTTAGACTATTTTTATCATGTACCTATTACAGTAACTAAACTATCTCAATTTAGACTATAACTAGACCTTCTATTGTAATAATACTATAATAGGAAGTTCTATGTGTGTTATATAAACACACAGACTTCTCTAAAATAGGAGAGGTAATTTTTCTAAGAGAATATTGGCATATGTAAATATTACACTGCATTATCAATAAATCTCGAGAGTTCCTTCATTAGCATTTTATCTTCATGATTAGCTAGGCAAGATCTACTAGAGCTTGGGCCCACTCCAAGCTAGTATTCCTCCCCTACCTTTTACTATTTTCTAGATTAGATTATTTGCTTTAGTGTGTTGTATATTTTAAATTATGCAAAGTGTGTTTTACTACTTTCATTTAATTTCCAATGCAGTGTGGTGTGATTTACTTTCATGTATTTTTATTTATGCATGGTTTTACTTTGGTGTGGATGAATCAATGCCATTTTATAAACACCCCCAATGATAGGTTAGTGGACTCATCTCAGGAATGGTATTGTGATTGGCCTTAACCATGGTACTTCAAAATTTTACGAGCTCCCTGGTCTGACAAATTAAATGTGAGGGTTGTGATAGAAATAGGACTATATTTAACCAGTGTTTTTACCCCAACATTTTGGCATTGTTGTTAGGGAAGCACCACTAATAGATTGATTACAATATCGTAAAACCTTCTATCTAACTTTGTATGAGTCCATTGAGGAAAAGAGGACCCGATGGTCATTTCATAAAATAGAGCCCACAGGAAAAATTTGAGTCAGCCAAAAATTTTGAATTTGAGTTAGATTCTCCTGAATCACCACCAGCAGTACACTGGAGTAAACACCCTATCTTTGTGCAAAGCTCTTCCTCATCCCATCGACCAGGAAAAGAGAAAATTATACAAAATCCTCTATTCAAAAGGACACCTTTCGAAGAGGAATTGTTATGGAAATCCATAGAGGATCAAACTATAACACCAGCTGACTTAGAGGCTCTCGTACAAAAGGTTTAGAATGATCGAAAGGCTATAGAATCTGCATTAGAGACCACATTTCCTAAAAAATGGTTGAAGAGACTTCGACTAGTTTTAGTTTCTCGATAGAGGAAGGTGTAGGGGAAACCAAAATGAAGAACATATCCCCTACCCATATCCCTACCTTCAGAGGATACCCAACCGAAGACCCTGACCTATTTTTATTTAAATTTGATGTGTTGTGTAGGTCCGTCGACTATAAATCAGATGCATAGAAGCTGAAACTCTTCCCATCAACACTGGATGACTCAGCTCTGTGCTGGTTTATCGGGTTGGGAAACAAATAGATCACCACATGGGAGGAAATGAAGAGGCTCTTCCTGGAATAGTACCAAGACTTTGGTAGAGCATGAGACTCTAGGGAAGAGGTTCTAAGCATGACGTAAAAGGAGGATGAATCCCTAGAGGAGTACTGGGAGAGATTCAACTTCAATATGTAGTGATCCCCTCATACGAAGTTAGGTGACAAGTCCCTCAGAAGCATTTTCTTGAGGGGACTTAACAATGAATCACTCAAAGCTCTCAACTTAATCTCTGGAGGTGACGTTTACCAGCACCCAATGGAAGATATCCGACAATTGTGTTGGAACTACTCATGAAGAAGAGGTAAACCAACTTCCAAGACCGTGAAAGCAACCACTTCGATCACAAAGATAGAGATAGGCAATATGCTAGAGGATCTGAAGAGTGAAATGCTCTCCTCTCTAGCATTGTAGTTAGACACGCTCCTTCTAGAGAAGAAGAAGCAAGAGAACAAAGTCAGAGTATGCACTATTTTATAGTAAAAAAATCATAAGACCCGAATATGCCCACAACTACCCAATATCAAGGAGGATGTTAAAGTCAGTGAAGCTTATTTCATGGGCAATCAAAGAAATTGGTAGCAACCCCCTATGGGGAATATGTTAGCAGGGATGCCACCCTATGGAGGAGGACCTTACATGCCACAAGGGTAGCCTCAACCACCCAATATGGGGTGGTGGGGACCACCACCATGGATGAACGTACCTCCAAGGGCCATGTTTCCTAACCAACAACCATGGATGTCATACCAACAATCCAAGAAGTAGTGGAGAAACCATGGTTCATGGAACTCAGCTCCATAGAACATGGTGCAGGCTCCACCATAGCAAAGCCTACCAGATCTCCCTACAGTGAGACCTACATAACTACCAGCACAGCCGATGATCAATCCAAATAACAAGGTGAACCAACTTGCATACCAACTAGAAGGAGAGATGTATCCGATGTATAATATTAGTTGTAATCCAATTCAACTAAGGTCAGGTAGGCAGTTAGGAGTAGAAGCATCTCCCCTAGTAGAAGAGGAGGAAAATGTAGGAGAACCACCTCTTGTAGAGGAGGTTGAAGAAGAACATGTTGTTGAGAAAATAGAAGCTCCATTTCCCAAGAGGTTACAGGAGTAGAGAAAGTCGACACAACCTGAGTTCGATATCCTTTCTAGCTTGAGGAACTTAACAGTCACTATTCCACTCTTCCAAGCTATTCGTGATGTTCCTATATACACCAAGGCAATAAAGGAACTCTGTCTAAGGAAACCAAGATGAAAAGTGGCCCAGACCATCAATGTAGTAGGGAAGTTGGCCGACTTGATGATGGGGAATGCATGCCACCCTAAATACGTAGACCTAAGCAGTTTGGTTTTGACTATAAAAATAGGTGGGCATTTGTTGACTAATACTTTGGTTGATTTGGGTGCAGCCATCAATGTTATGCCAAAGGAGACTATGCAGAGGCTGAGGCTCATAAATTTGAAGCCCACCAAGATGGTGCTGCAACTAGCCGATAGGTCGATGGTGGCACCAGAAGGGATGCTCGAGGATATTATAGTGATAGTGGATGCATGGGAGTACCCGGTAGAATTTTTGGTTTTGTAGTCTAAATCAAGATTGGGTGGCTACCCACTCATCTTGGGGAGGCCATGGCTAGCAATAGTCGATGCCTACATCAACTACTGTGATGGAAAAATGACCATTTCAAATGGTCAAAATATCAAAATATTGACAATATCTCTCCCCTGCATAGTCCATAGATACATTGGGAGAACCCATGTGGGACAACCAGGAGGATGGGTCATTGTCAATGCTACAACCGATGATGGCACTAAAGGAATTGGAGGAGGAAGCCGATGAAGATGACATCATTATAGGATTCCTCCAAGGAGAGTCCTCCCCCATCATTCCTGAATCACCTTTGGTCGGTGCCCAAGATCACCACACCAAGAAAATCAAAATAGAGCCTGGTAGAACATTAAATGTTAGCAGCGGGTTGAAACCCATGCAACTGATAGAATTAAAAGAGCTCTTGACCAGGCATCAACAAGCATTTTCCTAGGAGTACTCAGACATGAAGGGAATCAACCCAAAAATTTGCACCCATCAGATCTACCTCGAAGAGAAGTTGACCCCAATCAGATAACCGCAAAGAAGGATGAACCCTACCATGAAAGAAATTATTAAAGCCGAGTTGTAGAAAATTTTATCAATAGGGTTTATCTACCCCATATCTGATAGTGAATGGGTGTCACCATTAGTGGTGGTTCCCAAGAAAAATGGGAAATGGTGAATCTATGTTGACTACAGATCATTGAATAAGGTGACCAAGAAAGATCATTTTTTGCTTCCCTTCATTGATCAGGTATTGGATACGCTATCTGGGAGAAAGTACTTCTCCTTTCTAGATGGGTTCAATGGTTACAACCAAATACAGATCGGAGAGGAGGACCAAGACAAGACAATATTTACCTACCCATGGGGAATGTTTACCTACAGAGTACTGCCCTTTGGGTTGTGCAATGCACCAACCACCTTTTAGAGGGTGGTGCTAAGCATATTCTCAAACATGATGGGGGAAGTAGTAGAATTTTACATGGATGATTTCACCATCTATGATGAAACCTTTGGTGAGGTGATGAATAATTTGGAATGAGTGCTCCAATGATGCGAAGAAAATAATTTATCCCTCAACAATGAAAAATGCTTCATGATGATGCATGAAGGCATAGTGCTGGGACACCACCTCTCAGTAGAAGGGATTAAGGTGGATAAAAATAAAATTGAGGTCATAAAGGACCTACCGAGTCCTAAGACGTAGAGGGACGTAAGGAGTTTTCTCGGCTCCATCGGGTACTACAGGTGATTTATCACCGACTTCAGAAAAATCGCCAAACCCCTACACACATTGCTCTCCAAGGATATGGAATTCATCTAGATGGAAGACTATGAATGAGCTTTTCAAATATTAAAGGAAAAGTTGACTACTACCCTAGTCCTACGAGGCCCAAATTGGGTCATTCCATTTCACATTTACTATGATGCATCCAATAATGCAATAGGAGCGGTCCTCGGGTAGAAGGATGGTGAGGAATTCTATGCCATCTACTATGTCAACAAGAATTTAGTAGGGGCCGAGCTCAACTACATGGTGATAGAGAAGGAATTCCTCATAGTAGTGCATACCATCAACAAGTTTCACCACTACATCACTGGTTACAAGGTGTTCGTCCATACGGACCATGCAACTATCCGATATTTAATGAGTAAACCCGTGATCAGTGGTAGAATCATCAGGTGGCTCTTGCTTCTATAGGAGTTTGATATTACCATCGTAGATAAGCTTGGCAAGGACAACATAGTAGCAGACTTCTTGTCTAGACTAATACCATCGGATCACGCAGTTGTGGAAGACCAGTTCCTGGATGAACATTTGTTTGTCATCAGTGAACAGACATCATGGTATGCAGACATCACCAATTATTTGGCCATCGATAGAACATCCCCTGCTCTTTCATCATGGGAGAAGCAGATGGTAATAGAAAAGAGCACCTCTTTCTTGTGGATCGATGACCTCCTATTTAAAATAGGGCCTGATCAAATCGTAAGAAGGTGCGTAGCTGAGCATAAATTTTTGGAAGTTCTCAAAGCCTGCCATAGTGAGCCATGCAGAGGATATTTTGTAGGATGGAGGACCACATACAAAGTCCTACAGGTTGGGTATTTTTGGCCCATGTTGTTCAAAGATGTAGCCAAATATGCCAGCTAGTGTGATGAGTGCCAGAGGATGGGTAGGCCAACCCATAGGGATGAAATACCCCTCCAACCTCACGTGCACATAGAGCCCTTTGAAAAATGGGGTATGGATTTCATGGGGCCAATCAACCCACCTTCGATCAGAAAGAGATACATTCTAGTCTACATAGACTACATCACCAAATGGGTCGAGGTATAGGCACTGAGAGACTCCAAGGAAGGAATGGTGGTAGAATTCTTGTTTGCTTACATTTTCATGAGGTTTGAGGTACCCAGGGAGATTACAATGGATCAAGGACCCCAATTCACCTCCAAGATAATCGAGGAGCTAATGCAGTAATACAAGATTTGGTATAATAGAACCACTCCCTACCATCCACAAGTGAATGGACAAGTAGAGGTGACCAATAGGGAGATAGAGAACATCCTGACAAAAATAGTGCAATAGCATAGGAAATACTAGGCTACAAGGCTACCAGAGGTAGTATGGGCATACAAAAATATGGAAAATAACCATAGGCTTTACCCCATTCCAACTGGTATACGGGAAAAGTGCGATGATGCCCATCAAATTTAAAATTAAAATGCTCAGAACTATAGTGGAACTGAACCTGAGCCTAGACGAAGCACAGAGGGAGAGGATTTGATAGCTGAATTAGCTAGATGAATATCAAATGGATGCCCTACAAAAGATGGAAATCATCCAAAGGCAAAGGAAATAGTGGCATGACCACCACATTAAGTCAAAGTAGTTCAAGGAAGGAGACTGGGTATTATTGTATGACTCCAGGTTCCAAGAACGTAAAGGTAAACTGATGTAGAGGTGGATGGGACCATACGAGGTGGTAGAGCTAATTAAAAATGGTGTTGTGCACATCAAGACAATTGATGACAACACCATCTTGATAGTTAATAACCACTGATTATGTCCATACCACACGTCCGAGAATTTAATGGTGGAGTCCAAAATAGGCATGGGGGAGACCCCATCCAATTGAAAACATGTCAACTTCTCAGCAACACGGTGGATACAAGAGTGTCCACTGAAAATAATTTAGTCTTAGTTTTTTTTCCTTTCATGTGTGTTGCAGGTATGGTGCTCGCATGCAAGCTATAGGCATCCTGAGAGCCAGGGCCTAATAGGCATAGATTGCACCAGCCCTGCATTCTTTCTTCTTTTAGCTTACGATGTGTTTTGTAGGGACAACACCTGCATGCAAGATACAAGTATCCTGAGAGCCAGGGCCTAATAGGCACGAATTGCATTTAACTACATTTTCTTTTTTTCATTTTCTTTTGCAGGTGAATGGCCTGATTGTACAAAAAATAGGCATCTTGGGAGACAAGGCCTAGACCGGCTCAACATCCATGAACCTGCATATTTTTTTGAGGAGATAGTTCTGATCCAAGCATGGACGTGGGCACTAATTCCCCACAAAGGAAAAATTATGCACCCCCATGCTTGGGTGAAGCAGACGCTGATGCAACATGAAGAAAAAACTTTAGAAGGCCTGATCAACCTTGCATCAATAAACACATCAGCTACTACTAACTTTTCAATGGTGGGAGAGCACCTTACTCTAAGAAGGAGGTGTCTTACTCCAGAGGTAGGCGCCTTACTCTAAAGGAGGTGCCTTACTCCAAAGGGAGGTGCCTTACTCCAAAGGTAGGTACCTTACTCCAAAGGAAGGCACCTTACTCCAAAGAAGGCACCTTACTCGAGAAGGAGGCACCTTACTCTAAAAGGAAGGCACCTTACTCTAAAGGAAGGTGCCTTACTCTAGAGGTAGGTGCCTTACTCTCAAGGAGGCACCTTACTCTAGAGGTAGGTGCCTTACTCTCAAGGAGGCACCTTACTCTAGAGGTAGGTGCCTTACTCTCAAGGAGGTGCCTTACTCTAGAGGTAGGCACCTTACTCTCAAAGGTAGGCACCTTACTCTAAAGGAGATGCACTACTCTCAAAGAGACATCTTACTCCTCACGTAGGTACCTTACTCTAGAGGTAGGCACCTTACTCTGAGGTTCCCAAAATTCCTTTCAAATAATAATAATAATAATAATAATATAAGGCACCTTGATGTTATGCATCAAGGGCAAAAAAAATTATTTTGAGGCGTAGGTGCCTTACTCAAGTAGTCGCCTTACCCTAGTAGGCACCTTAATCAAGAAGGCACCTTACTCTGATGCCTTACTCCAAAGGTAGGTGCCTTACTCTCAAAGAGGCACCTTACTCTAGAGGTAGGTACCTTACTCAAAGAGCCACCTTACTCTATAGGTAGGCACCTTGACCAATGGTGTCTTACTCTTCAAGTAGGCACCTTGATCAATGGTGCCTTACTCTTCAAGTAGGCACATTGATCAAGGGTGCCTTACTATTCAAGGAGGCACATTGATTTAATAAAAAACACCTATGCAATTTGGTGGTACGTGGAGCGATCGAAGCCAACATCATCATTTCACGTGATGGAAATCTGAAGGCATCCAAAAATATTTTGAAATCATTGGGTAGGATTTTTGCATGTCCCAAGGCCAACCATCGAAGGAAATATGTATCCCAATCTAAACCAATCGGATCCACCACATTTTTAGCACGAGACCTCGAGCGAACCAGAATTGCAGTGACCAAGGTAACGTAATAAACACATGGGAAATATGCCATCACCATTATCATGGATTACCAAATCGGCATGCTCCACAATGCATGAAACAACCAATCAGGTATGCGCATGATTTTTTAAATATATACGTAATTTTTCATGATTTATGCTTCTCTAAAAATAATGTCGATGCAAGAATTGCATTGGCCCCTCATGCCTAATACATCGTGCCAAAAATCAATTTGGGTGGCATACCCTATCAACCCCAACGTAGAAGTAATTCACTAGGGTAGGCGCCTTAATCTATAAGAAGGTGCCTTCCTGTGAGAATAAGGCATCAAACCAGTTAAAAAAAAGCTAAGAATTCACCATGGGAGGTCGATCAAAGAACCATGCACTCAAGAAGCATGAGCCCAATGACACTGAGGGAATTAGAGGTGAAGTTTATAATCGGTTCGAGGCGGTTGGGTGGATGGATTATTGTCACCTGGTCAGCCAAAACTAGGACATCAAGGTAGCAAAGGAGTTTGCTACCACTGTGAGAGGGGAGGTCACTCGATTGTGCAGACTAGAAATTCTAGTCACTCCAGAGCACATCTCTCATGTTACCGACCTCCCCCTCACTAGAGAATGCACATACAAGGATGACATGGTAGTCCAATGCATAGAATTGCTGCTCGAGTAGGAGAATGTTTGACTCGACCATGGAGGGCTCCCAAAGCAAGGACTTCTGATGCACCTACGAAAGCTCTTCGAATAGGTTGCAAGATACTTCACATGCACAGGGAAGTACTCACACCTGAACGCGAACCACATGCAGTTCTTGAATCACCTAGTGCATGGGAAAAAAATTAATGTGCCATTCTATCTAGAAAGCACCCTGAAGGATGAGGCATCATGATACCAGAGAGGAGCAACCTCTACCCTAGCCCATCATGGGCTAATTACAGCCCTAATTCACCATGTTGAGGAACACAAGGGAGGCTCATCAGCAGTAGGGCCCAAAAATTTTGGTGCGTAGACGCAGGTAGTGGTCGAAGTAGGGTAGGAGGCTGAATTATGAGGAATGGTTGAAGAAGAAGGAGAATGGCCCCAAACCTCATTGGATGCTATAGAAGAAGGGCATATTCCTCTACCTGATTATACAGAGGATAGGTCAGAGTCCTCCAACCCTAAACCAATAGCTCATCGAATAGAGCATATACGTAGTCAGAGGTACCTACGATGACTAATTCTATCAAGCGAGGAAGAAGAGGAAGATATGGAGGTCAGATTCATAGCCCAAACCTTACAAAATTTGGCTGCTCGAAGTCCATAAGACCCACAACCTTCGATAGGCCTACAATAATAACTCGATGTGTCGATAGAAGACCTCACTAGGTAGAGTGAGAATTTCATGATGCAGGCACTATTTTATGGATTTAAGGAGATGATTGCAAGGAAAATTTAGAGGTAGGAGGCCACCGTAGCTTAGCTATAGTAATTGGTCTAGCAACTCAGGGTAGAAAATTAGTAGTTGTAGGCTAGGGTGGTGGAAAGATGAGGTACCTCCACCCAAATAGATTGGGCAATTGAAGTGCCCATGAACTCTCCAACCTCACCAGAGAGGGTAGTTTCATCAGGGGATATCAGGTCGGATGCTCAAAATGAAGAAGTGGAGGCGAGAGAGAGTTCGTTCACCTTCGACAAGGTGATGATAGAGGAATAGGGGAATTCTATATTTCAAATAGAACCCCCTATTATAGACATTATTGATGATGAGGAGCACTCGAGTCAGAGCCAGAGGTAAGGCACTGAACCCGATGCCAAGGAGGACTCTCAGGAGCAATGGGTAACCACAACTGAAGGACCCATAGAGTAGCCATTGGTCGACCACAAAATAGGGGAAACCATCATGGGTGATTCAAAGCAAGAGGGGTAGATTCCTGGACCCTCTAATAGGGAGGCATATTCCATAGGGAAGGAGGATATCCCCATGCAATCTACCATAATACCAGAGGAGCCCAAGGGGAAGGTACCTCAGACATCATAGAAGAGGGCCAAGAAAAAGGCCAAGGTTACATTTGTAGAACCAAATGCCTAGTTGGATGAAGAATGGGTGGAAGGTATGCAGGGCTTTGCTGAGTGGAAGGAGAAGTTTGAAAGGCTCCGTGAAGAATTCAAGGTGGCAAAGGTAGCTAGAAAAGCTGCCAAGAAGGCCAAAAGGGGGCCTAGCATTTGTGTGGACCCTACTACAGAAGATCAGTTCTGGGAGATATATGGTTCGTCATAGGGCCGACCCTCCAAAATGAGGAAATGGTTGGAAAGACAGGGGATATTCGGGCCAGAGGCAGAGGCAAAAGCGATCATAGAAGAAAATGTTAGCCTCACCCCTAAAGAGGTTCGGCTATACAAGGCCAGGGTGGTCATACGATAGAGGGATGACTTCGATATTCCATTCGAAGAATTACGCCCTCAACATGTCGACCTATGGCAGGAAGCGGAGGTTGCATTCTAGAGAGGAGAAACAACTATGGTTACGGTACCCAGCATAGGTGCTGGACCAAGAAAAATAGGGAGGTATAGCCAACATAACAGGAAGCCAGCACAGTCGAAGGACAAGAGCCAACCCAACACAATCGAAAGCCAACGTAGTTGGAGATCAGCGCAACCCAAAAACACCATACAACAAACCAGTGCCCCTCAATAGAAATGAAAGTCCCAAAATGAAGGGAAGGCCAAGGTCACCAATAAGAAGAGAAAGTAAAAGGATATAGACGACTGGAAGAGGTTGACTACTGGTTTTAGGTGCCACGAGGGCATGGCACATATTAGGCATGGGGGGATGATGAGCATCAAAAATGCTCATATTTTTGTATGAGTTCTAATGGTTTTTGCGTGACAATATAATACGAGTTGTATATTTTTATGAATTATTATGTATCTATTTAATAAAATTATGTGCATTATCTAATTTGTGTGTGAAGTGTGTTTTGTGTAGATATTTGTTGATTTTGTCATCTTTTGCTCAGTCGAGGTCCTACGTGGACCTGGCATGCTTCTGCTTCATGAGTCTAAGGTATATTGAGTAGGCACCTTACTCTTCAAGTAGGCACCTTACTCAAGTAGATGCCTTACTTAGGCAGTAACATTACTCAAGTAGGTGCTTTACTCAATCAAGCACCTTACTCAAGTAGGTGCCAAGCAGGTGCCTGATGCAGGAGCATCCAGTGAGGGAAAAGCAATCTTGCATCCTCCAAATTCTTTTCTTAATTCTCTGAGTACTTTGAATTTAGTGTGGTTCCTATCCTTTCCCACGGGGAAGTTTTGTAAAAGAAAAAGGAAGTTTCGAGGAAATTTTTATTGCAAAGGTAGAAGTTGGGGGGTCGAGAGGTCGCGAATTTCGCGACATGTCACGAAATCGCGACCCCAAGGCATCGACGAGAGCAAAGGCCAGTTTGGGTCGTGATATCGCGACGTCGCGATATCGCGACGTTTGTTAACGACTTGAGCAGCATTGAGTTTGCGTCGCGATATCGCGACGCCGCGATATCATGATGCCAATTGGCAACTTGGGCAAAGGGGAGCTTTCGTCGTGATATCGCGACGTCACGATATCGCGACGTGTTATCAAATAAGCAAAAGCGGTGCAGACTTGAAAGGGGGATGGTTTGGTCATGATATCGCGATGTCGCGATATCGTGACGTCGCGATATCACGACGTTACTGGCGAAAAGGGGAAGGGTTGACCATTGGGTCGCGATATCGCGACACGTCACGATATCACGACTAATATGAAGTCAAGTTGATGTGGATGCGTAGGCTGATGAGAAAGCAAGCGGTGGTGACACGTGGCCTCCACGTGTCTTAAGGTGACGTGGCCAGTTGAATACCAAGCTAGAGTAGACGCGCGGCTGCCTCGAAGATTAAAGTTTAAAATTTATGACCGCGTGTATTAAAGATGGGGATGGCCTCCACAACAGTACAGAGCATGGACATTATGGGCGTAACAGAGACTGTGAAGGACAATCTGACCAAGGCGACGTTTGCAGGACAGAGCAGACCATTAATGGGGTTCTCATGGTGGGTCGGGCAGTGACCCATTTTATGTCAAAAATTTGAAGTTCGACCGAGGGAGGGAAATTTGAATTTGAAAGTGGTTAGGCAGGGCATTGATGGCCTAGGGGGATCGGGGGCCCTCGTTAAAAGGAAACCCGAAATGCAGTAATGGGGGATGGTGAGTTCGGGATTGGGGGAAAGAAGTAGTGTGCCTGGACATTGTAACAGGGACTGTATTTTTTTTATTTCACTGAAATTTAATGAGAAGTTGTTCGTTGTAATCTCGACCTTGCCATCAAGTGGTATCAGAGCTGGAGCTCCTGAGCGTGTAACAGATCATCGAAAAGAGGCAGTTACACCAGGATCTGTGGGAGGAATTTAAAAAAAAACAAAAAAGGAAATTATAATGCCTCCACGAAGGAACCGTGGTGGGGTAGGAAATGTGGTGCCGGTCGAAGACTTCCGGGCCTTGCAGAGACAAGTTCAAGCCCTACAAGCAGAATTACGCAGAAGGCACGAGCCCGAAAGGGATGAGGACAGTGAGGACGAAGTTGAAGAGGAAGACCAATCTAAGGAGGAGGAAGAGGCTATGGACCCTGCGCAAGCTCGGTTATACAAGGCCATCTCTCAGATTGGAAAGCAACCAAAAATGGAGGTTTCCACGTACTCGGGTAACTTGAATCCAGAAGAAGTAATTGACTAGATAAATGATTTAGAGGAGTATTTCTAGTACGAGGAGGTTGAGGACCCTAATCGGGTCAGATTTGCTAAGACCCAACTGAAGGGTCTGTTGAGAAGCAACACACCCCCACTGAAAAATGAGATTCCATCCTTAGAAAGCCCTGAACTTCCATTTTTGCAGCAGGGACCCTCTTGATAATTTTCAGGTTTTAAATCCAAATTTGCTTGCCTCCTTTTTAAAGTTGTGCTTTTTCTTGCATTCCAGCTGTGTTATTCCAGAATTAACTTTTTACATGCTAGAATCATTCATGCACAAAGAAAATCTTGCACCGGTACCGAGAAAAATCCGAAAACAGCTTGGATAAATTCATGAAAAATCAAACTTTCCATTTTTGGTAGTGTCGCGATATCGCGACACTTCCATTTTCGAAAATGTCGCGATATCGCGACGGATTTTGGCAAAAGCAGCTAAGTCATTTTTGTGTAGCGAAATCGCGACACTTTCCATTTTTGGAAGTGTCGCGATATCGCGACATTTCCATTTTTGGAAAGTGTCGCAAAATCGCTGTCGACCGGAGGAGAGAGAAAGAAAACGTACGGAAGGGCGCGATTTTGTGACATGTCACGAAATCGTGACATGTCGCATTTTCACGGTAGGAGAGAGAAAGTGGGTTGTAGAATGAAAATCGGCTAAGTCGCAAATGTGTCGCAAAATCGTGGTCAACGCGGTCAACGCATGCAACTACAGGAACTGTCGCGATATCGCGACGTGTTCTATTTTCGCGGGTTGTTGATGGAAAAACGCTTAAGTACAAAAGGTGCAGCGCGTCGCTAACATGTCTCAAAATCGCGACATGCTTGAAAAAGTTGTGCGACAGCTGGCAGGAGGCGCGATTTTGCGACATGTCGCGAAATCGTGACATGTCGCGTTTTCGCGGCCGATGGGGGAAGAAGTTGCCGATGAGCTGGGGACGTCACGATTTCGCGACATGTCACGAAATCGCGACATGTCGCAGAATCGCGATAGGAGAGAGAAAGTTGCACAATGAGCCTGAAGTGCATTCCAACGGGAAACAGAAGGCATCCTGGGGTAGCGACACGTGTCAAAGCGTGAGGCAGACAAGCAGAAGCCGACATGCAAGCTTGTTTTGTGGTTTTTAATCTGTTTTAACCTTTAAAGCTTTTGATTTAATGTTTATTAAAGTGCTAATATAATTAATCTTTTGTCTTTCATGCAGGATTCCATCTGGCACTTGCGGGACAACCGGGAAAGGCCATAAAGTCAAAGTTAAAGTGCAGATTTGATCGAGGACCGCCATGCTAGAGGAGAAGATGTCGGTGAAAGCATTCAATGGAGATTTATTGCAGAATTAATAGCATGAAGACAATTTCAACTCAGGGATGGCTTTACGGAGATCAAATTGATGGAGAAGTGGTGACTCATCCGGCTCACCAGCAGAAATTAATGGAGGCATTTATTTGCAGTTGCGGATGAATGCAAGTGGCATTTAGATTTTATCTTCTCCATTTATGGCAGCTGACTGCACAGATTTGCCGAAGGGTTAAGTTCTATCTGGACTTTGATTTTAAATGGATTTTTATTGTAAAACCCGGGTCCTAGGGTTTAGAAAGATAAGATTTGCAGTTAAAGAAGAAGATATTTCTGAAAAGATCAGGGTCTGTCCTGAGTCTATAAATACTTCTTCTCAATGTAATTACGGGAGGTGGAGACTTAGAAATAAAAGGCTTATAAGCAATTTCTTACAAATCTTGTGAAATCCTTTGTTTCGGACTTGGAGTTGATGTGCTTTAGCTTTTCCGTGATAGCATGGCCAGGAGCCTAATCTTTTGCAGAGTGTGATAAGTGTATCTTCTTTTGTTATCCGTTCCATTAAAGTTTGTTAGATATATGTCGTGAATCTGCAGTTATCAAGTTTAAATATGTTGTTAGGCTTCAGCTTGTTCTCATTGTCTCGCTAGGGGAAATTACAGATTTGAGGTTAAGTTTGTTCTAATTGCTCTGTCTTCACTCGTGTGAGCTAGGCTACCGGTGAAAGATACCAGTTTTAACCAACTGCCCTTGGATTTATAATTTTCTTGCTAGATCTGTTTCACTCGCCTTGTGCTCTTAGTTGAAAGTGATCTTAGACTGACTGGACACTTTCTTCTTTGATTTGTTCTGTTGTGAAGTTGATAGCATAGATAAGATTGATAGTTTAGGGTTTTACAGTTGATGTTTGATAAACTTCTCTTTCTGCCCTACCCTACCCTCTCTTTGTTTTCGATGAAATGATCCATTTTTATTTTCTTTATTTGTCTTTTATTTGAATCTGCTGACCCATGAGAGCTAGATCAAGAATTCAAGTTAAATCTGATAAACAACTTTTGCAACTACCGAACAAGTTCAAGAACCCCCTGTAAGGTAACAGAGCAGTCCATATTGAAATCTATTCCAGAAGTGGAAAAGAGTGAATAGCCATTCGACCCAACTCTGTAACTCGCACCTTGGATAACCAGCTAGATCCTAAAGTGAGTGGGATCCGTCCCGTGGGTGTCTCCGGGGCTTCCTGCCCATCCTTTCGTGGGGTGCGTATGAAAGCCGGACCAACACCTAATTGGCGCTAGAAGGAGGGCCGAGAACATCTCAGTTCAAGTTCAAGTCCTTAAAGATTGTAAAGTTGTATGTTGCGAGTCCGGTATTTTATCTTTTGAATCCTTTTCCCTCCTCCTCAGCTCTTTTAAATTTTGTTGTTAGAGTTTTTGCCCCTGAACTTAACACCAACACCTAATTGGCGCTAGAAGGAGGGCCATGAACTCAGTTCAAGTATTGTAAGGGCATAACAACAACATTTGTAAGGACCCACACTGAACTTCAGTGCAGTGTTGTCAGTACAGTTTTTATAAGTTGTCAGTGCAGTGTTTTAAATTTCCAAATACAGAACCTGTTGAGAACTGCAAAGTTATAAGTGCTTGTGAAAACTGGATTCTACATACATGGTAACAAGGTCCCACCCCAGAGCCGGAGAGCTCCTTGTCCCCGAATTAGAAACTCCAAGAAGAAGTAGCCACATAAGGGCCACATCTCTATCACAGATAGTTTTATCACCATTGATAGTCACTCCAACCAGAGCTCAAAATATTCCTGTCAATCCATTAGCTATGGCAAATTGGTTGGGCTCCACAGCTTTGAACATTCCGGGTATAGCCCATGACTTGCCCATAAATCCAGAAAGATACCTCCCTAGGTATAAACATGATGGGACAAGAACTCGCAGAGGAACACTTAGTTGCATTCAAGAATGCACCGAAGTTATTAAATGTACAACATGAGGATGTTGCCTACAGACTCTTCCCGTTTACTCTCCAGGAGGGAGCCTATGATTGGTTTCTAAATCTTACCAATGATTCCATCACCAGCTGGAATGATTTAGAAAAAGTCTTTGTGTCACAGTTCGGAGAAGTGATAGATCCCAGCATTTTATATCAGCAGTTTTCTAGCATCAAAAGAGAACTGAATGAGTCTATTAGATCCTATAATGTCAGATTCTAGAAAGCTTATGGTAGACTCACCGGGTATTATGTGCCTAATGCTGACCTCGGCACTAGAGATCTTCAGAAATTCTTTAGATCCCAATGACCTCTGTCTTCTTGAAGAGGGATGCCACTGTTACCAACTTGACAGAAGCTTACAAAGAAGCTTTAATCCTGGAAAGACAGTTGGGACCCCAGCCTCTAAATCTTCAGCAAACTCCTTTGATCACACAGCCTACTCCTGTATTCAATCCTATCCCACATCAGATGATGTTACCAGTCTGTCAGACTTTACCATCAGCAGCACCATTAGCTGCAGCACCTGTTGAGAATGTACAGAACCCGGTGAAAGAGGTTGACAATGCAAGGATTGAAGAAGTCTCAAAGATTGTTCAAAAGCTGGCCAATGATTTTTTGAGTTTTAAAAGGCAAACTTCTACTGGAGACAATCCCAACAGATACTCATATCAACCAAACAGATTTAACAAGCCCCCATATGAGCCTAATAAAGATTACAAGGGTAAAGCTCATGATGTGAACATTTGTGATTTGGCCCTCGCCTAACTGGTGTAGAATTCATGCCACTTCTCAAACATGGGGAGTTAGACTGTCTGGAATTTTGCAATGCATTTGAAGCCTTGTCTGGTGATCTGATCTCCCCTAAAAATCAAAGAACTGCTGATGGCCCAAGTTCATCTGGCCACAGTGCAGCTATGGTCCTGGATTCTTTCTCTTTCCCGGATGAATCTGAGAATGTAGTTGAAATGCCTATGGATGAAGTACAGGCTTTCCAGCGAAAGTATAGAAGAGATAATTACAACCTGAGAAACAGGAATCCTGAGCCTAATACCACATCAACTCCTCCTGACAACTCTCACAATATTCCTCCTGACCCCTCTCCAAGCAATAATCCACCTCCACCAAAGGGAGGAGCTCAAAGAGTACCATATGTTGCTATTCCTCCACTTAACAAAGGATATAACATAGTGGAGGATATGAAAAAGATTAAGGCTAACATTACTTTGCATGAGTTGGCACAGATTTCAGAGCAGAGAGATAATCTGATAAAGACATACTCTGGCCCTCGTCGCTAAACCTGTGGATAAAGGGAAGAAAATAGCCAATGCCAATCTGGCCATGTACAAGGAAAAGACTGAAGTTCCCCCATTTTTACTGACTGTCAGAATTTTTGGGAAGAATTTACATAATTGTTTGGTAGATTCAGGTGCATCTGCTAATGTCATGCCACTGGCAATTTGTCAACAGTTGGGGCTGACCCCAATGAAGTCTGAGAGGAGAGTTGTCCAATTGGACAAGTCGGAAGTTAAGGTTGTGGGAGAGCTGCAAAACATTCACATTCAATTGGCATCTCAGCCAAGGGCTCAACATAAGATCGAAATCCAAGTTGTGGATATCCCAGTGGGGTATGGAATGCTGTTGAGTAGGGATTGGTCTAAGTCTCTAAATGGATATCCCGGCAACATGACTTTTCACACATGTGGTTGCCATGGAAGGGTGTGGCCAATCAATTGCGGGTTGACAGAGAACCTGTGTACAAGCACACCATTACAGAGTACAATGCCGCAAATGAAACTGTCAATGTTGCGTAGGTAGACATTGGAGTCTACAATTTAACAACTGGGCACAATAATAAATTTAACAAAGCTCATCCTCGTACATACTAATGAAGTTTGGACACTTCATGTGGATGGAGCCAGATGTAAGCGAGGTTCTGGAACAGGGGCAGTCCTCAAAGGGCCTCAAAGTCAGACATTTTTTATGTCTTACCGCCTGCAGTTCCCATGTACTAATAATTTAGCAGAGTATGAAGCTCTGATTTTAGGTTTAAAGTTTGCTTTGGATAAAAATGTGAAAAACATTCAAGTTTTCACTGATTCAGATGTGGTGGTCTGGGTCTGTCAAGATTTTAAGGTATTTGATCCTGGGGGTTTTTTACATTCAAGTCCTTTTGAAAGAATTCTCGCAAACCCTTCAAGTAGAAGCATAAACATGTTATCATATGATTTGTTATTATATGATTTGTTTAATTTGAAGGAGTTGCAGATTTGTTTTTCAAATGGGACAGGGAAGACAGTAAACACAAGTCTTTCCCAGATAGCAAATTTTTGAAGCACAATCTGGAGTGCATTTCGTCAACAGGACCTGAAAGGTAATTTTTCTAAATTACTTGCACATGGTCAAAATTTTTTAAGGCACCATTTCTCTGCTTTCCCAACTGCTGCATTTTTTGAGTATGAAGGGAAGTTGTAACATATGTATACATTGTAAGTAAGCTTTGAAGTTTTTCAGTTTTATTTCTTTGTCTGTACAGTTTTAGCTTGTGCAGTTTATTTCTTTTGTCAGTGCTTTTTATTTCCTTTCTTTGTCTTTTTATGTCAGCTTGCTGTTTAAGTCTGTACAGTCTTTTGTTTCAGTTTTATTTGCTTTAGTTCTTTATTGCAGTTCTTTTTCTTTGTTGTCTGTACAGTTGCTTTAGTTTATTTCAGTGCTGTTGCAGTTTCCCTTTGTCAGTTTTTGGTTGCTGTGTTTTTAGTTAATCCTTGTTGTCTGTATAGTGTCTTTTGTTTTAGCTTGCTTTTATTTTAGTCTGTGCATTCTTTGTTTTAATTTTATTTGCAGTCTGTGCAGTTTTGATTCTGTCTTGCTTTAGAAGCCTGTGTCTGTCCTTGAAAGCCTGTACAAAGTCCTTCAGCTTTTAAAATTCTGTCCTTTAACCTCTGCCTGAGCAATCAATGAAAAGTCAGCCTGCTGAAAATTGTTTTATTCTGAGCTGATCAATCCACAGTCTCCATCCATTGCTCATTATTCTAATTCAGATAGTCTGCTTAAACTGAACTGTAGAACTATTTTGTTATTCAGGACAAAGGTAGAGAGATGATGGGATCTTGTGTCTTACTTGCCACAATTGTTTTAATAATAGAAAAACTGCTATGCTGTTTTGTTGGAGGAACTCCTGGGGAATCCAAGAAAAGCTGGTTATAAGAGGGGACTATGGTTCATGCAATTATTTGGGTGTCACCAGAGGCTATCAATGCCTAGACTGAAATAGTTCCAGATTGATCAAATGTTAAAAGAAAATTGTAATTTCTCTAAAGGCCTTCCAGATATTGATATATTTCAAAAAAAAGAGAGAGATAAAAAAAAAAAGAAAAAGAGTTATATGATCAAAAGAGGCAGCCAATACTTCCAAAATATTTTCTTCTAAGTTATAGATTCTGCCCTACAGTTGTAAATTTGGGTCATGTAAATCTAAAGGGTAACTCTGTCTAGGCTATAAAAGGCTAAACTAGTAAACAGAGCTCTACTCGGTTTCCCCTTTTACAATCTAGAAAAGTTGATCAATCCAAGTTCATCATTCAATTCAACTCATCCTTGAAGAAAGTTCTATACCCTTTGTAATTGCTTATCAGAAATCTTCCTTGAAGTAATCCAACCTAGTATGTCCTTGGGAAATTTTAACAACTAGCAGTTAGCAGTCAATTTATTGTGAAGAATGTCTGTGGCAAGGCATGATGCATGGTCTTTTTGTTTTGAAACAGAGTCCTGGGTTCTAAAATAGTGCTACTATTTTACCCGCAGATATCGCCATTTGTTGAGAAGCAACACACCCCCACTGAAAAATGAGATTCCATCCTTAGAAAGCCCTGAACTTCCATTTTTGCAGCAGGGACCCTCTTGATAATTTTCAGGTTTTAAATCCAAATTTGCTTGCCTCCTTTTTAAAGTTGTGCTTTTTCTTGCATTCCAACTGTGTTATCCAAGAATTCACTTTTTACATGCTAGAATCATTCATGCACAAAGAAAATCTTGCACCGGTACCGAGAAAAATCCAGAAAACAGTTGCATAAATTCATGAAAAATCAAACTTTCCATTTTTGGTAGTGTCGCGATATCGCGACACTTCCATTTTTAGAAATGTCGCGATATCGCGACGGATTTTGGCAAAAGCAGCTAAGTCGCAAATGTGTAGCGAAATCGTGACACTTTCCATTTTTGGAAGTGTCGCGATATCGCGGCATTTCCATTTTTATTTATATTTCCTTTTGGAAAGTGTCGCAAAATCGCTGCCGGCCGGAGGAGAGAGAAAGAAAACGTACGGAAGGGCACGATTTTGCGTCGCATTTTCATGACAGGAGAGAGAAAGTGGGCTGCAGAATGAAAATCGGCTAAGTCGCAAATGTGTCGCAAAATCGCGGTCAACGCATGCAGCTACGGGAACTGTCGCGATATCGCGACGTGTTCTATTTTCACGGGTTGTTGATGGAAAAACGCTTAAGTACAAAAGGTGCAGCGTGTCGCTAACATGTCTCAAAATCGCGACATGCTTGAAAAAGTTGTGCGACAGCTGGCAGGAGGCGCGATTTCGTGACATGTCACGAAATCGCGACATGTCGCATTTTCGCGGCCGACAGGGGAAGAAGCAGCGCAGCGCTGGGGACGTCGCGATTTCGCGACATGTCACGAAATCGTGACATGTCGCAGAATCGCGATAGGAGAGAGAAAGTTGCCCAATGAGCCTGAAGTGCATTCCAATGGGAAATAGAAGGCATCCTGGGGTAGCGACACGTGTCAAAGCGTGAGGCAGATAAATGAAGGCCGACATGCAAGCTTATTTTGTGGTTTTTAATCTATTTTAACCTTTAAAGCTTCTGATTTAATGTTTATTAAAGTGCTAATATAATCTTTTTGTCTTTCATGCAGGATTCCATCTGGCACTTGCGGGACAACCGGGAAAGGCCATAAAGTCAAAGTTAAAGTGCAGATTTGATCGAGGACCGCCATGCTAGAGGAGAAGATGCCGATGAAAGCATTCAATGGAGATTTATTGCAGAATTAATAGCATGGAGATAATTTCAACTCAGGGATGGCTTTACGGAGATCAAATTGATGGAGAAGTGGTGACTCATCCGGCTCACCAGCAGAAATTAATGGAGGCATTTATTTGCAATTGCGGGTGAATGCAAGTGGCATTCAAACTTTATCTTCTCCATTTATGGCAGCTGACTGCACAGATTTGCAGAAGGGTTAAGTTCTATCCTGACTTTGATTTTAAATGGATTTTTATTGTAAAACCCGGGTCCTAGGGTTTAGAAAGATAAGATTTGCAGTTAAAGAAGAAGATATTTCTGAAAAGATCAGGGTATGTCCTGAGTCTATAAATACTTCTTCTCAATGTAATTGCGGGAGGCGGAGACTTAGAAATAAAAGGCTTATAAGCAATTTCTTGCAAATCTTGTGAAATCCTTTGTTTCTGGACTTGGAGTTGATGTGCTTTAGCTTTTCTGTGATAGCATGGCCAGGAGCCTAATCTTTTGTAGAGTGTGATAAGTGTATCTTCTTTTGTTATCCGTTCCATTAAAGTTTGTTAGATATATGCTGTGAATCTGAATTATCAAGTTTAAATATGCTGTTAGGCTTCAGCTTGTTCTCATTGTCTGCTAGGGGAAATTACAGATTTGAGGTTAAGTTTGTTCTAATTGCTCTGTCTTCACTGTGTGAGCTAGGCTACCGGTGAAAGATACCAATTTTAACCAGCTGCCCTTGGATTTATAATTTTTTGCTAGATCTGTTTCACTCGCCTTGTGCTCTTAGTTGAAAGTGATCTTAGACTGACTGGACACTTTCTTCTTTGATTTGTTCTGTTGTGAAGTTGATAGCATAGATAAGATTGATAGTTTAGGGTTTTATAGTTGATGTTTGATAAACTTCTCTTTCTGCCCTACCCTACCCTCTCTTTGTTTTCGGTGAATGATCCATTTTTATTTTCTTTATTTGTCTTTTATTTAAATCTTCTGACCCATGAGAGCTAGATCAAGAATTCAAGTTAAATCCGATAAACAACTTTTGCAACTATCGAACAAGTTCAAGAACCCCCTGTAAGGTAACAGAGCAGTCCATATTGAAATCTATTCCGAAGTGGAAAAGAGTGAATAGCCATTCGACCCAACTCTGTAACTCGCACCTTGGATAACCAGCTAGATCCTAAAGTGAGTGGGATCCGTCCCGTGGGTGTCTCCGGGGCTTCCTGCCCATCCTTTCGCGGGGTGTGCATGAAAGCCGGACCAACAAGGTCATGCTAGCATATGGTGGAAGGGGGTACAGTTGGAAAGGAACCGAAGAGGAAAAGAACGGATTACCAGGTGGGACAGAATGGTGGAGAAATTAAAAAGACAGTTCATCCTTGTTGACTATGAGCTGGATCTGTTACGTAAAATGCAAAGCTTGAGGCAGATGAACAGAACAGTTCAAGAATACACGAAGGAATTCTATAAAATCTCCATCAGAACAGGGCATTTGGAAGCAAGCAAGGAGAAAGTGGCCCGTTACATTAATGGGTTGAGACCGAGTGTGCAGGAGGAGTTGAGCTTGGTTCGGGTAAGCACCATCGAAGATGCTTACCAATTTGCTTTAAAGGTTGAAGAAAAGTTGAACAGAAGGTTTTACAGCAAGCAAAAATTGAAAGGACCGGGAGGAAAGAACGGTGGAAATAAAGAAGGAAAGGAAGAGAAGAAGGAAGAAGAGAGCAGCAGCCGAGATCAGAAGGGAGAGGAAGACCCAACACCGCAAGTTCAGAATGATAACTACCCGAGAGGAAGAGGTATGTCTGGACGCAGAAATGAAAGGGGAGTGTTTCGAGGAACATGTTTCCACTGCGGAGAAGAAGGACATCGGGCATTTGAGTGCCCACAACATCGAGAAAAGACAAACAAGAGGCCAGTGGGTCCTGCCAAAGCAGTTGTGGCAGTTGAGGATGCTGACTCAGAACATTCTGAAGAAGCTAAAAATGGGGAAGCCATGATTGTGAGAAGGACCATGCTGGTGGATGAAGACCAGTCTGAGCAAAGGAGAAGCCTGTTCGCACCGGTGCAAAAGTGCGGGCAAAGTCTGTAATGTCATTATTGACAATGGGAGTACAGACAACTTGGTTTCCGAGGAGATGGTTTCTAAGTTGCAGCTGGAGAGAAGGAGACACCCGCACCCGTATCGGATTGCGTGGTTGCGGAAGGACCACAGAGCCTGGGTCCGGGAACAGTGTTTAGTCACGTTCCAGATTGGGAGATACCAGGATGAAGTCCTGTGTGATGTATTCCCTATGGATGCATGTCATTTTCTGTTGGGCAGGCCATGGCAGTTTGATCGGAGTGTAGTGCATGATGGTCCTGCAAATACTTATTCCTTGGTGAAAGATGGAATGCGGCACAAGTTGAAGCCATTGCAGACCGAAGATGAGAAGGTGTGCAGTAATGCCAGAATTTGCCTGGTAGAGGGCAGAAAACTTTGCCAAGAAGCAGGATTTGAGCCGGATATAAAGGTTGATGAATGTTCGGAGATATTGCAAGGGACACAACCCGAACAACGTAGAAGTGAAGGTCACTTCTCCTTCTTACCCGGGTGTCTGATGCAGGAGCATTCGGTGAGGGAAAAGCAATCTTGCATCCTCCAAATTCTTTTCTTAATTTTATTTATTCTCTGAGTACTTTGAATTTAGTGTGGTTCCTATCCTTTCCCGCGGGGAAGCTTTGTAAAAGAAAAGGGAAGTTTCGAGGAAATTTTTATTGCAAAGGCAGAAGTTGGGCTGGGGTCACGAAATCGTGACCCCAAGGCATCGACAAGAGCAAAGGCCAGTTTGGGTCGCGATATCGCAACGTCGCGATATCGCGACGTCGCGATATCGCGATGTTTGTTAACGACTTGAGCAGCGTTGAGTTTGCGTCGCGATATCGCGACGCCGCGATTGGCAACTTGGGCAAAGGGGAGCTTTCGTCGCAATATCGCGACGTCGCGATATCGCGACGTGTTATCAAATAAGCAAAAGCGGTGCAGACTTGAAAGGGGGATGGTTTGGTCGCGATATCGCGACGTCGCGATATCGCGACGTTACTTGCGAAAAGGGGAAGGGTTGACCATTGGGTCACGATATCACGACTAATATGAAGTCAAGTTGATGTGGATGCGTAGGCTGATGAGAAAGCAAGCGGTGGTGACATGTGGCCTCCACGTGTCTTAAGGTGACGCGGCCAGTTGAATACCAAGCTAGAGTAGACGCGCGGCTGCCTCGAAGATTAAAGTTTAAAATTTACGACCGCGTGTATTAAATATGGGGATGGCCTCCACAACAGTACAGAGCATGGACATTATGGGCGTAACAGAGACTGTGAAGGACAATCTGACCAAGGCGGCGTTTGCAGGACAGAGCAGACCATTAATGGGGTTCTCATGGTGGGTCGGGCAGTGACCCAGTTTATGTCAGAAATTTGAAGTTCGACCGAGGGAGGGAAATTCGAATTTGAAAGTGGTTAGGCAGGGCATTGATGGCCTAGGCGGATAGGGGGCCCTCATGAAAAGGAAACCCGAAATGCAGTAATGGGGATGGTGAGTTCGGGATTGGGGGAAAGAAGTAGTGTGCCTAGACATTGTAACAGGGACTGTATTTTTTTTATTTCATTGAAATTTAATGAGAAGTTGTTCGCTGTAATCCCGACCTTGCCATCAATGCCTTACTCAATGTTAAGCACTTTGATCGGATGGCTACAGAAGATCCCATTGACCACATTAAAACTTCAGTTCCACGCCACACAGGCTATCCTTGAGAGATCATCGAGCGTATGATTTGTCCCAACCGGAGTGGATGGAATGTGTAACCACTCAATGAAGCAGAATACGAATAACACAAAGATCGGACCTGGAAATATTTTATCTTTGGAAAAAGACAAAAAGTTGTTTAGACTATTTTTATCGTGCACCTGTTACAATAACTAAATTGTCTCAGTTTAGACTGTAACTAGACCTTTTGTTGTAACAATACTATAACAAGAAGTCCTATGTGTGTTATATAAACACACATACTTATTTGAAATAGAAGAGGTCTTTTTCTAAGAGAATATTGGCGTATGTAAACACTGCACTGCATTATCAATAAAGCTTGAGAGTTCCTTCCTTCGCGTCTTATCTTTGTGATTACTCGAGCGGGATTTGCTGGAGCTTGGGCCTACTCCAAGCCAGTATTCCTCCCCTACCTTTTACTATTTTCTATATTAGCTTATTTTCTTTAGTGTGCTATTTCTTTTAAATTATGCAAGGTGTGTTTTATTGCTTTCATTTAATTTCCAACGCAGTGTGGTTTGATTTAATTTCTCATACTTTCATTTATGCATGGTTTTACTTTGGTGTGGATGAATCAATGCCATTTTATAAACACCCCCAATGATAGGTTAGCGGACTCATCTTAGGAATGGTATTGTGATTGGCCTTGATCATGGCACTTCGAAATTTTACGAGCTCCCTGGTTAAACAAATTAAATGTGAGGACTGTGACAAAATTAAGACCAAATTTAACCAGTGTTTTTGCCCCAACAAAAAGGAGGAGAGTATAGACCATCTCTTGGGACATTGCTTAATAGTCTAGAATCTATGGCAATGGACTCTTAATATGTTTGGTAAATGCATGGTGATGAATAACAGAGTTGAATATTGGTTTAAGCAATGGTAGAGCACTTATAAAAGTGAGGCATAGACAATATGGTATATATCAAAAGATACAATACTTTGGACTATATGGATAGAAATGAATAAAATAATATTTAAAGGAAAAGAAATCAATTTAGAGGTGATGAAAAGGAAGATATGTTTAGCCATAGAGGAGTCTAAACCAACCCTATCAACTCACCTAGTTCCTAATATAGAAGAAAAGAGCCTTGATAGATGGATTCAAGTCATTAAATGGAATTATGATGTTGGGTACAAGAGAAGCAAAAAGAAGGCAAAGAATATAAAGTGGAAACCACTAGATGTGGAGTGGGTTAAATTGAATTTTAATGGAGCATATAAAGGAAATATAGGACCAATACGAGGAGGAATAATTAGAAATAATATAGGAGATATTTTGTTTTATTATGAGTTCAATAGCAGATTTAAGATAAATAATTAAGTTGAAGCTTGGGTAGCTTTATAAGGGTTAAAAATATGAAAACAAATGAAATGGAATATAATATGGATGGAAGGTGATTCTCTCATAGTAATAAATGTAAATTTGAGGAAAGTTAAGGCTCCATGGAACACACAAGAGATAATTGTGGCAATTCAAGATCTTGCTAAAGAGTTTTAAGAAATAAGGTTTATACATACATTAAGGGAAGAAAACAAATGTGTATATAGGCTAGCCAATAGAGGGGTTTTGATTGAGGATCATAAAGTTAAATTCTCCTTTCCATGGTTAGAGGAAGTAGTAATTTTAGTTGAAACTGACAAGAAAATATCGATTGCCTAATTCAATTAATGATTAAGATTTACTTTAATGTTTTCCATTGGTAATATTTGCTTTATTTTGTAACAATAATGTTTTCATATAAACTATTTATTATAATTTTTGTGGTTGCACTTGTGTTTCAGGAAGGAAACTAGCAACCCAAATTTGGTAAAGTGGACTATATGTTGCGTGTGTGGAGACCGATTCACATCCAGAGCTGTGGCGGAACGTCGAAAACCGAGACTAGAGGAAACCTGTTATGAGCCAACAAGGCATAAGGCATGATGACAGTGTTGAAATGAAGTCTTCTTTGTTGTGTACATTGTGGAAATTTCCAAAGGGAGATATGAATGAATCTCGTATGGTGTTCACTAGGATGGATAGCGACAAGGTCTGGCGATTATGGGCAGATTCATTTAAATATAAATGACAAAATGAAATTGTTGATTTTTTATGATTGTTATAACAATAAAAGTTATTGTTATAACAAAGAATGATGTCATGCGATGTATAAATAGATCTGCAATGTATTATGCCAAAGGTGTGTATGATGTCGGATTGGCATACAAGGATTGAGAGTGAGTGACAATGTAATGTCACGGGAGTGCTTTGAGAGCATGAGAATGCTCTTGGGACTGGGTCTGAGTCCAAGGTTGTTCTATTGATTGTATTCTCATTTGTAAGCTTGAGTGTGAGAGGATGTATGGTGAGAGTATGCATCTATCTTACCAAGATTGTATTGTAGTGTGAGTGCAATGTATTGCTCACTTATGTTGTAATGTGCTCAATGATGCAATATAAGGTTTCTTATTATGGTGCAAGTAAGGAGCATAGGAGAGAGCATATCAATATTGTGTTAGCTTTGGGAAAGTGCAATGTAATAGGGAGCTTGTTGAAAGCTCAAAAGGAGTTTGTAATCACGGGAGGAGTGATTATGATGTGGGTGAGGAGAACCACATGGGTGAGGAGATGTTGGTGTGCATAATGTACTGTATGGAGTCTGAAAGGGTGCTGCAACAAAAAGTGTTGCACGGTTCCACCAATTCCTTTGTACATTGTATTTGTTAGTAGAAACAAAGATGCAGGTGTTGGTGCTTCTTCGAGGATGTAGCTCAACATAATGTTGAGTGAACCTCGTCAAATTTTGTGTTCTCCTTTTGTCTGCATGAATGTTTTATTTCTGTTGTTCTTAATTTGCTCACACATAAATCATATTGCTAAATCCCAACAAATGGTATCAGAGCTTAATGTTGGGTATTTGGCAAGTCTGATGGATTACGGTTTGAGTGGGAGCTGGGAGTTACAACAGAGATGGGTTGCTGGAGAATGCAACCAGATTGAGCTTGTATTTCAAACTTAGGAAATCAGATATGTTGCAAGATGAGACTGGCCACCTCTCTTGCCCTTATCCCTTCCTTGGTTCTGTATACGAAAGCTTGCAAATTGGAAAGTGATTGTTTCCAATGTATTGTTCATGATTGTGGAAGAGCAGAGATTGACAAAGCAGTGGGAGCAATGAATATTTTTGGAGATTGTCAGGTTGTTCATTGATCACAGGAGAAGATGCGAGGTTGACATAAATCCAAAAATGTGATGGTTCAAAACATGACGGTGAGACAATTTGGAGGAGGTCAAATTCTCAGGTGTGTTGGTGCAGCAGCGGAAGTATAGTGGGCTGTTGTGAATCGATCTCCAAGTGGGATATTTTTGGGTGTGTGGAGACCGATTCACATTCGAAGTTGTGGCGAAACACCGGATAGCGATACTGGAGGAAACCCGTGATGAGCCAGCAAGGCATAAGGTGTGATGACATTGTTGAAACAAAGTCTGCTTTGTTGTGTACAACATGGAAATTTCAAAAGGGAGATACGAATGAATCTCGTATGGCATTCACCAGGATGGATAGCGATGAATTCTGGTGGTTATGGGTAGATTCATTTAAATATAAATGATAGAATGAAATTGTTGATTTGTTATGATTGTTATAACAATAAAAGTTATTATTATAACAAATAATGTTGTCATGTGATGTTTAAATAGATCTGCAATGTATTATGCAAGAGGCATGTATGATGTCATATTGGCATACAAGGATTGATATTGAGTGACAATGTAATGTCACGAGAGTGATTTGAGAGCATGGAAATGCTCTTTGGACTAGTTTTGGGTCCAAGGTTGTTCTATTGATTGTATTCTCATTTGTAATCTTGAGTGTGAGAGGATGTATGGTGAGAGTATGCATCTATCTTACCAAGATTGTATTGTAGAGTGAGTTCAATGTATTTCTCACTTATGTTGTAATGTGCTCAATGACACAATATAAGGTTGCTTATTGTGGTGCAAGTCAGGAGCATAAGAGATAGCATATCAATCTTATGTTAGCTTTGGGAGAGTGCAATGTAATAGGGAGCTTGTTGAAGGCTCAAAAGGAGTCTGTAATCATGGGAGGAGTGATTATGATGTGGTGAGGAGAACCACATGGGTGAGGAGATTTTGGTGTGCATAATATATTGTATGGAGTCTGAAAAGATGCTGCAACAAAAAGTGTTGCACGGTTCCACAAATTCTTTTGTACATTGTATTTGTTAGTAGAAAAAAATATGTAGGTGTTGGTGCTTCTCTGGGGATGTATCTCAACATAATGTTGAGTGAACGTCCTCAATTTTTGTGTTCTCCTTTTTTCTGCATGAATGTTTTATTTCTGTTGTTCTTAATTTGCTCACACATAAATCATATTGCTAAATCCCAACACTATAATAGTGTGATTTTTTGGAAATATTTATCTACTAAGATGCAATGCATAGATATTAGAGGTGAAGTTTTGTATTGTGAAGGATGTTATAGTAAAATTTCAAGAAGGATGCTAAATTCTAGAATATTTGTATTCATATAGAAAATTGAAAAGATCTAGAAAATGAAAATCAAGAATTCAGATATTTTATGTAAAATGATGTAGGTTTCTAGTTATAACATCTCAATTGAGATGATAAGTGTATCTATTTGTAAACTCTAAATATCTAAAAAATATAGTTGTAATTTGTCAAGGGTGGGAGACTTGAGTATAACCCCTTATTATCTAGCCAAAAAAACTCATTAAACACCATACAAGCATTGCATCTCAACATAAAAATATTTTGTAATACATGAGGTAGAGCCTAATTGCATGAATATCTCATTCTTCAAGGCCTTATTTGGAAATAGGTCTTTTATGAGAAATCAAGGGTCCCAATGGATCCCCCTCATGTGTGTCCTAGGTTCTAAATTTGCAGTTTGGCTTAGCCTATTTGCTCCCTTTGATTTTGGATGAAATATTTGAGAAGTAATGATGTTCAAAATGTTTTATTTTATTTATTTCCACAATTTAGGTAACCTCTTTATGGACCCAAAAGACTATACAATTTGTGGAAGTTTGATAACTTGAAACACCCAGGATGCTTGAGTTTCCATCAACCTTAAGATATTCTATATGACACCAATAACTTACCTGGTCACCTCCTCCACTTCTCTTGATTTTTCTTTTCCAAGAGCCCCTACTAAGTAATTATAAAGGACCCCATCAGATGTGGAGTATAGCTCAATTTTTGAACCCACTACTCTTAATGATGAGTGGATTCAAAAATATTATATGAGATTTAGTCCTACTTAGGGTAGATCCCTTTTAGCTAACACCAAAAAGGCTCAAGGACTCTTACCAAAAGTAAAATTTGGCATAGTTATCACTGGAATGGTTGTAAGTAAATTATTATATCTCTAGTACATTGGATTAGCATCTCTTCATGGTATAAGAAATTTTGAACTTGCCAACAACTTTTTTGTAGGTCTGCTTTGGCATTTTTACAACATCAACAACTTAATATATTAACGGAGCTTCAGGTCCTCTTATATTATCTTAGCTTTGGACAACAATTTAGCTTAAATTTTCTTCTTTAGGATGGTTTTACCTAATGTAGTGAATCTCACTATAGTTCCCCTTAAAATGATAGTCGGATGAAGATTACTTGACATTACCATAGAAAAAGTGAGTGATAAGAAAATGAAATGCAACAATGGAAGTTTCATTTTTTTTATTTGATTAAGAAGCATTGACATGAGGAATGAAAAAGCTTTAATTTATTGATCAATTACAATAAAATATGCACAACATCTAGGAAGTCAATACCAACCTCTACATTGCTATCAATGAACTACAAGTAGTGTTATAGGGTGTATTCTCACAAAACCCCACCAAATCCATAGGAACTGTACAAAATATTTTGGAAAGAGTATTCCTTATCAAATTTTTTAGCTTTTGAAGCTATAAACTAAAAGGAAATGAAACCACAAGTAATGAAATAAGCAAGCAATATTATAACTATGATAATGGCTAACTAATAAGCATGATAATGACAAGAAAAACTTTAGGAATAACACATGCAACAACCATTAATGAAGGCTCACAAAAATAAAGGATACAACATATGGAACTCTCTATTAGTGCATACATAGAGGATATATCCTTCATTACAATGAGTCATATATAAGAAGATGAGTTACTTAGGTGTTACTCTTCCTAACTACATGAAGGGCACATGTCATTTTACATCTTTGTAAATTATTACACTTGTGCATATATTTCTTCTTCTCCAAGTAACTCCTAATCTAATCATGTACCTAAGGTGGTACATAGTCATGTACCTAAATAATGTAATATACTATAACTCTAATACTTCCTTTTATTACATTATTTAGGTATTGAAGACTTTAGTCTTCAATATCAATATTCATCTCTGACTCTGTCATGGCTGGATAAATAATCTGTGTATGCCTTTGGATCAATGTATCTGAGTTACCTCTAAGTTATGTTCTCTGGGTCACTACCTCTAGGTCACTACCTTTGGATCAGTACCACTGGTTCTACCTTTGGATCACTTCCTCTAGGTCTTACCTCTATATTACTGCCTCTGGGTCACTGCCATTGGATCACTACCTCTGGGTCACTACCTTTGGAACTCTACCTTTGGGTCATCTTAGATAATCACAATATTTGGGTCATTCACTAGAATACTCATAAGTATTTGCCTCTATAAGATCATCACTATAAGTGCTTCCATTGCTCTTGTTGTTGGTTACCTCCCAAGCTGTGCTTGGATCATGATCATTTATTTCATGTTTTTGCATGATAAGATTAGTAACATTATTTTCATTCAATGTACTTTGATTCTTTATCACGCTTGGTTTTATTTTTTAGAAACCATACAACATTCTTTTCATCTTATTCCATTCATCTATACTTATCCATCCATAATCCATTTTCAATTTTTGGCTTTCCTTCTCTTTATATAGATAAGTTTTCTAAGAATGATTGTCCTCCACAAGTCTTACAACTATGTATATTCCAACATCTCTCTACTATATTTCCATGTATACCACAATGATTGCATCTAAAAATCTTCTTACCATTCTATCTTTTATTACAGCTAGTTCTATCAAACCTTGTCACTGATTTGATGGTACTATTTTTTTTATGAACTTAGTTCCTTGTTCATTGCTACTATTTTGGCTTGTATATCCAATACCTTCATATTTTGATCTTATTTCTAATACAATTGGTTCTTTTATTCCTTGTTCATGTTTTCCTAAACCTATATCCTTATATCCCATTTTATTCATCAATTTTGAACCAATTCCTTTAGTATGTTTTTCAAAATGACCAAAAGCATCATTAGACTGAGATCTATCAATATCAATACAACTCTGACCATCACTATCCCTGTTATCATTTAAATATTTATCATCATCAATGCTAACCGGATAAGCTTTCTCTAACCAATCACAAACTGAACTTGAATCATTTGAGCTAGAATCTGTGAGTTCTTGGTCTTCATTGGATTTCTCATTACCCGCTAACAAACATATATTATTTGCTAGAAGAGTTTTATTTATAGGTTCTGATTGTGTATCATGCTCTAGTTGATCACTTTGATTTCCTTTAGGAGATTCCTTGTTAGGATATTCTTTGTCTTGACTTTTCCTTGTCAATGCATTATACTTGCAATATTTTGTATTATGACCCTCTTTCTCACAAATATAACAATACTTTTTTTTTTGTGATGAAGTGCACAATCCTTTTTCTAATGCATGAACCTTATTGGATGACTCACTTTTCACTTGATTTTCAAGTTCATATTGTTGAAGAATATTTATCAATTCCTCAAATGACACATTTTGGTTTGATACTAGAAGAGATGTGACCAATGCTTTGAATGATTCAGGAAGTGCTCTAAGTGTGACTGAAACCAAATGATCATCTTCAACCTTTTCTCCTAGTGTATGCAATTTTGATTTTAATTTTGATATCCTTCGAAGAAATTATTCTATGGTTTCTCCATCATGAAATTTTATTGTATGCAGTTGTGATTGTAGATGTAGAAGAGTTATCTTATTCTTTCCTTCAAATATCATACACAATTTATCCCATGATATATTAGAATTTCCTGCTTCACTAATGTGTGCTTTAATTTCATCAAATATGGAAAATAGAATTAACATCATGGCTTTAACATCATCATTTTTAAATTTTTGAATTCTTGTTTTTGTTTAACATCATGGCTTTAGCATCATCATTTTTAAATTTTTGAATTCATGTTTTTGTTTAACATCATGGCTTTAGCATCATCATTTTTATATTTTTGAATTTACTAGAATTTGTCTTTCTCCAATTACTACATTTCAAAGTTTTTCAACAATAAGTACTAACTTCATTTTATTTTTCCATGGAGCAAAATTAGGTCCTTTTAATAATTGGGATTCAAAAAAGAAGATTCTTGAATAAGATATTTCCTTAGAATTTGACTACCTTATAACTCCCTAGGTTTTAATAATATTTGCAAATTTAATATTTTTCTAAAGTTTGAGGTAGAAACCCTTTTGGCTTCCAAATTATTAAATTTACAATAATTTAATATTTCTAAATTCCAATATCCTAAGGTTTGATGTAGTAACTCTAATATATCTCTAGTTTAAAATATTAAAATAATATTTTGTAAATTAATATTAATTCTCTAAGGTAAGAATCCTTATATCTCAAAAATAACAAAAATTTAACAAAACCTTTATTTTAAAAAAACAAATACTAAATTTATTCCATATTACTTCAATAAACCTTTATTTCACTTATTACTCCAATTAACCAAAATATAAAATTTATCACTAAACCTTATTACTCCTGTTTTGATTTTCCAATTAATTTATTTTATTGTTCCCACTTATCACTCCAAATTAACTAAATTAATCAAACAACTTAGATATATATAATTTCCTTATCTCTCCTATATTAAATTTAATTCAAGTTTGAAATGAGATTGTTTTTTAAGTTACATAGGAGAGTTAGTTACAGCCACTATTTTTAGTAATTGGTTAGAGCAAGGTTAGAGTCATAACACTACTCCCAACAAACCTATCAGTGTCGTTGTTGTTGACCTGGTGATGGGGATCACCGGTCTCATTGTTGTTGACCCAACGTGAAATAGGGACCACAGTTCGCTCAGGAGTTCATAGAAGATTCAGAACAGAGTACTCCTTTACTAAATTACAGAACAAACTACTCATTTACTAAATTACACTCCTAAGACTGTTTGAAATGAGACTTTATTACCTCCTCCTTTTCCAACGCTCGTGCAAGATGCCTTTTTTCGAAGGCAACGGTTAAGCAAGACAGGTGCTATGTGGAGTACATGCTTTGGTTCGGCCAAATGGGAGACCGCATGTTAGAGAGGAGAATGGTGTTAGGTTTTGCTTCTTGTGTAACGATTGTTCGAAAATGCCTGCATAACAGATGACTGGAAAACCGTGCGTACGCCAAAGATGCCTTGCGATTCTTGCAACGACTGGTTGGACAGAAATAGATGAAGCCACGTGGATTTCAATGTCAAAGGTTGGATATATCTCGTGTATTCAATCCCACGGATGACTATAAACTATGCAGAATCTCCTTTTTACATAGTACAGTCAGAATTTTCTCTTCGAAGAAAAAATTCGTGGATGCACCAGTCTCCATGGCACCTTTCAAACTGAGCACAAATATATATCGAGGGTCTAGTTCGGTAATGTCATCATTCCTCGTGTAATCCTAGCTATATGTTACAGCTATCTAAAAAAGGAGAAACCGAAAGCACAGGTGAAGATTCCCTCGTTCTTGGAGCTATACTATTTCACCAACGCCAAGCTGTACAAAAGAGCAAAGTAGAAGCACTGAAAATTGCAACACACAAACTTTCTCACGTCAACATGCCCTCGTCTGACTTACAATTCTGGTCCAATAGACCTATCTGCAAGCTTGTGACAAACCGCTTGAACACTTCAACTTTACTTCGTTCCTTGGCACTTGGGCTTCCTTCTTCAACACTGCCTTTTGCTGATTTGTTGTTGTCCAAATATGAGGTATGCCCAGATTTTCTTGTCGCTTTCCTATTTTTTATAGATCTACCATGTGCTCTAATACCCTGTTAGCTTTTGAAGCTATAAACTAAAAGGAAATGAAGCCACAAGTAATGAAATAATCAAGCAATCTTATAATTGTGATAATGGCTAACTAATAAGCATGAGAATGACAAGAACAACTTTAGGAATAACACATGCAACAACTATTAATGAAGGATCAGCTTTTGAAGCTATAAACTAAAAGGAAATGAAGCCACAAGTAATGAAATAATCAAGCAATCTTATAATTGTGATAATGGCTAACTAATAAGCATGAGAATGACAAGAAAAACTTTAGGAATAACACATGCAACAACCATTAATGAAGGATCATGAAAATGGAGAATACAACATATGGAGCTCTCTATTAGTGCATACATAGAGGATATATCCTTCATTACAATGAGCCCTATATATAAGAAGATGAGTTACTTGGGTCTTACTCTTCCTAATTGCATGAAGGACACATGTCCTTTTACATCTTTGCACATTCTTACACTTGTGCATATATTCCTTCTTCCCCAAGTAACTCCTAATCTAATAATGCACCTAAGGTGGTACATAGTCATGTACCTAAATAATGTAATAGACTCTAACTCTAACAAAATACACCACATACCCCAAAATATGATTCTTCCAAGTTTGATGGCAAATTTCCCTCTAATAGGATATATTACATGAATCAATACTTTAATTTGTATCAAACTCCTAATACTCTAAAAGTAACTATAGCCTCCTTCAATCTAGAATAGGAAGCAAATAATTTCATGGAATGAATTCTACATAAACTTACTCATTCATTTTATACCTAATGCATGTGAGGATTTTATAGGATCCTTAACTAGGCTTAGGTAAACTCACTTAGTTTGACCATACTAGAAGGATTTTGGAAGATTGACAAATAGGATACAAGGGTTATTTGATATGTTCTTTTCAAGTTTTTACATTAGTGGATTAAAACACAAAATCAAGATGGAGGTATGTTCAATATGAAGAATATATTGGAAGCTATAAGCCACCCCAACTCTGGAATTTTCTAAAGCTTCCAATCTTACCTAGTGCATGAAATAAGACCAAAATCATTCCAATCAAATGATTGAGAAAGAAACAAAAGCACGTCGAGGGAAGGGCCTTTGCTATACTATGATAAAAAATATATTTTATGTCATAAATGCCTTAAACAAAAATTATACCTATTGGATTTTAAGTCAACCACTATCTCTCCTAACCTTGAGTAGACATATAAAAGTTCAAATGGTGAATATCAAGTGGACTTTGATATTATCAAATAACCCACTCCTGAGATATTCTTACAAGCCTTAATAAGTATGACTACACCCTAGACTAGAAGGGTATTTCAAAAAAATATCTAACCATTTTTATTAATATAAGTAGCACTCAACTATATTGATATGAGAATCAAGTAGCATTAGCTCAACCGATTAAATTCCTCAACATTTAAGGAGGAGACCAAGGTTCCAATATTTCCAAACGATACATGGATAATATCCAAGCTTTTTTTTAATATCACTATGTGGTGATGATGTAATACGAGTGGAGCACGTTTCAATCCCAAAAAAATTATATTGATATGAGGGTAGCTAACGAGTAGATTGTTACTTGCACCCATGTAATAGCTTTGAAGTTATGATAGCTAATAAATCACTCTTCCTTGAAAACACAATTATCTTAATATTAAGATTACCATTAAAATCCAACATGCTTATGTTTCAATTAGGAGGATGTGATATAGTTTAGGAGCTCAGTGGTTGCATACATTGGGCCCCACCTTGTGGGACTTTTTAAAAATATGGATGAAATTTATAGTAGATGGCTAATAATACACCGTCATGGGGTTGATAGATCATTTGATAAAGGAAATTAGTTCTCATCGCATAAAAATTACTTTAAAAATGGTCTAATGGAGTCATGGATTAACTTTTTATGGTATAGTCTATAGAATTTGATGAATTTGATCAATCTCTATAATTACAATGGTTATTAATAAGTATTATTATTTGTTTGAGGAACCCCTAGACTTCCCCAACCATGCATACATGATCATGTCATACCAATAATTTTAGGTAATCCATCATCCAACATACAACCTTATAGATATCCCTATGCACAAAAGCCAAAAATTGAATTTAATATTGTACAAGAACTATTGGAAGTAGGGGTAATTTGATTGAGCATTCAATCCTTATTCATTGCTCATAATTTTGGTACAAAAAAATATGGGTCATGGATATTGTGTGTGGATTTTCATGCATTGAAAAAAATCATTATTAAGGATAAATTTCCAATTCCAATCATAGATGAGGTCACATTTTTCTCTAATTTGGATTTGATATAAAAATACCACCAAATACATATCCATTATGAATATGTTCCTAAGACAACATTCAAGACATTTGATGGACACTATGAGTTATTAGTCATGGATTTTGGCTTAACAAATTCTCCATCCACATTCCAAAGTCTAATGAATCAAATTTTCTAGCCCTTCCTCCAAAAGTTCACTTTAGTGTTCTTTGATGTCATCTCATTTATAGTAAAACTTGGAAGGAGCATTTGACTCAATTGGATTAGGCCCTGAAACTACTTCTAGAAAATTAATTATATGTTGAATTTTCAAAGTGCTTTCTAGCTCAATGAAGTTCAAGTATATGGGATATTTCATATTAAAATATGTTCAGGTAGACCCTAAAAAAAACTAAGGATATGAAAAATTGACCTAAACCAAAGACCCTTAGAAGATTACAAATATTTATAGGTCCCACCAACTATTATCATATGTATGTCAAATATTATGGAAATTTTGCATCTCCTTTAACAACCATGTTAAAAAAGGATTCATTTAGGTGGATTAATGGAGTGGAGTGGGATTTTAAAATTCTTATGTAGGCCATATGTACCACTTTTGTAGTTGTTATACCATACGTCTAACAACCCTTTACAACTGAATGTGATGGATAAGGAAATAAAATGGGGGTAGTACTCATGCAACAATGGAAACCATTAGATTTCACTAGTGAATCCCTCATAGGTAAGAATTTGGGAAAGTCAACATATGAGAAAGAAATGGTGAAAATCCTCCATGCAATGACACATTAGTAGTCGTATCTTGTGGGATGGAATTTTTACATCAAAACCATCACAAACTCAAATACTTATTTGAACAACATTTCTTATCCCAAAAAATAAATATGGATGATTAAAATGAATATGATATTTCTTTATAAAAAAAGAAAAATATAATATTGTAGTCAATGCCCAACCATACACATTTGATGACTGAATGGTATTGTGTGTGTTGTCCTTATCAAATCCAAATTGGTTGCACAAAGTCCAAAAGAAGTGGAAAAAAGATCCCCACATACAACAACTAAATTAAAAGTTATCTATAAACTCCATCATCAACTCAACATATTCATGGGATAGCTAGTACTTGCTCTAAAAGGGGTGTATTGTCCTTGCCATAAATTTTGTTATGCTCACAAGCCTTTACAAGAATTACATGTGTCACCTCTAGCTAGATATTTTGCATTCCTAAAGACTTATAAACACAAAAAAAAGAAATTTTTCTAGAAGGGGATACAATATTATATTAAATGGTTTGTTTAGGAATGTGATATTTATCAATGTCACAAAGGGAAAAGAGTTCAATTTCTATGCATGCTTCAACCATTACATGTTCTAGTGGCAATATGAACCGATATTTCCCTAGATTTTATTGGGAGATTGTCAAAGTTAGTGGCAAGTTAATTATTATTTTTTGTATGGATTATCTCTCAAAGTATTTCAATTTTTGTCCTTTTGCACATCCCTACATAGATTCCACCATTACCTAAACATTCATTGACCATATTTTTAGACTTCGTGACATGCCTACCTCTATAGTCTATGACTATGACATGGCATTCACTAATAATTTTTGGAAGAAACTCTTCAAGATACATGGAACCTAATTGAGGATTATCTCGACATACCATTTGCAAACAAATGATCAGACTCAAATTATCAACAAGTGGTTGGAGTCTTGATTATGCTACTTTGTTTTAGAGAATTAGATGCATTGGACCAAATGGATACCATTAGTGGAATGGTTTTATAATTCCACTTATTATATAGCAACCAAGATGATCCCATATGAAGTTGTATGTGGTCAACCACCACCATCTCTCACTTCATATCTTCTAGTTAGTTCCCATATATAGGTCATTGATTCTACTCTTAGCAATTGGGAGGCCCTACTTTGATCCTCAAGGACAATTTAGAAATAGATCAAAATAGGATTAAATAGTGGGTAGAACAACATAGATTTGAACATGATTTTTCTAAAGGACACTTGGTCTCTCTCATATTAAAGTCATATAATTAGATATTCTTAAGGATAAAAGATATTCATAAGCTTACAACCAAGTTCTATGATCCCTATTAAGTCTTACAATGAATTGATACTATTGCATACAGGTTATACTTGTTGATATCTTCCAAAATACATAATCTCTTCTATGTATCTTGTTTTAAGAAGGCCTTGGAAGCACATTTGAGTTCGATCAACACTACCTAAACTAGATAATAAAGGTTCAATCATTCTAGAAATAGAGACTATTTTACACTAACAATCATGATAACTACCCAACTAAACCATTACAAATTTATTAGTATAATGGCATGGATTACACCTTGAAGATGCCACATGGGAACCACTACATCAACTTCAATAACAATTAGCTCATCTTTAACTTTGAGGACATAGTTTTTTAGGACCTCATATCCTAACCCTTTCTATTTATTTATTGTAATAGTTTAGTTAGTAATTAGTGGGCACCTCTTTTGAATGTAAAGGTGACCCTTAATCATTAGGGTTAAATAGCTTAATCTTGGAGCATTAGGGATTGGATTGACTATATTTATATATTGCATTATAAGAAGAGCACATGCATCGTAAAGAACTACATTCTATTGATATTTTTTCATAAGGAGGCTTCCCCCTTAAAGTGATCTACGATATAGTTTAAAATCTTTAGTTTTATCAGTAAAATCCTTGCTTACCATGTTTATTTTATAGAATTATGTTTATTTTATGGATTTTATTACAATTTTATTAATTATTGTAAGGAGAACCACTACATCTTAAAAATCAAACTCTAATTAGTAATGTTTAGGGTCATTACCTATTGACAATTAAGCCTTAAGATCTTACAAGTAAATTTCTCCAAAATCAAAATAATCACATAAAATAATGATCACAAGTAACACAAGTATTGCACACATAAAATACTAAAATTATTATTAATAAATTATACTATAGCATGCATGAGGCTATGCTAGTTCAATGCTTTATAATCAATATGTAATTACATGTGACTCTTCACATGCCTATCTCTTGAGCTTCCCTCTTCTCTCTTAATAAAAAAAATCTCTCATAATTACATAAGTCACACATGACATCTTACATGACTCTTCACACAACTCACACTTGCACTCTTAACACCTCACACACTTCACACATACTTATAAACTCACTTCTGAATATTAATAACTCCCTAAACTAATAATCACACTTCTTAAACTATTAGATGAGTAAATAATATAATATTGCCAACACCACCTATTACATTATTTGGTAAAATATTTTTCTTCAAAAAAAAGTCTTAACATAAAATTTTGCCTTAAGTCCAATTCCACAACTCCCAAGGGTTAGGTGGATTGGTAAGTACAGGTGTGGCTAGAAGAGACCTAGGTTCAAACATTGGGGGGAAGCCAACCCTTTGTAAAAGCTCTAAATCCTCTGAGAGTATGTGAGACCGACGATGACAGTACAAACCCCAAGCGACTGATGGTCCCCATCTCACAGTGGATCAACAAGAACGAGACATATAGATTTTTTAGAATAAGTCCCTCTGGTTTGAACCTTACACTAACCAGTTACTAAAAATAGTGGTTGTAATCAACTCTCCTATTTAATCAAAAAAAAAAATCAATTCCACATACACAAATTAACCTTCTCACTCGTTGTGCCTGGGCGTTCTTGATTTCAACTAATTGATATTTTATGAATATTGGCTTCTTTAATAGCTCTGGTGTTGTTATTGTTTCATTGATCAATGACATTACAACATAATTCTTGATTTTGGATCAAAATTCAATATCAAGTCACCTCCGTATAGGTGGCTTCACATTCTCTTGAGGTGACACTTGTGCCTCCATAATTTTTCCCTGGATTCCATAATTATTTGGACTTTGCTACATCTTACAATATTTGGATGATATTTCCATCATAAAATACCACTTTAATAAATACTTTCTATAACTTCTATGTCTATCAAAAAAACAACATATATCAAGCAAATCGCTTCCATACAACAAAACAAGGCCAAATACATTTACATCTAATTTTACCTTAAGAATGGCCTTATTATTTTGTAAAGTGTCCTATAAGAAAAATAATAAAAGTAAACTTTCTAAGCTCTCTCCAAAAACTGAGTTTTTATTTTCTTCTTTATGTACTTCAATTTCATTCAGTGACACTTTTAGACTCGAGCAATTCTGGTCCTCCTCCCAAAGATGTTGAATCTCCATGATAGACTTGATGTGTTATATCTTGTATGAAAAAATATAATTTTGAGCAGGATTTTTTTATCTCATCAGAATCATTCTCATAGATGAAAGCAAATGGTGACCAAACATGTGGATTAATAACAAGTTCAATTTTTGTGTTGTTGGGTGAAAATCCTTCCACTTTTGAAACACTAACTTGTGAAAATTATTCTTCAAGATCTTGCAATAATTAATGGCTTATGATTGTCAGTTCCAAAGACCTATTATCCTTGAGAATTTGGAAAACTTCCCTATTCATTCTTCGAGTAGGAACTCATGTAGTCTATGGAATAGTACAAATACCTCGAACAACTACAAGAAAAGTCAACATGTCATCTTCAAAGTCATCCTATTTATTCACACTATTAATATCCATAATCTCCATGATATTTTCTCGGGTAATTGCATTATTCTTCTAACACCATTTGACATTTCCATTGTGCATCAATCTAGGCCAAAAATCATGAGCGTTGTTTGCTCTACCTTGCCTCACTTAGATGCAACAAACAATTTTTCACTATGCCTTTTTCTTCTTTGTCCCCTTTTATGATCTTCTTGGGCTATGCTTATGTTTTCCCTCGTCACTTCATGACGTCATCTCTCCTCACATAGCACCATCCACTTTGTAACATTTAAGCAGTGTTCCATGGGGACATGTCCCCCTTGAGGGATGCGTCCCCCCATCCCCCGCGTCCCCTAACACGGGAGACGACATTGGGGACATTTCCCGTGTCCCCCTTTGGGGGGATGGCTGGGAAATGCCCTTGGGGATGCCTAAAGCCTACGGCCTCCTGTCCCTAGGATGTCCCCTATTTTTGGGCATCCCTAGAGACAACCAACTATCCTCGGGGACGGTTGGGTCCCTTTGGGGATGCTCAAGCCGTCCCTAGGGACGACTAGGCATTCCCGAGGGTAGTTGGGAACCTTTTGAAGGTGCCCAGCCGTCCCTAGGGACAACCTGAGCATCCCCAAAAGGACTTAGCAGTCCCCCATGGCTGGGAATCCTTAGCCAAAAGAAAAACTAAAAAAGAAAATAAAAAATGAAAATTTAATATGTTCTTTAGTACATTGTAAGACATTTGTGTTCTTCAATCTGTTCTTTAGTACATTGTTGAAAATGATGACTTTGACTGTCCACAAATAAAGATTAAAGTAAAAATTACAGTATTCTAAAGCAAGTCCAACCAATCTGTTCTATGAAGATTAAAGCAAAAGTCACAGTATTCTAAAATTACAAGTGAGGGATAAATATTGTTGATATAATAAGCGGAGATCACTGAATAACATAAAGAGTAACAAAGAGAAACCCTACTCATACGTTTGGTATCCTTCAATAATGTCCTAACAATCGATCTTTGTCCTTCAAAATTCCATCAATATCTTCATGTTCAATATCTTCCTTCTTCAATCAATATTCTCTACCAATCTCTCTCACGTTCTCTAAACTTCTTTTCTCCAACTTTCTCTTCTCCTTCAAATATTTCTGCCTCCCAAAGTCTTCTTATATATATACGAATATTAATTCGTTCTAAAAAATTCTTCGTTCCTCTAATAAACTTCTTATCTTCAATAAAATAATTTTAATAAAATCTCTTCTTCAAATCAAATTTGCCTTACCTCGTAATTCTTCTTCTCTTCTACAATTTGGACAACCCCAACCCTTTAATCTTCTTCAATCTACTATGCTTTCACTCTTCTTTCTTCTTCCTTCAACTTTCTTCAATCTTCTTTCTTTCTTCTTCACTTCATATTCACGCTCGTCCTCCTTCAATATTCTTCTCTAGCAACTCTTCACAAAATGTCTTCTTCATTTGCAATATCCTTAATCAACAAACTTTCTGCCATAGCTTTCTTCAATCCAATAATTAGTAATTTCTCCACTGTAACTATGAACCAAGATGACTTTTGCCAAGATGGCTCTGATGCCACTGTTGGAAATTAAGCCTTAAATTCTCATAGATAAAATTCTCCAGGATCAAAATAATCACATAAAATAATGCTCACAAGTAACACAAGTATTGCATACATAAAATATTAAAAATATTATTAATAAAGTCTACTATAGCATGCATGAAGCTATGCTAGTTCAATGCTTTATCATCAGTATATAATTACATGTGAATCTTCACATGCATATCTCTTGACCTTCCCTCTTCTTTCATAATGATAAATTCTCTCATAATTACATAACTCACACATGACACCTTACATGACTCTTCACTATCTCACACAACTCACACTTGCACTCTTGACACCTCATACACTTCACACATTGAAACATACTTATAAACTCACTCCTAAATATTAATCACTCCCTAAACTAATAATCACACTTTCTAAACTATTACATATTACATGACCAAATAATGTAATGCTACCAACATTACCCAAACAATAAATGATAGTACCAGACCTTGTACTACAATAGTACCAACACATCATTCTCAATTTTTCCTAACACTTGAAGCAAGACTTTCAATTGCACAATTATTTTTTAGAAAACCCTTCAAATTCTCATTGCTCTTTATCTTTAAACAATGCAATTGAATATTAACAAATGATATCTTTTTCAGATCTATAGAGTTCACCAAGGGTATTTATAAGGTTCTTGCTTGGGACTTTCAATTGCCCAAGCATGGGAGAGTTGTTACTTGTCATTTTCAGATCTATAGAGTTCACCAAGGGTATTTATAAGGTTCTTACTTGGGACTCTCAATTGCCCAAGCATTGGAGACTTGTTACTTCACACATAAGTACCTTTTGATTTACGTTGCAAACCCTATTAAAGTGTATTAAAGTGAGTTATGTTAAAGTGAGTTATTTGATTGCTTAGAAGCAAAGCATCATCTCTTATTTTATGCAAATTAGGTGCATGAAAGCTAATAAAAATAATGGATATGGAGGCATCACACATTGAATCTAAATCCTAACTTGAGTGCTTTTATTAGTCCAACTATAAAGTTTTTTTTAGGATCCCATGATCCTATAATTAACTAGATTACGTTCGAATAACAATAAGTACATAATGCTTATAGCCCCCCTTTGTACTATATATTTTATTGAAAACATGAGATCTAACATTGGATTTAAGATGTACCCTTTGCAAGCTCATAACCTTAACCTTTATAATAATCTATTGGAGGAAGGATGCTACCTCTAACTTTCTTTTGCTCTATGTTGTAAAGGAAAAATTAAAATATTTGGAAGTATTTTGAACAAAATATCTCTCCACAAATAAATGTACCCAACCAACATTATGTTTAATATTATTTTAAAAATTGATACAATTTTATAGTTTTAGACCTTGAAAATTTGTTACAGATTAATTTTGAACCCACAAATGTGTGCCAAGAACTACAAAACTCCAAGAAATGCAAAGAAATCCCTTAGTTTTATGTGTAAATCTTAGACACATAAATTTTAAAATTTTGTTCTAAACTTGAAATATGAAGCTTCTACTTAAAAATTGTGTTGACCTTTTCTTTTCAATAATAACATTAGAGGTATCCGCTCTTGTAGAGGAGTTGGAGAACAAGTGGATAGTTAAAACTCTATAGTTGAAATCGAGAGGTCCAAGTTCAAATTTCTCCCCTCACATGTTACGGATATGCTATGTAATGGTTATCTCGTGACCATATAACAAAATTTACCCTTTTTAAAAAAATAATAAAATTAGAGGCTAATTTTTTTAATATTTAATTGTCAAAATTGTTCTTCAACCATAAAGAACAAACAAAGTAAATAGTTGAAGTTTGTTTACATTTAAAAAATATGAAGTCTTCAACTTTTTATCAAACTCTTGCAAACGCCAAAGTCGACTTTCTTCTGCAAATTTAAAAATATTTATCAAAATTTAACTAAAAAAATATCTAATTAATATATACTACATTAATCATTTACAAATATTTTTAGATTTAAACAATTAAAACAAAATATAAGAAACATCTTCTAAAAAATTATTATCTTGTAAACGATTTGCAAAACAAAGTTTTAAGTTCTGTGGTTAAATGATGTTAGTCTGTACTCGTCTCTAATCTACCATCCAACGAAACTGCGCTTCTCCTGCAACGGACCGCCTGACTGAATTTTAACTTGAAAGAAATCTTCCTTCACATCACATTTACTCTTGCAATTCACAGATATTAACAGGGGTAGAAATAAATGGCCATAACACCACCTCCTTCGCTTTTGAAGGCGATGGTCTTTTGTTGCTCACGTTTTTCCATTCATACAATCTCATCCATTGCCCACCACCAAAATCACAACCTCCATAAAGACATCAATATCACTCTCACACAACTCTGTCGGAAGGGACGGTTGAAGGACGCAATACACATTTTGCTTACTACAAATACAAATTTACACAACTCTTTACACTCTTCAACATGTCTTCAACTCCTGCAGACCTGCATCGCCAACAATGCCCTTTCAGAAGGCAAGCTCCTTCACTCACTCATCAATCGCATCGGACATAAATTTGACCACTCCAAACACAAATTTTTACAAGACAGGCTCATTTACATGTACGTCAACTGCGGCAGTTTGTTAGACGCTCGCAAAGTTTTCCACTGCATGACTGAACGAGACGTCTTCTCATGGAATATGATAATTTCAGCTTACCAAAGACATGGCTTTCCTCGACATGCACTGAAACTGTTTCACCAAATGCAACAAATCAATTCAGCAGCAGCAGTCCAACCAGATCAATTCACCTTTCCCAGCATCCTCAAAGCATGCACCAAACTGGGAGATTCGCAACAGGGTTTAACCAACCATCAAACAGTAATCAAAAATGGATTTTTATCAGATGTTGCAGTTGCCACTGCCCTGATAGACATGTACGCAAAATTGGGAATCATAGGGAAGGCACGCGAACTGTTTGACAAAATGCCTAATCGAAATGCATTCTCATGGAATGCAATGATAACGGGATATGCACAAAATGGATTTTCTGAAAAAGCCCTGGAAACTTTTAAGCAAATGCAATTATCAGACGTAAAGCCGGACTCTGTAACCTTTGCCAGCGTTCTTACAGCATGTGCCAACATGGGAGCTCTAGAAGAAGGTATGGACATTCATCAAAATGTAATTGAAAACAGATTTTCAACAGATGTTGTGGTTGTGAATGCCCTGATAGACATGTATGCAAAATGTGGAAGCATACACAAGGCACGAGAATTGTTTGACAAAATGCATAATGCAAATACGGTTTCATGGACTGCAATGCTTACAGGCTATGCACAAAACGGACAAGTTGAAAAGGCCCGTGAATTATTTGACAAAATGCCTCATGAAAATGTAGTCTCATGGACAGCAATGATTGCAGGATATGCACAAAATGGGTTCTTTGAAAAGGCCTTGGAGACTTTTAAGCAAATGCAATTGTCAGGCGTAAAGCCAGACTCTGTAACCTTTGCCAGCATTCTTCCAGCTTGTTCCAAAACAGGCGCTCTAGAAGACGGTATGGACATCCATCAAAGAATAGTTGAAAATGGTTTTTCATCGGATGTTGTGGTTGTCAGTGCCCTGATAGACATGTATGCAAAATGTGGAAGAATAGACAAAGCATGGGAATTGTTTGACAAAATGCATAATGCAAACACGTTTTCATGGACTGCAATGATTGCAGGATATGCACAAAACGGACACGTTGAAAAGGCCCGCGAGTTGTTTGACAAAATGCCTCATCGAAGTACTGTCTCATGGAATGCAATGATTGGAGGATATGTACAAAACGGACATATTGAAAAGGCCTGCGAATTGTTTGATAAAATGCCTCATCGAGATGCAGTCTCATGGACTGCAATGATTGCAGGATATGCACAATACGGACACGTTGAAAAGGCCCGCGAATTGTTTGACAAAATGCCTCATCGAGATGCAGTCTCATGGACTGCAATGATTGCGGGATATGCACAAAATGGTTTTCTTGAAGAGGCCCTTAAGATTTTTGAACAAATGCAATTTGCATGTGTAAAGCCAAGCTTAGCGACCTTTGCCAGCATTCTATCAGCATGTGCCAAAATGGGGGCTCTGGAACAGGGTATGGATATCCATAAAAAAGTAACTGAAAGCAGATTTTCAGAGGATGATGTGGTTATGAGTGCCCTGATAGACATGTATGCAAAATGTGAAAGAATAGACAAGGCACGGGAATTGTTTGATAAAATGCATGATGCAAACACGTTTTCATGGACTGCAATGATCTCAGGATATGCACAAAACGGACATGTTGAAAAAGCCCGTGAATTGTTTGACAAAATGCCTCATCGGAATGTAGTCTCATGGACTGCAATGATTGCAGGATATGCACAAAACAGATTTTCTGAAAAGGCCCTGGAGACTTTTAAGCAGATGCAATTGTCAGGCATAAAGCCAGATTCTGTAACCTTTGCCAGCATTCTTCCAGCATGTGCCAACATGGGAGCTCTAGAAGAGGGTATGGACATTCATCAAAAAGTAATTGAAAACAGATTTTCAGCAGATGTTGTGGTTGTGAATGCCCTGATAGACATGTATGCCAAATGTGGAAGAATAGACAAGGCCCAGGAATTGTTTGACAAAATGCATGATAAAGACACAGTTTCATGGAATGCAATGATTGCAGGATATGCAATTCATGGCTATAGCAAGGATGCCCTTAAACTCTTTGATCTGATGAAGCACTTGGGAACCAACCCTGACAACGTAACCTTTGTATGTGTTCTATTTGCATGCAGCCATGCAGGTCTAGTGGATGAGGGCTGTAAATACTTTAAGAGCATGAGTGACTCTTACTGCATTATTCCTGTAATGGATCATTATCATTGCATTGTTGACCTTCTTGGCCGTGCAGGTTATCTTGAAGAAGCTTTGAACTTCATTGCCAAAATGCCCATAAAACCTGAACTGGTTGTGTGGATGTGTCTGCTTGGTGCTTGTAGATCATATAAGAATATACAGATAGGGGAATTTGTTGCAACAATCCTTTTTGTGTTGGAGCCTAAACATACTGCATCCTATGTTCTTCTTTCAAATATTTATGCTGAAGTGGGCAGCTGGGATGATGTTCAAAGAATAAGGACATTGATGAGAGATAGAGGAAGTAAGAAGACAGCTGGATGTAGTTGGATTGAAGTTCACAAAGTGGTACATGTTTTTGTGTAGGAGACAGATCAAACCCACAAACACAGGAGATCTATGGAAAATTGACAGAATTGTCGAGTGAGATGAAGGCAACAGGGTATATTCCAAATACAATACCTGTGTTGCATGATGTGGAGGCTGAGGATTAAGAATTGCTTCTCTGCCAGCATAGTGAAAAGTTGGGAATTGCGTCGAGGTTGTTAAGGACCCCTTGGAACACGTATTAGAGCTGTGAAGAACCTTTTAGTATGTGGTGACTGCCATACTGCAACCAAGTTTATCTCCAAGATTGTTGCAAGGGACATTGTTGTGAGAGATGCGAACTGATTTCATCTTTTCAAACATGGAGAATGTTCTTGTGGAGATTACTGGTGATGCAAAGTAACGCAAGATCTAATTAGTCTTGCACAATGACATGGTGCATGCTTTCAGATTTCAGTGGTAAGAAGGAACCATGTTTCATTTCATTTTCTCAAAAAGTGCTGTTATTAAATATTTGTACAAATAAACAATGTTGTTGATTGCTGACATCATATTGTTGAGTGAACGTTACTGCCTAGGTATATTGATGGAGTATTTGTGAAAGCCCTGTTTTTTAATACTATGGAGTCATGGTATTGAACTATTTTTCAGAAATCCTATACAATTCTGGAGTGAAAAAGCTGGAGAAGGAAGTGGAAGATTGGCAAACACAAAAGGAGAAATACTTGAAGGAAATGGAAGACACTCAACAAACAATAAATATCAGAGAAGGGCTTACAACTAATCCAGTGCTTTGGTATGACGAGTAGAGCAACTCATAATTGTACTTTGCTCTTGCCTTTATCATTTTGTGCAGTCTTTTTGTTTGGATTCATTCTATTATCTTGTGACCTAATTCTATCTAGTAATTTTATATATGTAGATGCAGATTTTGCATTGTCCATGTTCATTAAATATCAAGGGTGGAATTAGACCATGGTTTGCACTTTTAACTGCTAAAACTGTTGTTCGAATTTGGATATTGGAATTCTTTAGTGATAAAAGTGAAAAGTCTGGTCTATAAGGTTTTCAAAGATCCATTTTATTATATAATTCATGTAAATTTGGTTTGCTTGCTAGGCATGTCACATCAATGTGTTTCTTATAAAAAATTCATAGTGTTTGTAAATGAAAAATAATTTAATTGTCTCAAATAATGGCTATATAGTTCTAATAAGGAGTGAACTTTATGTTTTTGGCATTCAACTTTGTGTTGTATCCTTTCTCGTCTCTTTATTTTTATTTTTATTTTTTAAATTTGATTATATGGGATTGAAATGGGCCCCATCCGTATTACATTATCTACCCAGTGATATTATAACAGATTGGCTATTATGTGTGTATAGCTTGGTAAGATTCAAACCTGGGTATTCTCCTTGAAAGCCAAGGAATTTAACGAGTTGAGCTAATGCCATTTGAAGTGTCCTTTATCCTTTTTGTTTGAAACAACTTATTAATATTTATATATGTAAAAGTAAAAAACTTTTTTTTTTGGTTTTGTTTTTACATTGTAATTGTAATTTAATGAACAAGGAAGTACAAAAACATACATTATAAGATTTATAAATAATATTAGTGAGAGAAGAATACATGTATATACATGTAGAAGCAAAAATATAATTTATTGTATTGTATTTGTATATACCTGTGGTATTAAAAGCATGCATAATTATAAATGATAAGAAAGAGTTGATTGGGGAAAACATAATAGTTTGAGGAAGATGAAGAATATCTTTGATAGAAAAGCAAGTTGGATATGGTTTAATTAACTTGACAACAATGTATTGAAAGCAATATATTGTTTTGTTATTTTGATGGGAGTGGCCATCAATAGAAGCCATATATAGATTGTTTTAAAAAAGAAGAAGCATAATAATCAAATTGGAAAAACATAAACATTTTCTTTAATTATGATGAAATTATTAGATCCAACTGATTTAGTGAACACATCAACAATTTGCTTCTAGGTAAGATAATACTAAAGGCAAGCTACTAATTCATAAAATAGTACAACCTGAGTAGCCTAACGATGGAGACTTTGGAACTTTGAATAGAGGTCCAAGGTTTGAATCCTACGAGGGGTATGGTTGTACACCATGCTTTGATAACCGAAGTATGGTTGGGGATAATCATATATTGGATAAACAATTCTCTCTCATATGGCCTATGGACTTGTGGACATTAAGAACTACTTTACCCTATCTTTTAACCTTAATAATGGAGTCAAATTTCTATTTGTATTGTTCTTGCATGGTAGACTGGATTTTTCATCCTTTTCAAGACACCTTAGTTGTTACAAAGAAGTGAAGTAGGCTGAAAGTTCTATTTGCAAATCCTTTAAAACTATCTCTAACTAAACAACTCCATGAGCTATTTTTGCTCACACATTTTACTCTGTTTTGGTAATGATACTGTAAGTGTAGGTTTTTTGTTTTTTTTGGTTTCCCCCTCCTTTCTTTCTTTGTTTTTTTGGGTTTTTTCATGTGCCTAAAACAAGGGCAAAAATATAGCGTGTAGTAGATTTTCTATCATCTATAAAACCTCCCCAATATTAATTTGCACAATCAATCAACCCAATATCAACATACTTTTAATATAGGATGTAAAATTATGCAGTCCCTTTGACATATCTTAACAACCTTTGAATGACTTCTTGATAATCTACTTGTAGTTTTTCATTGCCCACCATAATCACAGTGGCAATTTGAATGCCACTTTGAGAGAAGTTTGTCGAGAGGGTTAGTTGAAGGAGCCAATGCACATTCTGTTTACTGCAACTATACACAACTCTTCACACACTTCAACATATCTTCAACTCTTGCAGACCTAGATTGTCGAGAATGCCTTTTAGAGAGCAAGCTCGTCGATTAATTCATCGATTGTATAGACTTAAATTTGACCCCTCTAGACACATTTGTGCAAAACAAAATTATCCGCATATATATCAATAGTGGAAGTTTGGTGGACACTCACAATGTTTTTGACTGCATGATTGAACGAGACACCTTATGGAATATGATAATTTTAGCTTACCAAAGACATGGCTTTCCTTGACACACATTGATACTCTTTCACCAACAACAAACAATGACACTAGTTCAACCAGATTATTTCACATTGCCCAACATCCTTCAAGTATACACCAAACTGGAAGATTTGCATCAGAGTTTGACCATCCATCAAAGAATAATGAAAACCATGTCTTTCCCAGATGTTGCAGCAACCACTACCCTTATAGACATGTATGCAAAATGTGGCAACGTAAAGAAGGCACGCGTTTTGTTTGAAAAAATGCCTCAACAAAAAACTATCTCATGCAATGCAATAATTGCAGGAATATACAGTGCCAATTTTGATTATGATGTCCATTGTTAATTCTTGGACCTAGTTTTCGGACAAGGGCTCATGCTACCTGGCACATTATCCTTTGCATGCCTGGGTTCGATAGGCATTATGACTATTCATAGATTTTTTTGCAATTATTTATCTTAAAATATTTTGCTTATTTTTTTGTTGGTTACCTCTACTTTTGCTTTTTCTTTCATGGTTTGTCCATGAATTTAATAGAGGAAAGTGAGCTAAGAAATAAAATCTTTGAGATTTTGGTGAGGGTTTTCTCTTTTGGCTTAGATTAGGGTTTGGTCACCTTCGAAGCCCTGTCATGGCAATGACGGTGGGGGATATCCCTCCCCCCCAAAACCCTCCTTTCGGGATGTTACCATGACAACTGCCTCCATACTCAAGAACCTTGACCATGGCTCATTTTCCTTATTCTCACTACCTCCTTTGTTCGACCAATCAAACCTAGAAAATATGACCAAAGCCTTGAAGGCAAGAAGGCCACAATAGTCTCAACCAAGTAACAAAGGCTCCTTTGTTCCTAAGTTGGATGATGCTCCAGTGGTGGAGATTCCTCTAGACTATATTCAAAGCCCGATCCTCACCCTAACTGAGAGAGCTCTTGCTTGCAAATTTGTGGGCATTTGGCCTAGCCCAACAACCATTCAAATATGGATCACTCCTTCTTGGGGATCTAAAATATCTAGCTATGAATTCATGATGGTAGGGAGAGGGTATTTCATAGTTATTTTCTCCTCCACAGAGGAAAGAGATGCAATATTTTAAGGAGGTTCTTGGTTCTTTGGATCAAGCCCTCTCTACATGATCCCCTAGTTAGTCAATTTCAACCCACAAGTGGAAGAACTAGAAGAAGTATCAATTTGGGTAAGACTACCATTTTTACCCCTATATTTATGGAATAAAATAACTCTTGAGATGATAGGTAACTCTATTGGCACATTTGTAGATTGGGCTCCTCTAAAGGCCAATAATGCAACTTGTGCTAGGTTGTGTGTTCAAGTCAATCTAAAAAAAGGGCTTCCTAAAAACATAGGTATCAAAGTCTTGGACTAGATCCATACCTAACCACTAGATTATGAGCACATTCCCTTTAAATGTATTACCTGTCATCAATATGGTCATTTCTCAAGGAACTATCCCACTAAGGTACAACAAGAGACAAAGGAGGAAGATCAAGAATTCCAAACAATAAGAAGAAAACAACAAAGAAGATCTAGAAGTAGAAGAAGGAGGCCTCAACCATAGCCAAAAAGACAAAACAATAATAAGTTCTCTATTTTATCACAAAATGAGGAAGAGGAACATCTAGGGCCATCTAAAAAAGGGGAAGATCCATCAGATCTTGAATTAGAAGAAGCGAAGGAAACTCAGGCGACCAAAGAAAACATTTAGGAAGAGGATATTGAAGAAATAAAAGAGACTCAATTAGCAACAACAATGATTCCAAGAGGCACCCCAACCACTAGATCTTCTACTAGAGGGAGGAAATCTAATCAAGAGGTAAGAAGAGAATAAGCAAATATAAGATTCAAAAGAAAGTATAGACAACCATAGACTTTAGAAGGGCTAAGAAGCCACTTAAGAAATGAAGGTTCTATCATGGAATGGAAGGGGATTGGATAGTCCCCTAAAAAAAACTACCTAAGTCAATTAATAGCCCAATAAAAGCCAATGGTTATCTACATTCAAGAAACTAAATTGATAGAGTAGTTAGCAAGAACATAATGGAGAAATAAATAAAGATCCTCGTACCTAGAATAAATAGATTCGTTAGGTGCCTCGGGGGGGCTTCTCCTTGCATGGGATCCACAGGCCTTGATATGTATTAATAAAACAAAACACTCAAATTGGATAACAACTTCTATCTCCTCTCCATAGGGATAAAATTGGACCATAGTCAATTTTTATAGACCAAATAACTTAGTCTTAAAAAAAGAGGCTTGGAAAAGTATTTAGCATTGGATTCATCAGGAAAGACCCCAAAATTTAATTATATCAGGGGACTTGAATGCGACTTTAGCCCAATGGGAGAAAAAATGAGGCATTCCCTCAAAAGACCCTTCTAAGGATTTGGTTATGCAAATTGTTGGACATTTTGAGTAGATGAGTTGTCATTGATGTCAAGAGTGAGTGGTCATTGATGTCAAGCTTTCAGCACCAGTCAGTGGCAGTTTCAGTGGGCAACATCAATTTCAGGTTCTACAGTTTCAGTTGATCAAGACCCGGATTTAGGAAAGATGTGGTCCAAAGTGCAAAGAAGCCCAAGTGAATAATATTATAATATTTCTTTATAATATTATTAGGGAAGTTTAAATTAATTATAAATTAATTAATATAATTTTTATTATAAATTAATTTATTAATTAATTTACTTTACTTATAAGTTATTTAAATTAATTATTAATTAATTTTAATATTAATTATAAGTTAATTTATGTTAATTTTAAATAACCCTAAGGTGGGTTATTAAATCAAAATTCAAATTTCGAATTTGAATTCTAGCGCCGACGTGGGGAGAAAATTAACCAAGTGTGTATAAAAGGGGGACTACCCCACCTTAGCAAAAGTCTCTTATGCCTTCAAATTAATTTTAATGCTATGCAAGCTTATGTGAATCATGTTGTGCAACAAAGAGGATTTTATTTTTTAAAAGTGCTTAGAGGAGGCAAAAAGTATTTGACCCACCAAGGAGGGAGCCTTGGTCACCAAGCAATGGTAGCACAGTTGGCAACCGTAGTGGAAGCAAGACATGAGGGCAACGATTGGCGCAGGTTCGATTCCGCGGGAGGAGTATTTTTGATGTGTGTTGAATCGACAATGGAAGAAGGTTGAAAAGCAAGCAAGTCTTCCTTCCTTCACGTGGGTGCCTATAGCCCACGCGGTGGGCACCAAAGGACTAAGGCGCTTGGTGCTTGGGGAGACGATGGTTCGAATCACGCCGAAACCCTTTTGGGGAGAAAAAAAAGGTATGCATTAAGTCGAGTGCCGAAATTTTTGGAGTAATTATTTGAGTTATTAAAAATTAATTTTTACATAATTTATTTGGTTTGTAAGGTTGTAAGGGGAGTTATAAGGTTGATGCAAAATAAATTTTTGGTGTTATTTGCTTTAGTGCTTGAAAAGGGTAATAAGGTGTTTTAGGAAGATTGTTTGAGGTTTTGTGGTGTTGAATATTATTTTAAGTTGGAGATTATAAGGTGTATCCAAATAATTATTTTTCATGTATGATTTTATGGATGTTAATTCCAAGTAGGAGCAATAAGGTGTATTTGAGCTTTTATTATTTTTGTGTCTAAGGAATATTTTGAGAAAGTGTTGGAGTGATATTTTGTCAAATAACCATTGAAATTGGAAAGAAGGAAATTGTGATTGAGACAGGTTTTCTAAGGGCACTTCTACATCAAACAAAAGGTATGGGCACATATTCCTAGTGAGTGATTGTTGAATCTTGTGAATGCAAAGTTGGAATGAAAAGGATTGTTTGGTAAGCATTGTTGAGTGTGTTTTAAATAAATGCTTCAAGGTTTTCTGGAATAAGGAGTTGTTGATAAAACCTTGTTTGATAAGCATTGTTGTTGAAGTGATTAGTTGAGTGAACTTGAACTAGGGTTTGCAAAGATCATGAGTATCATTGTTATGTGAATGTTTGATAAGCATTATTGTTGAAGTGATTAGTTGAGTGAACTTGAACTAGGGTTTGCAAAGATCATGAGTATCATTGTTATGTGAATGTTTGATAAGCATTATTGTTGAAGTGATTAGTTGAGTGAACTTGAACTAGGTTTTGCAAAGATCATGAGTATCATTGTTATGTGAGTTTGGTTGATAAGAATTATTGTAAACATTTGAGTGAGTGTTCATATGCTTGGACTATGGTTTGTAAGCAAAGATTAATTCATTAAGTGATTGGTTGAGTAGAGTTGGTTGAGCCTAGTCAAGTGGATGTGTTGAAGTGATAATTCAAGTTCTATGAAACAAATTGTTCTATATTCTAAATTGAGTTGAGAAAAGAGATTGAGTGTTGATGAATGTGAAACATATTGAGTCTCTAACAATTCTCTATATGTTTCTGTGATAAAAGATAGATTGAAATTGATTGAGAGTTTGTGAGTGTGAAGCATATTGAGTCTCTAACAATTCTCTATGTGTTTCTGTGGTAAAAAGAAATATTGAAAGTGATTGAGCATTGTGATGAATGTGAAGCTTATTGAGTCTAACAATTCTCTTTATGTTTCTATGATATTGGACAAGTTCTAGTGAGAACTTGTTGAGCAGATTTGAGGTAAGTCTTTAAGAAGACTTGTGGATAGATTTATGTGAGATTTTGTGGAAGCTTACAATACAGTTTGAGAACAGAGATTGAGAGCAGATTTGGATAAGTTCTAGTGAGGACTTATTGAGCAGATTTGGACAAGTTCTAGTGAGGACTTGTTGAGCATATTTGGACAAGTTCTAGAGAGGACTTGTAGAAAGATTAGTGTGAGCTTTTGTGGAAGCTTACAAGGCATATTTGAGACAATTCTTTGAGAAGACTTGAGAGTAAAATTGATTGATTGATGTGTTCAAACCTTGAGTTAAGGTTTGGGACAGATCTAGCAGAGTTGATTTGAGATTAAGTCAAGCTTTGTGTTAAGGCTTGAGGAAAAATTTGTGCTAGATCGAAGGAGTGTGTTTAGTGCAGATTTGAGGATAGAGTTTGGTGCAAATTTGAGGACAGGTTTATGCCAAACCAGAGATAGAGACTGAGCAGATTTGTGCTAGACCAAAGGACTGTGTTTAGTGCAGATTTGAGATAGAGCTTTGAAGGTGACAGATTATAGAGGACGACAGTATCTAGTGGATAGAGATCCATTAGCCAGGGTAGTGAGGACAGGTGTCTTTAATGGATAGATACCCATTAGCTAGAGCAGTGGGGGTAGTAGTTCTTCTAGAATATCACCAATCAGAGTTAAGGAGAAAAAGTTCTCCTATGGATAGAAATCCACGAACTTGATTAGGGGTTTGGTGTCTCCTTTAGACAAGGTCCATAAACATTGTAATAGGGAACGAATTCCTAAGAGATTGATTGAGAAAATATTAGTGAAATATTTTCTCCGTGGAGTAGTCCACATTGGGTGAACCACGTTAAATTTGTGTCTTTATTGTGTGTGGTGATTTGTGCATTGCCTTGATTACTATTGTTGATATTGCTAGCTATACATTGCATAATATTGATTGGGAAAGAAAAGTAAAAGTGGTCTTATATTGTTCACCCCCCCTCTCAGTATAAGCTTGTGTTCTTCACAAATTATAATTGAGTAGAAACTTCAGGACATAATCCCCAAAAATGGAAACTTTACATGGACAAACAAAAGAGCTAGGGTTAAATTCATTTCAGAAAGATTACATAGATTCTTGATACAATAAAATATACTATTTAGGTATCCACTTGTATCAAGTAGTATAATTCAAAGTTTGGTCTCAGATCATAAGCCTATCTATTTAAATATGGGCGATAGTGCTATTGGAAAAAACAATATTCCTTTCAAATACAATCCAAAATGGATGAAGCATGAGGATTTTGCACCTGTAGCGGGGGAAAACTACCCTACAATGTACAATTCCAAAAAGCTAGATCCGCAAGAGAGAGAAGCCTTTGGGGTGAACCACGGGGGCTTATGTTGTTCTCTACACTCAGTGCTAGGGGGGAAGGGTTCAACAGGAACGACTTTAAGGACTCGCTCCAAGTCCACATGAATTTTAGGAATGTTTGATGTATTTGATTCAAGACAAACACCTAGATTTGGTCCTTCTAGATTTATGTTATAAATAGATAAAGGACAATGCAGAAATACAAAATGCAATAATACAAGAGCTAAACCTAGAATGATTCTTCCTTTGAATGCTTTCTAACCCTAAGGTTTTAAATAGACAATTTTTAAGCAAGAGATCAAGAAGAAATATACAAATAGAATTAACCCTGCATGCACACTATATGTTGTTTATCTTCCAAATGCCTAGTACTTAATTAAATATATTTCTATAAAATCAGATCTAGGGTTTACAATAGAATTATAAAGCACTCAATAAACAACCTAAAGATTAATTAGAATACTTAGGTTATCCAGTGATTTATCCTTGCTTTTATCCCTTTATCCAATGCTATCAATATTCAATGTTCCTTCAAAATAACTTGACAAACACTTGAAAATAGGATTAGCATTAGGGGGCTTGCTTAAGCCACTAAATAACAATACTTGGAGGCACAACAGTCAAGCCCCCTAGGTCCTTTTAGCCGACCTTTAATAATTAAAAGCGAAAATTGACCTTTGGAGAAAAACAAACATAATACAATATAACACCAAAGAATGATTAAATTACAAAAATTGAATATGCCACTATACTCTAAATGTAGTCTAGAATGCAATGATGAAAACTGGAACAAAATATTACCCCTAACTTTGGCTCAGGAAAAATCACACCCCGTAAAAGGCGACTGCAATAAAACAAGGCAAATTCGTGCCCTATAGCAGGTCGGGCATGATTTTGCATAAACTGTGCAAAAAATAAAAGACAAGTGCAGAAGCACGATTACGTCATTCAAAAAATTCAAATATGCATGTAGAAGAGCGAATTCACCTGGTAGAGAGCGCATAAGCAAAACAGAAGGGTTGAGACCTCCCGAATGGTTGATCTCTCCTTAGGGCTCCAACACAAATCCACCAAGGTTGGGTAACAACAATCAACAATCCAATGCAACAGACAATCGATCAAAATTCACACTCCAAAAGTTTCATGCAAAATAAGGATGCAGACCAAGTAAAAAGTGAATTCATCAATCCTTAGAATTTCAATTATGTGAGCGTGTGTGAAAAGTGAATTCAAACCCTCCTTATATAGTGGATTTGAAGGTGAAAAGAGTGAGAAAACTAAGGAGGGTCGTCGTAAAACATGCCAACCCCAAAAAATTAGGGTTTCAATGTGTCAAATCCTAAAAAGGCAAAATCGCACACTGTCAAGGATGATCGTGATATCGCAATGCGAAGTCGTGCCTTGTCAAGGATCGGGCACAATTTCACATAAAGAGGGAAAAAATGTAAAAAAAGAGGGGAAGGAGCCTTACCTTTACCCTAGGCAAGTCTAAGGGGTCTCCTAGAGGGCTCAGGGAAGATTGCCCACTGAAGTGGGGCAATTTTTCTTGTCTACATTTTGACCTCTTTTTGATGCATTTATGGCCTAATAAATGTGTCAATGAAAATATGTAAACACTTGCAAACAAAAAATGCCAAGCAGAAACACTTTCAAGTTTTGCAAACAAAAGATGCCAAGAAGAAACACTTTCAAGTTTTGCAAACAAAAGATGCCAAGCAGAAACACTTTAAATTTTTCCACGCAAATTGAGGTATTAGGGAAATTAATGCCTCTAAGGCTAGGTTACCGCCTCGAGTTTTATAAGGGACACGTTCCTCATAAAAACTCGAAAAGGCAGGCTTAGAAGAAAAAGAAGCAAAAAGAGAAAAAGCGTGCGAAAACAGGGTTAAAAGTGAAAAGGAGGCAAAACCCTAATTCATTTTAACTGCGCGAGAAAGCAGAAGAGGAGCTCCAAAGAAATATGGGAGATGGTGCTACTGATACACCGTTCAACGATCGTGAGTGGTGAAGCTGGCACGGAAGCAAAGCGAGGACAAGTACGATTGAAAACCACTCTTGTAAGTTGAAATTTTTTTATTTTTTTTGCAATTTTTGGGTGGTTTTCCACCAAAACCGACAGTTTTACTGTGTACATGTTGAGCAAGGTGCAGAAATAGTATTGTCATTGTTGTCAACAAAGTCAGACTGATCGGTTGATGCAGTGGACAGGAGTTAAGAGGTTCTTCAGAGTATGTACAAGTGGTTTTCCAAAAGATAGAAGTGGCCCATATACTAAAAATCAAAAGAAAAATCACAAGGAAGAAAACTGTCGCGATATCGCGACATGTTGAGAAGAAAGAAAACTGTCGCGATATCGCGACATGTTGGCAAGAAAGAAAAACTGTCGCGATATCGCGACATGTTGAGAAGAAAGAAAACTGTCGCGATATCATGACATGTTTGGAGAGAAAGAGCAAGAAAGCAAAACTGTCACGATATCACGACATGTTTGGAGAGAAAGAGCAAGAAAGCAAAACTGTCGCGATATCGCGACATGTTCGGAGAGAAAGAGCAAGAAAAAAAACTGTCACGATTTCGTGACATGTTGGAAGAGAAAAAGACAAGTAGAAAAAGTGTCACGATTTCGCGACATGTTCATTTCAAGAGAAAGAGGAGAGAGAAAAAGTGTCACAATTTCATGACATGTTCATGTAAGGAAGAGAAAGAGTGCGTGACATTATTTAAGCAAGGAAGTTGTACGAGAAAAAGTGTCACGATTTCACGACATATTGCAAGGAAGGTTGTACGGACGAAAAAGTGTCACGATTTCATGACATATTGCAAGGAAGGTTGTACGGACAAAAAAGTGTCACGATTTCGTGACATATTGCAAGGAAGGTTGTACGGACGAAAAAGTGTCACGATTTCATGACATATTGCAAGGAAGGTTGTACGAAGAAAAAGTGTCACGATTTCATGACATATTGCAAGGAAGGTTGTACAGAAAAAAGTGTCACGATTTCGTGACATGTTGCAGGAGAGAGAGTCAAAGAAAAAGTGTCACGATTTCACGACATGTTGCAGGAGAGAGAGTCCGAGAGAAAAAGTGTCACGATATCGTGACATGTCAGGTTTTCATGACCCGAAGGCAAGAGAGAGAGTCAAGGAGAAAAAGTGTCACGATATCGCGACATGTCGCATTTTCACGACTAAAGGAGGAGAGAGAAAGTAAGAAGGCAGAAGTGTCACGATATCGCGACAAAAGTAAAGAAGAAGAGTACGGAGGTGAAAGTGTCACGATATCACGACATGTGTTTTCACGGGTGCAAAGCCGAGAAGAGGACAAAGAGGTAGAAGTGTCACGATTTCACGACAGGTCACTTTGGCACGAGCAAAGAAGAGAACCCAACCGAAATAAGATATGTGACAGTTAACTAGAGTTATACGATTACAGGTGCAGTTGTAGAAGAAATTCATGCAGATAAAATAAGAAGAGTTAACTAAAGTCAGTACGTCGCTACAGGATAATGAAAACGCATGCATGCACGAAAAGAAAGCAATATATGACCAAGAAGACGAACATCATGGTAAAGGTATATGTGTCAATTCGTTGCATGTAATCGTGTTTAACAAATGCCCACTCTATATATACAAAAGAAGTAAATAAAATATGAAAGAAACAGTTACAATTGACAAGTGGTGTATGAGAAATGAAAGAAGGAGTTATAACTAGAGTTACCAAGCGAAAGGATTGTTATAAAAGGAGGTTATGGAGAATTACTCAAAAAGAGAGAAAGTGCTGCAAGAAGAGGGTTGAAGAGTGTCGTAAGAAAGAGTTGAGCGAGCCGTGAGAGCCAAAAAGTGCAGAAGAGCTTTTAGTGTGTGTGGCAATCTGGTGAAAAGTGAGAGAGGTTGGGTAAGCAATAGACCAGTCAGGGTCTTGAATAAGTGAAGGCATTTTTATGTCAGTCTTATAGCTTAAAATTTGTAGTCCAAGTAGGTGCTTGGAATTAGGGGTTGGTGCTCCTTTCTGTGGGTGCAGATAAATCAGGAGTTGGTGCTCCTTCTAGTTGGTGCTGGTAAAGTGATTATAAAATTGATATTTTGCAAAGGCTGGATTTGGACGTTAATCCAAGCAATCATTTTTGAGGAGTAGCCAAATTGGTGAACCTCGTTACATCGTGTGTTGTGGAATGCTCTCTTGTGATACTTGCTTTATCTGACTTAAATATTCATTGTTTCATTATTAAGAGTTGTAGATTTGAATTTTAAATAGCTACACTGATTCACCCCCTCTCAGTGTCATTGTGAGACTAACAATTGGTATCAGAGCCAAGTTTCCTTATCAAGCTAAATCAGCTAGGGTTGATCTTGGATTAGTATGCAATGGCAGGTGGTGAAGGATTCTCTTCAAACAAAGCACCATTGTTTGATGGAACAAATTACTCATTTTGGAAACTCAAGATGCAGACATATCTGTGTGCTTTGGGTTTCGACATTTGGGAGTCAATAGACAGTGGATACACAATACCCACCACTCCTCCAACCGATGTTGCCGGTAAGAAATTGTTTGAGAATAACTCTAAAGCCAAAAATGCTATCATGTGCGGTTTAGTGGACAACGAACTGATAAAGATTATGAGTTGCAAAATGGCAAAAGACATGTGGGACAAACTAAGGAGCATTCATGAAGGAGACGACAAGATCAAGGAGGCCAAGCTACAAACGCATCGAGCTCGGTTCGAAGCATTAAAAATGAATGACGATGAGAACATAGAGGCATACATGCTGAGAGTTAATGGAATCATTAATGCGATTAGAGGACTCGACGAGGAAATAGAAGATGTTGTCATCATGAAAAAGGTACTAAGATCTCTTCCCCAAAGATTTGATGCTAAAGTTTCAACAATAGAAGAAGCTAAAGATCTAAACACTTTTAGCATGGATGAGATGCATGGTTCTTTGACTAGCATATGAAATGAGAATAGGAAAAACTAAACCCACAGACAGAGAAGCTGCTTTTAAAGCACACAAAAATATAAAAGTAAAGCAAGAATCCGAGGAAGAAGAAACATCAGATGAAACGGAAGCGAACTTTGTTCGGAAACTAATAAGGGGAAAAGGAAAATATAGAGGAAAGCTACCATTTAAGTGTTTCAACTATGGAGGCGTTGGACACTTTGCAGCTAAATGTCCACTCAATGAGAAAAACAAAAGTGATGAAGGTTCACATCAAGAAAGAAGTGACTGGAAGAAGAAACCAAATTTTAGAAAAGGCAACTTCAAGAAGAAAAGTTTCATATCCAAGAATGTCAATCCTTCAGAAGACAGCCCTGATGAGGATTCTGAAGAAGAAACAGGTGAAGCTCTTTTCATGGCATTCGAAGAAGAAAAATAGAAGAAAAATAGGAAGGTGATGAAAAATTTGAGGCTGAGGCTGAAGTAGATCTGGAAGGTGAGTTGGTCGCTGCACTTCAAGAGCTGAGTATAGAAAGGAAAAAGAATAAGAAAACTTCAAGAAAGCTTGAGGATGCCAATGAAATCATAACCAACTTGAAAGTACAGATAGACGAATTTAAGAAAATATCTGAAGATATCGAAGTACAATTAACCATGAAAATAGATGAGTGCAGCAAGCTAGAAGAAGAGATTGTTGGCTTAAGGATGCAGCTAGAAGAGATGAATCAAAAAATGACTTGCTATCACAAACTTGAAGGAAGTTCTGTGAAGTCGGATAAGATTATAAGCAACCAAAGGTCTACAGGCATCAAATTTGGGTTAGGCTTCATCGAAGCGGAATCATCGAATGGATCAAAGGCCATAACTATAGAACCCATAAAGAATGAAGACAAGATCAGGGTTGATCAAGAAAAAATGAAACATTCTAAAGAAAGCAATAATGCCGGGCATGAGAAGAGTATTGACAATGATGGATTCACCAAAGTCACTCATCAAAGGAGAAGAAGATTTATGGCGCCTACTACAAAATGGCAAAGACCATCACCCAGGTTCACTCATTCCTTTTCTCGGTTATTGTTTTAAATGCAATGGTTATGGACATAAGATTTTTGAATGCAAGTACAAAGTAGTACAAAGGAACTTTTCCAATAGAAATGTTTTTTCACCATTGATGGATTATGCAGTAGAATGTTATAACTGTCATAATTATGGGCACATTGCAAGAAATTGTCGAAGCACATTTGCAGCAAATAAAAATCAGGGAAGAAGATTTCAACCAAATGGTTGGAAACAAAATAGAAAATTTCTCGAAAAACATGTACAGGCCATTGACAAAGAAAAGTCAAAACAAGTGACCAAACCTGCAATCAAACCAGAGTGGAAACAAAAGGAGCAACCCAAGGAAGAAAAGGAATCCTTGATTGTACAGACAACATTTAAGGCACAGAACAAATCTGCACCATGGATACTGGATAGTGGATGCTCCAGTCATATGACAGGGGACAAACAAAAATTTGAAAAGTTACAGAAATATGAAGGTGGTTCTGTAAAATTTGGAAATAATGATGGAGCTAAGATAGTTGGCAAAGGATCAATTAAGATCAGTGACGGAAAAATCAAGTCGAAAGAAGTCCTATTTGTGATTGGTCTGAAGCATAACTTATTAAGCGTAAGCCAGATTTGTGACAGAGGTCATGAAGTAATTTTCAAGAAGCAGGGTTGTGAAGTCGAACAACAAATTGTGGAAAGTTGATAGCAACTGGATCAAGGACATCTGGAAACCTCGTATACTCTCTCGGAGACTTCAGAAAGAGCATGCTTGATTGGACAGGAAGAAGAAAATTGGTTGTGGCACAAGAGGCTCGGTCATATTAGCTTTGACAATCTAATAAAGATCAGCTCAAAAAGGGCAATGAGAGATATTCCCACCATTGGTAAACCTTTAAATAGCATTTGTGCTTCATGCCAAAAGGGGAAGCAAACTAGAGCCACATTTAAAACAAAAGAATACTTCACAAGCAAACCTTTAGAACTAATACATACTGATTTATGTGGACCCATGAGAACACAAAGCATAAATGGTGACAAATACTTTATGTTGTGCATAGATGACTATTCCAAGATGACATGGGTACTATTTTTGAAGCTTAAATCAGATGCCTTTGAAATGTTCAAGATTTTCAAAAAACAAGTTGAGAATCAAACAGAAAAAAGAATTAAATGCTTAAGATCAGATAGAGGAGGAGAGTTCATCTCAGAAGAGTTTGCAGAGTACTATGAAAAGTATGGGATTAGGAGACAGTTTTCAGCAGCGAGGACACCTCAGCAGAATGGAGTGGTAGAAAGAAAGAACAGGACAGTGCAGGAAATGGCACGGACTATGTTGACTGAGAGCAAAATAGCAGACAGATTTTGGAAAGAGGCAGTCCATACTGCGGTTTACATCCAAAATAGGTGCATGTTGAGGACGCATGAAAGCAAAACTCCGTATGAACTATGGTTCGGTAAAAAGGCAACAACAAGATACTTTAAAGTTTTTGGAAGCAAGTGTTACATCAAAAGAACTGAAGATAATCTTGGAAAGTTTGAAGATAGAGTTGATGAAGGTATTTTCCTTGGCTATTCGACAAAAAGCAAAGCCTACACTTGCTACAACAAGAGGCTAAAGAAAATTGTGGAGAGTGCCGATGTTAAAGTTGATGAAGGTAGGGAACAAGAAAGTAGCTATAAAGAAAACTACCCAATATATGAAGAAGTTATTGAAGGAGATGATGAAAAGGAAACCGAAAAGAAATAGAAAATTGACTCAGATGAGTTAAGTAGTGATTCAGAAGAGGAAGAAAACAAGAAATTCAAAACAAGCAGCTGGCAGAAAAATCATCCTAGAGAGCAAATAATTGGAGATCCCACAGATGGTGTTCAGACAAGAAGAAGAGTAGTAAGTAACTACTCTCTATTATCCAAGATTGAGCCCAAAAATGTTGTTGAAGCAAGCAAAGATGAAAGTTGGATGACAACAATAAATGAAGAATTGGATCAGATCGAGAAAAACAAAACCTGGGAGTTAGTACCAAGACCTGCAAATAAAAATATAATCGGTACTAAATGGATTTTTCGAAACAAATTGAATGAAGATGGACAGGTAGTCAGGAATAAAGCAAGATTGGTCTGTAAAGGCTATGCACAAGTTGAAGGTATTGAATTTGAGGAAACCTTTGCACCAGTGGCTAGACTAGAGGCAATAAGAATGTTTCTGGCTTTAGCAGTTCATAAGAATTTCAAAGTTTATCAAATGGACGTGAAATCAGCATTTCTGAATGGAAAACTTGAAGAAGAGGTCTATATTGAACAGCCAGATGGTTTCCAACTCGGTGATAATCCCAATTTCGTCTGCAAGTTGAAGAAAGCATTGTATGGCTTGAAACAGGCACCCAGAGCATGGTATGCAAGATTAGACAACTATCTTACTCAACAAGGGTTTAAAAAGGGTATGGTGGATAGCAATTTGTATGTCAAAACAGCAAATGGCCATCTCATTGTCCTTGTTGTATATGTAGATGATATCATCTTTGGCAGCAACAATGATGATTCATGTAAAGATTTAGCAATTAAGATGCAGAAAGAATTTGAAATGTCAATGATTGGTGAACTTTCGTATTTTCTCGGACTGCAAGTTAATCAAAATGAGAAGGGCATATTCATTTCTCAAGTCAAATATGTGAAAGAGATGCTAAAGAAGTTCACAATGGAGGATTGTAAGCCTGTTAGCACTCCCATGACGACAGGTTGCAAGTTGAGCAAGGATGACAAATCTCCCGAAGTTGATCAAACCATGTACAGATCTATGATTGGGAGCCTACTGTATTTGATAGCTACTAGACCAGATATCTTGCAGGCAGTTTGCATGGTAGCACGATTTTAGGCGAATCCCAAGGAGACTCATGTGACAAGCAGTGAAGAGGATTCTTCGATATCTAAAGGGTACTATGGAGTATGGGTTATGGTATCCGAAAGGAAAGGACTTCACCCTTATTGCGTATTCAGATGCAGATTGGGCAGGATGTGTCGATGACAGAAAGAGTACCAATGGAGGGGCATTCTATCTTGGAGACAGGTTGGTTGCATGGCACAAGAAGAAACAAGAGTCAGTTTCTTTATCCACAGCAGAGGCAGAGTATATTGTAGCAACTACGAGTTGTACGTAGGTCTTATGGATGAAACAAACCCTGAAAGATCTTGGCATTAACTTCAATGAGCCAATTTTAGTTAAGTGTGATAACACCAGTGCCATTAACATCTCAAAGAATCCGGTTATGCATTCTCGCACAAAACATATTGCTATCCGATATCACTTTCTGAAGGAGAAAGTTGCGGAAGGTGAGGTAAAGTTGGATTTTGTCCCAACTACAGAGCAAGTAGCGGATATCTTCACAAAACCGCTGCCCAAAGAAATTTTTGAGTACCTTCGCAATAAATTGGGAGTGGTCATGCTTCCCAAGAACTGACTAGCTATCGAAACCACATTCTCAGGGGGAGCATTTATATATTTGATTATCTTTTTGCTCATATTTGTAATTTTTGCTAACTGTCATAACGTGTGCCTCGAGAATGATGTGCATGGACTCGTGGGGAGTCTCAGCAGCCCTTTGGTATTATTGTCAAAGGGGGAGAAGAATTACAGGAAATTGCATGTGTGTTGCCAACAATTCCAAAGGGGGAGATTGTTGAGCAAGGTGCAGAAACAGTATTGTCATTGTTGTCAACACAGTCAGACAGATCGGTTGATGAAGTGGACAGGAGTTAAGAGGTTCTTCAGAGTATGTACAATGGTTTTCCAAAAGATAGAAGTGGCCCATATACTAAAAATCAAAAGAAAATCACAAGGAAGAAAACTGTCGCGATATCGCGACATGTTGAGAAGAAAGAAAACTGTCGCGATATCGCGACATGTTGGCAAGAAAGAAAAACTGTCACGATATCGCGACATGTTGAGAAGAAAGAAAACTATCACGATATCGTGACATGTTTGGAGAGAAAGAGCAAGAAAGCAAAACTGTCACGATATCGCGACATGTTTGGAGAGAAAGAGCAAGAAAGAAAACTATCACGATATCGCGACATGTTCGGAGAGAAAGCGCAAGCAGGAAAAACTGTCATGATTTCATGACATGTTCGAAGAGAAAGAAGAAGCAGGAAAAACTGTCACGATTTCGTGACATGATTGAAGAGAAAGAGGAGAGAGAAAAGTGTCACGATTTCATGACATGTTTATGGAAGAGAAATAAGAGAGAGAAAAAGTGTCACGATTTCACGACATGTTTATTTTAGAAGAAAGAGTACGTACGAAAAAGTGTCACGATTTCATGACATATTGCAAGGAAGGTTGTACGGAAGAAAAAGTGTCACGATTTCATGACATATTGCAAGGAAGGTTGTACGGACGAAAAAGTGTCACGATTTCATGACATATTGCAAGGAAGGTTGTACGGAAGAAAAAGTGTCACGATTTCATGACATATTGCAAGGAAGGTTGTACGGAGAAAAAGTGTCACGATTTCATGACATATTGCAGAAGAAAGAGTAAGGAGAAAAAGTGTCACGATTTCACGACATGTTGCAGGAGAGAGAGTCCAAAAGAAAAGTGTCACGATATCATGACATGTTGCAAGAAGAGAGAGTCCAAGAGAAAAAGTGTCACGATATCGCGACATGTCGCATTTTCACGACCCAAAGGCAAGAGAAAGAGCAAGGAGAAAAAGTGTCACGATATCGTGACATGTCGCATTTTCACGACTAAAGGAGGAGAGAGAAAGTAAGAAGGCAAAAGTGTCGCGATATCATGACAAAAGTAAAGAAGAAGAGTACGGAGGCGAAAGTGTCACGATATCGCGACATGTTGTGTTTTCATGGGTGCAAAGCCGAGAAGAGGACAAAGAGGCAGAAGTGTCACGATTTCATGACAGGTCACTTTGGCACGAGCTAAGAAGAGAACCCAACCGAAATAAGATATGTGACAGTTAACTCGAGTTATAGCAATTACAGGTGTAGTTCTAGAATAAATTCATGCAGATAAAATAAGAAGAGTAACCAAGTATACGTCGCTACAGTGATAAGAAAAGCATGCATGCACAAAAAAAAAATGACCAAGAAGACGAAACATGGTAAAGTATATGTGTCAATTGATTAACGAAATGCCACTCTATATATACAAAAGAAGTTAAAATATAAAGAAGTTACAATTGACAAGTGGCTATGAGAAATGAAAGGAGTTATAAATAGAGTTACAAGGAAAGGATTGTTATAAAAGGAGGTCTCATGATAAAAGAGAGAAAAGTGCTACAAGAAGAGGGTTGAAGAGTGTCGTAAGAAAGAGTTGAGCAAAGCCGTGAGAGCCGAAAAAGTGCAGTAAGCAGAGCTTTTAGTGTGTGTGGCAGTTTGGTGAAAAGTGAGAGAGGTTGGGTAAGCAATAGACCAGTCAGGGTCTTGAATAAGCGAAGGCATTTTTATGTCAATCTTATAGTTTCAAAATTGCAGTCCAAGTAGGTGCTTGGAATTAGGGGTTGGTGCTCCTTTCTGTGGGTGCAGATAAATCAGGAGTTGGTGCTCCTTCCAGTTGGTGCTGGTAAAGTGATTGTAAAATTGATATTTTGCAAAGGCTGGATTTGGACGTTAATCCAAGCAGTCAATTTTGAGGAGTAGCCAAATTGGTGAACCTCGTTACATCGTGTGTTGTGGAATGCTCTCTTGTTATACTTGCTTTATCTGAGTTTAAATTTTCATTGTTTCATTATTAAGAGTTGTAGATTTGAATTTTAAATAGCTACACTGATTCACCCCCCCTCTCAGTGTCATTGTGAGACTAACAATTGGTATCAGAGCCAAGTTCCTGAACAAGCTTAATCGGCTAAGGTGATCTTGGAAGTGAGACAATGGCAGGTGGTGAAGGATTCTCATCAAACAAAGCACCATTGTTTGATGGAACTAATTACGCATTTTGGAGACTCAGGATGCAGACATATCTGTGTGCTTTGGGATACGACATTTGGGAGTCAGTAGATAGTGGATACACAATACCCACCACTCCTCCAACCGATGCTGTCGGTAAGAAACTGTTTGAGAATAACTCTAAAGCAAAGAATGCTATCATGTGCGGTTTAGTGGACAACGAACTGATAAAGATTATGAGTTGTAAAATGGCAAAAGACATGTGGGACAAACTAAGGAGCATTCATGAAGGAGACGACAAGATCAAGGAGGCCAAGTTACAAACGCATCGAGCTCAGTTCGAAGCATTAAAGATGAATGACGATGAGAACATAGAGGCATACATGCCGAGAGTTAATGGAATCATTAATGCGATTAGAGGACTCGACGAGGAAATGGAAGATGTTGTCATCGTGAAAAAGGTACTAAGATCTCTTCCCCAAAGATTTGATTCTAAAGTTTCAAGCAATAGAAGAAGCTAAAGATCTAAATACTTTTAGTATGGATGAGATGCATGGTTCTTTGACTGCATATGAGATGAGAATAGGAAAAACTAAACCCATAGACAGAGAAGCTGCTTTTAAAGCACATAAAAATATAAAAGCAAAACAAGAATCCGAGGAAGAAGAGACATCAGATGAAACGGAAGCAAACTTTGTTCGGAAACTAATAAGGGGAAAAGGAAAATACAGAGGAAAGCTACCATTTAAGTGTTTCAACTGTGGAGGCATTGGGCACTTTGCAACTAAATGTCCACTTAATGAGAAAAACAAAAGTGATGAAGGTTCACACCAAGAAAGAAGTGACTGGAAGAAGAAACCAAATTTTAGAAAAGGCAACTTCAAGAAGAAAAGTTTCATATCCAAGAATGTCAGTCCTTCAGAAGACAGCTCTCGGTGAGGATTCTGAAGAAGAAACAGGTGAAGCTCTTTTCATGGCATTCGAAGAAGAAAAATAGAAGAAAAATAGGAATGTGATAAAAAATTTGAGGCTGAGGCTGAAGTAGATCTGGAAGGTGAGTTGATCGCTGCACTTAAAGAGCTGAGTATAGAAAGGAAAAAGAATAAGAAAATTTCAAGAAAGCTTGAGGATGCCAATGAAATCATAACCAGATTGAAAGTACAGATAGATGAATTTAAGAAAATATCTGAAGATATCGAAGTACAATTAACCATGAAAATAGATGAGTGCAGCAAGTTAGAAGAAGAGATTGTTGGTTTAAGGATGCAGCTAGAAGAGATGAATCAAAAATTGAGTTGTTATCACAAACTTGAAGGAAGTTCTGTGAAGCTGGATAAGATTATAAATAACCAAAGGACTACAGGCATCAAATTTGGTTTAGGCTTCGTTGAAGGAGAATCATCAAATGGATCAAAGGCCATAACTATAGAACCCATAAAGAATGAAGATAAGATCAGGGTTGATCAAGAAAAAATGAATCATGCTAAAGAAAGCAATAATGCCAGGCACGAGAGGAGTATTGACAATGATGGATTCACCAATGTCACACATCAAAGGAGAAGAAGATTTATGGCTCCTACTACAAAATGGCAAAGACCATCACCCAGGTTCACTCATTCCTTTTCTGGTTATTGTTTTAAATGCAATGGTTATGGATATAAGATTTCAGATTGCAAGTATAATGTAGGACAAAGGAACTTTACAAGTAGAAATGTTTTTTCACCATTGATGGATTATGCAGTAGAATGTTATAGCTGTCATAATTTTGGGCACATTGCAAGAAATTGTTGAAGTACATTTGCAAGCAAATAAACATCGGGGAAGAAAATTTCAACCAAATGGTTTGAGACAAAATAGAAAATTTCTCGAAAAACATGCACAGACTATTGACAAAGAAAAGTCAAAACAAGTGACCAAAAATTGTAATCAAACCAGAGTGGAAAGAAAAGGAGCGACCCAAGGAAGAAAAGGAATCCTTGATCGTACAGACAACATTTAAAGCACAGAACAAATCTGCACCATGGATACTTGATAGTGGATGCTCCAATCATATGACAGGTGACAAACAAAAATTTGAGAAGTTACAGAAATATGAAGGTGGTTCTGTAAAATTTGGAAATAATGATGGAGCTAAGATAGTTGGCAAAGGATCAGTTAAGATCAGTGATGGAAAAATCAAGTCAAAAGAAGTCTTGTTTGTGATTGGTCTGAAGCATAACTTGTTAAGCGTAAGCCGATTTGTGACAGAGGTCATGAAGTAATTTTCAAGAAGCGGGGTTGTGAAGTCGAACAACAAACTGTGGAAAGTTGATAGCAACTGGATCAAGGACATCTCGGCAACCTGTATACTCTGTCAGAGACTTTAGAAGGAGCATGCTTGATTGGACAGGAAGAAGAAAATTGGTTGTGGCACAAGAGGCTCGGTCATATCAGCTTTGACAATCTAGTAAAAATCAGCTCAAAAAGGGCAGTGAGAGATATTCCCACCATTGGTAAACCATTAAATAGCATTTGTGCTTCATGCCAAAAGGGGAAGCAAACTAGAGCCACATTTAAAACAAAAGAGTACTTCACAAGCAAACCTTTAGAACTAATACATACTGATTTATGTGGACCCATGAGAACACAAAGCATAAATGGTGACAAATACTTTATGTTGTGCATAGATGACTATTCCAGGATGACATGGGTACTATTTTTGAAGCTTAAATCAGATGCCTTTGAGATGTTCAAGATTTTCAAAAAACAAGTTGAGAATCAAACAGGAAAAAGGATTAAATGTTTAAGATCGGATAGAGGAGGAGAGTTCATTTCGGAAGAGTTTGTAGAGTACTCATGAAAAGTATGGGATTAGGAGACAAGTTTTCAGCAGCGAGGACACCTCAGCAGAATGGTGTGGTAGAAAGAAAGAACAGGACAGTGCAGGAAATGGCATGGACTATGTTGATTGAGAGCAAAATAGTAGACAGATTTTGGAAAGAGGCAGTCCATACTGCGGTATACATCCAAAATAGGTGCATGTTGAGGACGCATGAAAGCAAAACTCCGTATGAGCTGTGGTTCGGTAAAAAGGCAACAACAAGATACTTTAAAGTTTTTGGAAGCAAGTGTTACATCAAAAGAACTGAAGATAATCTTGGTAAGTTTGAAGATAGAGCTGATGAAGGTATTTTTCTTGGCTATTCGACAAAAAGCAAAGCCTACACATGCTACAACAAGAGGCTAAAGAAAATTGTGGAGAGTGCCGATGTTAAAGTTGATGAAGGTAGGGAACGAGAAATTAGCTATAAAGAAAACTACCCAATTTATGAAGAGGTTATTGAAGGAGATGAGGAAAAGGAAATGGAAAAGAAACAGAAAATTGACTCAGATGATTTAAGTAGTGATTCAGAAGAGGAAGAAAACAAGAAATTCAAAACAGACAGCTGGTAGAAAAATCATCCTAGAGAGCAAATAATTGGAGACCCCACAGTTGGTGTTCAGACAAGAAGAAGAGTAGTAAGTAACTACTCTCTATTATCCAACATTGAGCCCAAAAATGTTGTTGAAGCAAGCAAAGATGAAAGTTGGATGATGGCAATAAATGAAGAATTAGATCAGATCGAGAAAAACAAAACCTGGGAGTTAGTACCAAGACCTGCAAATAAAAATATAATCGGTACTAAATGGATTTTTTGAAACAAATTGAATGAAGATGGACAGGTAGTCAGGAATAAAGCAAGATTGGTCTGTAAAGGCTATGCACAAGTTGAAGGTATTGACTTTGAGGAAACCTTTGCACCAGTGGCTAGACTAGAGGCAATTAGAATGTTTCTGGCTTTAGCAGTTCACAAGAATTTCAAAGTTTATCAAATGGACGTGAAATCAGCATTTCTGAATGGAAAACTTGAAGAAGAGGTCTATATTGAGCAGCCAGATGGTTTCCAACTCGGTGATAATCCCAACTTCATCTGCAAGTTGAAGAAAGCATTGTATGGCTTGAAACAGGCACCCAGAGCATGGTATGCAAGGCTAGACAACTATCTTACTCAACAAGGGTTCAAAAAGGGTATGGTGGATAGCAATTTGTATGTCAAAATAGAGAATGGCCATCTCATTGTCCTTGTTGTATACGTAGATGATATCATTTTTGGCAGCAGCAATGATGAGTCGTGTAAAGATTTAGCAAATAAGATGCAGAAAGAATTTGAAATGTCAATGATTGGTGAACTTTCGTATTTTCTCGAACTGCAAGTTAATCAAAATGAGAAGGGCATATTTATTTCTCAAGTTAAATATGTGAAAGAGATGCTAAAAAAGTTCACAATGGAGGATTGTAAGCCTGTTAGCACTCCCATGACGACAAGTTGCAAGTTGAGCAAGGATGACAAATCTCCAGATGTTGATCAAACCATGTACAGATCTATGATTGGGAGCCTACTGTATTTGAAAGCTACCAGACCAGATATCTTGCAGGCAGTTTGCATGGTAGCACGATTTCAGGCTAGTCCCAAGGAGACTCATGTGACAGTAGTGAAGAGGATTCTTCGATATCTGAAGGGTACTACGGAGTATGGGTTATGGTATCCGAAAGGTAAGGAATTCACCCTTATTGCGTATTTAGATGCAGATTGGGCGAGGATGTGTCGATGACGAAAGAGTACCAGTGGAGGTGCATTCTATCTTGGAGACAGGTTGGTCGCATGGCACAGTAAGAAACAAGAGTCAGTCTCCTTATCCACAACAGAGGCAGAATATATTGCAGCAACTACGTGTTGTACGTAGGTCTTATGGATGAAACAAACCCTGAAAGATCTTGGCATTAACTTCAGTGAGCCAATTTTAGTTAAGTGTGATAACACCAGTGCCATTAACATCTCAAAGAATCCGGTTATGCATTCTCGCACAAAACATATTGCTATCCGATATCACTTTCTGAAGGAGAAAGTTGCGGAAGGTGAGGTTAAGTTGGATTTTGTCCCAACTACAGAGCAAGTAGTGGATATCTTCACAAAACCGCTGCCCAAAGAAATTTTTGAGTACCTTCGCAATAAATTGGGAGTGGTCATGCTTCCCAAGAACTGACTAGCTATCGGGACCACATTCTCAGGGGGAGCATTTATATATTTGATTATCTTTTTGCTCATATTTGTAATTTTTGCTAACTATCATAATTTGTGCCTGAGAATGTTGTGCATGGACTCAGGGGGAGTCTGCAGCAGCCCTTTGGTATTATTGTCAAAGGGGGAGAAGAATTATAGGAAATTGCATGTGTGTTGCCAACAATTCCAAAGGGGGAGATTGTTGAGCAAGGTGCAGCAACAATATTGTCATTGTTGTCAACACACGATCAGATGAAACGAGTTGATGCGATTGATGAAGGAGGAGTTAAGAGGTTCTTCAGAGTATGTACAGTGATTTTCCAAAAGATCGAAGTGGCCCATATGCTAAAAATCAAAAGAAAATCACAAGGAAGAAAACTGTCGCGATATCGCGACATGTTGAGCAAGAAAGAAAACTATCGCGATATCGCGACATGTTGAGAAGAAAGAAAACTGTCATGATATCACGACATGTTGAGAGAAAGAGAAGAAAGAAAACTATCATGATTTCATGACATGTTTGAAGAGAAAGAGCAAGAAAGGAAAACTGTCACGATTTCATGACATGTTCGAGAGAAAGAGCAAGCAAGAAAAAGTGTCATGATTTCATGACATGTTGGAAGAGAAAAGACAAGTAGAAAAAGTGTCACTGATTTCGTGACATATTGAAGAGAAAGAGGAGAGAAAAAGTGTCGTGATTTTCGTGACATGTTGAAAGAGAAAGAGGAGAGAGAAAAAGTGTCATGATTTCGATGACATGTTATAAGAGAAAGAGGAGAGAGAAAAGTGTCGCGATTTCGACATTTTATAAGAAGAGAGAAGAAAAAGTGTCGCGATTTCTCCGACATGTTTTATTGCAAGAGAGAGTACGGAGAAAAGTGTCACGATTTCCTGACATATTGCAAGAGAAGGGAGGAGAAAAGTGTCACGATTTCGTGACATATTGCAAGAGAGAGGGACGGAGAAAAGTGTCACGATTTCACGACATATTGCAAGAGAGAGGAGAAAAAAAGTGTCACGATTTCGTGACATGTTGCAGGAGAGAGAGTCTGAAAGAAAAGTGTCATGATATCATGACATGTTGCAGGAGAGAGAGTCGAGAGAAAAAGTGTCGCGATATCGCGACATGTCACGTTTTCATGACCCGAAGGCAAGAGAAAGAGCAAGGAGAAAAAGTGTCGCGATATCGCGACATGTCGCATTTTCGCGACTAAAGGAGGAGAGAGAAAGTAAGAAGCAGAAGTGTCACGATATCGTGACAAAAGTAAAGAAGAAGAGTACAGAGGCGAAAGTGTCACGATATCATGACATGTGTTTTCATGGGTACAAAGCCAAGAAGAGGACAAAGAGGCAGAAGTGTCACGATTTCATGACAGGTCACTTTGGCGCGAGCTAAGAAGAGAACCCAGCCGAAATAAGATATGTGACAGTTAATCGAAGTTATACGGATTACAGTGCATTTAGAAGAAAATCATGCAGGTAAAATAAGAAGAGTTAACTGAAGTAGAACGTTAAGGAAAGAAAATCATGCATGCTAAAAAAGAAAGAAAGAAAAAAAAAATACAATTAAAGTGATAAAAAAGAGTTAAATAGAGAAAAAATTGTTATAAAAGGAGGTCTCATGAGAATTAGGAAAGTGTAAAGAAGAGGGTTGAAGAGTGTCGTAAGAGAGAGTTAGGAGGTGAGAGTAAAAGTGAAGTAGAGCCTTAGTGTGTGTGGTGTTTTGGTGAATAGTGAGAGAGGTTGGGTTAGCAATAGACCAGTCAGGGTCTTGTATAAGCGAAGGCATTTTTATGTCAATCTTATAGTTTCAAAATTGCAGTTCAAGTTGGTGCTTGGAATTAGGGGTTGGTGCTCCTTTCTGTTGGTGCAGATAAATTAGGGGTTGGTGCTCCTTCCAGTGGGTGCTGGTAAATTGATTGTAAAATTGGTATTTTGCAAAGGCTGGATTTGGACGGGAATCCAAGCAGTCAATTTTGAGGAGTAGCCAAATTGGTGAACCTCGTTACATCGTGTGTTGTGGAATGCTCTCTTGTTATACTTGCTTTATCTGGTTTTAAGTTTTCATTGTTTCGGTATTAAGAGTTGTAGATTTGAATTTTAAATAGCTACACTGATTCACCCCCCCTCTCAGTGTCATTGTGAGACTAACAATTGGTATCAGAGCCAAGTTTCTGAACAAGCTTAATCGGCTAAGGTGATCTTGGAAGTGAGACAATGGCAGGTGGTGAAGGATTCTCATCAAACAAAGCACCATTGTTTGATGGAACTAATTACGCATTTTGGAGACTCAGGATGCAGACATATCTATGTGCTTTGGGATACGACATTTGGGAGTCGATGAGACAGTGGATACACAATACCCACCACTCCTCCAACCGATGCTGCCGATAAGAAACTGTTTGAGAATAACTCTAAAGCAAAGAATGCTATCATGTGCGGTTTAGTGGACAACGAACTGATAAATATTATGAGTTGTAAAATGGCAAAAGACATGTGGGACAAACTAAGGAGCATTCATGAAGGAGACGACAAGATCAAGGAGGCCAAGTTACAAACGCATCGAGCTCAGTTCGAAGCATTAAAAATGAATGACGATGAGAACATAGAGGCATACATGCTGAGAGTTAATGGAATCATTAATGCGATTAGAGGACTCGACGAGGAAATGGAAGATGTTGTCATCGTGAAAAAGGTACTAAGATCTCTTCCCCAAAGATTTGATTCTAAAGTTTCAGCAATAGAAGAAGCTAAAGATCTAAATACTTTTAGTATGGATGAGATGCATGGTTCTTTGACTGCATATGAGATGAGAATAGGAAAAACTAAACCCACAGACAGAGAAGCTGCTTTTAAAGCACATAAAAATATAAAAGCAAAACAAGAATCCGAGGAAGAAGAGACATCGGATGAAACGGAAGCAAACTTTGTTCGAAAACTAATAAGGGGAAAAGGAAAATACAGAGGAAAGCTACCATTTAAGTGTTTCAACTATGGAGGCATTGGGCACTTTGCAGCTAAATGTCCACTTAATGAGAAAAACAAAAGTGATGAAGGTTCACACCAAGAAAGAAGTGACTGGAAGAAGAAACCAAATTTTAGAAAAGGCAACTTCAAGAAGAAAAGTTTCATATCCAAGAATGTCAGTCCTTCAGAAGACAGCCACGGTGAGGATTCTGAAGAAGAAACAGGTGAAGCTCTTTTCATGGCATTCGAAGAAGAAAAAATAGAGGAAAAATAGGAATGTGATAAAAAACTTGAGGCTGAGGCTGAAGTAGATCTGGAAGGTGAGTTGATCGCTGCACTTAAAGAGCTGAGTATAGAAAGGAAAAAGAATAAGAAAATTTCAAGAAAGTTTGAGGATGCCAATGAAATCATAACCAGCTTGAAAGTACAGATAGATGAATTTAAGAAAATATCTGAAGATATCGAAGTACAATTAACCATGAAAATAGATGAGTGCAGCAAGTTAGAAGAAGAGATTGTTGGTTTAAGGATGCAGCTAGAAGAGATGAATCAAAAAATGAGTTGTTATCACAAACTTGAAGAAAGTTCTGTGAAGCTGGATAAGATTATAAATAACCAAAGGACTACAGGCATCAAATTTGGTTTAGGCTTCATCGAAGGAGAATCATCAAATGGATCAAAGGCCATAACTATAGAACCCATAAAGAATGAAGATAAGATCAGGGTTGATCAAGAAAAAATGAATCATGCTAAAGAAAGCAATAATGCCAGGCACGAGAGGAGTATTGACAATGATGGATTCACCAATGTCACTCATCAAAGGAGAAGAAGATTTATGGCTCCCACTACAAAATGGCAAAGACCATCACCCAGGTTCACTCATTCCTTTTCTGGTTATTGTTTTAAATGCAATGGTTATGGACATAAGATTTTAGATTGCAAGTATAATGTAGGACAAAGGAACTTTACCAGTAGAAATGTTTTTTCACCATTGATGGATTATGCAGTAGAATGTTATAACTGTCATAATTTTGGGCACATTGCAAGAAATTGTCGAAGTACATTTGCAAGCAAATAAACATCAGGGAAGAAAATTTCAACCAAATGGTTTGAGACAAAATAGAAAATTTCTCGAAAAACATGCACAGGCTATTGACAAAGAAAAGTCAAAACAAGTGACCAAAACTGTAATCAAACCAGAGTGGAAAGAAAAGGAGCGACCCAAGGAAGAAAAGGAATCCTTGATCGTACAGACAACATTTAAAGCACAGAACAAATCTGCACCATGGATACTTGATAGTGGATGCTCCAGTCATATGACAGGTGACAAACAAAAATTTGAGAAGTTACAGAAATATGAAGGTGGTTCTGTAAAATTTGGAAATAATGATGGAGCTAAGATAGTTGGCAAAGGATCAGTTAAGATCAGTGATGGAAAAATCAAGTCAAAAGAAGTCTTGTTTGTGATTGGTCCGAAGCATAACTTGTTAAGCGTAATTCAGATTTGTGACAGAGGTCATGAAGTAATTTTCAAGAAGCAGGGTTGTGAAGTCAGAACAACAAACTGTGGAAAGTTGATAGCAACTGGATCAAGGACATCTGGCAACCTATATACTCTCTCAGAGACTTCAGAAGGAGCATGCTTGATTGGACAGGAAGAAGAAAATTGGTTGTGGCACAAGAGGCTCGGTCATATCAGCTTTGACAATCTAGTAAAAATTAGCTCAAAAGGGGAAGTAAGAGATATTCCCACCATTGGCAAACCATTAAATAGCATTTGTGCTTCATGCCAAAAGGGGAAGCAAACTAGAGCCACATTTAAAACAAAAGAGTACTTCACAAGCAAACCTTTAGAACTAATACATACCGATTTATGTGGACCCATGAGAACACAAAGCATAAATGGTGACAAATACTTTATGTTGTGCATAGATGACTATTCCAGGATGACATGGGTACTATTTTTGAAGCTTAAATCAGATGCCTTTGAGATGTTCAAGATTTTCAAAAAACAAGTTGAGAATCAAACAGGAAAAAGGATTAAATGTTTAAGATCAGATAGAGGAGGAGAGTTCATTTCGAAAGAGTTTGCAGAGTACTATGAAAAATATGGGATTAGGAGACAGTTTTCAGCAGCAAGGACACCTCAGCAGAATGGTGTGGTAGAAAGAAAGAACAGGACAATGCAGGAAATGGCACGGACTATGTTGACTGAGAGCAAAATAGCAGACAGATTTTGGAAAGAGGCAGTCCATACTGCGGTATACATCCAAAATAGGTGCATGTTGAGGACGCATGAAAGCAAAACTCCGTATGAGCTGTGGTTCGGTAAAAAGGCAACAACAAGATACTTTAAAGTTTTTGGCAGCAAGTGTTACATCAAAAGAACTCAAGATAATCTTGGTAAGTTTGAAGATAGAGCTGATGAAGGTATTTTTCTTGGCTATTCGACAAAAAGCAAAGCCTACACATGCTACAACAAGAGGCTAAAGAAAATTGTGGAGAGTGCCGATGTTAAAGTTGATGAAGGTAGGGAACGAGAAATAAGCTATAAAGAAAACTACCCAATTTATGAAGAAGTTATTGAAGGAGATGAGGAAAAGGAAACGGAAAAGAAACAGAAAATTGACTCAGATGATTTAAGTAGTGATTCAGAAGAGGAAGAAAACAAGAAATTCAAAACAAGCAGCTGGCAGAAAAATCATCCTAGAGAGCAAATAATTGGAGACCCCACAGTTGGTGTTCAAACAAGAAGAAGAGTAGTAAGTAACTACTCTCTATTATCCAACATTGAGCCCAAAAATGTTGCTAAAGCAAGCAAAGATGAAAGTTGGATGACGGCAATAAATGAAGAATTAGATCAGATCGAGAAAAACAAAACCTGGGAGTTAGTACCAAGACCTGCAAATAAAAATATAATCGGTACTAAATGGATTTTTCGAAACAAATTGAATGAAGATGGACAGGTAGTCAGGAATAAAGCAAGATTGGTCTCAGTAAAGGCTATGCACAAGTTGAAGGTATTGACTTTGAGGAAACCTTTGCACCAAGTGGCTAGACTAGAGGCAATTAGAATGTTTTTGGCTTTAGCAGTTCACAAGAATTTCAAAGTTTATCAAATGGACGTGAAATCAGCATTTCTGAATGGAAAACTTGAAGAAGAGGTCTATATTGAGCAGCCAGATGGTTTCCAACTCGGTGATAATCCCAACTTCGTCTGCAAGTTGAAGAAAGCATTGTATGGCTTGAAACAAGCACCCAGAGCATGGTATGCAAGGCTAGACAACTATCTTACTCAACAAGGGTTCAAAAAGGGTATGGTGGATAGCAATTTGTATGTCAAAATAGAGAATGGCCATCTCATTGTCCTTGTTGTATACGTAGATGATATCATTTTTGGCAGCAGCAATGATGAGTCGTGTAAAGATTTAGCAAATAAGATGCAGAAAGAATTTGAAATGTCAATGATTGGTGAACTTTCGTATTTCCTCGAACTGCAAGTTAATCAAAATGAGAAGGGCATATTTATTTCTCAAGTTAAATATGTGAAAGAGATGCTAAAAAAGTTCACAATGGAGGATTGTAAGCCTGTTAGCACTCCCATGACGACAGGTTGCAAGTTGAGCAAGGATGACAAATCTCCAGATGTTGATCAAACCATGTACAGATCTATGATTGGGAGCCTACTGTATTTGACAACTACCAGACCAGATATCTTGTAGGCAGTTTGCATGGTAGCACGATTTCAGGCTAGTCCCAAGGAGACTCATGTGACAACAGTGAAGAGGATTCTTCGGTATCTGAAGGGTACTATGGAGTATGGGTTATGGTATCCGAAAGGTAAGGACTTCACCCTTATTGCGTATTCAGATGCAGATTGGGCGGGATGTGTCGATGACAGAAAGAGTACCAGTGGAGGTGCATTCTATCTTGGAGACAGGTTGGTCGCATGGCACAATAAGAAACAAGAGTCAGTCTCTTTATCCACAGCAGAGGCAGAATATATTGCAAGCAACTACGTGTTGTACGCAGGTCTTATGGATGAAACAAACCCTGAAAGATCTTGGCATTAACTTCAGTGAGCCAATTTCAGTTAAGTGTGATAACACCGGTGCCATTAACATCTCAAAGAATCCGGTTATGCATTCTCGCACAAAACATATTGCTATCCGATATCACTTTCTGAAGGAGAAAGTTGCGGAAGGTGAGGTTAAGTTGGATTTTGTCCCAACTACAGAGCAAGTAGCGGATATCTTCACAAAACCGTTGCCCAAAGAAATTTTTGAGTACCTTCGCAATAAATTGGGAGTGGTCATGCTTCCCAAGAACTGACTAGCTATCGGGACCACATTCTCGGGGGGAGCATTTATATATTTGATTATCTTTTTGCTCATATTTGTAATTTTTGCTAACTATAATAATTTGTGCTTGAGAATGTTGTGCATGGACTCGGGGGAGTCTGCAGTAGCCCTTTGGTATTATTGTCAAAGGGGGAGAAGAATTACAGGAAATTGCATGTGTGTTGCCAACAATTCCAAAGGGGGAGATTGTTGAGCAAGGTGCAGCAACAAGTATTGTCATTGTTGTCAACACAGTCAGATCATGATCAGTTGATGGTGGTGGATAGGAGTTAAGAGGTTCTTCAGAGTATGTACAGTGATTTTCCAAAAGATCGAAGTGGCCCATATGCTAAAAATCAAAAGAAAATCACAAGGAAGAAAACTGTCGCGATATCGCGACATGTTGAGCAAGAAAGAAAACTGTCGCGATATCGCGACATGTTGAGAAGAAAGAAAAATGCGATATCGCGACATGTTGAGAAGAAAGAAAAACTATCACGATATCGTGACATGTTCGGAGAGAAAGCGCAAGCAAGCAAAACTGTCACGATTTCGTGACATGTTCGGAGAGAAAGAGCAAGAAAGAAAACTGTCACGATTTCATGACATGTTCGAAGAGAAAAAGTGCAAGGAAAAATATCGCGATTTCGTGACATGTTCGAAGAGAAAGGAAGAGAAAAAGTGTCGCGATTTTCATGACATGTTAAGAAAAAAATGCAAGAGAAAGAGGAGAGAAAAGTGTCACGATTTCGTGACATATTTCAAGAGAGGAGGAAAAAGTGTCACGATTTCACGACATATTTCAAGAGAAAGAGGAAGAAAAAGTGTCACGATTTCGCGACATATTGCAAGGAAGAAAAAGTGTCACGATTTTCACGACATATTGCAAGGAAGATTGTACGGAAGAAAAAGTGTCACGATTTCGTGACATATTGCAAGAGAGAGAGAAAAAAGTGTCACGATTTCGTGACATATTGCAAGAGAGAGAGTACGAAAGAAAAAGTGTCACGATTTCGTGACATATTGCAAGAGAGAGAGTCCGAGAGAAAAAGTGTCGCGATATCGCGACATGTCACATTTTCACGACCCGAAGGCAAGAGAAAGAGCAAAGGAGAAAAAGTGTCACGATATCGTGACATGTCGCATTTTCATGACTAAAGGAGGAGAGAGAAAGTAAGAAGGCAGAAGTGTCACGATATCGCGACAAAAGTAAAGAAGAAGAGTACGGAGGCGAAAGTGTCGCGATATCGCGACATGTTGTGTTTTCATGGGTACAAATCCGAGAAGAGGACAAAGAGGCGAAAGTGTCGCGATATCGTGACATGTCACTTTGGTGCGAGCTAAGAAGAGAACCCAACCGAAATAAGATATGTGACAATTAACTGAAGTTATACGAGTTATAGGGGCGATTATAGAAGAAAATCATGCAGATAAAATAAGAAGAGATAACTGAAGTCAGTACATCAGTTACAGGTGCAGTTACAATGAAAATGCATGCATGCATAGAAAAGAAAGTGAACAATCCTAAAGAGAATATGAACAATCATGATCAAGAAGATGAACATATGGTAAAGTTATATGTGTCAATTCACATGTAATATTAATAAATGCCCCTATATATAAAAGAAGTTATATATAAAAATTACAATTAACAAGTTGCGATAAAAGAAAAAGGAGTTAAAATAGAGTTACAAAGAAAACATTGTTATAAAAGGAGGTCTACGTGGAGAATTATAAAGCTACTAAAAGAGAGAAAAAGTGTTGCAAGAAGAGGGTTGAAGAGTGTCGTAAGAAAGAGTTAAGCAGAGCCGTGAGAGCCATAAAAGTGCAGTAAGTAGAGCTTTAAGTGTGTGTGGTGTTTTGGTGAATAGTGAGAGAGGTTGGGTTAGCAATAGACCAGTCAGGGTCTTGTATAAGTGAAGGCATTTTTATGTCAATCTTATAGTTTCAAATTTGTAGTCCAAGTTGGTGCTTGGAATTAGGGGTTGGTGCTCCTTTCTGTTGGTGCAGATAAATCAGGGGTTGGTGCTCCTTCCAGTGGGTGCTGGTAAATTGATTGTAAAATTGGTATTTTGCAAAGGCTGGATTTGGACGGGAATCCAAGCAATCATTTTGAGGAGTAGCCAAATTGGTGAACCTCGTTACATCGTGTGTTGTGGAATGCTCTCTTGTTATATTTGCTTTATGTGGTTTTAAGTTTTCATTGTTTCAGCATTAAGAGTTGAAGATTTGAATTTTAAATAGCTACACTGATTCACCCCCCTCTCAGTGTCATTGTGAGACTAACAGTACGACCCGGGCGTGATATCACGACCAATTCGACTTGGTAGTAGAGGCAAAATCATGCTTGGAAAACGTGAAATTGTGCCTCACGAATGCGGGGCACGACTTTGCTTCGACGAAATCGCGCCCTTGGAAAACTAGGCACGATTTTGCTGAAAAAGGGAAGAAAAAGGAAAACAAAAAAAAAAAAGGAAGAAGGGAAAGGAAGAAAGGATACAAGCAAGCAACTTTGTAGATGTAAAATTTAATTGTGCACAAAAAAATGGATTTAATATTAATGTAATTAATTAACTAATTAAATTTGATTTTTAAGTTTTTTAATTAGATTTACTAATGGAATTTTTTTTGTTGATATTGTAGCTTAGGGTACTCGAGAGCCGCGAGTGGAGAGCCAGCTCCCTAGAGGTGGAGATAGAGGCACTCAGATAGGAAAATAGGGATACATTGGCAATGGTGGGGCTAGACCACCTGGTTGGACTACCTCAGGTAGGTGCGGACAGGGCTCTATTGACAACATTAGCAGAGAGATGGTACCCGAAGTTGTCTACCTTTTGGTTACCCATGGGAGAGATGACCATCACACTGGAGGATGTGTGGCACATCTTACACATCCCTATCATAGGGATCGTAGTTTATAGAGCACGAGGGAGACCAGCGACCTTGCAGTGATTTTTGAGAGGCTGCATCCACTAGGTGCATGAGAGCATCATAGTCGTAGATGACCTAGTGGGGCGATATGGGGCAGACCCATTGACGATCATGCTCTTCAGGGTGGTTGTGGGTATGCTGATGTGCCATACTAGCAGGCAACATCTGCCATGCACGATGACAAGTGTAGTGGCAGACATGCGTGAATAGATATTTAGGTTCACATGGGGTCCATATGTGTTTGCCCGCTTGTACAGGACATACATCGTAATGTACAAGCAGTATATAGGTATAGTGTACATGACTTTGCTCTAGGTATGGAGCTAGGAGCACATAGTGGTGCAGAGATCGAATGCACTTCCAAGACCATTGCTCAATCCAGAGCGACCAACAACATATAGATGGTCTAGATACCTAGAGCAGATCGTGAGGACCTGCGTCGGGCATATGCCACTAGCGAGATGGATAGCAGATGAGTTGAGGGAAGCCAATATAGTATGGCAACCCTGGAATCTACATCCAGGATGGGCTGATGACAAGACAGAGCTAGCGAGGATCAGGTGGCTGACTATAGAGAAGGGGGAGCCAGAGGTCTTTTGATTTGACTAAGTCTTAAGATAGTTTGGGATCTTGTAGGTCATCCAGGACCTAAGGGATTACTGGTATCGAAGAGTATATTGGGACCCAATAGGGGTAGGAGGTGGACCTGACTTGACCAAGTGGGCCGAGGAGGACATAGATGATCCTCCTTACATGGATCCTAGGATGGACGATGTGGGAGTGATTTTTGGCTATCGATGATGGTATATAGGAGTCATGCCCTATAGGGTCTCCTCACCAGTTCTGATACAGAGGTATCGAGTGATGGGCTCAAGTCTACAACAATATTTTTAAGAGGTAGATCACAGAGCCACAGAGATGGCACATCAAGGCCCAGTAGCTCTAAGATAGAGGTAGGCTCGAGTCTATATTGAGCTGGTGATGGAAGACACCAGAGCTACAGGGACCAGGGAGATAGGGGCATCCAGAGTTACCCCCACAAAGGCTAGGGTACTACTAGGTGGAGGATCAAGAGAGGCCTTCATATTAATAACAACTAGTGAGGATTAGGCTTCGATATGAGGGGATCTGAGGGAGGAGGCAAAGGCACTACGAACACAGGTGGTGACTCTATAGAGGCAAATGGACCTGCTCTAGGAGGACAGGTCCAATAGGATTGAGGGACTGCGAAGCTTGCTGAGTATCGTAAATAAGGAGAGGGATGCGGCTCGAGCAGAGGCCGATCGTATTTGAGGGGGTGATCTGTCTAGATATAGAGCACCAGAGGGCTCAGGCATAGGAGATGGTTGTCATTGGGAGCAGCCACGCTAGTGATGTAATCTACCTTCTACAGGTGGAGCTACAAAGGGTAGGGCAAAGGCTAGATGTGGCTATTTAGCAAGCCATGTTTTATGAGACTATGTACTACCAAGTAGTACCAGAGGGGCAGAGATTAGCACTCCCTCCATCCCTCTAGTTAACTAGAAGGTCACGATCTCAATAATAAATATTTTTAGCTTCACCGTTTGTGGGTATGCAACTTCTTGGACCACCTCCTCCTCAGGGCGGAGCAGAGGAGATAGGCTTTCAGAGCTAGGGCTAGGAATCGGGATGACATGCCAATTTTTATTGTGGTATTCATCCCTAGGGATTGGTTGAGTGTACTGATACTGGACTGTTGTACACCAACTAGATACGATTGTATATCTCTCTTTTTCATCGAGTAATACATAGCTACTTCTTTTTATATTTTGTGAATGTGTGCATGTGATTTTAATTGTTATATTAGATATTATTTAATTTGATGTTTTATGCATTCAATCTATCTTAAATGCAAGTCTATATGAAATGCATGGATGAAAATGAATAGAAGAAAGGAAAACATGAGAAAAAGACAAGTAAAGAAGACCAACAATACGAAGAAGAAGAGGGAGAGAAGACAAAGAAGAAGACAATCCAAAGGTCAACCATATGAAATAGAGAAGGATGGATGAAACATAGTATTGAAATCAGTGTAGGCTGCAAGGGACCAATGTGACTAAATACTATGAATCGTACAAAAAAAAGGGATATAAACTCGCTATGGGTGTAGTGCTCGCCAAGAGGGATGAGGTGTTGGAGTCTGACCCGCTATGGGTGGTTGCTTGCTAACTGACTGTTGTGGGGTGATTACCCGTTAGGATGTATACCGAGGCCTACTAAAAATGGCCAAGGAGCTTATTCTGTAATGGGATGTTGATCTTGTTGAGTCAAAAGGGAGTATAACTCGATAGAAGATCATATTTGATAAGATACCCGCTAGGATGTATAGTTATCCCATGTGGGGTGTAATATAAGGATAAAATATATATATTAGATGAGTGCTACCCCGATAGGGGTTTAGAGAAGAAAACAAGATAGTGAGTGTGTGCAGTTATGCTGAGAAGATAACTTAAGAAGGATAAAGGAGAAAACAGAGCGCACGTATCTCCTTGTCAAAAGCAAAGGAAGACAAAGAAAAAGAAGGGCAATAAAAAAGTGACAAAGGAAATATTAACGAACTATCATCCTTGATCTAAGAGATACTCTTACTTTTTCCAAGAACAAGGAAGATAAAACTTGAAAAAGCAAAACAAAAGCTAGAAAGAAGACTGAATAAGAAAACCCTAGGTGGGGATCTTACTAGGCATCAGAACCCTAGAGAGAGTGCAATGCATGTGAGCTACAACCTAACTAGGTATCATCATATGTCATTGTTGCAAGATCCCCAAATCTATATGATCAAATAATCATGAGCAAGCAATCATGCAAAATATGGCATTCAAGCATGCAAGTTGAATTAAATGTTAGACAGACAATGCAAAAGGATGACAAGCAACCATGCAATATGAGCAAGTAGATGGATGCAGGGTTATGCATAAGGGGTTGGCCCCGAAATCTATTTATAAAATCAAGATGAATTTTCTTGGAATCCCGATGAAATTTGTAGAAGTATACATGGCGAATTGCATTTATTTGTCTCCAATTTTCAAACCATGGCGAATTTCATTAATTTGTCTCAAAAAAATTTCAAACCGTGGTGAATTTTTCTATGTTGGGGGCTATGAATATTGTTTGCAAAATCTAAAAATGTACGGTATACTTAAAATCTTTAGGCCGATATGAAAGACTTTAGGCCAACATGACAACCAATGGCATACCGATTAGTTGCAGTCATGACGATCGGTTGTAGTCATGATGATCGATTGCAGCCATGACGATCGGTTGTAGCCATGACGATCGGTTGTAGCTATGACGATCGGTTGCAACCATGATGATCTGATGATTATCGGTTGCAGCCATGAAGATCGATTGCATACATGACGATCAGTTGCAACCATGATGATCGGTTGCATCCATGACGATTGGCTGCAGCCATGATGATCTACTCACAATCAATTGTAGACATGACGATTGGCTGCAGACATGTCGATCAGCTATAGACATGTCGATCAGTTGCAAGCATGATGATCAACTATAGACATACCGATCGATTGCAGACATGACGATTGGTTGAAAACATGACAATCGGTTGCAGACATGTCGATCGGTTGCAGGCATGATGATCAACTGCAGACATGCCAATTAGTTGTAGGCATGACGATCAACTGCTGGTATAACGATCGGCTGTAGACATGACGATAGGTTGCAAACATGACGATCGGCTACAAGAATGTCGATCAAATGTAATAATAATGATCATCTACAAAAATGGGCAACATTGTTGTTGAGGATGTAGACATGACGATTGGCTATAGGAATGTCGATCGGTTGCAGGTATGTCAATTGGCTACAGTAATGCCAATCGATTACAGCTATGTCAAGTACCCAATCGGTAGCAACGTTGCATCTCTGCCACGTGTCAACCATATGTGAAACGATTGTATGCAGAGACCACGTGTCAACCATCTATGAAACGATTGCATGCAGAGGCCACGTGTCACCTATACAAAAGCTGATTATATGTAGAGAAGTCTATATAAAGGGATTAACAATCATTTTTTTGCATATTCTATCATAGTCTTAATCGTTTTCTTCCTGTTTAACGCATTATTACCCATTTTCCTCTCATTTTAACACATTTTTAACCCTCTTCCTCCAGTTTTATATTAATTTTAACCTTTTACCATAAGTTTTAAGCCTGTTTTAACCCTTTTCCTCTATTTTGAATCCTTTTCTATTAAGTATCACGTACCATCCTCAATGTCTTCTGATCCATACCCGTACACCCTATGGCATACCCTACAACCCTTGGAATGTTTAAAGTTAATTATAAGAACCTGGTTTGCCCCTTGATTTCCAAAATTTTATCAACATCGGGTTACGACATGTCGTGGGTCACAACCTTTGGTCTTCGGGGTCTAGTTTCAATACCGCAGTTTGACATGAAAACAAAACCGCTAGAGAAGATCATTGCAGGTTATAATATTAATTCGGGTAAGGTAAATCTTGTCGTCAACAACAAAAACATCATTTTTTCTTTCACAGATATAGATTTCTCCAGATTGACATCATTGCCCCACGATGGTGTTGAGCCTATCACTTCCAAATAGCAATTAACTAATGAAGATAAACTCTACCTGGAGACCACAATGTGCAGTTGGAATATTTTCAAGGTATAACTATTTTTTAATTTAATTAAATTTAAATTCTAGTCACTGGTGTATTACTAATTTTGTTTTTTTTGCAGTTATGTCCACCAAGTCTAGAAGGGGTTTGACCGTACTAGCAACTAAAAATATATTTCTTTGGGCATGTTGTGAATTCTTCCTTGCTAGACTCATTTTGCAAGGAAGGTCGGCAAAAATTCCTATGTGGGCCTTAGTGTATTTGGTCTGTTGTGTTTCACACCAGAAATTCGACTGGCCCACCTATGTCTCACATCGGATCATATTGGAAATAGAGAACGTGATAACCCACGCTTTACCCTCATCAACAATTAGCACATGCAATTATATTATTGCTTTTTTTTATGAATATTTTTATAATTTGCAGAACACTCCAGTACCAACATCTTAGCACTCAATCCTAGACAATGCAACCATGAGAAAACAATAGGTTCATGTAATTTTTTTGTCAATATTTACATAAATTTTTTTATTTTTCCATTATTTGTCTTTTTGTAATTTTGAAATTTTATATATACACAGAAAAGGGTATCCTCTTCCTCTTCAAAGCAAGGTGTTGTTGTCAGAGGTTATAATCCAGAGGAATCAAGAGACTCTGAAACACCTACGAAGGAAACAACACTACCTGTATGGAGAAGATCAACAAGGAAACTTAGAACATCTAGTTCTCCTGATCATTGACAACCCCCACCTGCGACTGCATTACGTCCACTGCAAACAAGAAAAGATTATGGAGCAAGAAATTGAATTTTAAAATTTGATATTTTGAAAGACAATTTTATGACATTTCATATGTTTTCGTATGAACACAAGATACTTGCTTTTATTATTTTACTTTAAAGAGGTACACTTTTATAATTGTGTGTTATTTTCATCTTTTAAGTATTATGGTGTTTCAAATATGCTATGTTGTTTTTATATTTTAATTTTCAAATGAGTTTACAAATGATATATATACGCATGTGTTTAAATTTGAGTTTATTTATATTCATTCTTGTTCTTGTATACAAAGTGTTTTTTCTTTTTTATTATGCTATATTGTTTTGATATTCAATGTTAGTTTACGATGGAGATATTTATGAAAGGGTTAAATTTCAATATCCATATATTATGCTATGTTGTTTTTATATTTCAATTTTCAAATGATTTTACGAATGATATATCTATGCATGTGTTTAAATTTCAATTTATTCATATTCATTCTTGTTGTAGTACAAAAGTGAGTATTTTCATTTTTATTAAGCTATATTTTTTTATATTTCAAGTGAGTTTATGAAGGATATATCTATGCATGGGTTTCAATTTTCAGTGCATTCATAGTTAGTCATTATAGTTGTATAAAAATGAATATGGTAATTTGTATTATGCTATATATTTTTTTTATATTTCGAAGTGAGTTTACGATGGATATATCTATGAATGGGTTTAATTTTTCATTTTCCATATCTAGAGTAATATACTACATGCATTTTTCATACATATGTACAAAAATTTTTACTATGCATACAAGGTTTACTCAATGACAAAGCATAAATCATAAAAATCACTATATTTTGTCATATCATACAACTAATGATACTAATGATACATACATACATTTAAATTCAAAGGAAAAATAACTATTTTTTGTCAACATATACATTTAGTTCAATAACATAGCATCATTACATATACATGGTTTTAAAATTTTCAACTTACTCAAAGCTATAGCATACATCATAAATTTTGAAAACATAGACAATCCATAACATTAAAAAGCAAACATGCATAATCATTGAAAATTGAATGATTATATGATTTTACAACAAATAAAATACAAAAAATATTTGATAATATGAAATATTTCAAATTTGAAAAATCATTGATAATACGAATTTATTCAAATCACTAAAATTTTACAAAATGATTTCAAATCCGAAAAAATATTAAATTATATGAATTTTTCATATAATCATTGCAATTTTTACATTTTTGGAAGGTAATACAAAGCTTTATCAACTTCTCCACGAGAACGTAGAATCTTTGAATTCTACGTTTCCATAATCTCATCATCACTCCTAGCTGAATCATTTTCGTCATTATCAACCATATTAGAGAGACCTCTTATTTCAACTAGGGACTTCCAATATGTCAACGCTCTATCATAGGGAAAGTTACCCACCTCGTACGATGACACATACATTCTCAAAAAAATTTCCAAATTTTTGTCCAACCTATTATGAACTTTTGATTTAATAAAATTTTAATGCACTAAAAACCCTTTCGTCTTCAATAGATCCCAAAATCATTGTCTGACATAATTCATATAAATAAAGTATTCACTCATAGTATCTTACAAGACACTACTTCGATACAATTTGTGCCAGAAACGTGTGATTGAACTAGTCTCTTGTGGATTTTTGAATTGTGCAATTTGATTATCCATTGTTATTCCAAAATTGGTTGACTGATGTCTCAAAAGATCTTTGTTTAGAATACCATTGATTTCAATGCCATTTATTTCCACACTTTTAGAGAAATGTGTCATAAGATTACCCATATATTTTACAAACAACTCACTTCTACTACTTTGGTCACCACAAGGATTCCAAAAATTAAGATTAACAACAGCCATGGCCTCAAGTGTCTCATCTCTCTTAAAATGATCTCTTATTTCACTTGTTAATGCATTTGCAATTCTTTTCAATTTATTCTTAGTGTTATCCAAAACCTCATCAAATTCGAAATCTGTAATGGGCACTTGTTCAACATCATTTGTCAGAGTATTTAATTGTTTTTCAAAACGATATACAAGAATCAAATTTCCATGGATAGCAATACAAATATTATCGTTGTTGTTGAACTTTAAAAAGTTGTTCGATTCATTGACATTAATTAACGTATTCCAACTATCAAATTTGGGATCCTCAAAAAATTTTCGAATAAATAAATCATGTCAATAACCATACATATTTATTTTCTCATCCTCATGAAATCGACAATATAAATTACCCTTTCATGTGTAATTTTAATCATAGTATTATGGATACCCCTACCTCCTTGGGTCTTACTTGAAAGTGGCATCCCTTTTGGGATGTTTTCCACAAATAATAAAAAAAAAAAATCATAGTATTCATTTCTTGTAACATTGGTAGAATACCACATAATGTGAGAAGAGTTTCCAAGTCAGTCATACAAAAAAGCAAATCTTTTGCCTTATCAACATCTCTACAATGTGCATACATAAACCCAACCAAGGATTGATATTATGAAAATACCCTTTTTTTAGGAAGAAAAAGTGAAATCCACCTGGTTTCCACATATTTTAACATTTTTCTACCTTCAGTTACCTCTAGAGAAAACTTTTGAAACTCTGCAAACCTTTTTGGACCGCATGAAAAGTATGAGTGTATATCGCGGACGAGTTCTTCCACTCTTGCTACATTATCAAAATTGCTCATAATTTTGTATGCAAGATTCATTCGATGAGCCATGCAATGAATAGGAATCACATATGGGGCAATGGAAGTCTGAAGCCTAACACAAAGACCATTCCTTTGTCCTTGCATTGTAGCCGCACCATCAGGTCCAACACAAATTGACTTTGTGGCAATTTTATTTTCATCCATTCTGGAAATATCCTTTAAACTGGTTACAACAACATTATAAATATTTTCCACATTATAATTTTTAATTATCTTATGTAGTGCTAGTAAATGAGGTTATCTCAAATGATTTTTGAATGTTTAAACATGTATGCAAATCCAAGATGTGTTGTCAACAACTGCTACCTCATCAATGGAAATTGAAATAAATTTGGCTTGTTTCACATTCTCTCTCAAGTCTTCCTTCTCAACCAGTGATAGACATTTTACCATTTCCCAACCACTTCGATCCGACCAATGTGAACTGGTAAGGTTTTGTACATTGGCTAGTTGAAGTATTTCCTTAAAATCAGCAAAATCGGACATGGGTCGACCTTTTTTAGAATATTGTATACAATAGCAAACTGCAATTTCTTTGAGGCTAATACAGTATTATTAATTTTTTTAAATTGTGCCTCGATTGTTCCACCCTTCTCAATGAGAGTCTGTTTTTGTTTCATTGATTTTTCATATTCAAGTGCATATATCACATGCACACATTATGTTGCATCCTTCCACCTATGAATTCTGTTAATTGTTCCATCACTTCGTATTTATTTGATGTAAACTTTCCCACAATGTTTTTCTATTGTGTGATATTTTCCCAGATTCCATGTACAAATAATGCATTTACACACATTCAGTTTCTCATATCGCTCAATAAAGGGGTATAATCGTGCCCATTCATTTTTAAAATCCCTTTCAATAGTCCATTCACTTATCTTTTGATGTTTAGATTTTTGACTAAAAGATTTTCCAGAGGTCTAAATTTTAATTGTATTGTATTTTTCTTTTTCGGTTGATGTATCTAAATTTAAAATCTCCTGAAGTGGTTGTTGAATGTCGTTATTATGAAAATTATCATGTGGTCTCATCTCATCTGCTAAAATATCTTCGAGTGAACGTACATTAGGGTCGACAATGTTTACTACATTCAATGTTTGGTGTTCTCTATCATTTTTTGTTGTAAAAAAGACACTATTTTAAAGAATTGATAGAATACAATTTTACAAAGCATTTAAAAGAGGTATATAAGCATAAAACCATTTATCTATTAATAAAGAAAGGTTTTACATTTAAGAACAAAAATTTAAAAAAACTGATGGTAAAAGGTGTCTATACCTGCAAGTTGTGTAAAATATGTAGAGATTGATATCTCATTGCATTTTGATATTTGTGTAAAATATTTTAGAATTGTCTTTTTACAAGAAGATTGGCCTCCCTTCTTTCCATATTAAGTAGGTGTCATTGTATCTGTAAAGAAAAACCTTCAAATGTTAGGAAATGTATATGAATTTAAATAAAAATAGCAGACATCCCTCAAAACAAACATATGATCCTAACACACAACTTGATAGGGAATACTTATCGACCATAATTGCAGATAGTGCTTCTACACTGCGTATGAAACATACTCTAAGAGACAATAAGTAGTCTCTAATAAGAGAAATACTCCTAACACAACCAGATGATATTGATAGTTGTCTACCACAATTGCGTATAGTTCACCTATAGTGCCTATGAAACTGTAGAAAAAGAGGTTTGGACAAAAGAACAATGGAAGAAGAATACTCTACCAATTTTTAGTCATGAATCCTCTACAACTGATACACTTTTTTTGATAGACAATTTCCTGCAATCGATCAACTTATACCGATCGACAGTCCCTACAACCGATATACAAATATCGATCACATGTCCCTACAACCGACAGAATGATGTTGATTGAAATCTCTACAACCGAGATATAAATGCCAACAACATTGTTGATCAATTGTCCCTACAATCGATAGGCTTATGCTGAAAACAATGCAATCGATCGACTAATGCCGATCGACATGGTCCTGCAATCGATAGACTAATGATGATCGACACATCTACAACCTACTGAAAAATGCCAATAGACAATCCCTACGACTAATAGGTAAACTTCGATCGACAATCTTTACAACCAATAGATGAATACCGATCGACACCACTACAACCGACCGACTAATGACGATCGACACGGTTCTACAATCGATTGACTAATGCCGATCAACACCTCCACAATCGATAGGTAAATATTCGATAGGCTTATGCCGACATACACGACTTTGCAACCGATCAACTTATACCAATAAACATAGCTCTACAACTGATAAGATCATGCCGATAGATACGAATTTGCAATCGATCAGCTTATGCCAACATATATGGCTCTACAACCGATCAGATTACATCGACAGACATGACTCTACAACCGATCTCCTTATATCAATAGACATAGCCCTACAACTGACCAACTTATGCCAACATACACGACTCTGTAATCGATCGACTTATGTTGATAAACACGGCTCTGCAATCGATCGACTTACATCAATAGACATAGCTCTGCAACCAATCGGCTTACATCGACAGACACGAATCTACAACCAATCGACTTACATCGACAAACACAGCTCTGCAATCGATCAGCTTATGCTAACAGACAGCTTTGCAACCGATCGGCTTATGTCGATCGACATGACTTTGCAACCAATCGGCTTATGCTGACAGACACGACTATGCAACCGATCGGCTTATATCAATAGATATGGCTCTACAACCGATCGACTTATACCGACAGACATGGCTCTGCAACCAATCGTCTTACGCCGATCGACACTCCTTTGCAACTGATCAATTTATTTTGACAGTCACTCCTCTGCAACCTTCTCAAGTTTTTTGTTGTTTCAGAGCTATTTTCAAGTTAAAGTATTTTTTATGTATGTTTATCGGCACCCAATATAGTATATATACGGGTAGTATATGAGGCAATTTGGGCGGGAAAAATAAAATCATTTATAATTTGAAGGCGATTTGGGCAGGAAATATAAAATCATTTATAATTTAAAGGCGAATTGGGCAAGGAAAATCAAAATCATATGTAATTTGAGGTCGACGAATTAAAAGAAAGTTAGTTTCATTATTATCAACAGTGGGTGAATTTACCCCAAAAAAACTTCCACCCCGTAAATTTTGGGCGAATGGGCCCCAGTGAAAGGATCCAAAATTAGCCTTTTCAAAATTTTAAAAATCCTAAATAAATCCAATTTACGATATTTCATGCTTGTGCATAACCTTGGATGGATGCAACAAAAATGCAAATGCATAGCTAAATGATGATTAATTGATTTGATGCATTTTTTATTTATTTTTATGATTTATGATTAATTAATTTAAATTAATTAATTTAAGAAAGCAAAATGAAAGTCAACACAACATCTAAGTGTGTCGTATTTCTTAATAAAAAGAACAGACATGCCATGGACTATTTTATCAAAGAGATCTCTAAAAGGTAAGCCTTCTCGATAATTAGAATTATGGAGACACTCCTTCATAGCTCTTTGGTAGCCATAGCATGATAATCAATGCACTCTCTAACATAACCATTTTTTTTAACACAAGGAGCAATTTCTAACTTCATAAGATCACTATAGGATAGTGAAGTAGAGTCCTATTTTAAAACAGAAGGTTTACTTTTAGAACATACAAAATCAATCATATTGCAAAACAAGATATCAGAAGAATAAGGGGAACCATCATCCTCATCACCCACTCCTGACTTTTTATAATCCATATATTCAGCATAAGTCATAAGATGATCATCATTGTCAAATGGTAAAGGTTGGTCTTTACTAGGTATAAAACCTATGCCACATCTCCTAGGCTAGATCTCGACATCCAAAGGCTCTTGAATGTCCTTTTTTTGTGGCCCCAAACCTTTACCTACATATCCCATACTTGATAATATTTGTTTAGTAAGTGGGTAATCATTGGAAAGGTAACAATGAGGAAAAGAATGCTCAACGGGAGAGGGGTTGCTACCATGTATCTTTTCTTTGAAGGAATTTTCTACGAAGACAAAGGTACACGTGCCAATGTGTACATCACCTTTTGTTAGGATCCTAATCCTAACTATATTATATAATTAATCTTTGCTCATTTGATTATGGACCATTGTGTCCTTTCACATCATAACCATTAGATAGGTTTATATACGTATTCATAGAAGGTTTCATTGAGAATTGAAGAATATAATTCATTACATCTCCTTGAGAGCATTTGGAAAGGAAACTCCTATTGTGGCTACTCCACAACGTACCCCAAAATTGGGGACCCACATTTTTGCATGTTTTCCAAGAAGACCGAAGTGGCCCATATGCTAAAGATCAAAGAAAAAGCAAAACACCGCAAGGAGAAAAAGTGTCGCGATATCGCGACATGTTGCATTTTCGTGGTCCAAAGCAAAGAGAAAAGGCAAGGAGAAAAAGTGTCACGATATCGCGACATGTTGCATTTTTGCGGTCCAAAGCAAAGAGAAAGAGCAAGGAGAAAAAGTGTCGCGATATCGCGACATGTTGCATTTTCGTGGCCAAGAGCAACAGAAGGGGGCAAAAGTGTCGCGATATCGCGACATGTTGCATTTTCACGGTCCAAAGCAAAGAGAAAGAGCAAGAAAGAAAAAGTGTCGCGATATCGCGACATGTTGCATTTTCGTGGCTAAGAGCAACAAAAGGGAGCAAGGAGGCAAAAGTGTCGCGATATCGTGACATGTTGCATTTTCGCGACTCAAAAAGGGCAGGCAGGCAGAGAAACAAGAGTGTCACGATTTCGCGACATGTCCGATTTTTGCCAAGGGAACAGAGTAGTTGATAGTGCATCTGATATTAGTGATGAACACCAGGATAGTGAAACTGAAGACTGCATAGTGACGTGGACCTATGAGGAATTCGAATAGCGTGGCTTACGTAGGTTGAGGAATAGACCGTCATTACGAAAAAATGTGTTTTGGAGCCTACGAGAGGTAACCATGGGTAGTCATAGCTAATATTGCCAAACGAGGACACATAGACATGCAAGAAAAGAGGTGATTCGTACCCCTTCATTAGTTGCTCATGAAGGTGTCAAGGCTTTATATAAAGCCAAGGAATAAATCGAAGATTGAATAAGGTAATTTGTCACATAAGGACAAAATCCAATGAATAAGACAAAACGTTACATAAGGAATATTTAATGATTTGAAATCATTTAAGATGGTCGTTACACATGGAAGGAAGCGGACGCATGCCCATGTGGAGAAAAGGAAACGTTTTTTTTTGAAATCAAACGAAAAGTGAAGAAAACCAAACAGAGGAAGCCAAACCATGGGAATGAAACGAAGGGTCACAAAATAGAAACGAAAAGCCTTTTTGGAAACCAAAACACATGCATGCACAAGGGAAGGAGAAAACGAACAGTCATGGAAGGAGAAACAAATTTTTTTCAGAGGTTTTAAATACGCCATTCAAAGAAGTGGACAGGGCTAGAAATTGTAAAAAAAAAAAGGACTATCTTTCGGAATAAAGGAGCTTTTATTTGGCAAGAGCAACTTTTGTGTGTGAAATCAAAAGGAGACTGAAACTAAGACTGTTGTTATTTTTGTAAACCTTCCCTTTGCATTATTGCTTCTTGTATCTATTCGTTTATGCCATAAAGTGGGTTACGATAGGTGAATGATAGAATGATGCAATTATTTGTTTCCTTGGAGTCTTGCATCTGATCTAATCTGATTGTGTTTATGTTGCAGGTCATTTAGGTCAGGTTGTTTTAGAATTTCATCTCAGAACTTGGGGTTTTGCAGGGAGGAGATTGCTAACCAAGTTAATGTTCTGTTTTGGTTTTTCTAGCTAACTTTTGTAGATAATGTTTATGTTTTATTTTTCTGATATTTGGATTAACCTCGCCTTAAAATCTGCTTTTCTGATTCTGGTCCGTTCCAAAATTTCTTGCATTTGTTTTCACTCTATTCTGGTCCATTCCAAAATTTTTGCTAATCATTCCTTAATTCTGGTCCATTCCAAAATTTTTGTAGGCAATTAATTTTTTGATTCTGGTCCATTCCAGAATTTATGTTAATAAATAGTTCATTTGTTGTCATGAATAATCTAAGTTATAAAGAAGGTAAATAAATCTGCCAAGAGTATGCTCTGCGTCTGTGCTTGAGAAAGCGATCTTCTCGCATCAAAAATTGGAGGGTTTGTTTGCAGATCTATTGTTTCCCAAAGAAAACCAGGGATTAATAGCGAAAAAGAGAAAGCCGCTTCTAGGTCCACTTCTTTAATTTAGATTTTCATTCTTGCATCTCCAAACACCTTCATCTAATTTTTAGATAAAATATGGGTTTAGGAGGGCTACTAATTCCAAATGCACATTAAGTCAGATCAAGTGAATGAATCCTAACTTTCTAACTTACTAATTGTTGCTAACATTTAATGCTAACATTGCTAACTTTACTAACACCAAATGCTAACATAGGGATAGTGGAACACTTTTAAATGAAGATAAAACGAACCCGCTAACTCTAAAAATGAACCTCATGTTAAAGGCATGGAGCTTAAAATGAAGTGGCTTATACCACACACTTTCTCATTTGGAATATTTTTAAGTTGAAGATAAAAGAGGTTACTAACTGGGTTTCGGGTAGATCACTTTAATCTCAAGAACATTAAAAGAAGCTATCTTCACATTTGGTTGATTTAATGGATTATGGTTGCAAAGTACTTGTTCGAATCATTAAAGGCCCCTTGTTAATCTGTTACTTGCATGGTTTAAGTTATTCTGGTATACATTCATTTATTTGCTTTAGTCTTGATTGATTATATGCACATGAATGTTTGTTCACAAGAACCTTGGAGAAATGAATAATGCTACTTAATTTCTTTGCAAGAGAGAGTTTCCTGTTTGATACTCTAGTTGTGGTGATCATTTTGCTATAGGGCAAAATATTCACTCAACATTTTGGCGCTAGAAGGAGGGCCTTCTTTATTGCTTTGTGATTGCGATCTGTTCTAACGATTAACGTGGGTAGTTTTGTTTCCACCTATTGTGCTTGCAGGTACAACATTTATTTGTTTTCTTTTGCAAGTGAGTTGAGATAAGTCTTTTAGAATTCTAGAGTTTCAAGCTGGCCCAACCTGAGTACATAGCTACTAGGTCCAAAACCACAGGGGAAACTATTTTCCAAAGCCTTTCTCCCACTGCTAGGAAGTCGAGAAACAAAACATTAGAGATCGAAATACCACCCAGTATACTTGAGTTAGGAGTTTCTTTAGACTCAAGTACGTCTAGTGGGCCTGAGCCCTCAGTTTCAAGTGTGACAACTACACCAAGTGCGTCTGTCCCCATCATTACAAGTGTTGCCATTGTTCCTACAGGGTCGACACCCTTGAATAACATGGCCCAACAACAACAACAACAACAACCACCTGCCCTTTGGTATGGTGCACAAAGTTCTCCCTTGGATATCCCTGGGATAGTCCATGACTTGCCTAGAAATATTGAAAGGGGATTGCCTAAATTCGTGCATGATGGTCCCATAACATCCGAAGAACATGTCCAAATTTACAAGGATTACATGTTTAGACAAGGAGTTACCCATGAAGATATCGCTTGTCAAATTTTCCTTGCTAGTCTAGACAATACGACCAATGAATGGTACAAGAATCTTCCCGTAGGGTCCATTACTTCATGGGCCCAATTAGAAACTGCCTTTATTAGCCAATTTTGAATGTTGTTGGATCCTTCCATAATTTATAATTTATTCGTATCATGCAAAAGGTTACCCAATGAGCCCATAAGAACATTCAATCAGAGGTTCCAAAAGTTGTATACAAATTTGACTCGCCACTTTGTAGTAGATCCTGCGGTGGCCCTGCAACTATACTTTGGAGCTTTAGATCCGTTAACATCCTTGTTGACTAGAAGGAACCCTCAGGTTACGACGCTTTCGTTAGCTTATGCGGAGACAATGACCCTTGAACAAAAAATGAATTTACCAGGAGTAGGGTTGTCTCAATTGACTGGGATGGGACAATATGGTCCATACAGTCAATTCGCCATGATGAATCAATTAATGGCACCACAAGTTCCAACAATGAACAATTTCCAACAACCATCTCAAGTCGCATCATTTCCCACTTATCCTAATGCCTCTGTTCCAACACAGGCATTGATTCCAAATAACCCGATGACCTTGCCTGGGTTCAGTATGGGCAATAACTTGTTGACCATACCTGGGTTCACTCCGATTAGTACGCCAAGCCCAATGACTTATCCAACAATCACTCCTATTCAAAGTGTGAATCTAGGATGGAATCAAAGTGCCCAGACCCAAGCCATCGTACCTGTTCTAGAGGTGGCTAATGCAGCAAATACAACTGGGCCCAGAATTATAGTGCCCCAACCACATGGGCCTGAATCCGTGATAGAAGACATGAAGGAAACATTGGCCAAAGTTTTGGTTACTATGGGAAATGTTAATAAAAAAGTTGACCAAGTCATGGGTCATAACCGACCTCATAACCATAGAGGAAAAGGAACATACAACACACATCCTAATAATGGACGAGTACCCAATCCCGTAGCCAATCAGGTAGATGTCTCGAAAGATTTTGGAGAGTTAGGATCTTGTGATAATGATTGCCCACACTGTTGCCATGGAAAGCAGGAGTCTATATTGACTAAAGTTATACATTCCCAAGAAAGTGAAGAAGAGGAGGATGTGGAGTTTTTTGGAAAAGAAGACGAAGAAACATTGGAAGTTCATGCCAATAAACATTTTGGGAAAGGAAATCACAAGTATTACACAAGGAGTTCTAAGGATCCCAAAACTTCCTCTACCCCTCCAAACAACCCATTACTTCCTCCTGATTTCAAAGGAGATGTTAATCCACCTCCTCCATCAATGGTGGAGAAGTCTAAGTTGGTGCAAAACATGTCAAATTTGGAAAAACCCACTTATGACTTGATAGAAGACATGAAGAAAACTAAGGCCAATGTCTCAATGTATGATATGTCCCAACTTTTAGGCCAAGAAGTAAGTCCACCAAAAAGTTTGGATCCACCTACCCAAGTTCATGAAGCTAAGGGTGTTGAATCCCAATTGGTTTTGAAAAGGGAAAAGCGAGACGTACCCCCCTTTCTTATAACCATTAGAATTGTTGGTAGAAATCTACACAATTGTCTAATAGATTCAGGGGCCTCTGCTAGCATTATGCCCCTAGAAATCTATCAAAAGTTGGGATTTACACCAAAACCTTCTAAAAGCAAGGTGGTGCAACTGGATAGATCGGCCATGGAGGTAGTGGGAGAATTAAGTGATATTCTTATTCAGGTCAACTCAGAACCTAGGGTTCAACATCACATAGATATATTGGTACTTAACATTCCTATCAAATATGGCATGGTGTTGGGAAGAGATTGGAGCAAGAACTTAAATGGATACATTGTAATAGACTCTTCACATATGTGGTTGCCTTGGAGAGGAGTGGCCAACCAAATTTGAATTGATAGTGAACCTAGGCTCAAGGAAATGATAACAGAATACAACAAACCTAATGAGATTCAATACATTGAAACTGAATTAGGAGCCTATTGCTTGGACGTAGAAACTCCTGAGAATTCTCAAAATGGAAGTATTGGATGCAATGATTCTGAAGAACACCATAAGGTTTGGACTCTAAGATTTGATGGATCCAAGTCCAAGCAAGGGGCGGGAGCTGGTATTGAACTTTCATGTCTAGACAGAAAACCTATGTTGGCTGCATATAGATTACAGTTCCCAGCCACCAACAATGTGGCAGAATATGAGGCCTTGATTTTTGGACTCCAGTTGGCCCTTCGAAAGAAAATCAAATGTATCAAGGTCTTAGGTGATTCTGAATTGGTGGTAAAACAAGTTAAAGGACAATATGCATGTAAGAACAAGTGGCTCAGACTTTACCAAACCAGAGTTAGAGATTTAATAAATGAATTTGATGCTTTTAACATATCTCTAATCTCTAGAAAAGGCAATCATTTGGTAGATTCTTTAGCCGTAGCTGCTAGCATGCTTAAACCAATGGATCACAAGAAGTGCAAGAAATTTTCCATAGAATTAGTCCCTTGCCCCTCGATACTTGATAACGTCATGAATTTCCAAGTCTTTGATAGTGACAGACATATATTCAATTTTGTCACTAATTCTGGTATCTTTGAAAATCAGGTTATTGATGAAGACGAGAGGGGGCAAGAAGAGGCAGATTTGAAAATAGAAGCCACTGGAAAATGGAATGAGATGCCAAATGGGATGGCCTCATTAGAGAAAATGTTTGATATTGGATACCAACCGAAAGCAGGAAGAAAAGTTCCATCTCCCAAAGAGGCTTGTGACTCAGTCAATATTGGAAGTGCAGAAAACCCTCGTGAAATACTCATTGCAAAGGCATGTACCGAACATGAAAAGAATTCCATTGCCAATGCATTGAAGGAATACATAGATTGCATAGCTTGGAGCTATAAGGAGTTGAGAACTTATGATCAGCATGTTATAATGCATACAATTCCTTTGAAGCCAGACTCCAAACCCTTTAGGCAAAGACAGAGGCCAGTCAATCCGTTACTAGAGCCCTTGATAGAAAAAGAGGTAAAGCGACTATTAGAAGCCAAAATCATCTTTCCTATTAGGCATTCCACATGGGTTGCTAACTTGGTCCCTGTGAGGAAAAAGAGTGGAGAGATAAGGCTATGTATTGATTTTAGAAATCTGAATAAGGCCTCACAAAAGGACAATTACCCTTTACCTACCATTGACGAAATCCTTCAAAAGGTAAATGGGTCAGAAATGATGTCATTCCTAGATGGCTATTCAGGATACAATCAAGTCCTCATCCATCCTAATGATAGGATGAAAACCGCCTTCACCACAAAATGGGGCACTTTTGCATATAGGAGAATGCCTTTTGGATTATTGAATGCAGGTGCCACATTCCAACGAGCCATGGACTTTGCCTTTAAGGGGCTCATCGGTAAGTGCATTATTGTCTATGTAGATGATATTCCCATCTTTTCTAAGAATAGGGAGAACCATGTCAAGGATCTAAGGAAAGTTCTCCAAAGGTGTAGGGAACATGGCATTTCACTCAACCCAAAGAAGTGCATTTTTGGGGTAACGGAAGGAAAATTATTGGGGCATGTAATATCCAAAGATGGAATTTCCATTGATCCTAAAAGAATAGATGCCATACAACAGATCCCTTTTCCCAATAGCAAAAAATAATTGAGATCATTTTTTGGGAAAATTAATTTTGTTAGAAAATTTATTTCAGGTTTTTCAGAAATTGCAAAACCCTTGAATGATATGTTGAAGAAAAGGAGGCCCAAATCAAATGGAATGTGAATGAAAACAGGGATGCTTTCAAAAGATATCAAGGTGTGCGATTTCTGCCAGAGCCCCCCTTTCTAGTCCTCATTTACACTTTCTTCTTTACATTCTTTTTTTTTTATTAAAAAATTAAAATTAAAAAGACCACAAAAAAGGGAAAAAAAAAAAAGACAAAAAAAAAAAAATAAAACAATTTCATTTTAAAAGGAAATAAAAAAAAAAGAAAAAAAAGGGGGGGTCAAGGCAAAAAACCCTGGAATAGCAGATATAACTGAATATGAGTGGTACGTAGATGTTGTGTATTTTTTACTAAATGGTAAGTGTCCACCACATTTAAATTCTACTCAACGAAGAGCCTTGCATCTAAAATCTGCCAATTTTCTAATCAGATCCGGTGCATTATACAAGAAAAACCATGAAGGAATTTACCTTCGTTGCGTTGATCGAAAAGAGGCAGCACAAATACTCGAGGAATTCCATGGTAAGTATGGGACAGGACATGGGTCTGCTAATGCCACAGCCCATCAAATCCTTAGAGCTGGTTACTATTGGCCTCAATTGTTCAAAGATGCTCATGCTCATGTGAGGTCATGTCATACTTGTCAAATTGCAGCAAATAGAGAAAGGGGTGCTTCTATGCCATTACAATCTGTAATTGAGTCTAGACCTTTTGCACAATGGGGTTTGGATTTTGTTGGGATCATCAGTCCCAATTCATCCGATTCCCATAAATACATTCTCACAGCTACAGATTATTGCACAAGGTGGACGGAAGCCATTCCCACAAAAAATGCCACTTCAGAAGTTGTTATTAAATTCTTAGAGGATAACATTGTCACTCGATTCGGAATGCCTAACTCCATTGTAAGTGACAACGGTTCCGCTTTCTCCTCTCTGGAATTTGCAAATTGGGCATTCGACAACATGGTGAGTTTGAAGTTTTCTTCAAATTATTATCCACAAGGTAATGGATTGGCTGAGTCTTCTAATAAGAATTTGTTATGTGTCATTAAAAAATTGCTTGAAAGAAATCCTAGAGATTGGCATAACAAACTTAAGTTGGCTCTTTGGGCTGATAGAATCGGAATCAAGGAATCATTAGGAACATCTCCTTACCACTTAGTTTATGGACAAGATCCTATTTTTCCCACAAATCTTAAGTTACAAACATTACATTTCATGAAATATTACCTTGGAACTGATAATAAACTTGAAACTAGACTAACACAATTGATGCATCTGGATGAAAAGAGGGATGAGGCTATGCTTCACTTTAGTAAACACCAAGATGTAGTAAAAAGGTGGTTTGATAAAAATTCTAGAGTCAAAACATTTAAAGTCTCAGATTTAGTGTTGTTGTGGGATAAGAGACATGAGAGGAAAGGAGGTCATGATAAATTTGATTACTTATGGTTGGGTCCTTACCAAATTTCAGAAGTCCTAGGTGAAAACAACTTTAGATTAAAAACCTTGGACGAAAAATATTTGGCTTTACCCATCAATGGGCTGCATTTAAAACACTATTTCCAGGCCTGAAATGGCAAGGCCTTGTATTATATGTAAATATGTCATGCTTTGTTTTTGTGTGGGCAGATTTGAGTTTTTGGTGTGTTTTAGGCTTTTGCCTTCAACCTTTATTTTAGCATGATGAGGTTGTTCTGAACAAGGTTTTGAGGCATTTTGATTGCATGGTTCTTTGCTTAGCTTAGTGTGTTGGTCATGGGACCAGTTTTGGGTTTGAAAAAAAAAAAAAAAAGGAGAAGGGGATAGCAAAGTGGTTAGTTTGTATCCTTATGAATGTTGACTAAGACTAAGAGAATATGAAACATCGGAATTGTATTGCAGAAAGCTCCACGAGTATCGCAAACACATTAAAGAATATCGTTTGGAACTTGTGATGCATGAAGTTGTCAGTTTTACAAATTATGGCAAAGTAGGTGGTATACTTCATCCGCATTTCAAAAAGAGCAATGCATTCATCCATATCTCATGTTACATTCGACATTGCATATACATTTCATCTCAGTTGCATCTACATTTCAAATACAATCATTGAAAAGGTGTCGAATCCTCTTAGGGTTATTATATAGCATATATTAAAAAGATCCTAAGGTTGGGAACTGATGCCCAAACTATCTTGAACCAAACACGTTCTACACATATTAAAGAGGATCTTGAGCAAAATGGTCAAAACCATACTTGGAAGAAAAGGTGAGGCGAAAGGAGTATTTCGTGTCTATCCTATCATGCAACGTAATCCTTAAAATAGTGGTTTTTACCACTCCTATAGTGCTTAAAGCCTAAAATCAGAGTAGTAAGGATAGGGTTAAATCCCCATCGAACTTAGGTTGAGGATCCAATTCCCCAAAGCTCTGATTTGATCTTCATGGAGTAGTAAGGATAGGGTCTAATTCTCATCTCGCTTAGGTTGAGAATCCGATTCCCCAAAGCTTCTATTTTGCCTCCATCACGCTTTAAGAAATTAAAAGCGTGATCTACACTCAAGAACTTGAAGTTCCAAAGCAAATATTTTTCATTCTACTTGTATTGCATCATTGATATTGGATTGGAAGGATCGTACTACATGTCCCTTGCAAGGATGGGTAGTCATCCCCAAGGTTCAAGAAATCAAAAGTAAAGACAAATCCTGGATTATGGGGTTGATCTCCACCGGGGCTATAGACGCTTGACTGGCAGTGGAGTATGCTCATGCATGGCAACATGTCTTGTCTAAAAGCAAGACCACTGACTGCTCAAATGGACAGGCTAGCCTGACAGTTTCATCCATAACAGGTTAAATCATTTTGTTCAAGATGAGGTAATGAACTCCAGATCAGAGTAGTAAGGATAGGGTTAAATTCCCATCTCGCTTAGGTTGGGAATCCTATTCCCCAAAGCTCTGATTTCACTTACACTTGCACATGGGTTCAAGATGGTAGTGACACCTAACCAACTTTGGGATCTAATAAGTTAATTCAGTATGCACATATTTGGTCCTAAGAGGGTTTGACAGTTTTAACATGTTTGTCCATGGTACTAGAAAGTTTGAGCCTTTGCAAAGCAGGTTGTTATATCTCTAACATCTTCACCATGCATTAAATCCTACAGGAATCATCCATAACTTCTCATATGCACGAATCATAAGTGAAACAGATGATGGAATGTTGACGAGTTTCAAACGATAGGGAATGAAGCACATTGCACACATCGAGATGATGCTTAATAATTCTAATGCTTCATGTATTTCTCATCTAGTTTCATTCTTGGGATATTTGCTGATGCTTGTGTTTGAGTTTTGAAGGTGTTCAAGTTGGGTTCTCACCGAAATGCTCAAGAGCATTTCCCAACAGAGTCGCCATTTGTTGTGGCTGCTCCACAATGTACCCCAAAATTGGGGACCCACCTTTTTGCATGTTTTCCAAGAAGACCAAAGTGGCCCATATGCTAAAGATCAAAGAAAAAGCAAAACACCGCAAGGAGAAAAAGTGTCGCGATATCGCGACATGTTGCATTTTCACGGTCCAAAGCAAAGAGAAAAGGCAAGGAGAAAAAGTGTCGCGATATCGCGACATGTTGCATTTTCACGGTCCAAAGCAAAGAGAAAGAGCAAGAAAAAAGAACAAAAAAAAAAATGTTCATGATATCGTGACATGTTGCATTTTCACGGTCCAAAGCAAAGAGAAAGAGCAAGAAAAAAAAGTGTCGCGATATCGTGACATGTTGCATTTTCGCAAAAAAAAGAAAACACCACAAAGAAAGAAAAACAAAAAAAAGTGTCATCATATCGTGACATGTTGCATTTAAAAAAAAAAAAAAAAACAGCAAAAAAAACAAAATGTCACGATATCACGACATGTTGCATTTTCACGGTCCAAAGCAAAGAGAAAGAGCAAGAAGGAAAAAGTGTCGCGATATCGCGACATGTTACATTTTCGTGGCTAAGAGCAACAAAAGGGAGCAAGGAGGCAAAAGTGTCGCGATATCGTGACATGTTGCATTTTCGTGACTCAAAAAGGGCAGGCAGACAGAGAAACAAGAGTGTCACGATTTTGCGACATGTCCAATTTTTGCCAAGGGAACAGAGTAGTTGATAGTGCGTCTGATATTAGTGATGAACACCAGGATAGTGAAACTGAAGACTGCATAGTGACGTGGACCTATGAGGAATTCGAATAGCATGGCTTATGTAGGTTGAGGAATAGACCGTCATTACGAAACAATGTGTTTCGGAGCCTGCGAGAGGTAACCATGGGTAGTCATAGCTAATATTGCCAAACGAGGACACATAGACATGCAAGAAAAGAGGTGATTCGTACCCCTTCATTAGTTGCTCATGAAGGTGTCAAGGCTTTATATAAAGCCAAGGAATAAATCAAAGATTGAATAAGGTAATTTGTCACATAAGGACAAAATCCAATGAATAAGACAAAACGTTACATAAGGAATCTTTAATGATTTGAAATCATTTAAGATGGTCATTACACATGGAAGGAAGCGGACGCATGCCCATGTGGAGAAAAGGAAACATTTTTTTTGAAATCAAACGAAAAGTGAAGAAAACCAAACAGAGGAAGCCAAACCATGGGAATGAAACGAAGGGTCACAAAATAGAAACGAAAAGCCTTTTTGGAAACCAAAACACATGCATGCACAAGGGAAGGAGAAAATGAACAGTCATGGAAGGAGAAACAAAAATTTTTTAGAGGTTTTAAATACGCCATTCAAAGAAGTGGACGAGGGCTGGAAATTGTAAAAAAAAAAAGGACTATCTTTCGGAATAAAGGAGCTTTTATTTGGCAAGAGCAACTTTTGTGTGTGAAATCAAAAGGAGACTCGAAACTAAGACTGTTGTTATTTTTGTAAACCTTCCCTTTGCATTATTGCTTCTTGTATCTATTCGTTTATGCCATAAAGTGGGTTACGATAGGTGAATGATAGAATGATGCAATTATTTGTTTCCTTGGAGTCTTGCATCTGATCTAATCTGATTGTGTTTATGTTGCAGGTCATTTAGGTCAGGTTGTTTTAGAATTTCATCTCAGAACTTGGGGTTTCGCAGGGAGGAGATTGCTAACCAAATTAATGTTCTATTTTGGTTTTTCCAGCTAACTTTTGTAGATAATGTTTATGTTTTATTTTTCTGATATTTGGATTAACCTCGCCTTAAAATCTGCTTTTCTGATTCTGGTCCATTCCAAAATTTCTTGCATTTGTTTTCATTCTATCCTGGTCCATTCCAGAATTTCTGCTAATCATTCCTTAATTCTGGTCCATTCCAGAATTTTTGTAGGCAATTAATTTTTCGATTCTGGTCCATTCCAGAATTTATGTTAATAAATAGTTCATTTGTTGTCATGAATAATCTAAGTTATAAAGAAGGTAAATAAATCTTCCAAGAGTATGCTCTACGTCTGCGCTTGAGAAAGCGATCTGCTCGCATCAAAAATTGGAGGGTTTGTTTGCAGATCTAGTGTTTCCCAAAGAAAACCAGGGATTAATAGCGAAAAAGAGAAAGCCGCTTCTAGGTCCACTTCTTTAATTTAGATTTTCATTCTTGCATCTCCAAACACCTTCATCTAATTTTTAGATAAAATATGGGTTTAGGAGGGCTACTAATTCCAAATGCACATTAAGTCAGATCAAGTGAATGAATCCTAACTTGCTAACTTACTAATTGTTGCTAACATTTAATGCTAACATTGCTAACTTTACTAACACCAAATGCTAACATAGGGATAGTGGAACACTTTTAAATGAAGATAAAATGAACCCGCTAACTCTAAAAATGAACCTCATGTTAAAGGCACGGAGCTTAAAATGAAGTGGCTTATACCACACACTTTCTCATTTGGAATCTTTTTAAGTTGAAGATAAAAGAGGTTACTAACTGGGTTTCGGGTAGATCACTTTAATCTCAAGAACATTAAAAGAAGCTATCTTCGCATTTGGTTGATTTAATGGATTATGGTTGCAAAGTACTTGTTCGAATCATTAAAGGCCCCTTGTTAACTATTACTTGCATGGTTTAAGTTATTTTGGTATACATTCGTTTATTTGCTTTAGTCTTGATTGATTATATGCACATGAATGTTTGTTCACAAGAACCTTGGAGAAATGAATAATGCTACTTAATTTCTTTGCAAGAGAGAGTTTCCTGTTTGATACTCTAGTTGTGGTGATCATTTTGCTATAGGGCAAAATATTCACTCAACAACTCCCTTTTGAAACAATGATATTTAAAAGTAATTTATACATTCTCTTATATTTGCATTTAATTCTATTTGTTCTCTATTTATTTCCAATTGATAGGAACTAGGTTCTTAACATATCAGAGCTGGTCTCAATTTTCACCTTGGGCATATCTACAACTGAAGACAACAGTGAAAGACAACCAACACTACTAAATATCTTCACCATAACCCATTTCAGAAAAACAAATCAAAGAGCAAAGAAAATTTCATTCCTCTAAATTGTTGGCTATCCCTAGTATCTCACTTGGCATTCTAAATCAACAACGTTGTCCATATCGTAAAGCAGCACAAAGTCGACGACAAACGAACAACAAGACGGTGCATTATAAACAAAGTTATAGAGGACAAGAATAGGTGAAATTATGTTTAAAAATTGCTTAAAATCCTTCAAAAGGATGTCACAAACCCTTTTAACCTCAGACCAAGAACCATATCAAAAGAAATCTTGCAAATTCATCCATAAAATCCACCTATACAGCGGAGTCTAAACCTTACGTTAACATCTCAAAAAAATCATGCGCTATTTGATAGAATAAACTTTATAATATAAAATTTATAAATTAAATCTTAATTTTCCAACCCCGAAAAACTTTAACGACACCTATCGTCTGACACTAGCAAGAATAAAAGCAAGTTAAAAAAAAAGGTATAAAAAATTATATCCCACATTCGTGGGAGAAGAGAAAAAAAGTTAAATAAAGACTAGTAAGGGCACTAAGCTAGTCATGACTTCAGTCATGCTCTAGCCCTCCCTTGCGCAATAGAAGCCACCACTGCTATCGTTGACCTTAGGCCTCACACTTGTGCACTCTCCACTCTGCCTCGCCTTGCGTACCCAAACCCCCTTTGCTCACCCATGCACCTCTCTGCTTCACCTCACCTTCCATGCCAACTTTCACTCACCCGTGCGCCTCTCCACTCCACCTGGTCGCCTCGTCGCTTAGCTCTCAACTCTGCTCATGCCTATCGATGTTCCCTAGTCGTCGAACAACTGCTTAGCTCTCTGCTCGTGCTTGCCGATGTTCCCTAGCCGCCAAAAAACCACCACAATTCACTTCATAACTGTTGGATTCTTGTCTACAGATTAAAAATTTAAATTCAAAAAATAAGACCGAAGGTCCTAAAATTGAAACAAAAAACAATTTGCTTACAATTTTTTTATTTTTTGCAGAATTTTGTCACAAAGCCCACTTTTTTGAAAAAACAATTCTTACGATTAATTTCTGCCAAATTGCTCATTAATATTAACTAGAAAAGGAAAACTAGTTATTTTTCCAAGAGAGTTGTAAATTCACAAAAAACACACCACAATGGTTGATGGGAAGCCATCACAAGACCTAATCATGCAAGAATTAAATAAATGGAAGGACAATTTTGAAAAGAAAATCATGATAAAAGAGGATTTTTGCCTATGGAAAGATGACCATGAAAATAATATTATAGAATTGGACTTACAAATTCGTGCCACCAACCACTCAGTCGATATGGTACAACAAAACTTGGCATTAATCCAAGCCGACCAAACTATCATAGCACCAACACAACAAGCATTACTCAGGGGACCACAAAAATCAATCCTAACTCGAACCACTAAATTGAACTTTCCAAAATTTTAAGGAGACAACCCCACAGATTGGATCTATCAAGTAGACCAATATTTCTCCCTCTATCAAATTCTTGAGGTCCAAAATGTTTGTATTGCATCCTTCCACTTGGAACGAATCGCTACTTATGGTACCAATGGTACGAAAAGACAAATGGCACCCCTACATGGACATAATTTACAAAAAATCTAATGGTACGATTCATCCCAAGCAAATTTAAATATTTCACAGGGGCTCTTACCAAACTCCATCAAACCATGACGGTAAGAAAGTACCAAGCTCAATTTGAAAAATTGATAAATATTACATTAGGGCTAAATGCCTCATTCTTCCAAAGTTGTTTCATCAGTGGCTTCAAGGAAGACATTTGATTCGAAGTACAAATGCTCAACCCCACTGACATGATGCAAACTATCATACTAGCCCAAATGGCGGAAGAGAAATTCAATAACCAACGTCAACTGGGAAACCCATCTAAAACAGAATCACAAAATACTTACCCCCCCAAAACTTAACCGAATCCTACCAATTAAACGCATCAAACCCAAGGAAATGAAATAAAGAATAGAAAAAGGCCTTTGTTTTCATTGTGATGAGAAATTTGTACCTAATCACAAATGTATCACACCTAAATTATATATTCTAGATGTAACTATTCCTTGTCCATCAACACATGACGAAGACGAGATTGAGGTCAAAGTAGTGACGAATACACCCGATAATAGCACTCAAGGTCCACTAGAAATTTCTTTCAATGCCATTGTTGGTAATTCTTCTCCCCAAACTATGAAAGTCCTAGGATCCTTTAAACAACAAAACATTATTGTGCTTATTGAATCTGGAAGTACCCATAATTTTATCGACCCATGTATGGCAAAACAAGCTGATTGTTTTATCCATCCTTGCAATAATTTTGAATTCATGATTGGTAATGGGGGAAGAATCGCTTGTAAAGGGAAATTCCATAATATTAAGCTCACCTTGGACGATTACACCATGAAACATGACATGTATGCAATTCCCTTAGGAGGATGCGATATCGTCCTAAGAGTATAATGGTTATGAACACTCAACACTATTCAATGGGATTTTGAATATTTATGGATGAAATTCACAATAAAGAATCAAACATATACTCTTAAAGGATTAAAATCAGGCCTTTCTCCACTAGTAAGCTCCCATCGAATGGAGAAAATTATTCACAAAGGAGGTAAGGAAATGGTTGCCCACTTATTTTCTATTGAAACCACCAAGAAAGCACAAAAAGGGTTACCCCCCTATCATCATTCTAATCCTCCTATTCTTCCTACCTATCCCCGCCAACACTTCCACCTTCAAATTATCCCTGCTTACGGAAAGATGACATTAAAAAAGTGCAAGAACATGTGCAAATACTACTTGGAAAACACGGAACAAAGCTCCTCACTTTGAGCTTTGAGGACAAAGCTCTTTTTAAGACGGGTGGCTTGTTAGGATCCTAATCCTAACTATATTATATAATTAATCTTCACTCTTTTGATTATGGACCATCGTGTCCTTTCACATCATAACCATTAGATAGGTTTACATATTTATTCATAGAAGGTATCATTGGGCATCGAAGAATATAATTTATTACATCTCCTTGAGAGCATTTAACAAAGAAACCTCCTTTTGAAACATCGATATTTAAAAGTGATTTATACATTCTCTTATATTTGCATTCACTTCTATTTGTTCTCCATTGATTTCCAATTGATAGAAACCAAGTTCCTAACACCTTTCTTATGGGGTAAACCCATGGTTCTTGGTGATGGTGGTAGCTTGGCTAGATCCATAAGAGGTTCTTGAAGAAATTGATTATCATGATCCTGAGATGAAAAATTTAAGATATGTTCCTCACTCATTTTTAAATTTAAAATTGTTTTGATATTTGATATGAGGAACACGGAGAAACCATTGAAGAGATTGAGGGACATAGTTTTAACTCAGATCAAGCTCGCTCTACATTTGAACAAAATTCAAATGGTCGAGGGTCACCTGGAATGGTGACAACATGATTTTTAAACTCAAACTTGAGACACTGATGAAGAGTAGAAGGGACGACCTTCATTGCATGAATCCAAGATCATCGAAAAATATTAAAAGATGCAGGACAATGTACCACATAAAACAATGTATCCAATATTTTAGGCCCAAATTTGAGAGGAAGAGATATGACACCATAGGCTTCTTGGGACTTATTATTGAAATATTTTATAATGATATCCAATTGTGTTAAGTCTTCCTATTTTAATCCAAATTTTTGAAAGAATTGATATGTACACAAATTGAGGGAAGAACCATTATCAATCAAAATTCTCTTGATAAAATTATCCCCAATAAGTGCGGTGATGTAAAGTGAAGAATATTATTGCAAGTTTGAGGAAGGTTTATCATCATATAAGAATGAGATATGATGTATCCCAAGAGAACCTACAACATCAACTATGGCATTGGGTGAAACATCTGAAGGAACTAATTTTTGCCTTAAAAAATTCCATCAAAGCATCTCTATGGTTGGGAGAATTTTGTAAGAGCTCTAAAACTGATATCTTTGCTGGAGTACTAGCCACATGCTTTTGAATATCAAATGAAACTTTAGGTTGTGGTCTCAATACAATAGGTGGAGTCCCTGTATCTAAAACTTTTTCTTGATTATTCTTCAAAACTGAACCGGGTTTTAATGCAGAATTATTTCCTTGCTAAGGATGCTAAGTTTGAGCTTGTCTTCTTGTAGTTATCCCAACCTTGCCAATCATATTACCATAGGGGGGAGTCTCATTCTGATGAGCAATCTGATTTACTACCTGTTTATTATGTTTTGGTAATTGATCTTTAAATATTCTCATATCTTGATTGGTAGTCACATTTTGTTGGATAGGTACTTGATTACTCACTTCTTGAGAGTTGCCTAAGTCAATGTGTCCTACATAAATCAGATATTGAACCACATGTTTCAACTTATTACAAGAATTCATTCAATGTCCTTCCACTCTATGATATGCACAATGTTGACCTGCCTTGTACCAATGAGTTGTAGTATTTGGTTGTCTAATAGGAGGTAACTCAATTGCCTTAGCCTCTAAAATTTATTTCAAAACTACTTCCATAGACATATTAAGCCTTGTAAAATTTCTTTGTGGAGGTTTCTAAAGTACTATCTTTTGTATGTTGTTAGTAACATTGTTAATAGGCCTCCTATCCATTCCATTATCAACTCCTATGTGCTTATTCTTATGTTGAGACTTAGTAGATTTCTCTTCTCTAACTTTGAGTTGGCCTCTTTTGATAAGGGTTTGTTCTACTTTTCTTGCTAAATCAATTGCTTGATAAAAATATGTAATAGTAGTAGTCTCTAATGCATAAGATAATTGTTCTTGTAAATTACCAATAAATATCTCAAGCATGTCTTTAGGAGGTAAAGTATATCTCAAACGTTCAACTAAACTTATCCAACGAGTCAAATTTTTTGAAAATATTTCTTCATTACTTTATTTTAAATTATACACATCTTTCATTGTCACTTCTTTGTCAATGTAAGCACCAAACTACTGGACAAATAATTTTTTTGTTTCTTCAAAATTCTTTAAGGAATAATTAGGTAATCAACAGTACCACTCTAATGTCAATCCACCAAGAATATTTGGAAATGTGCTAGCAACATATCATCATAATGAGATCATGGCAAGCTGTTCTAAATCTTCTTAAATGCTCAATTGGATTTTTTGTCCCCTTACAAATGGGTAAAACTGGCATAGAAAAATGCTTAGGATAAGGCCTAGCAACAACAATAGGATCCAATGGTTGATTACACATTTCCTTATAACTATAAGTAAAACTTGAGGGCTGAATCATATCAACTTTTAAAACCAACTGTTTCACCATATTTGCCAAAATTTGCACTTTTGGATTACTATTATGTGTTACTCCTAGATTCCCATATGTGTGTTGAGAAACCAATGCTTGATTCATGTTGGAAGCATGGATATTATTGTTATATGTGGCACCTTGTGAAAGTGGACAACTAACATTGGGTAGAATAGAAGCAAAAGTGTTGATATTAGAATATTGAGAAATAATTTGAAAATACTTTTGAGTGACACTACTAATTGGAGGAGCTTGCATATTCCTTCCAATGTTGGTGGTTGTAGTAGTATCAACAACTTGGTTCAAATTATCAAGATGCATTTATTTAGACAAGGGATTTTCTTGGTTAAGCATAGGGGATCTTAGTGGAGGAGGTGGAGGAGTCTCATCTCTTTTGAGGTGAGCTTCTCGCTCCATGCCTCCCAATATTCTATCCCTATTAGCTTTCATAAAGCCCCAAATATGTTCAAATGATGAAAATACAAAGCTACCATTAGGTCCCTCATAAAGATAAAAACTCATCTCAGTATCCATGTTGTCTTGTTCTTCTAGATCTATGTTAGGATCCTCTCTATCAATCTGATCATCTTTCGGAGGAATACAATCAAATTCAAGATGCTTTCACTGATTTCTAAGGACAAGTGCCATTAGAAAATAAAAAGAATAGAAGAGAAAGCTAACAATAGAAACAAAAATATTTTTACAGATATTATTAAGATTCTTCAACCACACAAACAAATTTAATGATCTTGCTTAAATTTTTAAAAGAAAATAAGGTGTTCACGCCAGGTTCACCAAAGATATAGAGGGAGAAAACTACCCTACCATGCATAATTCCCAAAAGCTAGATCTGCAAGAGAGATAAGCCTTTGGGGTGAACCATAGGGACTTATGTTGTTCTCTACACTCGATGCTATGGGGGAAGGGTTCACCAGGAATGGCTTTAAGGAACTTCTCCAAGTCCATAGGAATTTCAGATGTTTGATGTATTTGATTCAATACAAACACCTAGATTTAGCCCTTCGAGATCTATGCTATAAATAGATAAAGGACAATGCACAAATACAGAATGCAAGAATACAAGAGCTAACCCTAGAATGATTCTTCCTTTGAATACTTTCTAACCCCAAGGTTTTAAATAGACAACCTTTAAGCAAAGGCTCAAGAAGAAATGCACAAACAGAATTGACCCTAAGTGCACACTATATGCTATTTATCTTTCAAATGCCTAGAACTTAATTAAATATATTTCTATAAAATCATATCTAGGGTTTACAACAGAATTATAAAGCACTCAAAAAACAACCTAAATATTAATCAGAATACTTATCTTATCCGGTGATTTATCTTTTCTTTAATCCCTTTATCCAATGCTATCAATTATCCTTGTTTCTGCAAAATAACTTGACAAACACTTGAAAATAGGATTAGCGTTAGGGGGATTTCTTAGGCCACTATATTAAAATACTTGGAGGTGCAACAGTAAAGCCTCCTAGGTCCTTTTAGATGACCTTTGATAATTAAAAGCGTAAATTGACCTTTGGAGAAAAACAAACATAATACAATATAACACAGAAGAATGATAAAATCACAAAAAAAATATACCACTATGCTCTAAATGTAGTCTAAAATGCAATGATGAAAACTGGAATAGTAGATTGCTCCTAGCTTTGGCTCAGGCGAAATCACACCCCGTAATAGGCGACTATGATAACGTAAGGTGAAGTCGCACCCTACAGTAGGTCGAGCATGATTTTGAATAAACTATGCAAAAACAAAAGACAAGTGCAGAAGCTCGATTACATCATTCAAAAAATTCAAATATGCATGTAGAAGAGTGAATTCACCTGGTAGAGAGCATAAAATCAAAACAAAAGGGTTGAGACCTCCCGGATGGTTGATCTCTCCTTAGGGCTCCAACACAAATCCACCAAGGTCGAGTAACAACAATAAACAATCCAATGCAGTAGACAATCAATCAAACTTCACACTCTAAAAGTTGCTCGTAAAAGAAGAAGAAGAATAAGAAGGATGTAGAATGAGTAAAAAAATTTGCAAGAAATCAAATGTTAGCAAGCAATAAATCATCAATCCGTAGAATGTTGATTATGTGAGCGTGTGTGAAAAGTGAATTCAAACCCTCCTTATATAGCAGATTTGAAGGTAAAAAAGAGCAAGAAAACCAAGGAGGCCGATGTAAAACACACCAACATCGAAAAATTAAGGTTTTGATGTGTCAAACCCTAAAAAGGTGAAATCGCACCTCTCCAAGGTCAACCACAATATCACAATGCAAAGTCGTGACCCATCAAGGACCGGGTACGATTTCACATAGAGAGGAAAAAAGGTAAAAAAAAAAGGGAAGGAGCCTTACCCTTTCCCTAGGAAAGTCTATGGGATCCCCTAGAGGGCTTAGGGAAGATTTCCCACTGAAGTGGATCAATTGTTCGTGTCTACAACACCTTTAGTAGAAAGTATGTGGAAGTAGCATGTCTGTGCAAACAGTCCCCAAGAGGTATGGAACATGAAAATTTCCAATCTCAAGAAAGCCATTAGGAACTAGATTTCCAATAAGACTAGAGTTCAAAATATGTCAAGTATATTGCTACAACAAATGGAGGAAGTAGAGCAAGAGATAGGTGATCAACCTCCAACCCCTCAACAAAAAGAGAGAAGACTCTGGTTGAACCAAAAAATGGATAAAGCTTTCAGAGAAGAAGAGGCACATTGGAGACATTGATCAAGAATGATTTGGCTTATGAAAGGAGATAGAAACACAAATTAGTTTTATCTAAAAAAATGCAACACTACCAACAAAATACAATTAGAGAAATTCACAAAACTAAAGAAATTTATTTTGATCAGGTAGTTATAAAGGAACTAGCAAGATATCATTACTTGGCCCTTCTCACAAATAAAATAGTAAATCAACAGGCTTAGACCACTTTCATGAAAAATATTCCTCCTTTGTTAAAAAATAAAGACAGAGAATATGTCTCTTCAGTAGTAACCAAAGAAGATTTGAAAGAAGCTATATGTTCAATGCCTAAGGATAAAGCTCCAAGACCAGATGGTTTCACCAACAATTTTTATCAATAGTTTTATGAAATTATAAGAGATGGCCTATTGGAAATGATAGAAGAGACAAGGATAAGAGGTAAGCTATCTAAGGCAATAAACTTCACTTTATTAGCTTTAATTCCTAAAGGAAAAAATGAAGTTACTTTTGACATATTTATACCTATATCTTTATGTAATTGATCTTATAAGATAATGACTAAAATAATAGCAAATAGAATTAAAAGGAATAATAATAATTTGATAGAGCCAAAACAAGGGGGTTTTATTCCAAAAAAACAAATTCATGATAAAATTATAATGATCCATGAAGCCCTACACTCAAGTGCCAAGTCAAAAAATAAAAGAATAACCATTAAACTTGATATGGCTAGTGCCTTTGACAGAGTAGACATTGGATTTTTATCACAAGTGTTAGCCAGATTTTGATTTCTAGCTCAAATGAGAAACTAGATAAGAGCTTGCATAGAGGGACCTTGAATGGCCCCTCTAATCAATGGATAACTTGCTAACTTCTTTAAAGCCACTAGAGGATTAAGGCAAGGGTGTCCTCTCTCCCATTACCTTTATATCCTTCTAGCTAAAACTTTAGGGAGGACCCTAAGAAAATTGAGAATAAGGAAAGAAATCTTGGGAATTAGAGAAGCTACAAGATATAGAACAATCACTCAATGCTCAATTTGTATATGACAATATTTTACTATGGGAAGCCACAAAACTGAATGTCAAGTTGATCAAATAAGTATTAGATTGCTTCTCTTCAGCCATAGGGACAATGATAAATACCTAAAAGAATAGATTTTACACTATAGATACTTCAAAAGCAAAGTATAGAGGTTTCTCTTAAATTTTAGGATTTAACAAAGGTAGCGATACCTTTAACTACCTAGGTGTTCCTATGGGATTCCATAAAAAAAAAAAGGAAACTTGGAATGTAATTCTAGAAAATATGTCAAGGAGAATACAATAGTATAACAATGGTTGGTTGAGTTTGGTTGGAAGAATTATTTTAATCAAATCAATATTAGCAAGTCTTATCATATATCAATTTTTATTGTATCATGCACCCTTATATATCTTGCAAAAGTTAGATGTGATGTTAAGAACTTTTCTATGATAAGGGGCAAGGCAATCAAATTGGAAAAAGTTCCTTTTGGTCAATTAGGAGGCTAGTACCAAGCCAAAGAAGTAGGGAGGCCTAGAAATAAAAAAAACAACAATTGTTAGCAAGGCACTAAGTGCTAAGTTGCTTTGAAATTTGCTAACTCCACCAAACTCTCCATGGAAGAAAAAAACAAAATGCAAATATCTAAACAACTTTAATGGGATCTAGCTCATAAAAAGTGTGAAAAGCATAGCAAGCTCCTTCTCAATTTGAAAATATATTGTGGAAGTTAAAGATATTATGTTAAATCATACCTCTTGGCTTCTAGCAGATGGTAAAACAATTAATATATGGGATGATCCAGTCTTAGGAGGACCTCCAATTATTAAGAATTATTTTCCAAAAATAAAAGTAGGCCTGCAATAGTTGAGTGTTAACTCTCTTGCAATATTAATTGAATGGGTGAGAGATCCACCCTTTGCCACATATTGACCAAGATTCATGAAGACAACTACACATCCAAACTAAAGGGATTAAAATTTCTTTCCAAATACTAGATCATCTTATATGGGACTATATTAGTGGATCATGTGTTTACATAGTCAGCCATGGGGTGTTATTATAGCAATAGGGTCATAAGAACTCAACCATAGCTAAGGTATGGAATTACAAGGTTTCCCCCAAACTTCAAGCCTTTCTTTGGTTGGTGCTCGAAAACAAAATTCTTACTGGAGACAACCTTATTAAGAGGAATGGTCAAACCTCATATTTTCCATATGTGTCTTAAGAACAATGAAATAATATCACATCTATTCTTTTAGTGTACACAAGTAATTAAAATTTAGATTGAAATAAACCAATAGCCAAGATCAGCACTATCAAGATCCTTTAACTTAGAAAATTACAAATGGGGATTTAAATACAAGCACCTTATCAAGCATATATGGTATTCAATTCCAATGTTCATCACTTGGCACATATGGTTTTAGAATATATTCTAATGTGCACTATGTCTACCTACTTTTTGACACTTGTCATCATCATTGACACTTGTCATATAGGCTCTACCTATATATTGTAACCATATCATGTATAATATTATCTCATCAGTTTTCATCCTAACATTTGGTATCAGAGTAGGTTCACTCTCCTACCTGCATTCACCCTTGAGGGGGGATTTTCCTCATGGAAATCCTCCCCCCTCCACTCATTTTTTAGCTCCCTCTCCCCCATTTGATGGTGTAGCTTATACTGGTTCAGAGAGTATCCTCTCCCCTCAGGCTTATCTGGTTCAAAAAGGGGATGAGAAATCTAGTCAGTAACTACAACCCAAACCCCATTCTTTTTTTGAGGAGTGATGTCGTGTTACCTTCGTTGATTTTTTCCTCGCTCAAAAAAATATTTCACCATGCTGCATGGTCGAGTTTGTTGAGATTTTTTGCTGCATGATCGAGTTTGTTGAGTTCGTTGATGGAGCTTGTGTGTTGACATTCGCATGTTGCCTGTAATTTTTAGCAGACAACATCATTGATCTATTGTAGATCTAGCCATGATCACTGTGTTGATTTTTTAGTGCGCAATCAGGGGCCCTCGAAGTGTTGTGCCTTATTTTTTCAGTCCCAACATCTGGTATCAGAGCGGTGAAATTTGCCTATGGGGACCCTTAGGGTTTGAGAGTTTTTTTTAGGATTGAATTTTTTCTCTGAAGTATCCTCTTAACTTGCTAAGTTGATCCTGTAAATTGAGAAACAAAAATAATTTTTTAAGAGTTTTGGCGATTATGGCAATGTGGGGCTATTTTTTTTTTGCAGGGTGAAGACACATTTAAAAAAAAAACATCACATTTTGCAGCGGTGAATTTTTTTAGAGAAGTCATTTTCAGAATCTTAGTACACCAGCACATAGATCAGGAGGATTACTATAAAATTGAGTACTCGCACGCAAAAATTTGATAAAAAATGAGCAAGATATGGTTGTTTGAAGATGGACTGTTGCAGCTATTTTTTTTCTGCACGATTTTTTTCGAAACGGAAAAATTTTTATTACTTTTTTTAGCAGTCCTTTTCCTAATGTTTTTGTACCATCATATAGATTATGAGAAGTACTACAACATCAAGTAATCACTTGCTTAATTCAGTAATGTATTGAGCAAGTTACAGCTGCTCAAAGTTGGCTGTTTGTAGTAGTTTTTGGGGCTAATTGGTCTATTGGCTCTCCATGCCTTTCCTGTTTCAAATGGTTGCCTATGGTGTTTGGCTATTACACATGGCTCACAAAAACATTTTGACTCCTTAAGATGTGGAATTCCTTTAACTAATCCTTTTGTAGCCATCATTTGAATATTATTAAAATTTAAATGTCCCAATCTTTCATGCCACATGTACTCCAAAGAGAAAGTAGTTGTTGTATGCAAAGATGTTTGTGTTACAAATTTTGTAAGGAGGTAGTAAACACCATCATTTTTGACTCCCATGGCCTTGAAATTGCCATTGGGTTCCTTAATGTAGCATTTGTCTTTTTCAAAATAGACATTATAGCCCTTATTTGTAAGTTTTCCAATAGAAAGAAAACTCCTTTTAAGACCAGACATAGACAAAACATCTATTGCAGGAATATTATTACCATCATGCAAAGTATGTGGTGCCTCCCCAACACCTTCAATGGGTAGAGCACTTTCATCACCAAAAGTAATGAATTTATTTGATGTAGGTTGAACCTTGGTTAACCAATCTTGCCTTTCTATCATGTGCTTTGCTGCTCCAGAATCAATATACCAACATTCTTTATCTTCAACGTTAACTTGGTTGGCTGCATACAATGTGTTCAAAATATTATTTTGTGGTTCTCCCTATTCTCTTTGCCTTTTATAGCAATTAGCAACATTATGATTCCATTTTCCATAATATTCACACCCGTGTTGATTGTTGTTTTGACCCCCTTAAGGTCTTGTTTGTCATCTTGGCTGCTACTGATACTGCTGCTGATGTGGTTGTTGATGGTACTACTGATTTGGTTGTTGCTTGTACTATTGCTGACGTGGCTGCTACTGGTACTATTGATTTGGCTGTTGTTGGTACTGTGGGTATCTCTGATGTTGTCTACCCCTTTGATTTTGACTATGTTGATTTTGACCTTTGTTTTTAATAAAATACAACAAGACTATGCCTCCCCTGAATCCATGGCTAAGGACGTTGTCTCAATCCTGACGTGAGTGACGAATTTAACATGACCATCTACATTATGTTAAGGAGGAGAGTCTATTTGATTGCTGAGCGTAGCGGATGATAGTGCTGTCATGAGAAGTTTTTTTATTTCCACTCCAGCCAGGGATTCATCACGTGGGCTTGGGTGATTGCACCGCTTTAGCTCGTGGATATGTATCTGAGTGGTGGGAGATTGCATTTGTTGCTAAGCATGATTTTTTCAAGTGCATCTACGATGCAGACCTCCCTAGCGATCTTGCGCAAGCGTAGTGGTACGATAATGGATATTTGATCAAGAAGATGGACCTGTGCCAACAAGCGAGGGTGTTTTTTTTTCATATGGCTATTGATGATGGTTTTTTTTCTTTCGTCCATTGAGGGAAAATTTTGAATGAGGGGCTCAGCTACGTTTTGAGATCTGGTGATGACTTCCATTTCAGTGTCATCATGTTCCACTTCCAACCAGTCCTCCATTGGAGTGATACAAATTTGATGCCTTCGAAGTTTGAACTTGAAGTTTGAGCCTGTTAGCTATTCGTGTATGCAGTGGGAAATTTTGGAGTATTGTTGTCCAGAATCAGCTGGATGAAGAGTGCACGAAGTTGTTTGGAAGAGGGTTATTTTCTGGGGAGGACCGAAGCATGAGCACATCTAGAGTGAATCATACCAAAACAAGACCTAGGTTTGTTTGTGTAATACCAAAACCTAGCTGAAAAATATCGTGGAGACTCCTGCTGCTATGCAAACCCACTACGATTGAACTTGATGGAGGTTGAGATAAGAGACCGCAGTGTATGATGGATCCAATCGAGGGCTACATTTCCTGAGATGTGATGATGAGAAGAGGGCAACCACCGTGTTTTATTTTCTACGACAGAGGGTTGTGCGAAGTGGACGGAGTATTTTTTGACGGAGGGCTTGCTATGTAGATTGGATTTTTTTACTGGCTATTGTAATAGCGACGTGATTAATTTTTTTGGTGAAGAGTTTTCCAGTCAACAAAGTTGTATTGTTTTTAGTAATTGTTACAGATCTGATTTTGTTGAAGTAGGTAAGCTCGTTTTTCCAAGGCATTCATCGTTGTCACCTCTATGCAGCAGAAGGCATTGTTGAGTTTTCTGCCTAAAAAAGTGTTGTGTTTTCTACCTACGTCAGGCGAGCAAAATTTTGTTTTAAGGTGCCCGATGAGCTACGAGTATTGATGAGTCTTGGAAAATGAACACAGACCCGTGTTGTGGCAGAAATATTTGGTTGTTTGAGATGTTCGTGCATGTTGAAGCAAGTTGATTTTGTCGATATTACACCACTTGTGGCACCCATTGTGCTAGAGATTACAAATAATATGGTAGTGTAGAGCTATGATATTTCTTTTGTGAGAATCGTCATGTCCGGTGCTGCGCCCCTGATCAAGGATTTGAAGGATGCACTTCAAGCTAATCACCGTGGAGTGCAATATGATGTTAGAGGAGATAATATTTAAATATATTTTTAAATAATGATGTCATGGGGTAAATTTATTTTAATGGTAGGGCATATATTTTTAAATTGAGTATATATTATAAAATTATATGGAGGGACCACCTTAATGTAAGGAACTATTTTTTTGGCTTCTCAAGGGTATATTTAGTTGTTTAGTTTTTACCAAAAATATGAAATTTTTAATGTATTTTCCACATGGAGAAGTGGAATGCCATTGGAATGTGAGGAAAATTTAAGCTATTTTTATTCCGTCGGAGAGCGATGCTGCCATGTGTGATGTTTTCTATTTGTTTCCTAGGGAGGCATGTTGATTTTCTACATGATGAAGGACCCATTAAAACATGAACATAGGGGTATTTATAGTCATTGGAAAGGTTTTTCCGAGATGGACACATTGGTGGTGTCCAGTTGTAATTCTAAGGCTATTTAATTTGAGTTTTTTAACCTCAAAGTAGTCGTACCTTGGAGTGCACTCTCGGTTGTACTCGACACTCCAAAAGAATTTGTAAGTGATCCTAGTATCCAGTTACCTTCTCTAGAGCACCTAGCGAATGCAGCGACTGGTTATCCATGCATTTCGATAGGATGAGATGGTCACCATAAGGACACCTACTCTAGGGACTATAGACATAAACACCCTAGACTCTATCCGAGGATTTTTTTGGATCTACTTCTGAAGACTATAGACGAAGACACTTTAGAAGATTCTCTTCTTTCTTCTTCTTCTCCTCCATATTTGGATTCTATGGCTCATTTATATTGTATTTCATGGCTCATTTTTTCTATGTATTAAGGTGCATTTTCGGTAGAGACCGACACCTTCTAGATTGAGTTCACCATGAGGGGGGATGATATTCATGGTGAACCTAGTCAGTGACCTATGAGAGGCAACATCCTTTGAGGATGACCTACAGAGGCAACAGACCTAGAAGTGGCTGACCCTAAGGCACCCATGATGACCTTGAGGCACTTAGATGACTGACCTAGTGGCAACAGACCCGTGGAAGTGGCTGACCCTAAGGCAACAGACCAAGATGTATACACTATTGATCTAGCATTATTCACAACTCAAGAGTCAAGCGCAAAGAGTACAAGGCTAGACCAAATTATATAATAAAGGAGAATAATAGGGTTATTTTAGTGAAGTCAACATTAAGAGGGAATGTTACCTAATGTTGACTTGTTTTATTTTTTCTATAATTAGGATAGTGCACATTAAGGGGGAATGTTAGAATATATTCTAATGTGCACTATGCCTACCTACTTTTTGACACTTGTCATCATCATTGACACTTGTCATATAGGCTCTGCCTATATATTGTAACCATATCATGTATAATATTATCTCATCAGTTTTCATCCTAACATATGGAAGGACATAAATAGGATAATTTTTTATGACAAAAGAATCAATTTTCGATTTTTAACCAATAAAGTGTTAAAATATATTGTCTTGAACAAAAAATCTATATATCATAAACAACAAGACATTAAGAGTTTAAAAACAAAGGAGATACAACTGTTACACCAAATGGATCTCCAAAATATCCTAAATTTTGGGCCATAGGTTAGAACAATCAAACCTCCAAAGATAAAGTTCCATGCACTTTTATTTTATGGACCCTTTAAATCAAACCTAGGTCGTGCAACGGTTGTTGGTGTGATACTAGTGGTAACAAACTATGAAATGCTTTAGTTCAAAATCAATTTGGAGAAAAAACCAATAATGTTGCAAAATTGATAGGTTGTGAAATGAAAAAATGGCTTAGGAACAAAGAACTAAACAACTTTATGTGTATGGTGATTCAATACTTGTGATATCTACCCTATCTAAGGGGAAATGTTTCTCATTAGTCCAAGTACAGATAGTTCAAAGAATACTAAGATAATTGGACCAGAATTTTGAATACATACAATACTCCCACATTGGAAGAAGCCATAATATGGTGGTTGATCGCCTTGCAAATGAGGCCATAAACATAAGCCTATTTGCATTTTAAAGTAATAAGAAAAAATAAAAGCATACAACATGAGTGGAACATATGATAGGAAACTTATGATAATTTTGGAGCCTTTGAAGATCTCGACGACCCTAGAGAATTTGATACCTTTGGACAACCCTGGAAAATTGCATGATTCTAGAGATTTTTCATGATATCATCCCATTATCCACATTTTTATATAGGATAAAAAATTATGTAATGCATTTGACATATCTCAACAAAATTTTAATAAATTCTCAATGATTTACCTTTAGTATTGACATAAATCAAGAAATATAGCTAATTTCAAAAGTAATATTTGTTTTTGTATAATTGTGATAAATTTTGCCACCCACAAGTTGCTTGTATAATATCCCACTAACTAGAAAAGGTTCATTGTAAGCTAAAAGTTTTATTCTACCCTTCATAGGTGTATATGGAGTGACTGTAGTCATCCATCTTGAATTTCTTTAGCAGTGTTTTGGTGTTCTTTGTTGTAGATATGAAAATGTGTTAATTAGTTTACCAATACACATAAAACATAATGTAGGAGGTTAAAACCAGTTTGAAAAGTAGAACCAACATTAAATTTCCCCTTTTGAATTGCATTGGCCCTACTATCTGTGATATTGATACAATCAATATTATAATGTTATCACCATATACAATCTAAATTACAATGTTTGTGTAGTGGTTAACACCACCGCCATTGGATAACCAATTCAAAATTGGGCTTATTGACTATATGTAGATCAATTTAAACAATATACAAAGGGATAAAGGGAAAATTGAGATCAAGCCCAAAATATGACCTCCCTAATCAAAATTGGCTTCAAAAGTTTTTGAGTAGCAAAGGGGGACATATCAAATTGAACAAACCACATTTTCAAGTCCTAAACTAATTCTCAGAACAATAAATGTAACACACTAGGAATTGTAGGAAGTCCTCCTAAATCAAGGTCAATAAGAAAGGAATGCTACTATAACAATTTTACTCTCTAATATTAAACAAAAAGAAGTTGAATAGAATGTACATTATCCACTCTACAAGGGAGGAATCAATTAAACTAGTGTACTTCTTACTCTAGTAATACTCAAGGTTGATTCCCTAAAACCTTTCTCATAAAATCCCACTTGGTTAAATGAACACATTACTTTTATTATGAAAGAAATGAAGGCATTATAGTTTTCAAGTCTAACTCACAATTTAACTCAATTTTTTTTGTAAAATTTTTGACATGAATCCTAACACAACTCTATCCAACTCATTCAAATAATTTTCAAATTGTTTTAAAATGTGATTACATAACAAACTAAATGAAACTATAATTTCATAATGTTCACATATTCTTTCGATACCTTGATTAAAACAATCCAAAATAGGAATAATTTTATTTACAAAAGAGGAAAATAAATTATAATAAATTAAATCAAGATCATACCACCTTATTTTCATAGATATGAATAGTTAATCTTTTAGACACCATAATTACATTATTCTTGAATCACAAATTTGGAAATGTATAACAAAATAAGGGATCAAATCAAATGGTATTAGTCAATGTTATCCTGGTGTTGTGTAAATAGAAGATAGAGTCTTCTCCTAGTTGGCTAAAATTTTGTCTCAATGCTCATGATCCTCACATAAATGCCCTAATTGCTTATGGTTGGTGTCTACTAGACTAACCACAAGAATTACATTCAAGTACCCAATAGGGTCTTCTATCTTATTTAGTTTCCACATGGATCATAAAGCAATAGGGGTATCAATGCTAAAGTGAAGTTCCTTGTCAAATCAAACATTGGTGGTGTCATGCAAAGCTAGGGTCATTATGCCCGTGCATGTACTTCTATAATGAACAAGCAATTATAGCTTGAGCACCTTCTACCCTATGAAAAATGTAACTTGAATGCCCATTCTAAAGGACTTGAACTACTATAGCTCAAGTTTTGGCTATAGAAAAGTATGAACAACTATTGCATGAGTGCCTACTATTATAGATATTCACAAGAGGCTTACAATGTGGTTGTTACTACTGCAAAAACCCATCCTACTATAGTAATAGAGTATGACTATAACATATCTCTAAGCCTGTACAAAGCAAGATATGATAGAATTATCCCATCCAAAAGGTTATCTTGATATCATCTCAACTAGTGTAATTAACCAAATAAAATAATTTACTACCAAATATCATATTTAACCATACCAAAATGCAAGAAATGAAATTCAACATTCTTAGACATCTAAGCATAAGCAAACAACAATTATATCTCTTGATAGCTTAATCCGCCTAGCTATGGAATGTGTGCCTTTGACAAAGATCAAGATTGGATGATTCAGAATTTGCTTTTGAATCAACCTTCGGAGAAGGTTAGTTCCTTTTCTAAATCCTACTATGTGCAAGAAAAAAGAAGAAATGGAGGATAGGGTTGAGAGAGAGAAGGGTGAGAGGGAAATATTGAATATGACTAGAATATTAGCTAACAACATTGCTTTCAACTAAATGAGCATTGGCTACCCAAACAAGCATAGCCTAACAAAATACTCAATCATAGCTATGGAGAAATGCATTAAGCATAAGTGTTACAACATTCAACATTCTGAGCACTCCAATCAAAGAATATCAAACAACATTGAGCCTAATAGATAACACTTCAATTATTGAAACATACCAAACAAATTTGACTCTAACAAAAAGACTTCGATTAAAGCAAACACAAAGTATTGAAAGCATAAATTATCACAAAAATTAACAATTCTTCATACTTCAATTGAGGCAAGTCAAACAACACTTAATTGCATTAGCATAGCATAAAAATACAACCTATGCCAGGCAAACACTGAAACATCTAACCCTTTACAATGAGGGGTATTCCCCTATTTCTAAATTTTACTCAACTAAAGTGAAAATAACTATTATGTATAATTATGAGTAAAATTGAACATTCACAATATTTAGGATGACCTAGAACCACTTAATATTTTCAACACATCTTGTGTTAGGCTTTGAATGGTTATGAGTGCAGGATATTCAATAATGCTTAGGTGGTGTGGCTATCACTTTTCGTCTCTAACAACTAACATGTGGCCTAACTATTCTTTTTTGAGGTGTCAAGCACCTTTCATGCCTAGGTCTTCTAGTTCAAGATGCTATTGCCACCTTAATTATCTTTCAGATGGTCTTACTTTATTTATTGCAAGTGCATCAGGTATTTTGAGTACTGATATCATCCTTAATTAGAGAGGCTATGGTCCATGTGAGGAGGTCCATTAAAATCCTAGTAGATCTACAAGGGCTAAAATCCCCATGGGCTGTCCTCACCTCAATTGATGTGTAAGGGAGGGTTCACTAGGAGTATTTTATGGATTCACTCCAAATCCTTTTGTTTGGTGTATTTTTTGGAAAAATACCTAAGTTTAGCCTTTTGTGACTAGAGTGCTAAAGTAACTTTAAACTAAAAATGCATAAGGAAAGGAATACCTAAAATGACTTATGATTGATTTTTCTTTGAATGAGTACTATGCCTAGCGTACAAGAAAATAAATATTTTCTTTTGAGCAAGTGTCCAAGAGAATGCACAAATAAACTAGCCTAAATGCAAACTACATGCAAGTAATATTTTGAATGCTTGAGTAATAAGAAAAGATAAACAAATCAAAACTATTTATAAATTCTTTGATTCTCTTTTATTTTGTGAACTAAACTTAAATAAAACTAGAAGGGTTATTTTTATCCTTTTCACTTTTCTATGTAATCCACAAAGAACAAAGAGTAGAGAACGATAAAAAACAATATTTTAAGGGAAATGCCATTAAAATATACAAGAGAAATTACCTTAACTGGAGTTTTAAGAGATATTTCACTTGGTATGGCATAAAATTGATCTTGTGCCCTATAGAAACCGATCATGATTTTGTAGAAACTGCAAAATAATAAGACTTGGAAAATGGAGATCAATGTTGGGGGGTTTTATATAGCTAGGGGTGAAGTAGAGCTTGTAATTTTGGTAATCAAACCCCCTAGGTCCTTTCAATGACCAAAGAAAGTACATAAAAAGATTGAACTTGATTTTATAGGGCAAAATCATGCTCTATAGACAAGAAGCATGATATTACGTAAAACATAGAGGGAAGTGAAGAGAAGACTTACTAAGAACATGCAAAAATTAAGGTTTAGAGTGATATCATGCTCGGTCAGTATGGACCATAATATCACAACAAAGAGAAGAACTAAAAGAAGAGTGGGGCTAAATATATTAGTTTAGGCCATTGGCATTTGTGATATCATTTAATTATGGGTGTAGGACAAGGGGATAGGAAAAAGGAGTGAAGATCCTACTACAAATTATAACTAAGCGATATCGCACCTGATAGGGATGAATCATGATATTTCTCTACTACAAATTCCTCCAAGGGCATAAGGACAAACACATATTTTTAGCCTACCACCTATAGCTGACAAACAAGAGGAAAGTTCAAAGTGAGAATTTAGGATAGAAGGAATGGTAAAACATGCGGGAGTTACCCCTAACTTTGGGTAAAATGAAATTGTGCTTTGTCGATTCCCTCGATATACACAGTTGTACATGAGGGCAACATTGAGGTACTAGACTAGGAATGATACGAGGATCAATATTTCTTGGATACGTGATCGAGTATCAATATTACCACAATGACTTAAGGCAAATTTTATTAAATCTTGATTAGTGATCTAATCTATGCAAACAAAATTAAGTGGTCTTGCTTAAGTTTAAATAATTTTTTATATTTTAACTATATGAAGGTTTGAAATATTATGAGGTGTTCACGTTGGATTCACCAAATTGTGAGGAGGTCCACCAAAATCCTAGCGGATCCATAAGGGCTAAAATACACATAAGTTTTCTTCACCTCGATTAGTGTGTTTTGGGTTTTAGGGGAGGGTTCACCAGGAGTGTTTTATGGATTCACTCCAAATTCTTTTTTTTGGTGTGCCTTTTGGGAAAACACCTAACTCTGGCCTTCTGTGACTAAAGTAACTTTAAACTAAAAATGTATAAGACAAATAATGCATAAAACAAGAGCTAACTTATGATGAATTTTTTTGAATGAGTACTATACCTAGAGTACAAGACAATAAATCTTTTCTTTTGAGCAAGGATCCTAGAGAATGCACAAAAAAACTAGCCTAAATTCAAACCATATGCAAGTAAGATTTCAAATGCCTAAGGGGTAAGAAGAGATAAACAAATCAAAGCTAGTTCTATATTCTTTGATTCTATTTTATTTTGTGAACTAAACTTAAATAAAACTAAAAATATTATTTTTATCCTTTTTACTTTTTTGTGTAATATGCCACTAAAATCTACAATAGAAATTACTTTAACAGGATTTTGAAGTGATATCATGCATGGTATAACTTGATGGTAAAATTGATCTCATGCCCTACAACAACCAACCATAATTTCATAGAAGCTGTAAAATTAGAAGACTTGAAAAAGGGAGATCAGTGTTTGGGGTCCTAATATAGCCAGGGGTGAAGTAGAGCTTGCAAGTTTGGCAATCAAATCCCCTAGGTCCTTTAGATGACCAAAGCAAGTACATAGAAATATTGACCTTGATTTTATATGGAAAAATCATGCTCTATAGACAAGGAGCGTGATATTGCACATGAACATAGAGGAAAGTGAAGGGAAGACTTGCTAAGAAGAGGAAAAAATAAGGGTTTAGAGCGATATTGCACTTGGCAGGTATGGACAATGATATCACAATAGAGAGAACTAAAAGAAGAGTGGGGCTAAATTTATTAGTTTAGGCCATTGAAGTGTATAATACCATTTAATTATGGGTGTGGGACAAGGGGACATGAAAAAGGAGCGAAGATTCTACTGCAAAGTCTAACAAAGCAATATCATGCCCAATAGGTACGAATCGTGATATTGCTATACTACAAACTCCTTAAAGGGTAGAAGGGTGAGGACTTTTAGACTACCACCTATAGGTGACAAAAAATAAGAAAGGTCTAAGTGATAATTTAAGATAGAAGGAATGGTAAAAGGTGCAGGAGTTGCCCCCAATTTTAGGCAAAGTGAAATCATGCTTGGTAAGGATGAACAACGATATCGCCTTGTGTAATGGACTAAGATAAATTCCCACCAAAATAGTGTTAGATTTTTAGGCCTTACTACCACAAAATATCATAGGTCCCAATATAAAATAGCCACAATATTAAAGGTCAAAATAATCTTATAATGAAACTAATATCAAATAATAAGAATGAAACAAATACTCACAATATACAATATCACTTTCTTATTCTTGTTTGAAAAATTTACAGAATGTAGCTTTTTCTCCATAATATAGTTGTACAAGATAACTCTTCACCTTCTTGATTGTTGCCTTCCAAAGGAAAGATAAACTGTTTTAGAGATATAAGCGAGTGTGCGATGGTTTAGCTTCATTGGACGAAGGTGTAATGGCCAGAGTGGGTGGTAGGCTATGTGGACATACCTACAAATAGTATATAATGATTTGGACAGATTGGTAAAGGAGAGTGCGGACGAATGTTTCATATAGCAACAGTGAACAATGTATGGAGGTTGACGTTAGCGCACAACTATTAGACTCAATGGATAACAATGAAGATATAATGGTGGATTTTTTGGTGATGTCGACATTCACATTCATAGGCCATGATTGGCAGCAACAGAGAGCAGTTAGCAAACATACGGTAAAAGCGACAGAGAAACCGAAGAAGGCCATCGAAATGCAGAATCGATTTTGACAGGGAGAAACGTCGATGAGATTTGGATATCGAAGGACAAAGAAGCCACTACACGAAGAGGGTGTGGGTGCCACAGAAAGTGCTATAAAAACTGCATTGCCACATGTCCCATACATGACGTCGAATTAGGTGACAATGCTGGTGTGTGAGCGAATCAGGCGATGCCATCTTAGGGCACCATGGGAAAGAAAATAAATAAATAAAAGAAAAAGGTTCATAGGTGCAAGGAAATAAAATATAGTGAGCCTACACACGAAGACATTCTTATTATTTGAATAATAGATGTTGTATCTTGAGGTGTCGTAAAACGTATATGCTTTGGGGCCCGAGGGATATTTCATTAATAGGCAAACGAAATTTTAAAAGGGTTTTTGAGACATTTATTAACATATGGTGATTCATGTAACAGCAAGAGCATTACATCCGAAGCATGGAGTGAGGACGGAATCAAAGAAATGAGACGAAAATATTTTTGTCTTTGGAAATGAAGCAAATAGTCATGATAGAGGAAATGGAACATGAAAGGAAAAGACATCGTTCGAAGGGTGAACATAAGAGTTTTTTTTGGAAATATTAAATATGCCTTCAAAAAGGTGAAAAATGGCTGGACTTTTTGGCAAGGCCAAGCGCTGCCAAAATGACTTTGTAAAGAATGAAATATTTTTTTAATGCAAATGCATTTTTTCATAAATTTGAGGCCTTGTTAGCAAAAAAGAAGGGGAAAATTTTCTGCATGCTGGATTTACTATTTATCTTTCCTTTTTTAGTTTTCGAATTTATAGATGATGTTAATGTCATTTTGGGTTACATTAGGTGAATATTTGGAATCTGAAATTTATTTTTGTACCTTAGGAGCTAGCACCTGTTTTATTCTGATTGTGTGAATGCAGGTTGGAATGGAATAGGTTGCATGTAAGAGTTTCTCACAACTTCGGTTTTGTAGGACGGGGTGCCATCAAACTGGAAATGCTTTGCATGTTTCTGTTTTCAGCATTTAAATTTATTTTCAGACTTTATTTTCTGTTTTCTAAACTTTTATTTTGCATTTTTTTTTAAACTTCAGGCATTAAAATAAAAATCGTAAAAAAATAAAATGACAAAAATAAATACATGGTTGCATAGAATGAACTTCAATCTTCCATACGCAACATATTCGGATTCATTCCGATGTCATTTTGATTTTATAATTATTTTTGAAAACTACTATTTTTAAGGGTTTTTATAATTTCGGAAATTTTATTTTTAAGTTTTGGAGGTAAATCAAATTTTTATGCTTTTTGTTTTCATTCATAAACATGAGATGACCTTTCTTTCATGAAAATTTCAATTTCATTGAAAGGGGGTTAATTTTGTGGCATTTAATGAGCTATCATTTTTGGAGCAATAAATGCACCTTTCTTCATGAAAATTCTGATTTCATTGAAGAGAGGTAATTTACCATTACATCAAAGGTCTTGGTTTTAAAGCATGAAATTATTTCTTCTTAATGAAAATTAATTTCATTTAAGAGGAATAGTTCATTATGACATTTTGAGGCTATTATTTTCAAGCCATAAATTGGTATCTCTTTATGAAAGCTAATTTCATCAAAGAGAAATAATTTATCAATTACATCAAAGGCTTTCTTTATCTTCATGATAAAAGCTAAATTTAATGGATCTTTTCATAAGTTTAAATTCACTTTCATAGATAGATTTAATATTGTATTTCATGTTTAAAGTAGGATTTAATGCAAGATAAAAACTTGTTTAAAATCTACTTAATCCAAAGGAAGATAAAATCTACCTTAAAATCATTCAAGATAAAAGGAATTAAGGCTACATCGTGGTCATATGAGGGCCAATTCACATTTGATTTTATTTGGTTTCATGAACAATCATTAAAGTAACATGGTAAAATAAACCAACACATGCCCCTTGTTTACGGTTACTTACAATCACTAAGGTGTTCCTAGCATTAATTGGTATATCCTTATTGATATTACTAATACACATATGCAAATGCTAATATAGCGGAGACCTTGGATATGTTTTTTGTTTAACTTATTTGCAAGAGAGGGTTTTGGGATCCAAACCCCAAGAGAGAGTGTAATTTCACAAGTGGGTAAAATTAACACTCAACATGACCTTTAGATTCTTAACTTGCCACTTGCATAGAAGACTCTTAGCCTTCTTCCATGACACATGTACATATCCTACACATCCTAATTTATCAAATAAAGTAATATCATCTAACATCCCTCTGTATTACATTATTTGATATATACTTCTAGTGATGTACATAGCAGATTCTGAAATATTTGGAATTTGTTTCAACCAAGTACTTTTGTAAAATATCTGCAATCTAATCTTCAGTGGAAACATGCTTTAATTGAATATGATTATTTTGAACATGATCCATGATAAAATGGTAATGAGCTTCAATATGTTGTTTTCTTTCATGAATAATTGGATTTTTTATTAAATTAAGTACTCCTTGATTATAAAAAATTATTTGTATAGGAGTTCTTATGATGCCCATATTTGATAGTATATATTGTAATCATAGCACTTCACTGACTACATCTTTTGCTTATGTAGATGAGAGTGCCACTGCATGTTGTCTTTTACTATACTATGAAATAGGTCTAAAACCAACATAGAAAACATAGCCTGATGTATATTTTTTGTTGTCTATATATCCTACATAATCAAAATTTAAATATCCTTGTAAACATAATTTACCATCATCATTTTTATTTGTTAGTCCATATTCTTTAGTTTTGCTAACATAGTGTAGTATTCTTTTTGTAGGTTTCCAATGGCTTTCCTTGTGTTCTTTGCATAAATATCGAAATATCATTTATAGAAAAAATTATATTTCGTCTAGTATTTGTTAGGTACAGAAGACTTTCGATTAAATAATGATAAATAGTAGCTAATACTAGAGGTGTCTCATCATATCTAGAAAATTATAGCCCTTGTTCTATAGGAGTATCCTTGGATTTACATTTTTGCATCTTGTATTTTTCAAGTAGTGTTTTTGCATATTTAATCTATGTTATTGTGACTTTGTTTCATTTTGATAAATTTTCAAACTAGGACAATAATTAAGAAGTCCCAAATATGTCATTTCAAAATCCTTATCTAGGTATTTTTTAACTTCATTTATCATTTTTTGAGCTTCTTGTAATTACTATATCATCAACTATACTACAAGTATTATTATGTCATGTCCAACCTTTTTTGTATAGAGATTTGGATTTGACAAACTTCTTTTAAAATTATGCTATAATAAATGATTATTAATCTTTATATACCATGCTCTTGGTGCTTTCTTTAGACCATACAAGGATTTATTTAGTTTGTAAACTTTATGTTCTTGTCCTTTAATCACAAACCCTTCTGGTTGTGACATATATACTTCTTCAAGATAACCATTAAGAAATACACTTTTTACATCCATATAATGTAGTTTCCATCCATGATGTGTTGCTAAAGCACAAATTGTTCAAATAGTAGTCATTCTTGTTGTTGGTGCAAAAGTTTATTCATAATCAATTCCTTTTGTTTGAGTATATCCTTTTGCAACTAGTTGAGCTTTGTATTTGTCAAGTGAACCATATGCTTTATATTTGATCTTGTAGATCCATTTACATCCAACTATTGTCTTTCAACTACCTTCCATTTTGGATGATTTAAAACATTTAGTATCGTTGTAGGTTCTACTAAAAAACTTATTAATCCCCTATTCATTCTTATTAAACTATGATTTTGGGGTCTTGTACTTGTAATATCTAGCATTTGCTCTACTTTTAAATCCTTAAGTGTATTTCTAAGCCATATTGGTTCTTTCCTTTGTAGGATTGTAGCAATATCTAAGTTCTCAATCTGTTCATCATGTATATCTACGTCTGAATCTTCACTTAATGAGTCTTATTTTAAAAAATTATAATTTCTTCTGAATCAACTTTTTATTATTTAATAACATTTTTGTTTCCTTCATAAAATACTACATCTCTACTTATGTAGATTTTCTTTGTTATTGGATCAATTATTCTGTAACATGTTGAATCATCGTCATAACCAAGAAATATTCCACATAGTTTTGTCATCTAATTTAGTTCTTATTTGCTTTGGAATATGCATGTATGCTTTACAACCAAATATTCTTAATTGTTTTGCTATCAAATTTTGTCATGTCCATACTTATTTAGGAGTAACATTTTTTAATATTCTTGTAGGTGATATATTTTGTAAATATATAGTTGTTTTAACTACTTCTACCCAATATTGATGATCAAGACAATCTTATTTTAACATACTGTGAACCATTTTCATAATTGATCTATTTCTTCTTTCTACAATACCATTTTGTTATGGTGAATATGTTATAGTAAGTTGTATTTTTATACCATTGGTTTCTAGAAATAGATTAAATTATTTTGACAAAAATTCGCCTCATCTATCTGATTGAAGATTGTTGATTTTTTTTCTTGTTTTCTTTTCTACTAGCAATTTGAATTATTTGAAATAACTGAATGCTTTAGATTTAAATTTCATAAAATACACCCACATTTTTCTAGAGTAATAATCAACAAATAGTTTAAAATATTTGTCCTCCAATACTAGTGACGTTCATTGGACCACATAAATCAATATATACTAATTCCAATGGTTCTTGAGTTCTACACTGACTGAGTTTAAAAGGAATTCTATGTTGTTTTCCTACTAGACATTCTAGACATATAGTAGATTATCAATAAATTTTTGGCAATCCTTTAACCATTTAATGTTTACTCATTTTATTTATTGAATATGCACTTATATGTCCTAGTATTTTGTGCCAAAGTTCTCTAGTTTTTGAAACACCCACTTATAAAAACTTGTTGGACAATGTGTCTAGAGTAAATAAACTATTCTTATATGAACCAAGGCTATAACGTTTCAATATTTGGTTATAAGACATATTTTTGTCTATAATAGTTTTAAATTCAATTGGTAGATTTTGATCCATAAGCTAAGATACTGAAAGAATAGTAGTAGTTAATCTAGGTACATATAGTACATATCTAATTATTATTTTTCTATTTGATAGATCAATAAGAACATTTCCTTCTTATTTAACCTCATAACTCATATTATCTGCTATAGCAATTGGTTTTTCATGTTTCTCTTTAAGAGAATTAAACCTTTGTTTATTTCTAGTGATATGTCTACTTGCTCCAGAATCAATATACCAATAATCCATAAAAAATCCTTTGAAGTTGAAAACCTTATGTCTCCCCAATTCAAAAATAACTATGAAATTTGCAAATTTTAAATTTTCTAATCCTTTGATGTAGAAAACCTTTTAACTCCCAAATATTATAAAATTTGCTAAATTTCAAATTTCAAAGTTAAAAAGAACTTTAAAAATAATTCCACTCTTAAAAGTTCTCAAAAACCTTAATAAACCTTTTAAATCCAATTAATCTTTCAATTTTTCTTTAATTAAATTTATAATATTTAACCTTTAAAATATTAAACTCTTCAAACCTTATCACTCCATCAAATTCAATTCATAATTAATTTTTGAAAAACCTAATTAATCATTTCTAACCCTTATTACTCCATGTAGGTTTTCAAAAAGTCAAATTTGCATATATTTCCCTCCTAAACTTTATTAAGCATTGGAAATAGTATGTAATGCTAAATAATGTTACCTACCAGTCAACTATGATTTCAGTGTTGTGTAAGATACATTAATGTTGCATGCTTTGCCTTCCAAACGTTGTGCTTTCCATGAACACATTTTATTTGTTGTTGAATGTTTGTCTTCTTAAAGCTTTATAAAATGCTTAACTTCTCATGACTCATTGAAATCTTGAAATCTATACACTGCTCATTGTATACTAGTCTTCTACGACTCACAAAATGTTGGTCTTCATTTGAAGAAGGAAAATTGAGAGAGCTTTGAATTCTTTTCGTGCTTCGCTGGTTTTTCTAGAGATTAAATTTCTCCTCTTCTACTATTTTTGCTTGAAGATTAAGCATATCCTTCTCTTTGCTATCTATGTTGGAGATTACATGTCTCCTTCTCTTTGCTAGCTATGTTGGAGATTACATGTCTCCTTCTCTTTGCTAGCTACACTGGAGATTATGAGTATTCTTCTCTTTGCTACCTATACTAGAGATTATGTGTCTCCTTCTCTTCATTGGCTATGTTGGAGATTATGTGTCTCCTCTTCTGCTGGAGATCCTAGTCTTCACGTTTATGGAGAATACTAAGCGTATCCTTATGGTCTTCACTTGGAGGGGACCGAGAGTCTCCTTCTGGTCTTCACTTGGAGGAGACTAAGTGTCTCCTTTTCAACTTCTTTTTAATAAATGGATATATCTTCTACTATTGATTGTGCTTTTATGTGTGAAAGATTTAATTTATAGGTGTCCACTCAGGCCATTGTGTTGGATTATTTAATCCTTAAATCATTCACTATTTTCAAAGATGGTCGTTTTAGACAATGCTGAATACTATCCACAATGTTGACCTCTATTGGCTACTTTCTTCAATATTGACCTCTATTGGCCACTTTTTTAAATGTTGACCTCTGTTGGCCACTATCTTTAACTGTTATTCTACTGATTTATTTCTAATGCTTGGTCCTTTCAATATTTGTTATTCTCTTAACTGCTTGAAGCTATATAAAGCAAGCTCTGTATAGACTTTATTTTGCTTTATCCTTCTTCAATATTGTTCTATATTTAATATTTCTCAAGGCTATTATGAATTTCTTCTTCTTATGCCACTTTATCTATGTGGATGATGATCTACATTTTTCTTCTGCTCTTGTTTTAGACTACACTTTGGTTCTATTCTTCGTCTTTCTCTATATTTAATGCTTTATTACTACTCCAAATCTATATAAGAAGATTTTAATACTTTTTAATCTCAAGAAGCTAAAATTTCTCCCTATATCTGTAGGAAGTTTCTCAAACTTTTTTTATGTAACATTTTGCAATGTCTTAGGTCATACCTAAGAATCCAATATGATTCTCCTCCTTGCTAGAGAACCCAATATCAATGTCAGGGTTTCTTTGAATATCCCTAAATGACCAACTTTCTCCTGAGTTGGTTTTTCCTCAATCTTCAATATGCAAATATTCAAATCTTCAATAGTGATTCTCCTCTTTCTCTAGAGAATATAAAAATATAATTAGGGTAAATTTGTATGTCCCCAAAATTTCCAACTATCTTCATAGTTGGTTTTTGATTAATATCCAACTTTCTTCTAATTTGTTTTCCTTTATCAAATGTTCAACTTTTATTCTAAGTTGGCACTTATCTTCAATACAGTCGAGTCCTAGTCTTCACTAGTTTTCCTTCAACCAAGTGGAAAGACCCTAGCCTATAAATTAGGGTGACTAAATCCTTGTCCCCTCAATCTTCTACTCAATAAGACCTTTAAAAATAGAGTCCAAGTTTGCACTACCTTTAAAGTGGACAAACTCTAAATTAACTTTATCAAAAGTGGCCAAAGTTAATTAATAATGGTGGATATTAAATAACTTTATCAAAATGGATAGAGTCGGGTGGTAGTTCTAATACCACTATTATATTTTGAAGCCTTACTACCACAAAATATCATAGGTCTTGATATAAAATAACCATAATATTAAAGGTCAAAATAATATTATAATGAAACTAATCTCAAATAACAAGAATAAAACAAATATTCACAATATACAATGTCACTTTCTTCTTCTTGTTTGAAAAATTAAGAGAATATATATTTTATGGATATTTGTCTCCATAATATAACTTTACAAGATAACTCTTCACATTCTTGATTGTTTCCTTCCATATGACCTTTGAATTCTTAACTTACCACTTGCATAGAAGACTCTTAGCCTTCTTCCATGACACATGTACATATCCTACACATCATAATTTATCAAATAATATAATATCATCTAAAAAATAGGGATTCCTAATGGCTTCAATGTAAGGGAGAGGCCAATCCATGCCTAGCTTGTAACTGCACAACAACTAGGAAGAAAGGTTAAAGCAAGAAAAACCAAGATTAAGACTTAAAATAAAATGCAACTATAAATAATAATCTAAGAACGAAATAAAAAGAAGAAGCATAAAATGGAAGGATACAACCAAAAGAGGATCTATTCCTCTTGAATTGGCCAAGTAGATCTCCTCCAAGAGCCTCTCCAAGCAAAATGCACTTGTTATCTAGAGCTTTGAATCACCAAATTTCTAGAGTTTCTTTACCATGAGAGAGCTTGATGAAAAGGGAGATCCAATACCTCAATTTATAGAAATATTGGCATGGAAGGGGGATAGAAGACATTAATGAAAATGAGGGTGAGGTGGATGAATTTGAAATTCATAGCACCAAAGAGGAAGCACCTAGGGATTTAATAGCAGGACGAGGATACCCAAGGATCATGCCATAAATGGCCCAAAATACTAAGGAGGGAAAAGAATCCAAGATTTGGAGTCCTTGCCTTGATAAAGTGATATCACGATCAATCTTAGATGTCCATGATATCATTGACATGATTGTTGGTGGCCATGTTAGACGACAACAATTGGATTTTGAAATCCTAGTAGAAAACAACTAAAACACGATATCATAGTCTATCTAGGAGAAGCATGATATTGATGGGAGGGAAAAATCTTAGAAACTAAGGATTCAAGGAGGCAAAATTGTATTTTAGCGATTCTAAGGGCTTACTTAGGCATCTAAGGGAAAATTTATCCATTTGGCTAGGTTAATTTTTGGTGTCTACATTTTACCCCCTCTTTGATGCATTTATGGCAAATAAAGTTATAGATGCCTTTGGGTTTGAAAAGAAGGGTACTAAAAGGGGTAGAATATTTAGGTGGAGGGATGGTGTAAAATTAGTGCGATCTTGAACAGTTTGAAAATTTTGCATACTTTATGAGGTATTGATGACATCAATGCCCCTAGGAGGGTGACCCTTTGAGTTTTGGAGGGAAGACGTAACTTCTTGAAGAAACTAAAAATGGAAAGAGAGGAAGATGAAGAGAAATAGGATGAAAGAGAAAAGGTAAATAAAAGGGAGAAGGGATGGTTAAAAAGGGAAGAAGGATAAAAATAAAATTATTTTTACCACATGAAAGGAATGGAGAAGAGCTCTAGAGAGGATATGGCACTCCCACCACACCGTGTGGCAATTGTGAGAGGTGATGCGGGAGGGCAAAAGGTGAAGGATAAAGTAGGCATAAAATCCTTCATGCTAGGCTATGATTAGGCTTATATGTAGGTGTAGAATTTAGATTTTTTTTGTTAAATTTTAGAGAGAAGCCATTAAGACCAATGATGCGATATCATGGGGTTCCTACGTTTTTGTTGACCATGATATCATAAAAAGGGGTTCATGATATTGTGGTGGTTAGCAACAATGAAATCATGGTCCCTCAAAATAGGGAATGATTTCATGATTTTGCACCCGCTAAAAAATGAGATGCAATATTACAAAAGAAAAGGAAGAAGGAAGAAAAATAGGAGGAAAAGAAAAGGAAGAAGGAAGAAAAATAGGAGGAAAATAAGGAAGAAGGATTGAGGGAGGGAAGATTTGAGATGATGAGATAGAGAGAGAGAGAGAGAGAGAGAGAGAGAGAGGAATATGAGAGTTTTGAGAGGTTATGTGGATTTTTTAAGTGATGATGGGATGATTAAGTGTAACTTAGATTAGTTTTATGTTGATTATTTTTAATTTGATTAATATGTGAGTCTACTAAAAATGTTTGTTTAAATTTTACAATTATATGTCTTAGAGTCTTGGGAGTGGAAATTGAAGAAACTAGAGTCATTGGTGAGGGATATAACAATGACATATAGGGTAGTGCTCAATGCATTTAGGCTACTACATATTTCAAAGATGTCCCAAGTGGAGTGCAAATAGGCCATGATGACCACTCTTACTAGAGATGGTACCTAGATTTCTCAACCTTTAGACTATCGACAGGGGAGACTATTATCACACTAGAGGATGTGTGATGGATTTTTAAGGTACCTATTACAGATAGGGAGGTCTATAGGACCTCAGGATAAATAGAGATATTATAGATATTGTCCAGGGATCCCTATCATGAGGTCAATAGTGGAGGCATCCATTTTTACGATATGATTGAGTGATATGGGGTGTTAGAATTGACATGCATGTTATGTCATTATAGCCAGGTTGATGATGTATCACACTAGTAGAAATCACTTTCCATATTCTTTAAAAGGAGTGATCAATGACATGATTGACTAGCAGAAACTTCACATGGAGGCCACTAATCCTGGCATGCTTATACAAAATATTATATAATATCACGTACAAGAAGGGTCATGGCTTTGTATGTAAGACAATTCTATAGGTTTTTTGCTGGGAGCACTTGGTAATGAGGTAGCATAGGTGATACCAAGGGCGATGTAGTTTCAAGAGAGTCCAATGACTTATAAGTGGGTAGGCCAATTTGAGCATATCCAATGAGCATTTGCTAGCTCACTAGCATTGGCATAGAGAGTGGTGGATGAGCTAAGTTTTAACAAGATGATATGGTAGTCATGGCATCAATGCATAGGGTGGGCCAAGGGTAGGGTTGAACTAGCATGAGTCCAATAAATCCTATAGATCATCATAGACTAGGACCAATGAGAGTTGCACTATTACAACCAAGTATAGAGGTAGTTCAAACTAGTGTAGTAGAGGTTAAATATGAGTGATTTTTGATATCAAAGAGTGACCAAATATCTAATAGGGGTATGTGGGTGATTGGATCCCATCAATTTTTGGGATGAGGATAGGTATGATCCTCATTTCATAAAGTTGGACATGGATGATGTCAAGGTAGTTGTCGAATATAGGAACTAGTATTAATAAAAAATATTATCATTGATCTTATTTGTGGTGCCTATCTAGAGATGCCAGGTCATGAGTTTGGGCATGTTACAAGCATATTGATAGGTGTCACATAGGGTAGAGAAGAGGAGGCAAATAGAGATACAGTGATCAAGATAGACATGTGTGGAGGTTAATATTGTGATCCTCACAACCATTAAGGCAAATATGATAGTGGCATATACATCAGATAGATAAGGGGCTATAGGAGTTTTCCCTAGGGTGATAGAGGTGTGACCCAATGGGATAGTGGTTTAGGAGGATCCTATAGTATATAGGGATACCATATGAGTAGAGGTAGCTTGGATATAGGTGAATGTGAGGGAGGTGAGAGTAGAGATGGATCAAATATGCATGGATAATGCCTATAGTCTCTTAGGGTTGAGGGGGAAAATTAACTAGATCAATGCAAAGCAAGATCAAGTTTTTATCGAGAGGGACTAGTTGGTCATACAATGAGACACAATGGGGAAAGAGGTAGATAAACTATCAAGTGAGGTGGCTTGACTAGGCCATGAGAGGTAGTAGGATAGAGTAGATGGTATAACCATCATTATAGGTGACCAGTAGGATTAGGTAGTGAGAGAACTATAGGATGAATTATCATGGGCATAAGAGGATATACAAGAAGTTAGGGAGAGAGTTATGTACTATTATATATTTTATCTCTAGGTCATCCCCATGTGATAGAGATAATTATCACCACCAACATATTGGTATCAGAGTAGGACCTACTTGAGGATGTAGACTATCTCATAGTATATTGATATATCATCACTAGGACCACCACCAGCTAGAGAAGAAAGCAAGTCTATCTTATGAGCTTAGGGAGAGGAGGGATGACATGCCAATTTTGATTATGGAATGTGTCCAAAAGGGAGGACAAAGAGGATGGTCGAGTGTGCCCATTTTTAAATTGTGGTACACTAACACATTGAATAGGATATACCACATTAAGATTCTAATGACAACTTACTGTGTTTTAATTATGATTATAATATGTGTTATATCAATTGTTTGATATTTTAATTTAATTTATTTTATTATTGTATTGAATGATTTAGTTAATTAACATGGAGAATCAAACATGATTGAAGAGATATGATGAAAGAGGAAAAGAAGAAAAAGAAAAAAAAAGAAACACTGTAAAATAGGTCAAAGAGAGAAGGAGAAGAGGTACTTAGGGAATATGACCAAGGTCAACGTAGGTCACCATGGGACTAGTGTAACCAAGATCAATGTATGCCTAAGCAAAGAAATATGAGGGGTCAAGGTATGACTCAATAATATATATGTGTATATATATAGTGGCCATAAAGGCATACATATAACTATGTACAATGGTCCATGACTGGTTAAGGCCTAACATGGTCAGCGGCTAGTGAAGGCCTATATGAGCAATGACCAATGAAGGTCTAAAACAAGTAGCGACTAGTTAAGGTCTAAAAAAATAACTAGTGATAAATTAAGGTCTAAAATTATGTATAATATAGTAGCTATGTACAATGGAAAACAACTAGTTAAGGCCTAAGATGGTCAATAACCAATGAAGGCCTAAAAATGGATAGCGACCAATTAAGGTCTAGATGAGCAAATAATAAACTATTTGAGGTCTATGTGCATATATATGTATACAATTTGGTAGATATATACAATGAAAAATGGCCAATTAAGATCTAAGATGGTCAATGGCCAATGAAGACCTAAATATGGATAATGATTAGTTAAGGTCTAAATGAGCAAAGAGTCGACCAGTTAAGGTCTATGTGTGAGTGTGTGCTATGTAAATAATATTTACAATCTATTTACAAGTATATACATAAATATATACAAGTTATGCAAAGTAAAAATAAGGATAGTACAATACTAAAATGGTCAATGTTGGAAGATGAAAGAGGAGAAAAAGAAGCACAAAGTAAAGTAAGATAAAAGTGTGGTAGTTGGAATTCATCAACATAACTAGATAGATATGCGTATGGATGTAAACCAATCATGGGAGGTAACAGATTCCAACATGTGAAAATGTGTGCTAGATAAAAGTAATCATGCAAAGGGAAAATGATATATGCTGACAAGATAAATGACAACCCGATATTATGTGGATATGCACAAATACTAATTGGTGAGTATATCCTACCTTCATTATCTCATTAGCGAGTAGAATGATGGAGAAGTGAGAAAATAAAATTCAAATACAAAGGAGGAAATAAAGGATGAAGGAAATATATTAGTCATTTAACATCATGTTGTTGGAGTCAAATGCTAGGATGCAAGTATACCTTACCCCCATGCTCATGTTCATGCAAGAACACAAGATAAAGAGATGAATCTCTTCAGTTAACATCTTGACAATCGAGATATGCTCATAGAATAATCAATGGCTGGTCGAATGTCATAAAATGATATTCATGCGGTATCTATCCTATCCTATGTTTACCACTTGATAGCTAGGAATCTAACAAATAAGAAAAAGAAGAAGGAAGAGAAAAGTGGGTGGTCACCCATTTTTTATATCATAGTGTGTTTTGTTTTATTGATTAGGTTAGCATGTGAGATGCTTAATAAATAAAAGTGTAATTAACTATGATAGCTTGTGAAGGATGACTAAAGAAGAAATACCAAGAAATGATAATAAAAATGATGAAATTTAAGAAGAAAGAAAATTAAAGTAGGAAATATCAAACCAATTGATAAATGATTAGGAAACACAGGTATTTAACACCCTAGAGCTTGATTGTTAGCCACGAGTCAAGAATAGAGTGTTAAATCTCTATGCCCCTAAGGATCTATAAAGAGGCGAGGGATAATATGTTGAACCATGATTAAAAAAGAAGGTATTTCCAACCACCTCTCAAAAAACCAAGAAAGGTGCCCTATTATGCCTCTATGTAAGCAAAGTATGACACACACTTATGCTAAAAAATAATAGGACATCTCTTGGTTTATTGGAGCTATTTATAAAGAAGAAGAAAGAAGATAAATGTATATCCCTTGACTTGCTAAATAATTAGAAATATATATATACTTTCAAGGTCAAGGGATATACAAAAGAGATGAAAAAAGAAAATAAGGATAATATTGTATGAAGAATCCTAGCATCATCATTCTATGACAAATATAAATGTGGTAAATGAGCATATATATAAGCTAAAGAATAATGATGCATGATCCACCACTCGATACGATGAGAAAATAGAAGATGTAAGAGGTAATAGAAGTGGAATTGAAGAGGTATATGTAATATCAAAGAGAGACCTTGGATCCACTAGCCATAAAAAATCTAGTGCTATAGGGATGAAAAATGCATATCCTAACTAGGATCATCATTTGACATGATTGTAAAATCCAAGACTCTAAGCACCCTAGGAGAACTAAACAAAAATAATCATTCTAAGTTGTGAATTGAAGAAGAATAATTATTTCATATTGTATTATGAGGGTGCCAAGAGATATGGTAGAAGAAAAGAGAGCAAGAGAAGTTGTGTCAAAGGATGAAATCATAAGTGAATGTATGATTGCAAAGAAATAAATCCCACTAGCATAGCATTACCCTTATATGTGTATGGATAAGGTAATCATAGCATCTCGACAACTAAAAGTAAAAAAAAATACCCTAGGATTGGGGATTCACTAAGAATTAGTGACCTAGTGCAAGTGTAATGCATATGAGCTAACCTGACTAGTTGTCATCATTACCTTAGTTTAAAATCTCTAAAAATAAATATGAGCAAGCAATCATATGTGCAAAGTGTCAATAAAAAATGTAATATATGTCAAGCATAAATGCAAAGAGTAAAATTTCAATCTATTCATTATAGAAAACATGCAATATGACCAAGTAAATAAGTGCAAGTTAGCACAAGAGGGATCTTGGAAATTTGGTAGAAAAGCAGAGGAATTGAGATAATATGAACATTTTTTTTGAAGAGACTAAAACATTGAAAAGAAAGAGGTTCTATGATTGGTGACTGCTAGCTAAATACCTTATTACGAAGACCTCAAACCCTTCTTCAGATTCTAAAATATCCAAAAAATACTATGATGCAAATGAGAAATCATACAATCAAGCATACTATCTTTTGAGATGCATAATGTTCATGGGCTCTTTACAATATTTGCCATATAGGGTTTCTAGATAATAGGATCCTAAGCCAAACTTGGTTGTAACAAAAAAGGGACCTAACCAATTAGGATAAAACTTAACTTTTAAATCAATTCAAGCATTGGTATTATTTTGGTTTTATTTAAGTACAAGGTCCCCTATTTCAAAATAATGATTGTGTATCTTAGTGTAGGAATGCTTGAGCTTGCTTTCATAGGTTTGAATATGATCTAAGGCATGAATTTGGTCTATGTCAAGCAACTCTAATTGGTTTAAATGAGCAATGTGATACTCATCGTAGACTGAGGTATCTTGTAACAAGATGCATAAATAAAGGAATTCTAGCTCAAAAGGAAACATTATCTCGGTCCCATAGAATAGAACATATGAGGTTGCACCTATAGGTATATATACACTGGTATGATAAGCCCACAAAGTAGGATAAAGTTGAATATGCCGATCACAACTAGTCTTACTTATTGGTTTTTTAAGGATCTTACTTAAATATTTATTAGAGACTTCTACTTGGCCATTTCCTTGAGGATAATAAGGAGTAGACCATTTGTGTTGTCTTATATTTATCACAAATTTTATTAACAAATTTATTCTTAAAAAAGGGTTCCATTATCTGAAATTATAACAAAAGGGATTACATATCTACAAATAATTTAATTAAGAATGAACTTAGAAACTTGAACTTTGTGGAGAGTGGCATAACTTCTACCCATTTAGTGAAGTACTTTATGTTTGTGATAATAAATTTATGGTCATTGGAAGATATAGGGTTAATCTTTCCAATTATGTCTAGAGCCCATATAGATAAGGACCAAGGACAATAAATGGGTTGAATATTTTATGAAGGAGCATAAATAAAGCTATCATGACATTGGCACTTATCATAGTGTCGAACATAGTCATATGCATCATTTTTCATGGAAGAACAATAGCACCCTATACGAAGGAGATTCTTGGCAATTGCATTGCTACTAAAATTTCCTCCACATGATCCTTCATGGGCTTCATGGAGGGCTTGCTTAGCTTCATTAGGAACAAGGAATCATAAAAGGATACCATCAAAAGAACGTGGATATAAGATATCATCAATGATCACAAATTTTCATGCTCTTTTATGCAATAGATTTTGCTTGTTGCATTCTAAGCCTTTAAGTATTGTGCCATATTTTAAGAAGGCAAAGATGTCCTTGTACCAAGGCTCAAGTGAAGAAGCTTTTATGATCAATACATATAAAGGGATCTCACTAGAACTGTAGGTTGAAAGATATCAAAGTTGACAAATGATGGTAGTAGTATGATCATCCTCAAATTCTAATAGAATAAGGAATGTGGCTACAACCATTACATATGCATGATGATTGGAAGACCTAGGAATGGATTCTATGGTTATCATATCAAATATTGACATAATTTTTACAATAATATCTTTATATAGCTTCAAATTTTAATTTTTAGTATGATATACATCATTAATTGATTGACCACAAGTTGAGAATTTCCAAAGATAGAGAGGCTTTTTACTTTTAAGTCTAAGGTAGCTTGAAGACCTAGGATCAAGGCTTCATATTATGCAATATTATTAGTGTAATATAAGCACAACCTAAAGGAAAGAGGGATTGGAATGTATTACATTATTTGTTACATGCTAATGTACCACCTTGGGTACATATTTAGATTAGGAGAGTATCCTAGATTAGAGTGTGGGTATTTATTTTAAACAATGTAATAAATGCACAAGTGTTATTAGAATGTGTGAAGTATTTAATAATGTAAATGTGCATAATAGTCCATGTGCACATGAGTCCATAGAATAATAAAATGAAGAGTCTCAAGAAGATTGAAGGCCAAAAGTACTCCATATGAAGAGTCACATTCCATTAAATATGTGTCTATGTGTGTGTGTGTGAAAAAATAAAAAGTAGGGTGAAAGTGTGTGGAAATATGGTATATTGGAGATATTTATTCCATCGAGATACTATTTTGTGAGAATTTTTTAATGCCATTTTTTTGAGTTTTTGTAGAAGTTATTTATGAGTTTTATATGTTTAGAATATTTCCATTGACTTATATTTCTTACAACTTTATTTTAGATCTTGTGGTTATTTTTATTTAAGTATTAAGCATCAAAAGATAACAATGATATTAGAGCCACAAGGGATATTAATAGAATATAGGGAGAGCCACAAGAGATATTGATAGGAGATAGGGGTATTTCATTTACAGAATTTGAAAGTTGCAGTTTGGCTAGAGTCTTTCCACAAGGTTGCAAAAAAACTCATGAAGACTAAGACTCAAGATAGATTTCTTTCCACTAGATTTAAGGATAAATAGTGAAGATTATTGATTTTATAATTGTATATATTTGGATGTATTTGGTTACTACTATCTAAGTTTTTGTTGCAAAAATTAGTTCTTAGAAGTTGAGAAACTTCCTACAACAAATAGAGAAAAATTTCACCTTCATTTATCTAAAATTCTATGTGCTTTCCTTATGCAAGGATTAGTTTTGAGTTGCAACAAAAGAGTAGACATTGAAGATTAAAGAGGTCCAAGAAAGAGACCCCATTGAATATTAAAGATTAAGGAGACCCAAGAAAGAGGTCCCTATTTTTTATTTAAGATTGCAAATTCACTACTCCTTATTGAAGATTGAGGAGACCCAAGAAAGAGGTTCCCATAGAATATTGAAGGAAGGAAGAGATAAAGAGGCTAGAGAAGCTCTATTGAAGATTGAAGAAATAGAAGACTCAAGAAAGAGGTCCCCATTGCATATTTGAGAAAGGAGATAAAATATTGAAGAGTTTAGAAACTCAAGAGAAGAGGTATCAAGCGAATTTGGAAGGGGTAAGAATGAGGCTAGAGAAGCCCTATTGATAAATTTGAAGTGGCCATTGAAGAATATTTGAACAAAGAATGAGATAGAATATTGTGATAAGAAAAAACTCCTAAAAAGAGGTAATAAATTTTGGAAAAATTATTGTCATTCAACAACAATTCCAAAAGGATTTGTGAAACTAATTCAAGGAGAAGATTTTTAGCAAGAAGTTTGCCAAATTTGAGAAAGTATTTTTGAAGACTTCAAGACATTTAGATTCTTGAAGAAGAGGCCAACAAAGAGGCCAAATTTGAAGATAAAATTCAATGGAAGCTAAGGAGAAGAAAGAATATTGTGGTAGGAACCAAGGGTTTTGTTGGAACAAAATCTACCTTCGGTTAATAGTGTTGCGCCTTAGAATTTGCCAACATTGAATAGAAAGATCTTGCTTGAGATCATCTGTCTAGTCTCCAGAGAAGGCTGGTTCCTTTAAGTTTTTTAGAGAAAAGGGGAACAAGAGATAAGGGAAATATAGCCTAAGCTAGAACTTTTCTCACAAGTACTGATTGGACAACAAAAAACATTGATGATGCAGATTACTACTTTCAAAGTTTTATTTATATCTTCTTTATAGAAAACATGAATTCTTGAGTGTGACTTTTAGATGTTCATCTAAAAGCATGTAAATATCTTTTAATGTTCAACTCTAGAAACAAGATTTATACGTGCACAATCCAAATTTTAGAATAGATACATTATAAAACTTAGAATGAATAAAATTTAAAACACCAGATACATACACTTGCACACAGAAGTTTCGAAAGCTAGAAGAAGAAATCTTTTATTGCTTGTAATCCAGTACATGTACACCAAGCTTGTAAATGTCCAAGAGTCGACCTTTTTTTTTGGAGTTGCTCACCCCTATATATACCCTAAAAGAGTATCTTTTTCTAAGTACATATTACTATTTTACAAGCAATCATCTGCAGTTTCTAATAATACACAAGTCTTCTATGAATTAGATATCTTCTTTGCAGATTAGATTCTAGACGAGCCTGTCACATTTTCAATCATCTGGCAAGCCTGATCCATCCTAGATTTCTGATAATCATGTCAAAAATCACTTCTTGGTGTCAGTGCATGCCTTTAATTGCCAAAAATACATTTTATTCCTTTACATCTGGCGTGTCGCAAAATCATGACATTATTTCCTTACTTTGCTCTTTTGCCGTATCCAGTTGCAAAAATGATACATGTCACGAAATCATGAAATTCGTCTCTTGTTTTGGTCTTCTGCTGCTTACAACCGTGAAAATGAGACATGTCACAAAATCATGACATTCATCTCTTACTTTGCTCTTTTGCTGGCTCCCACCGCAAAAATGAGACATATCACGAAATCGCAATGTCCATCTCTTGCTTTGCTCTTCTGTCGCTTCCAACCGTGAAAATAAGACATGTCATGAAATCATGACATTTATATCTTAGTTTGCTCTTTTGCTGCCTCCCATCGCAAAAATGAGACATGTCATGAAATCGTGACATTCATCTCTTACTTTGCTCTTTTGCTGCCTCCCACCGCAAAAATGAGACATGTCATGAAATCGTGACGTCCGTCTCTTGTTTTGTTCTTCTGCCGCTTCTAGCCACGAAAATGAGACATGTCACGAAATCATGACATTCATCTCTTACTTTGCTCTTTTGCTACCTCCCACCACAAAAATGAGACATGTCACGAAATCAACATTCGTCTCTTACTTTGCTCTTCTACTGCTTCCAGCCGCGAAAATGAGACATGTCGCAAAATCGTGACATTTGTCTCTTACTTTGCTCTTTTGCTGCATCCCGCTACAAAAATGAGACATGTCACAAAATTGCGACATTCGTCTCTTACTTTGCTCTTTTGCTACCTCCCGTCGCAAAAATGAGACATGTCGTGAAATCGCGACATTCGTCTCTTGCTTTGCTCTTCTGTCGCTTCCAACCACGAAAATGAGACATGTCACAAAATCACGACATTCTTCTCTTCCTTGCTCTTTCTCTTTGCTTTTGCCCGCGAAAAGGCAACATGTCATGATATCGCGACACTTTTGCCTCCTTGCTCCCTTTTGTTGCTCTTAGCCGCGAAAATGCAACATGTCACGATATCGCGACACTTTTGCCTCCTTGCTCCCTTTTGTTTCTCTGAGCCATGAAAATGCAACATGTCATGATATCGCGACACTTTTTCCTCCTTGCTCCCTTTTTTTGCTCTTAGCCACGAAAATACATGTCGCGATATCGCGACACTTTTGCCTCCTTGCTCCTTTTTGTTGCTCTTAGCCACGAAAATACTTCATGTCACGATATTGTGACACTTTTACCTCCTTGCTCCATTTTGTTGCTCTTAGCCATGAAAATATGACATGTCACGATATCGTGACACTTTTCCTCCTCACTATTTCTCTTTGCATTGGACTACGAAAATGCAACATGTCACGATATCGTGACACTTTTTCCTCCTTGCTCTTTCTCTTTGCTTTGGACCATGAAAATGCAACATGTCGCGATATCGTGACACTTTTTCCTCCTTGCTCTTTCTCTTCGCTTTGGACCACAAAAATGCAACATGTCGCGATATCACGACACTTTTTCCTCCTTGCTCTTTCTCTTCGCTTTGGACTGCAAAAATGCAACATGTCGCGATATCGTGACACTTTTTCCTTCTTGCGGTGTTTTGCTTTTTCTTTGATCTTTAGCATATGGGCCACTTCAGTCTTCTTGGAAAATATGCAAAAAGGTGCATCAGCTATTTTTCTGTAGTTAGTCACTTTTTGACTAACATTCTTGGCACCTTCCAAGGGATTTTTTGCTTGCAAAAATTTTGAACTAGACCTTCATCCATTGGGAAACGGAGTCAACAACGAAGTTGTAAAAACAATATTTCAGAGAAAGACAAATAACACAGGAAAATGCACTTAGATTAAAAGTGAACATTATCTCGTCAAAACTCCCTTTATACCTTAGTATCTCTATTCAAAAAAATGTCAACTTCTGATTGGCTGCGACTGAAATTTTTTGTTAAGGCCAAAAAATGGTAATATTTACAAATATTGTCTAAATATGCTTATATTATACTGTACATATAATTCCTTTTCTGTTTTCTCAATAGAAATATAACTTTAGGTGAAATGCATTCACCATGATGGGAAGAACCAATCCATTTTGATCTTTCAACTCAAAAGCATTGAACTGTTTCTCTGAAACAATTTCAAATGGCCCCTCCTAGAAAGCATCAAATTTATCATGGTTACCTGGCTTAGCTTTCTTTACATTTCATTTCAAAACAAAGTCTCCCACTCTAAATTTTTTGGCAGCTGTCTTTTTGTTGAACCATCCTTCAAGATCTCGCCATATGCTTCGATTGTGATTGTACGATTGCTCTCTTTGTTCTTCTAACTGTAAGAGTTGCATTACTCCTGCAACTGTGTGTAGAATTTGGTCAATCTAAGGTAGCAGGTAATGATCTTTGAGTGATGCTCTATTTAGATTTTTGAAATCTACACACAATCTGATATCTCCATTTTTCTTCCTGACTGGTACCAAGTTTGCCACCCAGGTGGAGTGTTTAACAAGGTATACTATTTTAGCTTGAAGGAGTTTTAGCAGTTCTTGTTTCATCAAAGATTCTATCTTCAGATTCACTGGTCTTTGCTTTTGCCTAAAAGGCTTAGCTCCTTCTTCTAATTCTATGGTATGTTGAATAACATCTTTATTGTACACTTTTAGATCACTATACACCCAAGCTATGATGTCGGGGAATTTTTTACAGAATTCTCTGATCTGGTTCACTTCCTCTTCTATACAACTAATTCCAAACTTAATCATTTTTCCTGGCTCCAACTCTACATATTTGTATCTTCGTTTATCGACCTTGATTTTATGGCCAACTGCTCTATCATTGATATCAAATAGGCTTTCAAGGGTGATGATACCCTTAGGAATATGATTGTTTTTAACTGAATAACATCCTCTTACTCTTCATCCTGCACATCCCGGTTGGCTGAGCAATTCATTTCATGGATTAAGAAATCCAATGATTCTGTTCATCATTTTCAAAAACTTGCCAGAAAATATTTTTATCAGGCACTGAAGGCCTATATATAAGTCTAACAGTTTTAGAATTCTGAATAACATTACTTACAGGACAAAAATTAGCTCCCACTGAAGCTAACAAATCTACATGGGTATTATGTTCTCTAGGGATAAAATTTATATTTAGGGCCTCAAAGGCCTCTAAGAGATCCCACACTTTGTTCTTGTAAGCCTTCAAATAATGTTGTTTACTTATACATTTTTTGGTGACTTGATTCACAATAAGTTATGAATCTCCATAGATGAGTAACTGTTTGATTCCCAATTTCTCAGCCTTTCTTAACCCTAAGCATAGGGTCTCATATTCTGTTGCATTATTGGAGCACCTCCAATTCAACTTATAAGAGAAAACCTTTTCCTCTCCGGTGGGAGAAATCAAAACTATTTCGGCACCGACTCCATTCTTGCACCTAGCCCCATCAAAGAAAATCTTCCACAATTGATTCACAGAACCATCCTTTTCTAGGGAGGGTATCAATTTTCTTTTTGGTTTCTCAATAGAAAAGTTTCCTATTTCTGTTTCTATCATTGCATTAAAATTCTGTAGAGAAAACTCGTCCTCAACTTGGATCTCTTCTAATGTTTCTTCCATTAGATCTTCTTCTATTGTTTCTTCAGTCATCATATTTACACGGTCAGTTTCACCAATATTTTCTACATGAAACGTAGATGGTTTCTCATTAAAAATCTTGACCCTTATACCTTTGAAAGGTATCTCAAAATGAAAATAATCTAAGGATAAGTATCCTCCTATATTTGTTGTGAACTCTCTGGATAGACACATGCCAAAATAGGGCTCCAAGTCTACGACTACTACCTCTTGTATGATTATCATCTGAGGCATTTTATGTAGCTGTATGGGAATATCCTTTATCACTCCTATAGTTTTTACTAGAGTACCATCTAACTATAGGACGCTTGCGCTGCTCCTAGTGTACTCCATTCCCATAATATCACATACTAATTTGGGTATCACAATGGTAGCAACGCCTTAATCTATCATGCAGTTGTGGACAACCCATCCTTCCATTTGAAGGGACAAATAAAAGGGTGGTGGTATGTTCTTACCAGTGGCAGACGTCAAGTTCGTTAGAACCATATTTGAAGATGATGCAGTCCTACCTCCATTTTTCATTGTTCTTAGGGATTCCTGTAGGAGATCGATTTGACATGGGATTTGAAAAGCATCATACATACTTGCCTTAGAAGGAGTCTTTTTCATTTCCTCTACTATAATGAATGTAGGTGAATCAACTATCCTTTCTCTTTCTTTGGAAAAAGTTTCATATTTATTTTTGTATCCCTGGGTAGCTTTAGTTCTTTGCCTTTTTGTCAACGAGGGGAATCTCAACCTTTCCCTATCCTGTTCTTGGGTTTCATTTTCCCCTCGAGGAATAAATTCTTTGTGTGTTTCTTGCCCTTGAATTTTGGCTAGAAACTGATATTTTCTTTCCTAAGGGAGACTTCCCTTAGGAGTTTCTTTGGGAACTTCCTTGGGAGCAGGGGAAACATTCAATGGCCGAAGCTCTTTAGGGTCTACTTGTAGTGGTTTCTTACCTGATCTTGTCAAAACTGAAACTTGTTCTACTGTAGGCATCATGAAGTTGTGGTCCTTCTCTCTAATTATATTTACATGGCATTTCATTTTTTCTTTACTCTTTTCAACTACTATAATTTGTACATAATGTTGGTGTATCATACACAAAATTTCCCAATGTGGATCATTACATGTAGTACACCAAAATTTAAAATCATTGGGAGGCTCTTCGGCCTCCACTGTCTCATTTGTATATACCGTGATCAGTCTCTCTTGTCCTCTATTACTTGATTATGCTGCATCTCTCATTATCTGAGGGAACCTCCTTGGCAGAAAATTCCTTTCAACATCTCTCTTTTTCATGGATGCCATTTCATTTGACAATGTCTTCATTATATCAATTATGGTCGTGTATTGATCACTGGGGGGAGCTGATGGAAGGGGTGTAGCTGGTAATGCAAGGAATGTAGGAGGTGCGGCTATATATGGGAGATCCTGTGTTGATGGGAGTACAAGTAGTTTAGAAATTGATGCTTGGGAAAGCTCTAGTACAATTGGCAATAGACTCTTTGATGGATATCTTTTTGTAGCGATGAGATTAGCTTCGCCCTTTGCTACCTCTAAATAGATCCCAAGAAAAGTGGTTACACGGGATTGCCTTATTATCATACTGAGATCTGAATCAAAAGCCCTTAAGTAATAGCATATAGCTTGTTCTTCCATGGGTTTTAGGCCCTGCGGTACTCTACCATGAGTTTTAGTAAATCTGATGTTGAAATCTTGGATTTCTTCTCATGGATGCCTCTCAATGACAGTGAATTGATTCAGAAATGTGAAAGGATCTGCATGTATGTTAAATTCATTGACCAGATGGCCGACAAGCACTGCCCAAGAAGTAATGGATCTAGCGGGGAGCACTCTGTACCAATAGAGCATCTTTCCATTCAAAGATATAACTAGAAATCTGACCATTACATCTTCCTGAGTGATATTGTAAATAGATGCTAGTGATGATACATCTAGACAATGCTCATCTATTGTTTTTCCTGTTTCGTCAAAAGTTGGCAATGCTTTTAATGCAGCTTGTGGAATTTGATTTTGTGCCCCTAAGTTCAAAGGGCCAATTTGATTCCACACAAGATGGGCTGGGGCAGGGGCAGCTGCCATGATTGCTAAAGGAGTTACAACTACTATAGGATTGCTTGCAAATGCTCCTACAATGGGTGTTAAAGAGGTGCTAATGGTGCCGAGCAGATTTGATCGTGCGGCTAGTACAAGGTGTGCCTTTAGGCTTTCGAGATGTAGTTCAAAGAACTTGATAGGTTCTTCAGAGTTTCTAGCTTGGGATCTGGTTATCATATGGCTATATAACCAGAAGGTTTGTATACAAGGTCTTTCTTTTATGGTCTAAATTGCAACAAAGTCACCAGGTGGTTTTTCTTGAGATTTTCAAACAAAAAGGCTCTTAAGGTAAAACACCAAAACTTATACAATACTGTGGGATTGCTAGTCCCACAGGGCATACCAAAAAATGTTGGAACAAAATCTACCTTCGGTTAATAGTGTTGCGCCTTAGACTTTGCCAACATTGAATAGACAGATCTTGCTTGAGATCATCTGTCTAGTCTCCAGAGAATGTTGGTTCCTTTAAGTTTTTTAGAGAAAATGGGAAGAAGAGATAAGGAAAATATAGCCTAAGCTAGAACTTTTCTCATGGTACATATTGGAAAACACCAAATATTGATGATGCAGATTACTACTTTCAGAGTTTTCTTTATATCTTCTTTATAGAAAACACGAATTCCTGAGTGTGACTTTTAGATGTTCATATAAAAGCATGTAAATATCTTTTAATGTTCAACTCTAGAAACAAGATTTATACGTGCACAGTCCATATTTCAGAATGGATACATTATAAAACTTAGAATGAATAAAAGTTATAACACCAAATACATACACTTGCACACAGAAGTTTCGAAAGCCAGAAGAAGAAATATTTTATTGCTTGTAATCCAGTACATGTACATCAAGCTTGTAAACGTCCAAGAGCTGACCTTTTTTTTTGGAGTCGCTCACCCCTATATATACCCTAAAAGAGTATCTTTTTCTAAGTACATCTTACTATTTTACAAGCAATCATCTGCAGTTTCTAATAATACACAAGTCTTCTATGAATTAGATATCTTCTTTGCAGATTAGATTCTAGACAAGCCTATCACATTTTCAATCATCTGGAAAGCCTTCTCCATCCTAGATTTATGATAATCATGTCAAAAATCACTTCTTGGTGTCAGTGCATTCCTTTGATTGCCAAAAATACATTTTATTCATTTACAGTTGGCATGTTGCGAAATCGTGACATTCTTTCCTTGCTTTGCTCTTTTGCCATATCCAGCCATGAAAATGAGACATGTCACAAAATCGTGACATTTGTCTCTTGTTTTGCTCTTCTGTCGCTTCCAACCGTGAAAATGAGACATGTCACGAAATCGTGACATTCGTATCTTACTTTGCTCTTTTGCTGCCTCCCACCGCAAAAATGAGACATGTCACGAAATCGTGACGTCCATCTCTTGCTTTGCTCTTCTATCGTTTCCAGCCACAAAAATGAGACATGTCACGAAATCATGACATTCATCTCTTACTTTGCTCTTTTACTGCCTCCCGTCGCAAAAATGAGACATGTCATAAAATCATGATATTCATCTCTTACTTTGCTCTTTTGCTGCCTCCCATCGCGAAAATGAGACATGTGAAATCACGACGTCCATCTCTTGCTTTGCTCTTCTGCCACTTCCAGCTGTGAAAATGAGACATGTCACGAAATCGCGACGTCCGTATCTTGCTTTGCTCTTCTGTCGCTTCTAGTGCAAAAATGAGACATGTCACGAAATTGCAACATTCGTCTCTTACTTTGCTCTTTTGCTGCCTCCCATCGTGAAAATGAGACATGTCACAAAATCATGACATTCTTCTCTTACTTTGCTCTTCTGCCGCTTCCAGCTGAAAATGAGACATGTCACGAAATCGTGACATTCGTCTCTTACTTTGCTCTTTTGCTGCCTCTCGTCGCGAAAATGAGACATGTCGCAAAATCATGACATTCGTCTCTTACTTTGCTCTTTTGTTGCCTCACGTCGTGAAAATGAGACATGTCACGAAATCATGATGTCCATCTCTTGCTTTGCTCTTCTGTCTGCTTCCAGCCGCAAAAATGAGACATGTCGCGAAATCGTGACATTCGTCTCTTCCTTGCTCTTTCTCTTTGCTTTTGCCCGTGAAAAGGCAACATGTCGCAATATCGTGACACTTTTGCCTCCTTGCTCCCTTTTGTTGCTCTTAGCCATGAAAATACAACATGTCGTAATATCACGACACTTTTTCCTCCTTGCTCCCTTTTGTTGCTCTTAGCCGCAAAAATACAACATGTCACAATATCGCGACACTTTTGCCTCCTTGCTCCTTTTTGTTTCTCTTAGTCGTGAAAATACATGTCGCGATATCGCGACACTTTTACCTCCTTGCTCCCTTTTGTTGCTCTTATCCACGAAAATACATGTCGCAATATCGTGACACTTTTTCCTCCTCGCTCTTTCTCTTTGCTTTGGACCGCAAAAAATGCAACATGTCGCGATATCGTGACACTTTTTCCTCCTTGCTCTTTCTCTTTGCTTTTGCTTACGAAAATGCAACATGTCGCGATATCACGACACTTTTTCCTCCTCGCTCTTTCTCTTTGCTTTGGACAGCAAAAATGCAACATGTGATATCGCGACACTTTTTTCTCCTTGCTCTTTCTCTTCACTTTGGACCACAAAAATGCAACATGTCATGATATCGCGACACTTTTTCCTCCTTGCTCTTTCTCTTCGCTTTGGACCGCGAAAATGCAACATGTCACGATATCACGACACTTTTTCCTCATTGCTCTTTCTCTTCGCTTTGGACCACGAAAATGCAACATGTCACGATATTGTGACACTTTTTCCTTCTTGCGGTGTTTTTCTTTTTCTTTGATCTTTAGCATATGGGCCACTTCGGTCTTCTTAGAAAATATGCAAAAAGGTGCATCAGCTATTTTTCTGTAGTTAGTCACTTTTTGACTAACAGGTTCCTAGCACAATAATTTAATAAAGGATAAATAAATAAATAGAATCGCTTTTAGATACGAATCACCTTTTGCATTGGTTTGGGAAATCCCTCCAATGGGTTTAAACAAATATATATTATTTTTCTTGGATGATTTGTGTGAATGGCCAACCTAATATATATATCTACCCTAAAGCTACATTGGTGAAGAGACGTGATGGTTCACGTTATGAAGAGATGTGATGGTTCACTTTATGAGTTAATAATATAATAATTAAATGATTAATAATACTAACTAATAATGTTAGGATGGATGATCCTAGCATGCCACCCTCCTTAAAAAGAGCTTTGTCCTCAAAGCTCAAAGTGAGGACCTTTGTCCTTTGTTTTCCAAGAAGTATTTACATAAGTTTTTGGACTTTTTTAATGTCATCCTTCTGTAAGCAGGGATATTCAGAAGGATGAAGCATTAGCGAGGGATTGCCAAAAAAATTAGTAAATGTGTGATGATGAGGGAATGGAAACCCTTGGGGTTCTTCAAACGCCTTAAAATGATGCATAAAAAGAGGTGGTAAAACTTCTACATTCTCCTATTATTTCCTAGGAGAGGTAATGGAGGAGTGTGTAGTCACATTTCTACCTTGTTTTTTAATAGGTTTGACCCTGTGGTGATAACTCACTATTGGAGAGAAAATTGAGTGTAGTTCTTGTAGAGTGCATGTTTGGCCATAATGAGTCACTTTAGGAATGTCTACCTCATCCTTGCCTGATGCATCGATCACTTTTGGTATATCAAACGTATTGCCTTCATCATTGTGATAAGGTGCTTTGGGTATTGCTTGATCATTTTTCTTGTTTTCTACATATTTATCATATTTCTCATCTTATTTAGCTTCCACTTTGGTATTTATTAGATACTTGATATCACTCAAAATACCATCAAGAAGTTCCATGCTTTTTTTATTATGATCTTGTTCATTCCTTCTTATTCCATGTTGAGCATTTAATTTGTCTTTCACTATTTTGGCTAATCCAATGGTCTGCATCATGGTATAGGGTTTGAACTTCATCACCTCCATTTTAATTTCCTCTTTCAATCCATTGATGAAGCAATATATGAGAAATGCTTCATCCAACCCTGTGTTGTGTTTGGTGATATCCTTAAATCAAATTTCATACTCACATACAATAGTGTTTTGATAAAGAACCTTAATCAATTTCCACATGGTTGGGTCCCACATGGCTCTGATACCAAATGGTAGGAACCAAGGGTTCCTAGCACAATAATTTAATAAAGGATAAATAAATAAATAGAATCACTTTTAGATACGAATCACCTTTTGCATTGGTTTGGGAAATCCCTCCAATGGTTTTAAACAAATATATATTCTTCTTCTTGGATGATTTGTGTGAATGGCCAACATAATATATATATCTACCCTAAAGCTACGTTGGTGAAGAGATGTGATGGTTCACGTTATGAAGAGATGTGATGGTTCACTTTATGAGTTAATAATATAATAATTAAATGATTAATAATACTAACTAATACTAACTAATAATGTTAGGATGGAGGATCCTAACATATTGAAAGAGGTCACAAATTGACATTTTTGGAGACAACCATTAAATTTTTGAAGGCTAGTTTTTGAAGAAGAAGAGTGCAATTTTTTGGGAAATAATTTGAAGAGTTTTAGGAAAGCAATATAGAGAAAAAGAAATCAGATTATTGGAGTAGAATTTGAAGAGTTTTGGACTGCGAATTTGGGCAGCATTAGAAGGAGATAGTAGAGTTGTGATTTGAATATTTTCGAAGCATATTTGAGAGAGCTTTGGAAAGAAAATGAAGAAATATTTGATAGTATTTTGAAGAACACAAGCTTATACTGAGAGGGGGGTGAACAATATAAGACTAATTTTTACTTTCTTTCCAAATCAATATTAATTAATGTCCTTAATTGCAATAACCACATATAGCAGTGTGCATTAATAACTCAAATAGTAGTAGTAAGAAAGAGCAAAAGTCACCATACACAATTGAGACACAATATTTAACGTGGTTCCCCCAATGTGAGGTACTACACGGAGAAAATATTTTACTAAAACTTTCTCAATCAATCTCTTTGGGAATCACTCCCAATTACAATATTTATGGATATTTGTCCAAAGGAGATGTTGATCCCCTAATCTCAAGCATAGGATAACTCTTTCCCCTTCTGCTCTAGCTATGTGTTCTTCTACGAGACTCTATCTCTCTACTACACTGACTAGTGGACCTCTCTCCACTTGAAGACTCCTCACTCAGATTTGTCTTCAATTGTGCTACGATTGGATCTCTATCCACTCAGACTCTATCCTCTATACTTTGTCACCTTCAAAGTTCTATCAATAGGCTCACTAAGAACCTGCTCAATAGGCTCACACAAAACCTGCTTAACAAGCTCACACAAAACTTGTCAAATTTGCTCAAGCAAGCTCACCAAGAACTTGCCCAATTTTGCTCTAGCAAGCTCACCAAGAACTTGCCCAAATATGCTCTAACAAGCTCACCAAGAACTTGCCCAAAACTGTCCACAAATCTATCCCAACACTATCCTCAAATTTGTCCCAAAGGCCTTCTCAAAGGCTCAATCAATCATGCACAAAACTTCCACAAATTTGTCCAAAAATCTATCCCAAAAGCCTTCTCAAAGGCTCAACCAATCATGCTCAAGTAGTACTCAAAAATCATCCACAAATCTATCAAGGCAAAACTCAAAGATGAACTCAACAATGAATGGCAATGTACTCTTCAATTGATAACAACAATGATCCACAATGATATCAACTCAACTCAACTCATAGAAGTAGAAAGAGAATTGTTAGAGACTCAATATGTTCTAAACTCAATCTCAACTCAACATAGAATTATGGAATAGTTTGTTTTATAGAACTTGAACAATCACTTCACACATCATTTGACTAGGCTCAATCAACTCAACTCAACTAATTATCACAAGGGACAACTCTCTCTCACACAATCCTAGTCCATATGTATCAACCAACTCAAATGTTTCCAATAATGCTCAACCACAAATCTCACATAATAATGATACTCATGTTCTTTTCTAACTCAATTTCTTTCACAACCAATGGGCTTCAACAACTATGCTTATAAAACAAGGTTTAAACTCAACTCTCAAATTAGAAAAACCTTGAAGCATTCAACCAACCACTTTCGAAAAGGAAACCACAAACAATCCTTTTCCCTCCAATGATATTTCAGAAATCAACCACCATAAACAATCAATAGGACAATGTGCCCATACCTTTTATGAAGATGAAAAAACCTCTTTGTAAATCTGCCACAATCACAAAATTCTTTTGCCAATCTTCACAAGGGTTAGTATATCACAAAATAATCAACATTACTCCACTTTTCAATAATCATCACCAAGGCCTTTAATTACACACCTTCCTTATCTCTCCTAAAACCACTTGTACCATAAAATAAAATAAATCAAAACATTGCATAACCTTTTCACTCCCAAAACCAATTATACCATAAAATAAACAAATCACAATATTGCATACCTTGTCACCTCATGAAAGAATTAATCCTCTTGAAAAAGAACAAGGCAAACTTCACTTTTGGAACCCCTTTGTAAAATCATAAATATCTCTTTACACACACCTTATTTCTCCTTATAAATAATTTAGTCAAATAGCCCTCGAAATAAGCTTTCCGACGATATATAATATGCCCACTTTTCGAAATAAATTGAAACCTTTTTATATATATATATATATATATATATATATATATATATATGCCAACCTCCATTAATTGCACATAGGTCGGCCCTCCATTAATTTAAACTTAAACTATAAACTTTAATATCTTCATCACCGGAGGTCCTTTTTCGATGAAACAAAATTCCACCTTGGATTTTAAGAAAATTCCTTTCCACATAAGCCCGCCATGGTTTTAAATAAAACCTTTTATTTTTCCTGCCTTGGTTTTCATAAAAACCCTGTATATATCCATGCTCTCCAAAATATCATAGATGATTATATATGAAGTGCTTTTGCCACCAAAACTCAATGTGACATCAATGATCCATGTGACATTAATGACAACATAAAATAACTCAAATTTCCAACAATATCCCCCTTTGTCATTGATGGCAACACCTCTAAAGCAAAAACCACAATCACTGCAAAAACCATCTTTGAGAATCAAAGCTGCTCCCCCTGACTCAATAATATCTATGGAGATTGCTCTCCCTAACTCAATGCTCTCTTTGGAGGCTGCTCCTCCTAACTTAATGCTCTCTTTGGTGGCTGCTCCCCCTAACTCAATGCTCTCTTCCTTACTCAAATATCTCCCCCTTTGACATCAATGGCAAAAGGGACACCTATGGGCCTAAAATATATGACTCTTAAGCTTAGCCCCCCTCACCCCCTTCTCTTTTGAGGTTATTAATTTTGGGGTGGGAGTACTATTACTCCCATATCACTTTATTTCTTTCCTCTATAAAATTCCTTCCATGTTTTTCTGATAACTTTCTCTTGATGAATTACTTGATCTTCTTGTCTAGAACTTGTTTGGAATTGAGTCCTACACCATATTGCAATATGCCCAAAGTTATTGCAATTAAAACACTTGATATTGTAACCTTTGGATGGTGCCCATGTCCTGAAATCATTCTTAAAATAATTTCCATATCCATTCTTTTCTTGAACCCTGTATTGTGAAGCTCTATTTTCATGACCATTATAACCATGACTTCTGAAATGTGTAGCTCTAAAACCAAAACCATGTTGCTCATTTACTTTGCACTGAAAAGCTCTATGACCAATCTTGTTGCATGAGAAGCAATGTCCCTGAAAACCATACCTTCTTCCCTTGAAGTTTATTCTAGCAAAATAAAACTTCTTTGATCCATGGATCCTACAATGTATAGCCCTGTGTCCAAATCCATTACAAGAAAAACAATATCCTTGAAAAGCCCTTTGTTCATGCCTTGGTTCCTCATACCTTTCTTGACCATTATCCTTATGATTATCTTCAATTTGTGCATTGCATCCTTGAACCTTCTTTGTAGCATCTAAAACCTCTTCCTTAGTTTCTTCCTTGCCTTTCTCTTCAAAAATTTATTTTCCCTTTGAGATTGATTCACCTATCTCAAAACAAGAACCAAACTGAATATTTGGAGCCATAGGAACTTTGGAACTTTCCTCACAAAATTTAGGTGCTTCCTTGCTTTCATCTTTTAGAACTTCCTTTCCTTTTGAGTGTGACTTTTCTTGGAATTAAGATATAGCCTTAAAATAAGTTTTCACTCTTTTTTGAATATTTTCATCTAATGTATCAGGTCTTACCGTGGTTACCCTTAGTTCTTCATTCATCCTTTCTTCTATCCTTTTTGCATTTTGAAGCTCTTCTCTGAGATTATTGATTGTTTGAAGTTCTTCTCTGATTTTGACATCTATTCGAATCTTGTTTTCAAGATTCTTGTATTCTTCTTTTAGCCTTTTGATTTCTATTTTTTGTTTACTTGGCTCATCCTCTTCCTTTTATATTACCAAAAATGAGACTTCTTTGTTTTCACTACTGCTGGAATTACCACTAGAACTGTTGCTTTATTTTTCAAATACACTTTCCTTGTTGTAATTGTTGTAGTATGTGCAATCATCATCTATATGCCCAAATTCACCACATATGAAGCATTTTAGTATCCTTAGACCTTTCTTGTACCTATATGCTTGCTCAATGGCTATGGCAAGCTCTTCATGTTTTTCTTCAATAGGCACACCCTCTTATTTAGCTTCAATACCTAGGAATAGGTGTTCTTGCTTTTCTTCACTTATTCCAAAGAATGTACATTCTTCTTCATCTAACTGATCTTTATCACTGTAATCTGAACTATCACTTGCTTCTAAAATGTAGTAATATTTCTTAGCCTTACAAAAAATTATCTTCTTCTCATACCTATTTTTCTTGAATTTGTCATCTTTGTCATGCTTATGTTTTCCATATTCATTTCTTCTTTGATCTTGTTTTTCATAATCACTGATTTTTTTGTTGAGCACGATGCAGCGATAGTATTGTCATTGTTGTCAACACAGTCAGATAGATCAATTGATGTAGTGGACAGGAGTTCAGAGGTTACTCAGAATATGTACAGTGATGTTAAATGCTTATGAGGATGTTTTTGATGTTTGGGTGAAGTTGTTACAGGTTGTCCAAGAAGACCGAAGTGGCCCATATGCAAAAGAGAAGCAAAAAAGCAAAATAAAAAAAGTGTCGTGATATTGCGACATGTTGCATTTTCATGGCCAAAGCTAAGAGAAAGAGCAAGGAGAAAAAGTGTCGCGATATCATGACATGTATTTTCACGGGCCAAAGCTAAGAGAAAGAGCAAGGAGAAAAAGTGTCGCGATATCGCGACATGTATTTTTGCGGGCCAAAGCTAAGAGAAAGAGCAAGGAGAAAAAGTGTCGCAATATCGCGACATGTTGTATTTTCATGGGCCAAAGCTAAGAGAAAGAGCAAGGAGAAAAAGTGTCGCGATATCGTGACATGTTGTATTTTTGCGGTCCAATGCAAAGAGAAAGAGCAAGGAGAAAAAGTGTCACGATATCGCGACATGTAGCATTTTTGTGGTCCGATGCAAAGAGAAAGAGAGAGAAAGAAAAAGTGTCACGATATCGTGACATGTATTTTCGAGGGCCAAAGCAAGGAGAAAGAGAAAGAAAGAAAAAGTGTCACGATATCACGACATGTTGTATTTTTGCAGGCCAAAGCAAGGAGAAAGAGAGAGAAAGAAAAAGTGTCACGATATCGTGACATGTTGTATTTTCGCGGGCCAAAGCAAGGAGAAAGAGAGAGAAAGAAAAAGTGTCGCGATATTGCGACATGTCGCATTTTTGCGACTCAAAAAGGGCAGCAGTAGAGAAAGAAAAAGTGTCGCGATATCATGACATGTCGCATTTTCGCAACTCGAAAAGGCCAGGCAAGCAAAGTAACAAAAGTGTCACGATATCACGACATGTCGCATTTTCGCGACTCAAGAAGGGCATGCAGGCAGAGAAACAAAAGTGTCATGATTTTGTGACATGAATACCAGGATGGTGAAACTGAAGACTGCAGAGTGAAATGGACCCACAAGGAATCTTTAATGATTTGAAATCATTTAAGATGGTCATTACACATGGAAAGAAATAGATGCATGCCCATGTGGAGAAAATGAACAGTCGTGGAAGGAGAAAATGAATAGTCGTTAAAATAGAAAACAAACAGTCATGGAAGGAGAAAATGAACAGTCATTAAAATAGAAAATGAACAGACATGCAAAGAGAAAAATAATAGACATGCAAAGAGAAAATGAACAGTCTTGCAAGGAGAAGATGAACAATCATGACTGAGAAGACGAACAGTCATGGAAGGAGAATATGGTGTCAATTCGTTGCATGTAATGTGTTTGATGAAATGCCTACTCTATATATACAAAAGGAGGTACATAAATAAGGAGTTGCAATTGACAAGTGGTAGGTGAGAATATGAAAGAAACAATTACAATTGACAAGTGGTGTATGAGAAATGAAAGGAGTTACAACTGGAGTTACAAAGAGAAAGGATGGTTATAAAATGAGTGATGCTTGGAGAATTTAAAAGGGGATTTTTATCTTGCAAAGTGCGCGAGAGGAGCGTGAGAGGTGAGCGAGAGGTGAGCGAGAAGGGTGTGTATTGCGTGAGAGATGTTGAGTAAGCAATAGACCAATCAGGGTCTTGTAAAAGTGAAGGCATTATTATGTCAATCTTCTGATTTCAAAATTGAAGTCCAAGTTGGTGCTTGGCATTAGGGGTTGGTGCTCCTTTCTATTGGTGTAGATAAATTAGGGGTTGGTTCTCCTTTATGTTGGTGTAGATAAATCAGGGGTTGGTGCTCCTTTCTATTGGTGCAGATAAATCATGGGTTGGTGCTCCTTCCAGTTGGTGTTGGTAAATCAGGGGTTGGTGCTCCTTTCTATTGGTGCAGATAAAACAGGGGTTGGTGCTCCTTCCAGCTGGTGTCGGTAAATCGGGGTTGGTGCTCCTTTTCGTTAGTGCGGATAAATCATGGGTTGGTGCTCCTTTCTCGTTAGTACAGATAAATCAGGGGTTGGTGCTCCTTCCATGGGTGTTGGTAAATTGATTGTAAAGTTGTTGCTTTGCAAAGGCTAGATTTGGATGGGAGTCCAAACAATCAATTTTTGAGGAGTAGCCAAATCGGTGAACCTCGGTACATATTGTGTTGTGTGATGCTCTCTTGTTATATTTGCTTTATTTGTTTTTAAGTTCTCATTGTTTCGGCTTTAAGAGTTGAAGATTTAAGTTTTAAAAAGCTACACTGATTCACCCCCCCTCTCAGTGTCATTGTGAGACTAAAAATTCATGTGGACACTTGTATGCATAGTGACCAAGATCACCACACTTGTAGCACCTGAATTTCCTTATATCTTTGAAATTCCTTGATTCCTTATTCCTTTTGATGAAGTTAGCTTCCTCATAATTTTCTAAAACTCTATTTGTTTCTGAAACTTTTCCTTTCTCTTTTTTTGAAGCCTTGAATGCAATCTCTTTTATTGGAGCTTGATGATTACTTACCCTCATCTCATAAGCTGAGAGTACCTTTCAATTCTTCCATTGTTAGCTTGTTGATATCCATGTCTCTTCTATTGTTGAAACATTAGAATCATATTTCATGGGAAGTTATCTCAAAACCTTTTGAGTAACTTCTAATTCTTTCATCTCAAAACCTAGGCCTCTCATGGTGTTAGTAATCTCATCAACTCAAAGTAAGAACTTTGCAATATCTTCATAATCTTTCATTTTCAATTCCTCAAATATTTTTCTATGAGTTTGTAGTTTTTCCAACTTTACCTTGGAATATACTTCATAAGTATTCCTCAACTTGGTCCACATCTCATTAGTTGAAGTACATACTGTGACCTTTGCAAAATCTATCTCATGTAGCCCACTCAAAATACATTTCATTTCTCTTGCATTGATCTCAACAAATTTCATGGTAGTCTTATCTTCCTCAGGATCACCTTCAACCTTATACTCTTTTTCAACCATCTACCATACCTCATATCCTTGTGATATCAAGTAGTTCTTCATTATCATGCTCCAAAAAGCATAATCATTACCATCAAATAATGGAGCCTTATTTGAAGATAATCCTTTCTATGAAGCCATATGTTTTCTTTATAGAATCTACCCTTAAGATTTTAGCTTTTTCGGAGGAACCCGCTTTGATACCAATTGAAGAACATAATCTTATATTGAGAGGGGGGTGAACAGTATAAGACCACTTTTTACTTTCTTTCCAAATAAATATCAATTAATGTCCTTAATTGCAATAACCAAATATAGTAGTGTGCATTAATAACTCAAATAGCAGTAGTAAGCAAGAGCACAAGTCACCACACACAATTGAGACACAAGATTTAACGTGGTTCCCCCAATGTGAGGTACTCCATGGAGAAAATATTTTACTAAAACTTTCTCAATCAATATCTTTGGGAATCACTCTCAATTACAATGTTTATGGATCTTTGTCCAAAGGATATGTTGATCCCCTAATATCAAGTTCATGGATCTCTTCCATAGGAGAACTTTGTCCCAAAGGCCTTCTCAAAGGCTCAATCAGTCATGCACAAAACTTCCACAAATTTTTCCATAAATCTATCCCAAAAGCCTTCTCAAAGGCTCAACCAATCATGCTCAAGTAGTACTCAAAACTCATCCACAAATCTATCAATGAAAAGCTCAAAATGAACTAAACAATGAATGGCAATGTATTCTTCAACCACAAATCTCACATAACAATGATACTCATGTTCTTTTCTAACTCAAGTTCTTTCACAACCAATGGGCTTCAACAACTATGCTTATAAAACAAGGTTTAAACTCAACTCTCAAATCAGAAAAACCTTGAAGCATTCAACCAACCACTTTCAAAAAGGAAACCACAAACAATCCTTTTCCCTCCAATGATATTTTAGAAATCAACCACCATAAACAATCAATAGGAGAATGTGCCCATACCTTTTATGAAGATCACAATCACAAAATTATTTTGCCAATCTTCACAAGGGTTAGTAGATCACAAAATAATCAACATTACTCCACTTTTCAATAATCATCACCAAGGCCTTTAATTGCACACCTTCCTTATATCTCCTAAAACCACTTGTACCATAAAATAAAATAAATCAAAACATTATGATGAGGCCTGGATAAGCCTCATTTATAGCATGTTTTAAATAGTTAAAACTGCCTAAAAATCTTGTGAATTATCTTATATGCTAGTTAAGTTGATTTAATATGTTGTGTATTAACTGTTTGCATGATTGAAGTGTTAAGGACATTATATTATGATTTTTAACAGTTCTTGTATAGTTTTATGTTATCTTGTTATGCTTAGGTTGACAACAGCACTTCACTAGTCTTATTTTGATGATCATTAAGCATTAGTTTCTCTAAATTTAGCAAATAGTATAAATACTTATTACTATGCAGCAAAAAACTGGTTTTTCCATATAAATTCCAGCCAATTGCCAATGAATGGCAAGGCATGTAATTCACATCCAAGGAAGAATGAAGACTATTGCAATATGATACTGAGAGCTAATCCACCTAATAAATTCAGCCAAAACCATTTGGATTCAACACAGTTGGTCATTCTAAAGATCTTCAGAATGAACACAGTATCTTCGAAATGAACACAGTGTCTCCGGAATGAACACAGTATCTCCGAAATGAACACAGTTTCTTCGAAATGAGAAAAGAAAGAACTTTTTTGACTTGTTGACTGAATTTTGGTGGTGGATAAGGGGATAAGAAGGTTGAGAAAGTTAAGGGAAAATATCTCCCATCTAACTTTATCGTCCTTGTCGTCCAAAGCCACCATTTATGTAAAAGATCAAATTGATCCTCTTCTAGGATAAACCCAAGAAATTCTATAGGATATCAGGAACAACATATTTTATGTTTGTAATTAGATTTTAGGCATCTAGAAAAGATTGCTCCCATCCAAGTTGAGCTATTATATTATATAGATGAGATAGAAAATAAATAGGGAGATAATAGAATAGTTATTTCAGACCTGTAATAGATTTCAGCAGAATTGTAATTATGTTTTTGAAGCAATAAAAGTGCAGTTTCATTCCATTTATTTTGTTATGTCTGAGTGTGAGTAATACTTAAAGAAGAATTCAAACTTTCTTTTGAGAAAGGAGGCTGGCCACTTCTAGACTTAGGAGGAGGACTGACAGACAGGTTTTATTCTAATTTTTTTGTAGCAAAATAATTTGTGAACTTGTCATTTTCATTCTTTTGCATAGCTAAAATTCTTAGTTGTTTAATTCTTTTTCATAATGTTTTTGTGATATTATTAGTGGTAGATCTGGTTATTCTTTTCATTCCTAGCAACTTTCCAATTCACTGCAAATTTCCATTTCCAACAATTTACAAGTTTTATGTAATTTCCCTGCATTCTTGTTTTTGTTGTCAAAACCCTGCATAGAATATTGACGACCTTCTGTTACAGAGCATCGATAGGATCTAGTTTTTATGATTCATTTAAATTATTGCAAGATTAAATAGATTTTCAATTTTGCAACTATAACTAGAGTTTCAATTCTGTAATTTAATTAGATTTCATTCTTGCAACTGTAACTAGGGTTTCATTTCTGCAATTAGCAATTAGTTTGCATTCTTACAAATAGATTAAAGTTCAATTTATGCAATTTAGGGGTAGAAGTGACATAAAACCCCCACACAATCAATTCCACCAATAAGACTTGCTGCTTCCAAATGAACTAAACTACAACCCTGCTTGAACTTTATCTCATAAATAGCCTTGGACACCACCCTGGATTGACAAATTCATTGAGAATTAATTGTGTGCTTAGTGACAGCCCATCATTTTGGCACCGTTGTTGTGGAACACGATGTTGTTAGAAGGTGAAAAGCAGTCCAATAATTATTAAATATGTTAAGTTGTGAATTTTAGAGTAAAATCTAAATTTAATGACTGGTATAAGTAATTGTTATTGGTAAATTGTATTTCAGTCCATTTAGGAAATAAGAAAGAAACCACAAGAAGAAAAATTTCACAAGAGGTTGAAATTATGTCAAAAATGTCTAAATTTTTTATTTCCAAAAATATTGGAATTTTCAAAGAATCCCAATCATCTACTTCCAGCACTGCAAGATCCTTTGAGAAATCATTACAAGGAGGAAAATTAAGTAGTTCAACACCATTTTCTCTTGAAAAATCCATACAATCAGGAAAATTTGACAAGATTTATAATTTTTTTGGGAACCTACAATGGAAGGCTCACAAGAGAATCAAGGTAGAGCCAACAATGTGCTCCACCCTAGTGCAACTGCCAGAACTTTTCAAAATCCCATCCAACTAGATCTTAATCAAAATGCTCCCATGAAGGTCATTTCACCCTGCGTAGATACCAACTTTCAAGGGAATTACATCTAAAGATCCTGATATGTTTTTGTTTGAGTTTAAAATCGTATGTCAAGCTCATGATTACACTAATGACAATCAAAATCTCAAACTATTTCCTTCCACTCTTAAAGAGTTAGCTCTACGATGGTTTATCACCTTAGCACCTGACTCAATTAGAACTTGGGATGATATGGAAAACATATTCTTGGAGAGATACCAAGAATATTGTCAAGTCAAGAATCAAATTGATGAAATTCTTACAATGAAACAAGAGGAAAATGAAATCTTAGAAGATTATCTAGACAGATTTTCTTTTGTTCATAAGAGATGTGGAAGTGTTGAACCTGAAATTTGCAAAGTCATATTCTTAAGGGGACTACAAGATGAATCTAGGGATGCATTGGATATCTTGGGAAGAGGAGATACAAATGCACTTAAATTTCAAGAAATTATTAAACTCTGTAAAAATTACTCTCATTCAAGGCATAGAAAACACAGAATTGGTAATGAAAAACATGATTTGAAAGAATGCATGAAAGAGGCTGATATTTTAGTATATGATAGAACATTAGATGAAAAAATGAATCTACTGAATCTTCAGCCATCTATTGTTTAGAATGTAAAAAGTAGAACTCTCTTCATGATTGTCCTTTGAAAAAAATATTTATACCTGCTACATGTAGCATTTTTCAATTAGGACACCCCACAGATCAGTGTAGTTTATTGCCAAAACTTACAAGTGTCCTTGGAAAACAGTCTCAACCTATGAAAAAAATTAATTTTGTAGGACAAGGACAAGGGAATAATTTTCATAAATTTCCATATCAGAATGCTTCTCAATTTCTTGCACATTGGAGAAATAATCCTTGGTATATGCCATGGTCTGCTTCAGGTCCACTTCAACAATGTTGGAGTCAACCACCATGGGCATACTCCCAAGCATGGTCTCAACATGGATGGATGCAACAACAATGGAATCAACAACATCCACCATGGTTGCAACTAAAATTATAGGGATATCAATGGGTACAACATCAAAATTTGTACAAAGGACAACAACATTGTCAAAACCAAAAATCAAATTTGTTGCCTAATTATATCCATAATTTCTATCATGGACAACAACAACAAAAATTAAAACAACCTATGTTTTCAACTCAACTTGTGGTCAGTCCAAATCATGTTAAACAGGTAACCCCTATCTCTATGGTTGAATCAAAAAATATAGCCCTAATAAATGTTAGTGACTATGTTAAAACTCAGTTGTGTTCAGGTGAACCATTGCTTGAACCTATTCCACTTATCAGTATAGAAAGTGAAGTTAAAAATAATGAACATGAAAACAAATTCACACTAAAACAACATCAATAAGAACAAGATACCTCATCAAATGAAGTATCATATTTTGAACAGTCTGAGATATCAAAAATAACATCTTCACAATCAGATTTGATAAATAAATTAGAACATTTAACTGTTACAATCCCTTTACCTCAAGTTGTACCAATCATTAATAAGATTGTTCAAGAAATGTGTTTTAGCAAACCAAGAAAAAAAAAAAGTATATCCTAAAACCATACGAAAAGGTGAAAAATTAGTTAACTTGCTTTCAGGTAAACTTATTACACCTAAGTATGATTGTACAGAAAGCCCAACGTTTCTTAGAACACATAAGGAAAATGAAAAGAATACTTTAGTTTTGGCCTCCATTGTTGTAAATAAAAATGTAGAAGAGTTGGATTCCTCCAAAAAGTTTGTTTTTGCTGAAAATGTTCAAAACTCATATTTTAAAGATGAACTAATTATTATTCAGCAATTACTACAGACTGATGAAAAACAAAATTCTGAAAATTTATCACCCATTCTAGTACAAAACCATTTTCTTTATTTACAACATGGATGACATTATTGTTTCTCATCTTTTCATTATAATTTATCAAAGTTAATTCTTTCAAAATTTGTTTTTGGTAAACATATACAGATTTTTCATTCTTTTCCACCATATCATTACTCTCTTAATTTATTAATGTATCATTCTCCAAGAACCAATTCAAATCAGCCTAGTACAAAACAAACTGAAATACAACCAAAACAACCTTTGAACAACAATAGTTGGTTGACTAAAAACCAGGGAGTAAATTTGTTTGATATATTGGTGCAACATCCTAATGCTTTACTAACATTTGATGCATCTTTAGCAGTTGGCATTGAGTTGTTGTAGGTATAGAAAAAACAAATTTTGCTGTTGAATGCATTTGATGAACTTTGGTTGGAAGCACTTCACCAAATAGAGTTCACTCAACAAAAATAGAAAATGTGGCATGATGATAACATTAAGAGCAACAAGGATGAACCAGGGGAGTTTGAGAATGAAGTTGTTCAACTTTTTTTATTTGATGATTTAAGGAGGATATTAGTGGTGAATGGACATCTTTTATAGTTGTACCATAAACCACTAACAAAGGTGGAATTTTCTTGGTATTTCACACAGTTACATTTGATAGAAGAGGCTTCTTCTTCTGATGAAGATTCCAAATGATCATATCTTTTAATCTTAAAAGGAAAATAAAAAGAAAAAATTAGAAAAAATAGAAAACAAAAATATGAATAAATTCTGGTTGTGAATTTCTTCATGGGCATGATTTCAAGGAAGTCATGAATTCCTTCACAGGCACAATTACAATCAAAAATACAAAAAGAAAAAAAAAAAAAAATGAATAGCTCAGTAGTGAAAACCTTTTTCTAAGGCGCTACTGAGTTGGTATGCATGAAAACCAATTTTTTGGCATGCATAACCTTGAAATTTCTGAGTCACCATTGTACAAATTCACCAACTGCACTTGTTTTTGAAGTGTTTTAGGAAGCCTCAGCAGAATATCAACAAAAGCAGTCATCTTTCAAAACTTGCATTAACTTGTTTTAACCAGGTATATATGTTTCTTGCATTTTTCTCATTGTAAATATTTGATATATAGTATATGACAATTAACCATTAGTATAAAAGTGTTCATAAGAGTTGGCATAAACAAAAAATGCTTGGAGAAAGAGAAAAATGTTGGTTTCTGCTATGTCTTCAGAATGACTGTTGTATCTTCAATAACCATGGTATCTTTGAAATGAAGCCTTTGTCTTAAGAATGAAGGTTTGTCTTCGGAATGAAGCCTTTGTATTCGGAATGAAGATTTGTCTTCGAAATGAAGGTGTGTCTTCGGAGTGAAGGTTTGTCTTCGAAAAGAAAGTTTGTCTTCAAAATGAAGGTGTGTCTTCGGAATGAAGGTTTATCTTTGAAATGCGGTTATCTTTGGATTAAATGCCTAGCTTAGTCTTTGAAATGAAACATAATCTTTGAAATGAAGATTTGACAGTCTGTTTCCATGTGGCATCCAAGGAGGGAGAAAAAGACATAGTCAGCATAATTTTTTTTACTCCATGTGATCATTGACACATGTCAGCTGGCTTGCGGTTAGATTCATCTCATATTTTTCACCCATCGAGGAAGTACGAGAATCACAAGGAAAATAACAAACAAACATGCCACCACCATTCATTGCTAATAACCACTCATGTGGGAAAATTTGCATTCAGAATGAATGAGCTAAAAATAGTAAAGAAAATTTGATGGCAAGGATGTCCAATGATTGATGGCCAGGTGTTCAAAGCACAAAATAAGGAAGTGTGCCATATTTTATTTTTGAAGACATATTTGCTAATGATTACAAGGAAAAGTAAAAATAAAAATAAAAGTTATTTCTGAAGAAGAACAAGAGCAAACCCTATAATTCTGTAGAAACCAGAAATCAGTGACCTAGCGGATGACTATAGTAGCATAATAGAGTAGTCTTCTCAACATCAGAATAGAGAAATGAAGTGAAAAATGAAAAATGGCCAGCCTACAAGAACCTTGGAATAACGTAACCACATGGGTTACCAGATTTTTCAACCTATGAAAGGTATTATGTAATTTTTTTAGGGCATTATTTCAAAATTTTAAACCACCTCAGGCATGGTAGGCAACAACCTAAATTTAGAGTGAATTTTCTAGCATACCTGCACCGAGAACTACAGAGCATGGCAAAACATTATCAAGAGGAAAAAAAGGAGCCCTCATTATCATAGTCTTATTAAACTGGTGTGCCAACATCATTTTAGGGGAAACCCTAGAAGCTTTAATAGGTTTTATTCTACCATGACTAATGTAGTTTTTGAAGAAGAAGATGAAGGAGAAGAGGATACAGATGTTGCTATAAAAAATATGCTACTGAGGAAGAATAAAAGGCTAAAAAAAATGCTATTGCAGAGAAGGAAACACACCAAGCAAAAGAAACAAAACATTTTTCTCTAGAACCATCAACCTCATAGACTAAGAAGAGAAGGGCTGAAACTGACAGTAGAAAAATAAAATAGAAAAGGGTTCATTTTTATAAATATGTTATTTATCTATCAGAATATGAGAGTGAAGTTCCCAGTGAAGAGCCTGCAGCTATCCCTACAACCCCTGTTACCACAAGAAAACATGGCAAGAAGAGAAAATATACATTAAGGACTAAGAGGTATGCAAGACTCCAACAAAAAGAGATAAAAGAACAAATGATTGAAGAGAAGACCAGACAGGATAGCCCTGATGCCATAGAAGTGTGACAAGCCACTAAGAATTTGGATGTAATCATAGATAATTTCATGGAACCTCCTGTACAAGAGTAGGGGTCTGAAGCAGAGGATGAGATCGTTGTTGAGCAGCAAACTGCAGTTGATTTGTTAGTATTATTTTATGAGTCAAACGAAGAAGAGGATGTGGACATCACAAAACAACTGAGAGCAACCAAGAGTTATAAAAATACAAATGACATGGATTGAGGAAATAAAATATGTTATTGAAAAACATGAAAAGAAAATTAGAGAATTATAGCAGAAAGTGGAGAAACTAAAAAGCAGGCTACCACAAGTTGACGAACAATCAACTACATCAGATAAATAGGAGGATTTGGTTCAATTACTACTTGGATTATCTAGGGAATATGAAGACATAGATGCTCATTCTGAAGTAGTGCCCCTCCACTTTGAAGCAGTGCCCTTCCATTCTGAGGCATTGCCTTCTCAATCCAGAGAAATACCTTTATACAACATTATTGGGTAGGTCTCATTTTCAGGCCTCCAACCATCATTACTCAGGTTCCTTCCTATTTTTAATAGGATTCCCAACCAGATGATTAGTTTTAAGAATGACTTAGAAACCTTCATGAGAAATTACATAGGCACTAAATTATTCTATGAAACATGGAATATGAGTATGGACATTTGTGACTCCATAGCCCACTACAATGCATGAGGGCATGCATTAATATAAGTTGGGGGGAATGATGAGTCCTGGATAAGCCTCCTTTATAGCATGTTTTAAATAGTTAAAACTACCTAAAACTCTTGTGAATTATCTTATATACTAGTTAAGTTGATTTAATATGTTGTGTATTAACTGTTTGCATGATTGAAGTGTTAAGGACATTATATTTTGATTTTTAATAGTTCTTGTATAGTTTTATGTTATCTTGTCATGCTTAGGTTAACAGCAGCACTTCACTAGTCTTATTTTTATGATCATTAAGCATTAGTTTCTCTAAATTCAGCAAATAGTACAAATACTTATTATTGTGCAGCAAAAAACTGGTTTTTCCATATAAATTCTAGCCAGCTGCCAATGAATGGCAAGGCATGGAATTCATATCCAAGGAAGAATGAAGACTATTGCAATATGATCCTGAGGTCTAATACACCTGATAAATGCATCCAAAACCATTTGGATTCAACACAGTTGGTCATTCTAAAGATCTTCGAAATGAACACAGTGTCTTCGAAATGAACACAGTGTCTCCGGAATAAACACAGTTTCTTCAGAATGAGAAAAGAAAGCACTTTTTGACTTGTTGAAAGAATTTTGGCAGTGGAAAATGGGATAATAAGGTTGAGAAAGTTAAGGGAAAATATCTCCCATCTAACTTTATCGTCCTTGCCGTCCAAATCCATCATTTATGTAAAAGATCAAATTGATCCTCTTCTAGGATAAACCCAGGAAATTCTGTAGGATATCAAGAACAACATATTTTATGTTTGTAATTAGATTTTAGGCATCTATAAAATATAGCTCCCATCCAGGTTGAGCTATTATATTAGATAGAGGAGATAGAAAATAAATAGGGAGATAATATAATAGTTATTTCAGACCTGTAATAGATTTTAGCAAAATTGTAATTATGTTTCTGAAGCAATAAAAGTGCAGTTTCATTCCATTTATTTTTTTATGTCTGAGTGTGAGTAAGAATTAAATAATAATTCAAACCTTCTTATGAGAAAGGAGGCTGGCCACTTCCAGACCTGGTAGGAGGACTGACAGACAGGTTTTATTCTGATTTTGCTGCAACAGAATAATTTGTGAACTTATCATTTTCATTCTTTTGCATAGCTAACATTCCTAGTTGTTTAATTCTTGTTCATAATTTTTTTGTTATATTATTAGTGGTAGATCTGGTTATTCTTTTCATTCCCAGCAACTTTCCAATTCACTGCAAATTTCCATTTCCAGTAATTTACAAGTTTTCTGTAATTTCCCTCCATTCTTGTTTTTGTTGTCAAAACCCTGCATAGAAGATTGACGACCTTCTGTTACAGAGCATTGATAGGATCTAGTTTTAATGATTCATTTCAATCATTGTAATATTAAATAGACTTTCAATTTTGCAACTATAACTAGAGTTTCAATTCTGCAATTTAATTAGATTTCATTCTTGCAACTGTAACTAGGGTTTCATTTCTACAATTAGAAATTAGTTTACATTCTTGCAAATAGATTAAAGTTCAATTTATGCAATTTAGGGGTAGAAGTGACACAAAACCCCCACACAATAAATTCCACCAATAAGACCTGTTGCTTCCAAATGAACTGAACTACAACCCTACTTGAACTTTCTCTCGTAAATAGCCTTGGACACCACCTTGGATTGACAAATTCATCGAGAATTACCGGTGTGCTTAATGACATCCCATCACATTGCATGACCTTTTCACTCCCAAAACCACTTATACCATAAAATCAAATAAATCACAATATTGCATACCTTGTCACCTCATGAAAGAATTAATCCTCTTAAAAAAGAACAAGGCAAACTTCACTTTTTTAACCCCTTTGCAAAATCACAAATGTCTCTTTACACACACCTTATTTCTCCTTCTAAATAATTTAGTAAAATAGCCCTCGAAATAAGCTTTTCGACGATATATAATATGCCCACTTTCCAAAATAAATTGAAACCTTTACTATATATATATATATATATATATATATATATATGCCAACATCCATTAATTGCACATAGGTCGGCCCTCCATTAATTTAAACTTAAAATTTAAACTTTAATATCTTCATCACCGGAGGTCCTTTTTCGATGAAACAAAATTCCACCTTGGATTTTAAGAAAAGTCCTTTCCACATAAGCCCACCATGGTTTTAAATAAAACCTTTTATTTTTCCTGCCTTGGTTTTCATAAAAACCTTGTATATATCCATGCTCTCCAAAATATCATAGATGATTATCTAGGAAGTGCTTTGCCACCAAAACTCAATGTGACATAAATGATCCATATGACATCAATGACAACATAAAATAACTCAAATTTCCAATATATTTTAAGCTGCAAAAATAATATTTTAGACAGCAAGGAGATAGCTTTTTGGGAAGCATTGAGATCTGCAAATTACAGAATTATTAACAACATTATTGGAGGAAGAAGAAGTTGTTTTTGAGGCAGAAAATTAAAAGAAAGTGAAGCTGCAAAATTTGTAAATTCAAGATAGAAAAAAATTGAATCAAATCACTAAGGATATTAGCTACAAAAGGAGGTAAAAGAGGTTTTTAATGTTGGTGCTATAAAATTTCTTAATTCAAGCATTCAAATCAGCTTATTATAAAGTTTTTTGAAAGCAACATATTAGAGTTATTATAGCTAGTGAAAAATAGTCTAAACTAAGTGTCTCTAAGCCAATTAAGGAGGCATCATTATCATCCCATAATATGCAAAACACAATAACAAAAAGTAAAGTTAAAGATTGCTTGAAAGGGAGTAATAAGGAAAAGGAAAAATTAATATATATGCTGTAATTATAATCCAAGAAAGTACAAATTTTTTTGTAAGTATTATTGAATAAAAGAAAGATATTGAATAGTGCAAGGTAGAGTTAGAGTGCCCAAAGACACCATAAAGTACATGTAAAAGTTGCAAAAAATATTGGTGAATAAAAGTCACCAAAGGAGTGGTAGAACCACCAAGCACAAGTGGAGGCACCACCGTATTGAAGGAAGGGCCATCAAAAAGCAAATTTTGAGTGCCATAGGAGAGAAGCCAAGGTGTTGTTAGAACGAAGATGAAATCTATATCACAGGGGGGTAAGCATTTAAAATTTACCTAAGAAGAGACACCGTGTAGAGGAGAGCCACTATGCAAGGAAGAAGAGCCACAGAGCAAGGAGGAAGCATAAGTATTGATAGAAGGAGTTGAGTTTTCATTCACATTAGCATTTGCACCAAGACCGAGCACTACCTAAAAGGAATTTAAGGGATATTGGAAGGAATCTAAGAGACATAGACAAAGATCCATAAAATAGGTCAAATGCATAAGTTTACAATAGTTGTACAATGAGAAGGAATATGAAGAGAGTGTTGTTGAGAAATAAAACCATTGAGGAGGGATCCAAAGGGTTGAGGAGAAATTCGAGTGTTATTAAGGAAACTGATTGTTAAGGAGAAAGCCAAGGGAAGAATTAAAGAGTAAACATTGATAAATAAGAGACGTTACTAAACCACGTGTCATTGAGGAAGCGTTGAGGAAGAAGAGCCATTTGCAAAGAGTGCCAAAGGAAGATGTAATGTCTTTTGTGCATACCAACAGTTTGAGTGACACTTGTCATTTCTAAAATAGGAGAACCGAACATCACTAAGGAGAATCCAAAAATTTCCTATGCACCATTAATGCATGAGGGAAAAGTTTAGTGAGTAACACAAATACATAAAAATTTCAAATTTCTTGAAGAACGTGGAGCATGTCATTAAGGAGATAATATTGGAGGACAGAGAGGCCAACGAATAAGCATATGGAGGTCAAATATTTGAAGACCCAAATTTAGCATACCATATACAAGGAGGTATAGAATATTTGAACTAATTTAATCCTTTGCAAATATTAAGGAGGTATAAGGAATAATATTATTAAGATTAAGGTTAATTAATCTATTATACTTGATATTAATTGAATGAATGGAGAAATAAGGTAATGAATTAATGAATTATAACCTTAGAAGTTATGTTGAATGATTTCGAATATTGTTGAATTGAGAAGTATTTAATTTGAATTTTTTTGAAATTATTCTATTCTATTTTGAAATTCAAGTTGCATAAAAATATTTGCAAATAGTTTAACTTGGATGAATAAGGATTTCTACATCTAAATAGAAATATTAAATTTGCAAATACATTTTTTTTTCTAAATTTCTAATTGGAGAGTTATAAGGAATTCAACACCAACACAGGTTTGTGAAATTTAGAATTGAAAAATTATATTATTGAAATTTGAGAGATAAAAGGAATTCAACCTAGATATTTGAAGAATTGAAACCTTTGTCAAAACTATTGTTTGATAATTATCCAAACATTAGGAAATACAAGGTATACTACATGATTTGAAGAATTGAAAGTTAGTATTTGATCATATACCCAAATTCGACTTAAAATTTAGAAGTTGAAAAGGTTTTATTAAGAAGGACAATACATTCAAAACTAGGGAGCCATACGGTAGTCAAACTCAAAGGTTTAGAGATTGAAAAATATTATCAAAGTTGTCTTTCAATTTTTGAGACAAGGGAGTTACAAGGAAGCCTACTTTAGAAAAACTATGGAAGAACTTATTAAGTATACATGATTCAAGGAATAAAATTGATTTAGAGATATACTTGATTCAAGGGATAATAACAATATGAAAAGTGTGATTAGAAGATAAGAACCAATATGTCCAAAATCACATGCCTAATTGCACTATTTATTGGTTTTCTTACTCATACCATCAAGCTAGAAGGATTTGTGATGAAGCAATGGTGATCCTACCTACCATAATAGTCACTTGCATTGAATTTACATGAGGTATCTAATCCTAAGTGGTCCTCCATATCCAAAAAATTATCTATTTTACCCCTTCTATTACACATTCTTCTATTTTTTCTACTTCTTACCTATCACTTTTATTCTCTTTTTATCCCTATACCAAGTTAAGTGATGTATGACTTGATGATTTGTGGCCTTGATGACCCAGCCTTACTTGTTTCTTTTGTCCTAATTTTGGGCATGCAACACTAGAAAGATAATTACTTCTACTCCATCTTCTTCTACTTTCCTATTCCTATATATCACATTTATTCTTTTCTTTCTTCCCTCTATTGGGTTTAGTGATGTATGATGTATTCATTCGTGGTCTTGATAACTTGGCCTTATCCCTTTATTCTATCCCAACAAAATCATCATGATCATTCAAGTTTACACAATTCTCACATCACGTCCTTCCTCACCAAATATCAACACTATTTCATCAAAAAACCTTTTTTATCATCAATTCTCATGATTATCTTATAGGCCCTTCCAATGAACTGATTTCTTTCTTTGATGTACTACAATTCTATATTTTTTTGTAGACTTGCCATACAACAAAGGGAGATTTTAGTATCTTGTCATGGCCTATCAAATATTTCATGATTTATTATCAAATTCATCAAAAGGTTTCTCGTATAACAGATGAATTGGGATGAGAAGCACTATTAATCCAATATCTTGTAGGCATGTAATTATTTGTAAGCCTTACCAAGAACTAGATTAATAGGATCTTATTTCTCACTTGGTTTGCTAAATAAGCATGCAATCAAGCCTAAATCATATCACTCACCAAAAGCAGCTTGTCTAATAGACCACTCGAGCTATAAGGCCATGTTAATCCAATATCTTGTAGGCCTACAATTCTTTGTAAGCCTTACTAGACACTGGAATAACAAGGTTTTGCTTCCCTACCTAGTTGTTGGATTTTAAGCCTAAATATCTTAATATATCATAGGTTCAAAAGTAATTAATCCAACACAATTATAGGTCAAAATATCAATAATCAAGAGTAGAATTATATGTGAGCAATTAAATATATATCTAGGCCAATATAATAATAAAATAACATTCACTTATAATATCAAATATGAATGTAAAATGACAAAAATGTTTCATGTACATGCATGAAAAAAACTTACAATATAAATTGCTCAAAATATGTATACAAGCTTTATTATCAATGCTTGTTATATGGTGATCGTTACAAATAATTTTTCCTTACAATGTATGGAGTTTTATCTCCATATTATAGTTATAGTAATATGACTCTTCAATACTTTTCTATTACACTCCTCTCATATTTGGGAGATGTAACCTTTCCTATACTTGACCTTTGTCTTCTCATCTTGCAACTTGTATACTAGACTCTTCACTCTCTTCTCTATGAAATTTGCACACTTCTACATGACTCTTACTCTCCTACATGCACTCCTAATACAATACACTTGTGCACATCCTCACATTACATATTTTCACACTTACATACATGAAACTTGTGCATATTCTCTCAATACACACTTGCACTCTTACTTACATGACACTTGTGCATTTCCTGCACATTGCACTCTCACATGACACTTGTGCATTTCCTACACATGGACACTTACACTAAATATAAATCACTCATCTAAGCTATAGAAACAACCCTAATCTATTACATATTTACATTTGTACCATGAAAATACCATGGGGGTTTATTAGCATGTACCAAATAATGTAATATTCTCCAATGCCCCCTTGTATTACATTATTTGGTTATTGAAGATTTTAGTCTTCAATATTTATCTTCATCTTCATATTCAATCTTCATATGACCTTGAATTGATTATGGATCTCTGTTTGATATTCGTCTTTAGATTCATTCTTGATTTCTGCTCTAAGTTCTCCTTCATCTTCATTCTTTGGTTCTTCAAACTTTGTATCTTCATTATCTAGTTCACAAATTGCTTGAGTTTCTTCTTTGTATTCAACCATTGGATCATGTGCTTATTTCCTATAATTTTGATATTGTCCTATAACTTTTGAACATTCACTTAGAGCATCATAATAATTTCTTCAATTAGATGAACTTGGAATGTCAATATTGCATGTAGAATGAAACACTATTTTTAGAGATGATTCACTTGTATCAATCTCTACTTTCCTTTTTAGAGTTTCAATCGGTTCTTTTTGTTTTATATTTTTATCTCTATGAAGTTCAAGTAAAAGCAATACCATATACATTATACTACCTATATCAATAGGTATAATATCATCCTTTGAATTATCAATTGCTTCAACAATATTTGAATGTAAATAATATTCAAATGTTTCAAAGCTTTCATTCATAGCTTCTCTATAGATGAATTGCATTGCCATATCTAGCTTACCCTTAGATTTTTCAATCAATTTTCCAATGCCATATTTTATAACTTCTAATATTTTCTTTTTGATTATGGACTCCATATTTTCTTCCATAATAAACAAAGTTTGTAATTCAATGATTCAATTCTTTTGAAGTTGAAATCCTTATATCTCCAAAATAAAATAAAAAAACACTCAAGTAAAAATTTGCAAATTTTAATTGCAGAATTTCAAAAACTTATTCTAATTTCAAATTTTCTCTAAATTTAAAGAACTTAAAAACTTTGAAAAAAATATTAAACTTAAATTCCTTCAAATAAATTCAAATCTAAAACTTTATAAAATCAAATCAAATAAACCTTAAATCCTATTTGAAGTAGAAAACCTCATCACTCCATGCTTTAATATAAAAAATCAAGAAATAAAAAATTTGGAATAATAATTTCAAACTATAGTAGAAAACCTTATATCTCCTTCTAATAATCAAATCATAAAAACCTTATAACTCCTAAATTATAAAAACCTTATAACAATTAAATCAATCCTTTCTAATAATTAACTTATAACTCCAATTAATTAAAGTACCTAAACTTAGGTCTTTAATTCTTCATTAAGGTAATATAGCTTACCTTATTTACCACCTTGTTGACTTACCTTTTCAACCTTCTTTGCTTGCATATTTTTTAACCTGGTTGGCTTGTGTTAATGTCTCTAAAGTTTGTGAACTTAATATTTTCCTTGATGCTTAATAAAGCATTTTAAATCATGTCTAATTCAGTCTTAATTCCACTTCTTAATATGCATGGTAGTTAGTAAATGAAGCATTAGCAACAAATATTTCAAATGTCATTACATAAGAGTGCAATGAATCATTTTTATAATGTTGGCTTCTCTTTTGCTTTCATTGCTCTTGAGTTGTTGGTTGTGAAGAATTTTTCTTTTTTGACCTTTGAGTATCTAATTCTTTGGATACGTTGCTTCTCAAAGACTTCTACTTTGGAACAGTGAACATTGCTCTCCTGGTCTCTCTCTTCATATTCTTCACTATGAAGTGAACATTGCTTGAGATAATGAACATTGTTTTCCTAGTATATGGCTCTTCACATTCTTCTCTATGAAGAAGATATTAATTTCTTGGTCTTTGTATCTTCACATTCTTCTCTTAAGAAGACATTTCTTATGATAGTAGATGAGCTTATGATATCTAGGTGCTTCTATCAGTTGCTTGAGTATCTAGTGCTCAAATAGCGCTCAAATTTTTGTTGTAGAGGGTGTTTTATTCCATTTCTAGAACTTACTATGGGTGGTGCTTATCTTCTTCTCTACTGATGGTGCTTTAGATGGCAATCACTCATTTCTATTTTTCCTCTGCTAGTGGTGCTTTAGATGGTGCTTACCTTCTTCTCTATTGGTGGTTCTTTAGATGAAACTCACTACTTTTTGTTCATCCTCTACTAGTGGTGCTTAACTTTTATCTATATTTCTTTGCTAGCGGTTCTTTAGATGGCACTCAACTCTTGTTCATTCTTACTCTACTAGTAGTAGCACTTGGGAAAAATTTTGAATACCTATCCAATCTTCCTTTGGTGGTGCTAATGACAACGCTCAGATACCTATCCATACTTTTTTGTTGTCTCTCAAAATAGTGCTCTTTAGCTTTAGAATAATATTGTGTAGTGATGGCTCTTAGCTTCTTATACTAATAACACTTCTTTGATAGCTTTATTTCTTATCTTAATGGATATTTTGAATGCCTTATTATACTTTACTAAATCAAAGGAAAAGACTGAAATATATGTAATATTTTTAGTCATCCTTATATTCCTGTCCTATATCTTAGATAACCAAAATTCTTCTCTATACCTCTATATACTTTATCTTTGGAGGCTTCTTCTATGTACTTCTTAGTACTATACTTATCTATCCTCTCTATACTTCTTAGTACTATTCTTATATATTATTGGCAATTTTGCATTTTGCCACATTGGGAATTTTGTTGGAATATTTTGATACAATATTTTGATTATGGCGGCATTATTTCGAAGACAATTTCATATGTTCCTGATTTCTTTCCATGTGTGTTGTATTTATTTTTGTGTTGATTCGGGTTTGCCCCACTATGAATACATTGAAAATGAAGGCGTCTGTGAACTTGTGAAAAATAGAAAATAAAATAATGAAAGGCCTAGTTAGAAACTTGAAGGGCTTGAAAATGTATTTATATTCACCCCAAAGGTGGGGTGAACGCCCCAATCGCCCTATGGAAGGGCGAACAAAATTTCAAAAGGAGTGCAAAAACTTCAAGGATCGAGCAAAGATATAAGCATTCGCGTTCGCCCCTATTTTTGGGTGAACGTGTCATTCGCCCCTTCCATGGGTGAATGCCCCATACCAGAGCGCAATCACGATCACCCAAAATGAGCTACAATTTGTGTTCACCCCAAAGGTGGGGTGAACATCCCATTCACCCCTCCCATGGGTGAACGTACCTTGGGAACACCTTGTAATCATGTTCACCCCAAAGGTGGGGTGAACATCCCGTTCACCCCTCCCATGGGTGAACGAACCATGAGAGTAAAACAATGTTGTATTCACCTTGGTTGAGAGGTGAACACATTTTAAAAGGAAGGCTCATGCATGCACAAAGGGAAAATCAGGCGAGGCGATTTTGCTTGAGGTGAACGCAATTCCTAGGGAAAAAAGAAGAGTTATGGTCAAAGTTTCAAGGGTGCCAGATTTGTGAGCATTGAATAATGGTGGCATTAAGTAACTCATATCATGAATCCCGAGCATAGAAGAAGTTGAATGAGAAGAGCAGAAGAATCTTCATGATTTCCAAAGCATAAGGATGTTTTCGAGGCATTTAATATTTTCCAAATTATCTATGCATCGATGCCCAAGTTGTTGCTTTCTTGGAAATTATTCCCTGAAATATGGATCACTGTTTCTAAAAAGAAGATTTTGGATGATTCCAAGGAGGGAGTTTCTCATTCTTGTTTTTGATCTGGGATCATTTTGTTCTCTTGTGCATTTAATGAAAGAGGCGAAAACCTCTATAAATACTAATCAAATTTCTATTGTAAAGGGAGGTTAGACACTTTGCGAGAATACTCTCCAAATTCTCTGCATTAATACAAGGCATCAGGCTTCTGAATTTGCAAGTGATCTTGTGTGTAATTTCCTTCTGTATTAGTGCACTTCTATTTTACATTCATCTTTCTTGTTTGTTATTAGATTTAAATTCTGCATTTGGATTTAAATATTGCTAGTGAGGGAGTGAATGTTGGAGTGTTATTTTGGAGGTTATTACTGCAAGTTTACAAGTAAATTCTACTACTTTTTCCTCTATTAAATGCTATTTCATGCTTGGGTGATTTTCCTACTGTTAGTCTACCCCGAATCCTGCACTTCGGCCTATGGCCATATTTCCCATTTCTTTTCACATATTTCCAATTTCTTTCCTGCATCCCTAGTCTTCTACCAATGTAGGATTTAGTTTGGGAACCAGCCCTCTCTAGAGATTGGCACGGGGGACATTTCTTTCCTCTGGCCTTTCAATGTTGGTCGTATCTAGGGTGCACAAACGTAGTGTTTGTTGATTAGGCAGATATTTGACCAACAATTTTTGGCATACCCAGTGGGACCTCAAAGTTCCACTTCCAACAGTATTAAGGTCTGATGTTTGCCTTTGTACTATAAGATTAGAACATCTGGTGACTCGATTATACTCAGAAATCTCTGAATGTGAGAGCAGCGAAAGTTGTGTCTCATGAATACAAGATCGAAAGCCAAAAATCCAGATCATCAAATCGAGTTCTACAAACTTGATATTCAAAGGTTGGGAGAACATCCTCAATTAGCCACTTTTTGATGTACGTCTTCATTACCCCATATATCCCACATACCATCTGTCACATCCTCATGGTTAGCTAGTGTATTTTCTGCTCCTGTAAGCCCAGTTAGTACTACCACAAGTTTTCCTCCACCTCATACTACCACTAGCATTCCTCAACCTACACCTCATATACCAATCCATATGGCTCAAAATCCTCCACCAAGGTAGTTCCCAGCATGGAATAGCTCAGGGGCCTTGAACTTGCAAGCACAAAATCTAGTGCCCCAAGCGGCTTTGAAAGCCTTGCCGACTTATGATGGTACTGGTAAAACCGCATACGAGCATATCCAAGATGTGGCCTCTTTAGCGACCATCCATGACATAACAGATGAAGATGTAATGATAAAGTTGCTAGTATTGTCATTGAGAGGAAAATTGCTGTATTGGTACCGATCACTACAACCGAGTACTATTACATCATGGGATCAGTTAGCAGAGTTGTTGATTAAAAACTTTCATGAACAAGCTGATCCATACTCTTTGCTACACCAATTCACGATGATTCAAAGACATCCACAAGAAGAGATAGTTGATTTCAATGTCAGGTTCGCATGAAGCTGGCAGAGAGTCCCTGATGGATTACGGCCCACACATGAGCAAGTTGCATTCTACTATCTTAGGGTGTTTAGCACCAAAATTGGTATGGTTGTACGATAGGCCAATGTGACTACATTTCTAGACCTGTACACGTAGGCTCAAAAGGCCGAATCTGATTTGATTGTCGTAGGTAGGCTCCCTCTAAAAATAACTATGCCAATTCTTCCTGATCTTCCTTAGTATCTGTATTCAAGTGCATTTTTGCAACCCATGCCTTCCATGTACCCAGTTCCCTCATGGAGTTCTAGCCCACCTCATATTGCTCCAATCCCTATCCCGCAATGTCTAGCCTCAGGTTTTCCTCAATTGTCGATTCAATCAGCTCCCCAATTGCCAATACCTGTCCCTTTCCCAGCATTTCCAGCACCCCCAACTCCTTTGCCATTACCTACACCACAAGCACCCTTACCATTTCTAGTGCCCACTCCACCATCTAATACTGATCCTCTCACGACATTGTTGCAAGAAGTAAAATCCAACAACGCAGCATTAAGGACAATATCTAATGAGCTTACAATAGTAAGGAAGAAGCAAGCAGAGGCTGAGTTCCGATCTAGAAGATTCCAAACTCCACCAATTACTAAGAGAACAAGCTTCTACAAGTAGAGGACCTAAGAAAAGTACAATAGTGCTAGCAAATGAGGAGACTAGCGCAACGAAAAAGGCCTATTGGTGTTCAACATGTAATGATCCTCATGGAGAAGATACCTGTATGGTGCATATGAACTATGTGCAGACATTAGCAGAGAGTTCGGTTGGTGGATAGGTTAATATGATCAGAGAGGCAGATCATAATTTTATGATGCCCTCTTTGGAGCAAGTTTTAGTCCTCACAAGGTCCAATAAAAAGCCAGTAACTGTAGATCCGGTGGAGCTCGAACCTTTGAAGGTGCCCATAGAACCAAAGGTACAAAATGAGAAGTGGTTACCTCCAATGAAAGCACCCACTATAAAGGCTAAGGAGCAAGATTCTATCAAATTGAAATATTTACTACCCAAGCCAACTCAAGAGAAAGTACAGGCCAAGTCACTAACTTTGCAACCTACAACAATTACCCAAACGCATAATGAAACAAAAGAGCAAGCCAGGGAGTGACTTAAGTACCCATCATTGATGAAGAGGCAAAGAGTGGAAGCTACCCAAAAATATCGGGATAAATATGAATGAGCTCCAGAAGAGAAGGTTTTGGTTACTTCAAGTTACAACATTGTAGAGGAAATGAAGAAGATCCCAGCAAAAGTTAGCTTGTATGATGCACTATAGTTGCTAGGACAAATTGATTTGTTGCAAGAATCCTTGAAGACCGCTAAATATCAGAAGAAATATCATTCCCAAATAGTCCTAGCATAGGCACTGCCGACTTCTGCAATAGGGAAAAATAGGCCTCCTCCATTTTATTTATCCTTGAGAATGGAAGGGTGGATTGTACACAATTGTATGATCGACTCTGGAGCTGCAACTACTATCATGCCAAAGGCAGTATGTGAAGTAATGGGGATGGAATATACCAGAAGTAGCCCAGGAGTGTTGCAATTGGATGGAACTCTAGTTAAGATAGTGGGGGTTATCAAAGACATTCCTATTGTCCTTCACAGTATGCCTCAAATCACAGTCATCCAAGAAGTGGTAGTAGTCGATTTGGAGCCATACTTTAGCATGTGCCTCTCAAGGGAGTTCACAGCTAAGCTGGGAGGATACCTTTCCTTGGACTATTCGCATTTGGAGATACCATTCAAAGGAAAATGGATTCATATCCATAATGAAAAACCTTCACCTTTCCACATTGAAAGGTTAGAAGAGGAAGAACAATCTCCAGGCACAGTGAACATGATGACTGAAGAACTAGAGGAAGTCGACTTGGTGGGAGAGGCATTGGGTGAGCTTCATTTGGAGGATGAATTTTTGCTCATATATTTCAATGCAATGATCAGAACTAACATCGGTTGTTACACAATAACTAAACCAGAGCAAGCTGAAAAGCAAGCTCCCGATTCACAGGGTTCTGACATGAATCAGTTATGGAAACTATATTTTGATGGTGCTAGATGTAAGAATGGTGTAGGGGCTGGTGTTGTATTGATCTCTCCCGAAGGTATACAGAAGACTTATTCTTATAGGTTGACTTGGAGTTGTACCAACAATGTAGCTGAATATGAAGCGTTGTGCCTTGGATTGAAAAAGGCTAAAAAATTAGGCATTAAACAACTACAGATTTTTGGTGACTCTGAGCTTATTGTCAACCAGACCACTAATAAATGTGTATCGAAGCAGCACTACCTAAAAGCTTATCGTAATAGGGTTTGGGATTTGTTTGAGGCTTTCACAGCTTTGAACATTCAGGTGATTCCTCGAGAGCAGAACAGACATGCTGATATCTTAGCTTCCCTTGGTGCAAATTATTCCCCCATGGAGCAAGTGGTTCGAAAGCCCAAGACTATCAGGGTGATTTATAGACCTTCAGTTCTAGATAAGAATCTTTATTGGCAAGTATTTGACAATGATGAACAAATAGTCAAATTTCTGCTCAGAGAGGCCGCTAGCACGGATGATAGAATACTTGTCGAGGAGGAGAAGGAAGGGATGATTCAGTTAAAGAATAATCACATTCCCAGAGGTTTAATCTCACTGGAAAGTTTGTTTGATCAAAATGATAGAGCTGATAAGCATAGGATTAAGGTAGATGCCAAGGAGTACAAGGAATTGTAGTTGGAACCAAAAAATATTATCAAGATCGAGATCGATTGTGTGTTAGAAGAGCTTGAAGGTATTAAAAATCTATGCTACGAGTACCCCGACATTGTGGCATGGAGTTACCAAGATTTAAAGGGATATGACAAGGATGTGATTCAACATACCATAGAACTATAGGAGGGGGTAAAACCTTTTTGGCAAAAGCAACGTCCTATTAATCCTAAGATTGAAGTGCTCATGAAGGCAGAATTGTTGAAGATGCTGGAGGTAAAGATTATTTATCCGATTAAGCATTCAACCTGGGTGGCGAACCTGGTTCCTGTAAGAAATAAGAATGGAGACATACGGTTGTGCATGGATTTTTGCAACCTCAACCAGGCATCGCTCAAATATCATTACCCTCTACCTCAGATAGATCAGATTCTTCATGTGGTCATTGGTGCTCAGAGATTTTCACTATTAGATGGCTTCTCCGGATATAATCAAATCTAGGTAAAGGATGAGGATCAATACAAAACAACATTCACTACTAAGTGGGGTACGTTCGCCTACCAGCGGATGCCCTTTGGGCTCTCGAATGTTGGTGCTACCTTCCAGAGAGCCATGGACGTCGCCTTCGGTGAGTTACTGAATAGAATTATTGTGATATATCTTGATGATATGACTATGTTTTCCCATTGCAGAGAAGATCATATTGCTCATCTAAGGCAAGTGTTTGAAAAGTGTCATGAGTTCGGTATCTCCATCAATCCAAAGAAATCAATTTTTGCTATCAAAGAAGGGAAATTGTTGGGTCATGTAATCTCACAAGAGGGATTGGTGATAGACCCTGCAAGAGCCGAAGCGCTCATGAAATTGTCGTTGCCCGCTAATAAGAAATATTTGCAGTCCTTCTTCGATCAAATAAACTTCATCCGCAAGTTTATTGTTGATTTCGCCCAAGTTGTGAAACCCATGACTGAGATTTTGAAAAAGAATGTTGAGTTTAAGTGGATGGAAGTCAGGAGACGAGCTTTTCAAGAGATCAAAGAAAGAATCACCCAAGCTCCAGTTTTGATTAATCCTGACTATTCGAAGGACTTCATTCTTTATGCAGTAGGTGAGCATGAAAGTTATGTTATAGTATTGACCCAGAAACAAGAATATGGTGAAGAAAAGCCCATTGCTTTCTTGAGCCAAGTTATTGCACCACATCAGGAGAAGTACAACTTCATTGAAAAGTAAGTTTATGCCATGATGAAATCATTGAAAAAGTTTTGACATTTTGTTTCTCAAAGCAAGACTGTTGTTTATGTAATTCATCCTGATGTTCGAAACTTCATATTACAAGGGGAACTAGGCGATAAGAGAGCAGGATGGGTATCTAAAATTCAAGAATACGATGTGGAGATCCGACCGACAAAGCTAGTTCATGGGTGCACTTTATGCCAAGAGTTAGCTAAGAGTGTTGTCATTGAGGCATTGGATGTGATTCATGAGGAGGACATAGGTGAAAGAATTTGTGCAAATCATACTATGAGTGACCGTGATTGGACAGAAGAGTTAATTGATTATTTTACTTCTGGGAGATGTCCAACTCATCTCGATGCCTCACAACGTCGGAGGTTCAGACTGCAAGCACTCAAATATGTATTGTTGCCTAATGGGTTATATCATAAGAACATTGATGGAGTTCTTCTGAGGTGTGTAAAAGCATCTAAAAAGGAGAAGATTTTGGAGGAATTTCATTCTGGGCTATCTGGAGGCCATTATGCAGGCAGACCCATGGCTTTAAAAATTATCCGAGCAGGTTATTATTGGCCTACTCTGTTCATCGATGCTCATAAAATAAGTCAGTGGTGTGATAGTTGCCAATGATATGTGGGAAGAATTAGGAAAGGAGCATTGCCTCTACGCCCAATTCAGGTGGAAGCACCTTTCCAGTAGTGGGGTCTTGATTTCATTGGTGTCATTGATCCACATTCTTCTATAGAGCACAAGTATATCCTGACAATGACAGATTATTTCACCAGATGGGCGGAGGCTATTCCCACTAAGAAGGTCGATCAAGCTACTATTATCTCCTTCCTAGAGGGGCTCATTACTCGATTTGGCATACCAGATTCTATTGTGACTGACAATGGCACTCCATTCATTGGAGCCAAAATTATAGAGTTTGCTAGCAGATATGGCATTTATTTGAAGACATCATCCAACTATTACCCGTAAGGGAATGGGTTGGCCGAATCAACCAACAAGAATTTGCTACGAATCTTGAAAAGAATAATGGGCAGTAACAAGAGAAGCTGGCATTTATTGTTGAATCAAGCGCTTTGGGCAGATCGTATCTCAATTAAAAAATCTATCAAGACTTCCCCATATGCCTTGGTTTATGGAAAAGAAGTTGTTCTTCCCTCTCATATTGAATTACCCATACTCCAAACATTGCAATTATTCTAGAATGAGGATGAAGAATGCGATGCTATGAATGCAAGGATAGCATAGTTGCTGTAGTTAGAAGAGAATAGGGAACAGGCTTATCAAGTATTTGCCAAGCATTCTAAAGAGATGAGTAAGTGGTTTGGAAAGAAAATGATCGATCACAATTTCTAGGTGGGAGATCTAGTTTTAAAATGGAATGAAAAGAAGTCCAAGCCAGGGAATCACCACAAGTTTGATGCCATATGGGAGGGACCTTTTCAAATTGTTGTGGTAAATTCAGTGAATGCTTATCATCTCCATGATATGGAGGGTCTTGATCTTCCTATCCCTGTAAATGGCCTTCATCTGAAGGCTTATATCCAATGACGACATTCCAAGTGAGTTAACATATTGTATATATGTAAATAGTTTTTTGTTTTAATGGTTGTTGCTATTTTACTATAGTTATATATATATATATATATATATATATAAAAATAAAGGAAGAAAATTACAAAGGACGTTCACCCCAAGAGAAGAAAGAGCTTTTTGCCTTAAGAATGAGGTGACTAAGAATAGTAGAAAAAGCAGAGTTTTTCTTTCACCAAGAAGACGCCTTCATGAAGATAAAGCAATGTATTATGAACACCGCAACCATCCCTGGTGAACTACAACTTGGCTATTCGGGGTGAATTTAAAGCAGACAATAGATTCGATGAAAGAGAACGTTGAGTTAACATCGCATTCACCCTAGGAGTGGGGTGAACGGCCCATTCGCCCATGTCATGGGTGAACGCGATGGAAAGGGTGACGAAGTGTTTTGCATGAAGTTGAAAATTAAAGGTGTATGTCTTTTTTCTATAAAAACTTTAAAAGATAAAAAAAATCGTAAAGCGGTTAAAAGAAAGACAAAAAAAAAGAAGGCCTAGTTATTTTTAGAAAATTTGATTTTTTCTAGGGTGTATGCAAAGATAAAAAAAAAAGCGAAAGTAGGTAAGGCATCCTTTTAAAGGGCCATTCACCATGAAATTTTAAATAAATTGGAAGCGCCCAAGTTTAATCAAGCAAGACATTTTCACCCCAATTTTGAAGTCACCCACCCAAGAAGGATTAAAAAGTTTTGCACTCTAAGTAATTTTATTGTCGTAGTTTCGAAAGCACGTTGTGTAATGAAATAGTGCCCCTAGGTTACGTGTCAAAAATCGGAGGGCGAGAGTGCAGGTAGGAGATCATTAAATTGGAAACGTGGGTTATGCCAAATTTTGATTCCCAAGGAGCAGCGTAAATTGAATGATTGGTTGTTAAGTGGCTAATTTAGCTTCCCCAACAAGCTTCAAGTGCTAGGGCATAATTTACAAGGAGACTACATGGTAAATTAGGCACATTTTTTTAAGAGGATCCGACAATGAATCAAAGAAGAAATCGTTAGTGCTTTGAAAATGGTGTCGAGTTAATAATTCGAAATACCTTCCTCCCAAATGCACTCAACATTAAATTGACATTTACTATGACAGTTGTGGAAGTAGTTCTATATAAACCCAGAGGTAAAAGATCATAGTTTATTTTCTATTTTTAAATTTTTATCGTTGCATCTTGCATTTTAGTTACAGGGAATTTCAGAGGTTGCTCAGTAAATTTGTCAGAGAAGAAAATGGGGAAACGTAGTAAAGAGCCCAAAGACGTCATAGAGGCCATAGAGCCTAAGAAATCAAAGAAAAAGGAAGGAGGTTCTAGAGCCAAAAGGGCTCAAAAAAATGATTATGTAGATCGCGACCCATACGAAGATGTTATGGCAGAGATTGGATACTGCCTCATCACTCACATAGGAATCGAAAGATTAATGTAGGAGGTAGAATCTATGGTAAGCCAAGGAGTATCGTCAAATAGTTGGTTGACAGTTCCATATCATTCGTAGTTGTCCTGGTACTTGTGTTCACCAGTTCACCTGTGCCCTGAGCTGGTGTAGCTCATTGCCCAGTTTTATGACCCTTTCACTAGGGCTATCAAAAAATTCTAGGAGGGAGATTCTGTTTACCATCACTCTGGATGAAATTCAGGAAGCTTTCGCTTGTCGGTTAAATCCACCCTCTTATGTAGTTAATAAAAAGTTGCACACTAAAGAGCAAGAGGACAGGTACGTCTCCACAGTGATGATGCACCAATTTATGGAGATGCAACTGGTTAAAGAGCCATAGATGGGGCAGCTTCCTAGTTTGTCGAAGCCCCTCTCAGAATTCAAAAGCCAAGATATATATTCCATGTTGTCTTGGGTGGTTGGGTTACCTTCGGATGGAACAATGCATAAGTGGCAGGCGGTTGTTGCATAGTGTATTTGTAAAGTTGAGTTTTATTCTCCCTCTGCCATGAGGCAAGGTGGCAATCCAATTTTCTTTGATTGGGCTGACTTCATCTCCCGAAGGATAAATTTTCAGTTGGAAAAAATGCAGACCGAGGAGTCCAAGTCATTTTTGCATACATCATTTTTAGTTTGGTATTTATTTTTCCAATTGCAGCAATGCTTCTCTTTCATTGCAGTGACGCAGCTGGGCGAAAAGGATGAGCCCTTACCGATTTATATGTGGACTCCCATTTTGACAAGGAGGGAGTCAATCTATAGCTTCAACAATTGGTTTTTGGGGCCAGCAATAGAGTTTCTTTGTGGCACCTATGAGAGAGTGCCACAAAATTTGAGGGATGCAATCATCACACAAGAGAAGGGTGACATTTTTCTACTTACCCAAGGCGTAGTTGTACAAATTTTTGGCTTCATGGGTAAGCCATTTTTGTTGCCATATTTCGCTATGGAGCACATGTTTGCCATGGAGGTTGTGCACCATACTGATCATGTGAATGATATATATGGAGTTGGGTATAGGAAAAAGACTACATGCAACATGTCATTCAAATTCAATGGCATAGAAGTGAGCCAAGTTGGGAAAAATAGGCTCTTGATGGTGGCGTTGCAGGATTTAGGTTTGATTGAACTACCACAACATTGGCGATATGACCCTCTGGGTAAGTTCTTGGCTATCGTGAAGGCCAAATCATTCCATTGTTATCCTCGACCTGATATCCAGAAGAGGAGAAACAATTTTGATGGGCCAGACATGAACTGGCATATCGAGAAGATGATGACCCTCCCACCATGGCATGATTATTATGAGTAGGAGGTAGAATATAATCCCACCAAGTATAGGACCCAGATTCCTCCATCGGGTTTATTTAGTTCTATTAAGGAAGCCAAACCTGATTGGACTAAGGAGAAGATAATGAATTGGTGGATTATGTGGATTCATCATGGAAAGCCCATGACTCCTTACGGGTTGAAATTGGATGAGCAATTCTCGGATACTTACGATGAGTTTGTAGACTCATATCAACCCATCACCTTCACCAATATTTTGCCACAAAGCTTTCAACATTCTGACAGTGGCGAAGGTGAAACTGAACAGGAGCACCCAATAGTTGAAGATGAGACCCCGGAGGAAGAAGAACAACAGTATGTATTTAAAAGGAGGTCTCAAAGAATGAAGTGGAAAAAAGAGGAGACGCCCGCACCCAAAAAGCAAAATTTACCATAGGTGCCTCCATTTCCAAAGGTGGCGAAGAGGCCAAGAACTAGCATAGTTATGACTTCTATCATTGAGGCTCCAATAGTTTCGGCCACTACCATTTCTACAATGATAGTTGTAACTATCCCCACGGTTGCTAATGTGGTGGTTGTGGCCAATCCTTCACTTATGAAAGAGCCCTCGACCAAAGTCGTAGAAGTATTTTCGATGATGCAATCACTGGCAGAAGATCATCAGTCAGAGAGCTCTCATGTTGAAGTTATGGATGAAGACATTGGAGAAAGGGTGGAAGTACAAGAAGAAGAAGCAGTTTCACAATCACCTCTATCATCGCAACACTCGATGCTTGCACTCGAAGGTACATTTCTTCTTCCCTCTTCCTCTTCCTTGGAGCAAGCAATGATTTCCACTTCACTTCCATCTATTCCATTTTTATCATCCACGGTCTCCATTTCTCTACCCTTCGGTATGCCATCCACGTCTGTCTCATTTCCATATTCTTCCATTCCTGAAGTCACTGCTGCTCCTTCTTCTATTCCCATTCCTTCATCTTCCATTTCTTTCAGTTCATATGCGTTAGTGTCGAATCCCTTTTCACATCCTTCCCTTTTTGTTCCTCCCTCCACCACCATTGAAGTTGTAAGTACGCAAGCTCCTCCCAGAGTAAGCATAACTACAGTCGAACCCCCTTCCTCCACCAAGACCTCCATTTCCATTCCACCTACCATTTATTTTTTGCCTCTTCTAGTCATGTCCTCTATTCCCGCTGGGCCTAGTCACTCAGACATTTTGGTTCCATTCACCCCATTCTTGGAGCTATAGATAGTTCCTGATGTACAGGTGGCCCGTAAGCAGCCCAACGTAGAGAAGATCAACCGAGCACACATGAGCTCTTCATAGTGGTTGAAGAGTATGCGGTGCAAGGAGGCCTTGGCTCCAGCTCAACCGATTAAAAAGGTTACCTTTGACCCCATCACGAAGGAAGCCCATATTACAACAATTACGCCATTGGTTCAAAAGCCCCAAGGGGAGTTGTTGTCGGGTGATCTCATTTCTGAGACTATAACAGAAGACCTTACATGAATATATCCTATGGAGAATATGGGCAATATTCAAGTAGATATGAGCTCAGTGTACCTTCATGGTGAGCATTTTAAGGAGAAATATTTTGAAAGTCAGAACAAAATAATTGAGCTCAAAAATGCCTTGGCAAAAAGTAGAGCCCAAGAAGAGAAGACGACCACTAAAAATGACTACTTGCACCAGCAGGTCAAGGTGCACTTGAAGGAGCGCGATGCCGCCAGGATTGAGATGCACAAGCTTCAGCAACAACTCGAAGAAGTGAAGAAGTAGTTAGCTGAGAAGGAAGTAGCACAAGCTACCTGATTTTCATGAGATAATGTCAAAGGAACCCGCCTTCGCTCTGCACAGAATTGTGAGAAGTTGGTCATGCAAGTTGTTAAGGTGTTGCAATATTTATGGGAGGTATAGATACAGATCTAGCTAGGGCAACAATTAATTGATACCATGGAGGAGATGTTATCACCCTATATGGAGATGGCAGTAAAGATACAAGCCTTGATTAATACTAATTTGTACATTCACCCTCTTAGCGAGATGGATTATGCCTGGTCTAAGGTCAAGATAACACTATGTAGTTACTTCCAGTGAATGGACCTAGTACGGGAAGGATGGGCCATCCTCAACACCATCGAACGTGAGCACACTATTTCCATGTCTCATTTTGAGACCATTGATGAGTTGGGATTTCTGACCTTCATGGATAATTGGGGAGAACCTCTTCCCATAGAACAACTGGAAGCGCTCTGGAAGAAGTTCATTGAAGATACTTCCAAAATTGATGCCTAGGAAGAACCTCTAATAGAAGCACAGGTGTTGCCCTTGATGCAGAAGTATACGCACTTAGAGCTATCATTATACGAGTTGGCCCAATGAGCGAAGCACCTCAATTTGATGGATGTTCAGAATATTCACTTTGTTTATGAGTCTCTCAGTGTGTCATGCCTTTTTAACACTCATGATTGGGGAGAGGTTGTTCATGCTTATGAGGTTATCTCTAAAACAATTCAAGAGTAGGAGGAGTAGGTAGCGATAGAACGTGAGGCAGCAGCAAAAGCAATAGAAGAAGCGGAGTGACGAAGTACTCAGAGTAGTGGAGGAAGCTGAGCAGAAGGAGCACGTAGAGGAAGAAGCGCATCAAAAGGCATCCATAGTATCGATGAGTGCCAGCTAAAGACCCTATTTCCCAATGAATGAAGGCCTGGGATCACTTGCATCCATGCGAGTTGGATACCCCTTGAGTCGCCAGAAATATTGGCAATTTTGCATTTTGCCACATTGGGAATTTTGTTGGAATATTTTGGTACAATATTTTGATTATGACGATATTATTTCGAAGACAATTTCATATGTTCCTAATTTCTTTACATGTGTGTTGTATTTATTTTTGTGTTGATTCGGGTTTGCCCCACTATGAATACATTGAAAATGAAGGCGTCTATGAACTTGTGAAAAACAGAAAATAAAATAATGAAAGGCCTAGTTAGAAACTTGAAGGGTTTGAAAATGTATTTATATTCACCCCAAAGGTGGGGTGAACGCCCCAATCGCCCTATGGAAGGGTGAATGAAATTTCAAAAGGAGTGCAAAAACTTCAAGGATCGAGCAAAGATATAAGCATTCATGTTCACCCCTATTTTTGGGTGAACGTGTCATTCGCCCCTTCCATGGGTGAACGTGCCCCATACCAGAGTGCAATCATGATCACCCAAAATGAGCTACAATTTGCATTCACCCCAAAGGTGGGGTGAACATCCCATTCACCCCTCCCATGGGTGAACGTACCTTGGGAACACCTTGTAATCATGTTCACCCCAAAGGTGGGGTGAACGTCCCGTTCACCCCTCCCATGGGTGAACGAACCATGAGAGTAAAACAATGTCGTGTTCACCTTGGTTGAGAGGTGAACGCATTTTAAAAGGAAGGCTCACATGCGCACAAAGGGAAAATCAGGCGAGGTGGTTTTGCTTGAGGTGAACGCAATTCCTGGGAGAAAAAGAAGAGTTATGGTCAAAGTTTCAAGGGTGCCAGATTTGTGAGCATTGAATAATGGTGGCATTAAGTAACTCATATCGTGAATCCCGAGCATAGAAGAAGTTGAATGAGAAGAGCAGAAGAATCTTCATGATTTCCAAAGCGTAAGGATGTTTTCGAGGCATTTAATATTTTCCAAATTATCTATGCACCGACGCCCAAGTTGTTGCTTTCTTGGAAATTATTCCCTAAAATATGGATCACTGTTTCTAAAAAGAAGATTTTGGATGATTCCAAGGAGGGAGTTTCTCATTCTTGTCTTTGATCTGGGATCATTTTGTTCTCTTGTGCATTTAATGAAAGAGGTGAAAACCTCTATAAATACTAATCAAATTTCTATTGTAAAGGGAGGTTAGACACTTTGTGAGAATACTCTCCAAGTTCTCTGCATTAATACAAGGCATCAGGCTTCTGAATTTGCAAGTGATCTTGTGTGTAATTTCCTTCTGTATTAGTGCACTTCTATTTTACATTCATCTTTCTTGTTTGCTGTTAAATTTAAATTCTGCATTTGGATTTAAATATTGCTAGTGAGGGAGTGAATGTTGGAGTGTTATTTTGGAGGTTATTACTGCAAGGTTACAAGTAGATTCTATTGCTTTTTCCTCTGTTAAATGCTATTTCATGCTTTGGTGATTTTCCTGTTGTTAGTCTACCCCGAATCCTGCACTTCGGCCTGTGGCCATATTTCCCATTTCTTTCCACATATTTCCAATTTCTTTCCTGCATCCCTAGTCTTCTACTAGTGTAGGATTTAGTTCGGGAACCAGCCCTCTCTGGAGATTGGCACGAGGGACATTTCTTTCCTCTGGCCTTTCAATGTTGGTCGTATCTAGGGCGCACAAACGCAGTGTTTGTTGATTAGGCAGATATTTGACCAACATATATCATCTCTATACTTCTCAATATTATTCTTATCTATCCTCTAGAATCTTATATTGCTTCTCAATTTTTGTACTCAAGTAGCTTAGATGCTTCTCTTTCAGGAAGCTTTAATGTTTTCTATCTCAGGAAGCTTTGATGCTTCTCAATATTCTAGAATTTTTTATTCTTCTCTATCTCTAAAATATATCTTTGATACCTTAGGTCACACCTAAGAAAAATATTGATTCTCCTCTTTTATAGAGAATCTAAAAGCAATATCAGGGTGACTATGAATGTCCTCTCACATCCAACTATCTTCTAAGTTGTTTATATTAATCACTTATAGCTAAATCATGTCCAACTATCTTCTAATATGGCCCTTAATCAATCTTAGTTGAGTTCTAGTCTTCATTGGTTTTCCTTGAACCAAGTGGAAATACCCTAGCATCCAAATTAGGGTGACTAATCCTTATCCCCTCAATCTCTACTCAATCAAACCTTTAAAAATAGAGTCCAAGTCTTCACTGCTTTCAAAGTGGATAGACTCTAATATAACTCTATACAAAATAGATAGAGTTAAGTGGTGGCTCTATTTCCATTGTTGGATTTTAAGCCTAAATATCTTAAAATATCGCAGGTTCAAAAGTAATTAAACCAACATAATTATATGTCAAAATATTAATAATCAAGAGTAGAATTATATTTGAGCAATAAAATATATATATATAGGCCAATATAATAATAAAATAACATTCACTTATAATATCAAATATGAATGTAAAATGTCCAAAATCATTCATGTACATACATGAAGAAAAATTACAATATAAATTTCTTAAAACATGTATACAAACTTTATTATCAATGCTTGCTAGGTGGTGATTGTTATATATCATTTTCCCTTACATTGTATGGAGATTTATCTTCATAATATATCCATAGTAATTAATACTTATCTATTACACTCCTCTCATATCTGGAAGATGTGACCCTTCCTATACTTGACCTTTGGATTCTCATCTTACCACTTGTATACTAGACTCTTCACTCTCTTCTCTATGACACTTGCACACTTCTACATGACTCTTGCTCTCCTATATGCACTCCTAATACAAGACACTTGTGCACATCCTCACATTATATATTTTTATACTTACATACATGACACTTGTGCATATTATCTCAATACACACTTGCACTTACTTACATGACACTTGTGCATTTCTTGCACATTGCACTCTTACGTGACACTTGTGCATTCCCTACACATGGACACTTATATTAAATATAAATCACTCATCTAAACTATAGACACAACCTAAATCTATTACATATTTACATTTGTACCATGAAGTTACCATGGGGATACATTAGCATGTACCAAATAATGTAATATTCTCCAACATTGGTTTATTAAATGAGCAAGAAATCAAACTTGAATCATATCATAATTTATGCAATAGTGTAGTGTGTTCCAATGTGCCACCTAAATAGGCATATATTCTCTATTCATTTGATAAAATATTCTATACATATGCTAATTAATGGATAGAGAACTTCTTCCATCATGATTTGCACATTTGATAACATTCCTATCATAGAAGTCATAATTCCCTTATATATCATTGACGCACTTAGTAGCTCACATCCTACATCTCATGTGTGTGTAAATTTTTGCATATGCACTAGATAAGGGATGTGAATGGCCAAAGATGATCGTTTATATAATAGGTAGTTCAATACACTATCATTATCAATATCTTAATCATTTTATCATAAAAATATTATCTTAACATGTAGTTGCTTGAGGCCTAAGGTACCATTCTAGTCGACAAGACCTTTTATTCATTATATTAAAATTCCTTGTGAGTAGGTCATATATTAAATAAATCATCTCTACCACCATGATTGGCACACTAAGCAGCATACCTACTACAACATTTATGAATCACCTTTTATATCGCTAGGCAAAATTGGGTTCCTCGTTCTGGTACTTTGCATGAATACAAATTTTTGTATGTGTTCTAGGCAATAAAATGATGACCTTGAATCCACTTGCCAATATACTGGAAAATTTAAGGAATAATAATTATAATTAATTTCCTTTCTTATAGTCTTTTTGGTCCAAAATTACCCATGGTTAATTATTGCACCCAAGACATGGCCAACATTGAAATATCGTGAAAGTTGTAGAGCTTCATTAGTTCAATCTCCAGAGAAGGTTGGTTCCTGTGATGTTCTAACTTGCTAAAATTAATATGGAGGGAGTAAAAAGTGTTGAAAGAGATGTAAATATAGCCAATTCTAGAACTTGATGTGGTACATATTAGACAACAACAAGAAGATGAACAAAAAACATGAATAGAACAACCTTCAAAACCTCCTAACATACCAACCAGTTTTACCACATGCAGACTAATCTTAAATCAATAACCAGAATCTTAAATCAATAACCAGATCCATAGATTACTAATTCTAGAACTATTGAATAAGCATATGCAAGAATCTAGAAAAAAAAATTTAAGCCATGCATCTTAAAATAGCTAAATTGAAGAATTCATCCATTCATACATACATTTGACAGCAAAATATTAAACTAGAGGACAAATAAAGATTTCTTATTGTATTGCTCCTTCAAAAGTATTTATACATTCAACTTGTAAATGCCTAAGAGTCAACCCTTTCACAAGAGTTTATTCCTCTTATTTATAATACCTCTATGGTTTAAATATATGAAACACAAAAATTTCTTTAATAAAAATAGTTACAACAGCATGTCAGACTGGCAGAAACATCTTGCAACATCTTCGACCCATAAATGGAACATTGTGCTTAGATTCTAATTATGGGCCAGATATTATGCGCATGCAAGGAAGGTGGTAGAAATGAGATCAAATTTGGGTTGTATTTGATTATTGAAGAACATTCGCCACCATTGATATGTAATAGACATTGTCAGAGCATATTTTCTTATGAATTTTGCCACCTATAATTGCCACGATCATGGCATACAAGCATACCAAAAAGTAGTCGCCCATTATTCCTTTAAAAATTCCAAGCATTGGTGTGACATAACTACTTGCCACGATGTCACGATATTTTTGGGTCCTTTTGAGCTCTCCAACCTTAACACCAGTGATGTAGTGACATATCATGTTGTTGCAACTTTACTTTTACCATTGGCCTCATCAAAATTAAGTCACCATAGTGTGGGAATGTCTATATATCACTTTTGATTATCATTTTAGCAACTCTGGAATCGAGCGGTTTTGACAAAGAGATGGGTTGCAAAATTATGATCGTTTACAATGCCTTGGTTACTTTCTCTTACAATAGTGATGAAGACACGTTGCAAAATTGTGATGTTTTTCCCTTCTATGGATATCCTCTTTAGAACCTGCGACACTGACACATGTCACAAACTCCCGATACTTTTTAGTTTTACCCCCTTCTAGTAGCTATGACCATGATACAACGATATATCACAAAATCATGTTTTCAACACTATTTTGAAGCTCTTCATTCATGATGTCATGATTTCATGCCCATATGAGAAACTCAAGAACTTTGAATCATTCTCCCTTTCTACAAATATTTAGATGCTTCCTCCTGACTATCAAGATAAACATATACTTGGCTCTCGTGGTATTCATATCTGCCACATTTCTTATAGATATCTAACTTGAAAAAATAGATGAATGGAAGGGAGCACAAAAATTACCCATAAATCTCAATCTAAAATCCAATACATCCCCTTTTGCATCATTGCCTCATCTATTCACAGACCCACAAGGGCATCAACACTCCATGATCAACACCTTTTGTGCATATAATAATTTATAAGTGTGTTAGGCAATATATCATGGAGTACCAAGGCTCTTGGTTGGTCTATGTATCAACTAGGAGAATATTCAAATAATTAAACTTCAATCTTATGCATACAAATTTTCCTCATCTATTCGTAAACCACCAAAGTGCATTTGAATTTAATGAACTCTTTGCATACCTATAATAGCTTGTGAGTGTGCCAATATGTGGATTATTAAATATGTGTGTTTTATAATGGTCTATCAATAGGTTCATGGATACTTCTATTCATCACCATAATAATAATAAAATCAGTTGTCACACCTCCCAATTGCATGTTTCTCTCAAAGATGATATTTCTTGTCAATATATTGCACATATGTAATTTCTTGTACATGCACTAGAAAATATGAGAAACATCCTCTTTTCTAAAAAAAAACATGCATCGGTGTCGTGTGCATCTTGACCTTATTGTCACACTTTAACAATCCTATCACATACATTTCTCTACAAATTCACTCTGTATATGTATAGATCCTAAGGGGGCATTAGGACTTAATGATTAGCACTTTGTATACCCATAATAGTTTATGAGCGTGCCAAGTTGTAGATTATTAAATCCTTATGTTTCTTAATGGTCTCTCAATTGGCATGAGGACATATTCTCACATCAAAAATAATTTTTTTAGGTTTAGCAACATGGTAGAGCATGTGATCTCTAAGATAATATAATTTATTTTATTCATGTTTTACATATATTAAATAAAACATCTCTACCACCATGATTGGCACACTAAGTAGCATACCTACTACAACATTTATAAATCACCTTTTATATCACCAGGCAGAATTGGGTTCCTTATTTTGGTACTTTGCATGCATACAAATTTTTGTATGTGATCTAGGCAATAAAATGATGACCTTGAATCCACTTGCCAATATACTTGAAAATTCAAGGAACAATAATTATAATCAAATTTCTTTTTATAGCCTCAATCTAAAATCTAATACATCCCCTTTTGCATCATTGCCTCATATATTAATAGACCCACAAGGGCATCAAAACTCCATGATCAACACCTTGTGTGCATATGATAATTTATAAGCATGTCAGGCAGTAGATAGTGGAGTACCAAGGCTCTTGGTCGGTCTATGTATCAACTAGGAACATATTCAAATAATTAAACTTCAATCTTAAGCATACAATTATTTCTCACCTATTCATAAACCACCAAAGAGCATTTGAATTTAATGAACTCTTTGTGTACCTATAATAGCTTGTGAGTGCACCAATATGTGGATTATTAAATTTGTGTGCTTTCTAATGGTCTATCAATAGGCTCAAGGATACTTATATTCATCACCATAATAATAACAAAATAAGTTGTCACACCTCGTAATTGTATGTTTCTCTAAAAAAATGATATTTCTTGTGAATGTTTTGCACATATATAATTTCTTGTACATGCACTGGGAAAATGTGATAAACATCCTCTTTTCTCAAAAAGAGTATGCATTGGTGTGGTGTGCATCTTGACCTTGTTGTCACACTTTAACAATCCTATCACATACATTCCTCTACAAATTCACTTTGTCTATTTGTAGACCCTAATGGGGCATTATGACTTAACGATTAGCACTTTACATACCCATAATAGTTTATGAGTGCATCAAGTAGTAGATTTTTAAATCCTTATGTTTCTTAATGGTCTGTCAATTGGCCCGAGGACATCTTCTCACATCAAAAATAAATTTTTAGGTTTAGTAATATGGTAGAGCATGAAACCTCTAAGAAAAGACAATTTATTTTACCCATGTTTAGCATATATGCAATCATTTATACATACGTTAGACAAAGGTGAAGGGTTTCATCTTTCCTTAGATGTTCATGTTATACCATACCATAAAACTTATGGGTTTGTTTATATATCCTATTCTATCAATTTCATGTTAGCAATAGGTCTCCAGCCCTACATTAGGGTAGAGCATAGGACCTCTATGAAAATATGACTTCTTTTACCAATGTCCTATAGACATATAATTATTTTTACATGTGTTGGGTAAAGGTTAAAGGCTTCACATTTCCTCATATATCCATGTGATACCTTGATGCAAACCTTATAGGCTTGTTGTCAAAATATCATAAATATCCTAGCTTATCTATTAGGTCATGTTGGGGTCTCAACCCTATTGATATTATGGCTTGTGATCATGCAACTATTTGTATGTCTACTAGAATAAGATCAATACTATCAAAACTTCTAGCCTGATTTGATAGAAAGGTAAGAAAAAAATCAAACCTTATCAAGCATTTCTTATAATTTGTATTTATGACTAGTTGTGAGGCCCAACTTGCCATTGGGTGGATAGAAACTTGTATTCCTATATATTACATATTCATAATTATTTATGAGTGTGTCAATCATGGAAAAACAAGATCTCTATCCCTTGGAAGGCATGCTTTGCAACACTCTTATCATAAAAAAACCTTATTTTTTTTGTATATCAGTGAGGAAATTGAATCATCATGACCAATATATCATCTATTTATAACTCTTTAAACATGCATTAGGTAGTGATTTCCAAGCTTCAAATCCCCTATTGATGTACTAAGAAATCTGGGACACCATCGTCACCTTTTAAATAAACAAATATTTCATATTTATGATTAGAGGTAAGGACAAATATGCCCTTAAAGTAGATTGAAATATCATATCCACTCATTCTACATACTCATGATTATATTATGAGTGCATCATTTAAGGGATATGACTTTCTAAGTTGCCATTGTTGGCACCTTGAACAATACCTTTTTCACATAAATCCTAACTTTGTTTAAATATCAATGGAGGCATCAAGTCCCAACTTCAATTTCTCATGTGTTTGTAAATCTTTGCATATGTATTAGGTAACATACTTGTACCCTAAGTACCCATATTTATGTGTTAAGATATCTAGGACACTTTTAGCACATCATCATTATTCATCAACATATGCTTATTATTATTATTATCAAAATATGTACATTATCTAAAGCAACTTGCTTCCAAATTTCAAGCTGAATAAACTCCTTCTACACTTTCCCTCATTTGGGGGTATACTGTAAAACTTGACATCAAATATCCTTCTCTCTTAGTTTGACATACAAGCAATTCTACATACATTTTTTTCATTTTTAAACATCACAAATACACATATTTGGAGGAAACTTGCCTTCCATCACTATATATTCATGCATTTTCTTCCTCACTTGGGGGTATATTGCATTTATACTTCTCTTATGTTTTTCATAGTATAAGATATGACATAAATTATTTCAGGCAGATATAAAGTCCGTTGGGCAGACATAAAGTCCTTCAAGTAGGCATAAAGTCCTTTGGGAAGGTATAAAGTCCTTCATGTAGGCTTAAAGTCCTTTAGGGAGGCATAAAGTCCTTTGAGCAGGCATAAAGTCCTTTGATGTTAGGTACCTACATATATGCATGTAGGGATATAATATAATATTGTATTATGGCATGAGTCACACATATAATTATAATAAATTTTAACATAATTTCATATTATAATATTATGCACTTTGTAATTTGTAACACATAGAAGGTGAACCACCCCATGGGTGACCTTGTAACTCATGGAAGACGAACCACCACATGGGTGACCTTATAACTCATGGAAGGTGAACCATCACATTCTTGTATAAAGAGAGATATACCCCCATTGTAAAGGAGGTCATATGTGAAGTATTTTTGTAGAAGTCTTGGTTCATGGAGCTGGAGATCTTGTGGAGTGGCTTCTTTCCAACAAGGAGCATTGTATGGTGTTACCCTACTTGAATGGCATTATCAATATTTATTTTATTGTGTGGAATATTATTGTGCAATTTATTTTTGGATGCATGTTGTATATTTCTACATGATTTGTTTTTGATGAGAAGAGAGGTTCATAACATTTGGTATCAGATCAATGATTCTGGTAAAGTAGAGTTGTTTTTATAGAGCTAAGGCACATTTTAAAAAAAATATCATATGTTGTAGGAGCCATATCTTTTTTTAGCAATTATTTTTAGAAGTTTTTGCCCCATTGTGTAGATATTTTTTAGTACTATAAAAACAACTGCACATTTGTTAAATTCTGATAAGTATTGAGAAAGTTATGACTATTTGAAGTTGAGTTATTTGTGTTGTTTTTTGGCCGCATGATTGTTTTTCAAAATAAATAAATAAAAATTCAAAATTTTAAAAATGTATTAAAATTTTTAGTAGTCATTTTTAGAAGATTTTGGTACTAGTATGTATATTATTTTGAGTACTATAAAAATGATTGCTCATTTAAGAAATTATGATAAGTATTAAGGGAGTTACAATTGTTTGAAATTGGGTTGTTGAGGTTGTTTTTTGGTTGCACGATTATTTTTCAAAAAGAAAAAAATATTTCAAAATATTTTTGCACCAGCATATAGTTTATTTTGAGTACTACAAGATGGTTGCTCACTTGTTAAATTTTGATAAGCATTGAGGGAGTTACAGTTGTTGCAAGTTGAAATTTTGTTGTTTTTGGGGCTACATGAAAAATTAATGCAAAGAAAAAAAATTCATAACTCTCAATCTGGAGTTGCCAATATTCACTGGAGAGTATGATAGTGATGCTTGGGAATGTTGGAAATTTTTTTTTTTTTTTGGTAAGTAGTGTTTGTATTTACAAGTGGGTTTTAACAAGGATCCCAAAACCTGATTACATAAGCAATGGGCCTAGGGCATCAATCCCTTGAAATCGAACACCAAAACAAATCCCGCCTAGCGGTAACAGTAAGCATGAAACAATCCCTCTCAGCGGGAAACAAACAAATAAGAAAGAAAGTAGTTTTGGAGATCCCGCCCAGCAGGAAGCAAAGAAAAACTGTTACAATAAAATCCCGCCTCGTGGGAAGCAGTCAAAACCACCACAAACAGTCCCGCATAGCGGGAAGCAACAGGGAAATCCCACCATCCGGGAAACCAGCAGAAAAGAAAGGATCCCGCCTCGCGGGAAAATCAGCAGATTTGGCGGATCCCACCTTGTGGAGAAACCAGCTGCCCATCGGGAAAACATTTCGTTCAGCGAGAGCCATCCTGCAGGAAGCCGACAGCCAGCACAGAGAGGATCCAACCCATCAGGAAGTGACCAGAGAGTTGCACCACAAGGAACCCACCCCAGGAAAACAGAAGAGGATCCCAGCAGTAGGGACCAAGAATCCCGACCAAGCACAGAGCCTGTCGAGGATTCACAAGAAAAAAGGGGGAAGCTGTCCAAACCCTAAACCGTCACCTCCACCGCATCGAGAAATGCAGGGGACCAGATCCATGCGAATAACCTGCAAAAAACCCCAGGGGGAAGCCTGGGGGAAAAATGGAAGGGATCCCCAACCAAACGGGGATCCCTGGGAAGCACCAGTCCGAAAAAACAACCAAGGAAACCCTAGCCGACCGGGAGGGGTGCAGATAGTGGAGAAGGATCTCCCCCCAGGAGATCATCTGCAAACAACCACTCCCCGGGAGGGATGACCTGGGTTGAGCCAGGGACTGGGCAGGAACCAGGAGCCATGGGAGGGGGAGCAGGGGAGGGACCAGAGCCCTCCCCTCTCTACTTTCTTCCCTCACAATGTTGGAAATTTTTAAGTCTTTAAACTCTTCTAAATTTTTATGGAGATGTGAGTTTTTTTTTTTATTTACAAAGGGAAGCTTTATCTTGGTTTAGGAACTTGGTTAATGCCCATACTCTTCCATACACATGGGAAGAATTTGAAGTTGTATTTTTAAGCAAAAGGGGATCAAAAGAAAAGGATAATAATATGCAAGAAAAAGAAAGCACATGGCTAGCATCCGATAGAATAAACAATGGTTAGAAAGAATTGTTGGAATGTAAAAAAAATATTTTGCAATTTCATGGTTGCATCCAAAAGAAAAATGTTATTGTCTCCATAAATCCTAGCAGCAAGCATAATTTCATCAATAGGGACTTGGCTAATAGTTTACAAGTTCCAAAAACAAAAATTAAAAACATAAAGCTTGAGGGTGAGGATGTTCAAATTTTTGAAGATTTGAAGATCACCATGGATAAATATGTTTTACATTTATATTTTTATGCTATTGAGATGGGTGATATGGAAATTGTTCTTGGCTATCCTTGGTTGCATTCTTTGGGTACTATTAACATTAATGTGCAAAAGAAGTTCATGAAGTTATGGTACAAAAAAAAAAACATTGCAAGATATTTCTCAACATAAAAAATAGGGATCCAAAGAAAAATATGTAACTATTGTAGGAGAACAAATAGAAAAATCTGAAACATAATCTAAGGAGGGGGTAGTACCAAAAATCAAAGAAGAAATAAAAGCAAAATATAAACCAAAAGAAAGGAGCAAGAGAGAAGATTCAAAAGAAGTAGAACATGCTAAGGTTGGAGTATATCACCATCCACACCACCATGAGAGGCATCAATCATGGAGCATTGAGGTATAGGATCAACAACTATGGATATTCAAGTAGCACAAGGGTAACTTTGAATCATTAAAGAACACCACCAATCAAATTTTCACTAGGATGGATGGATGATCAAGATCGGTACTAATTCTTATCTTTACTTAGATCATATTAGTTAGTATCTTCTTGTGTGTTTGAGGATGAAAAATTTTTGTAAGGGGGGTGGAATGTTAGGTACCTAAGTATATGCATGTGGGATATAATATAATATTGTATTATGGCATGGATCACACATAAAATTATAATAATATTTAACATAATATCATATTATAATATTATGTACTTTGTAACTCATAGAAGGTGAACCACCACATGGGTGACCTTATAACTCATGGAAGGTGAACCATCACATTCTTGTATAAAGAGATATATACCCCCATTGTAAAGAAGCTCATATATGAAGAATTCTTGTATAAGTCTTGCCTCATGGAGTTGGAGATCTTATAGAGTAGCTTCCTTCCAATAAGGAGCATTGTACAGTGTTGCCCTACCTCAAGGGTATTATCAATCTCTATTTCATGGTGTGGATTATTACTATGCAATTTATTTGTGGATGCATGTTGTTTATTTCTACATATTGATGAATGATTTATTGTTGATAAGAAGAGAGGTTCACAATATTTAGGTAGACATAAAGTCCTTTGGGTAAGCATAATGTCCTTTGGGTAGGCAAAAATTCCTTTGGGTGGGCATAACTAACATTTACTAACTAACTCTACTAACCATAATACAAATATCTTTTATATATATTATAGGTACCTTATCATGTCTTAAGTGCTTGTCCATTTCTTAAGTGCTGATCTATTATTATGGATCTTAGGCCACTACTTAATAATGACATCATGATCCTTGTATCCTTTAAGCACTTGTCCATTATCATGGCTCTAAGTCCACCACTTAAAGATGCATACTCATCCTAAAAGTGTTTTTGGGCTTAAAGGTCAATACTTAAAATGGCATCATAATGGGTGCTTGTCCTTTATTAGGTTCAAAGACCACTTTCCATACATAAAATTATAAAATCAAATACATACTTCTTATTTCTTGTCTACTATTAGAATTTTAGGTCACCACTCAGTAACAAAACTAGTCATCTTTAGTGTGTGTCCATTACCTGGTATCCTAGACCACCACTAGAAAATGACATGTTTTACAAAAGCCTACTAGTCATATTTTCTATTGTTTGTTGTGTTTAAATGCTTGCTATCTTTCTCAACTTTTATTTAATCTATTGACCATACACATCAAGTCAAATAAAAAATCAAATCCATATCATAATATCATAAAAACAAAATATAAATGTGTCATAACTACATAAAAGTATTAAAATATTACTTGATTATAAGTTTAGTGTACCACAATATCAAAAATTTGGTACACTCAACCCCATCATCCAAAATAGCTACACCACATAACAAAATCGGTGCACTCATCCTCATAAAACTAGCCCTAACTATAGATAGACCCTACATTCCCAACTCTAGGTGTTGTTAGGCTAGGCTATAGCTATCACATTATTTTATTAATATTATCCTAGTTGTTACTCTAGAAGCTAAGCTAACGTGAAATCTATTGTTAGCCTAGAATATTATTTGTTAGTAACTACAAATAATATTGTGTTTACTATTGTTAGATACTAGTAGGATTTAGCATCATATTGTTATAGGCTAATCAAAGTTTGTTATAGACTAATCTGAGTTTAGCATGATAAATAAATTCAATGTTTGATTATCCTACATTGGTATCAAAGCAACAATGGTTTTGGTCCTCTACATTGCAATTGCCCCTACCTAAAACTAACCATGAGCTCATCTTGGTGAGCCTACAACTGGGTAGAACAGACCTTTTAGTTATCCGTAGAGTTTCCCTAGTATAGAAAATGGATCTCTCTTGATTCTCTATTTTCTCTATTTCCAAATTATAGGAGCTCTTTAAAGAAAAAAATTGAATCTATTTTTGTGGTCCCCAAAGTCCTCCACCCTAGGGATGTAAATTGACCCTCAACAACACTAGATCCATATACCCTTGAACATCAGTTGCACAGGCCGCAACTATCTCGACTACGCAACCTCAGGGCCACAACAACCCTAGTTTGTCATTCAAAAGTGGAATCCAAGTCATTATGGAGAATGATCCCCCTATCCAATGTCATATCTATCGTGTGCAAGGATTATCATGCATAAGAGCGATCGTAGGTGGAACACCACATCATGAGGCAAATGAAAAATAATTGTGTAGGCGTAGTCATAGAATGAAATCGTGCAGGAGCAGGACACAAACCCTTGTGCAGGTGTCAAATAAAAATGAAGGAAAAAAATGAAAAATTAAATACTCGCTAAGGTTTTATTCTCCAATCTGAATGCACGGTGCACCAATCAAAGCATTGGAACATCCACCAATCATGTGCAGCCATGTGTTCATTTCATATTCATACAACGTCAAAAGAGAAATTGTTTTTGCTTTGAGGGCATTATCCCACATTCATAGTGGGCAGGAATGTTTAGTTTTTTATAATCGTGGAGGCACAAAAATATTATTGACCACATTTTTATGGTTAGTCTCCCTTTGCATAGTGCCACTTGAAAATCATGCTCTTTGCTGACTCTGTCGGTGGAAGGTTGTACACATTGACCTGGGCTCATATTGGAGATGCTCGTTGACTATAGCACAACAGATTTTTAAATCTACCTAGAGGATTCGGTGTCCCTGATAAGAAAAAAAAATTAATTTTTGAATTTGAATGTATTTAAATTATTTAATCAAATAATTGTTTTTATTAATTATTTAATTATTAATTAATTTAATTTAATTATTTGATTGAAGTATTTTGAATAAATAAAACTTCAATGCAAATTTTTAAGGGGGGTTACAACAAAATCAAAAGGACAACTATTTGGAAAATAAAGGAGGCACAAATTTGAAAATAAATCAAAACAAAAAGGGCTACAAAAATAGCAAACATCTTATTTTTTGCAAAACCAAAACAAAGGAGGCAACACAAATTATTTGGTTTCATGCGATAAACAAAACAAGGAGTTCAAATTGCACCATACATTAAACCAAAATGAGAAAAATTTTGATTTTTGATGCAACATTGTGGAGGAACAATCTTGATTTTGTATTGCAATTATACATTAAAATTTATTGCACAAAATTGACATTGTAAAAAAAAGTGCATTTTCGATGGAATCCGACACCTTCAACAAGCATAAATTTGGGGGCATGATGAAAATTTGTAAAATGCATTTAATTTTATGTTTTATGCATTGAAATATCTATATCTTGTGGCAGCAAAAGACCCCAAATTTATACCTATTTTTTTTGCAGTTTATTGCACAAGGTAGCATTCAGTAATAACGGTACCTCCAACCCACACTTACAGGTAATGCTATCGTGCTTTGGGCTATTGTATCTACCACCTAATATAGTTGCAACAACAACGTCTAGGCTATTGTTCCCTATAAATCATCAAGGAGAAATAAGGAAATCTAAATTTGATATTCACTTCATCATTAACCCATTCACTACTATCGCTTGGCGTAAATCCTGAAATTAAGTTCTTCCAAGTATTTAAGGGACTTGGCACCCTACATATGTGAAAGGCTTTTTAAGTAGGTGTCAAAGATAGAGTTAATCCTTTTCAGTACTACTTATGTTCCATGGATCAATCTATTAAACATACCTTAAAGTCTCCCTCACGTATGATCACGTATATAGAGGGGACCAACTTATTCCATGTATCGATGGGTATAAAGGAATAACGGGTATACCCGATATATTAGGTCTATCGGTCTAGCAGTATAAATAAATGGGGACCATTTGGTGTTATAAGGAACCCTCAAAATGGCCATTGTAAAAGCATACTTGTTAGATTTACAACTACTTAGAGGTTCGAATTTTGCTCTATCGAAGATAAAGATGAGAGCAATATTGCAGGTTGAAAATATGTGGGACATTGTAACTAGATAAGTCAAATGCCCAACTACAGTAGATAATAAGCAAGAAGCATATTATGACGTCGATGCTAGAGAACTGATGATCATAATTATTGCCACTTCTAATGAATTTCAACCACACATTTATGAAAAGGAGCACGTAAAAGATGCATGGGATGCATTGACGATAATATATGAAGGAAGGAATCAAGCCACGATCCTTAACCTTCAATCCCAACTTCACACTCTCAACATGAATAATGGAGAAAGTGTAGAGGTGTTTCTTTGCATATTTGTTGATCTAAGAGCCAAAATGCATGTAATGGGTGAGAAAGTAGAAGATTGCTCTTAACCTTAATCATTTTGAGAGATTTATCAGATTCTTTTAGAATGATGGTCACTTCCCTTAAAGTGTCCAATAGAAAATTCTCTTTTGAAGAGTTAGTTAATTTGCTACAACAACATGAAGTAGATAAAAACCAAAGAGATGAAGTGTCCAACAATGCACTTTTTTCTAAAAAATTTGGAGCTAAGCAAATTAGCTACTTTTAGAAGGGATATTCCTTGAAGGGTTCAAACACCACTTCCTCACAAAAGACATCTCAAAAATAGAAGAGGTACTGCAATATTTGTGAGATGGATAATCATAACACCAACAAGTGTTGGCTCAAAAAAGATAGTAAAAATAAGCAATCATAATAGAAAAAAAGGACAATAAAAACCATGAAGAAGAAATAGACAATAAAGAAGAAATATTTCTATTGAAGAATCAAATTTAGATTCTCAAAGAGCACACAATGTGTTCATGACTCAAGCTAATCCCAAACAAAATATAATGTTTGGTATATTTATTTTGGTGCAAGCAAACACACAACTGGTGATAAAAGGCGGTTTGACACATTTGAGACTAAATAAGGTAAACCAATGACCATTATGAATGATAAGACCTATCTAGTACAAGGTAAATAAAATTTTTCAGTGACTCTTCCCAATGGACAATACCAAATTGAGAAGGTGTTTATGTGCTAGGATTGACCAATAACTTGTTGGAAGTAATCCACACAAGATGGCATTCTTTGCTTTCGAATTATTCTCAAACAGTTTCTTTTTGTCTGCTTCTTTTGGAGGAGTGGTGGGAGTTGTGTATCTACTAACTACTGAATTCCAGATGTCGTATCCCAATGCACAGAGATAAGTCTGCATCCTGACTCTCCAGAACGCATATTTAGATCCGTCAAACAGTGGTGCTTTGTTTGATGAGAAGCCTTCACCACCTGCCATTGAGTTACTTCCAAGATCACCCTAGCTAGTTAGGCTTGTATAGGGACTTAGCTCTGATACCAATTGTTAGTCTTACAATGGCACTGAGAGGGGGGGTGAATCAATGTAGCTCTTTTAATCTTGAATCTACAACTCTTAAAACAACAGCAATTAAAACTTATAAACAGATACAGCAAGAATAGCAACAGAGCATCACACAACACAAGATTTAACGAGGTTCACCAATGTGGCTACTCCTCAAAAAGTACTGCTTGGACTACCATCCAAATCCATCCTTTGCAAAGCAACAACTTTACAAAAAAATTTACCAGCACCCACTGGAAGGAGCACCAACCCCTAATTTTTTTGCACCAACAGAAAGGAGCACCAACCCCTGATGCCAAGCACCCACTTGGACTTCAAGTCTGAAACTAGAAGAAAAATACCTTTACTTTTGCTAGACCCTAACTGGTCACATTTGATTACTCTACTTTTTCTACGCACGCACTTCGCACACTCTACTGCACCTCGCAGTGGTCTTCTCCTTGTTGTGCACTCTACTTTTTCTGCAAAATTCCACACTTCGAAAGATTCGACACGACTTGCTCTCTGCGCTCAGCGACCATATTTCGCACACTTCGACACATCCAAAATTCTCCAAACAGCCCTCCTTTTATAACAAACTTTTCATGATAAAAAATCTAATCTTAGTCGACTGAAAAACCCTAATCTTAGTCGGCTGCAAACCCTAAACTTAGTCGGTTGCAAACCCTAATTTTTGTCGACTTACATCGGTCTTCATCGGCCTCAACTGCCCCTGCAACTCTTCTGTTGCTGTTGCCATGAAAACACAACATGTCGCGATATCACGACACTTTTGGCCTCCGTACACTCTACTTGGCTTGCACCAGTGAAAACATGGCATGTCACGAAATCGTGACACTTTTGTTGCCTTATGCCTTTCTCTGCCTTTCGCCCGCAAAAATGGAACATGTCGCAAAATCATGACACTTTCGCTGCCTTGTGCCTTTCTCTGCCTTTCGCCCACGAAAATGGAACATGTCACGAAATCGCGACACTTTCGCTACCTTGCTTCATTGTTCGGCTTGCACTAGCGAAAACATGACATGTCGCGATATCGCGACACTTTTGCTGCCTTATGCCTTTCTCTGCCTTTCACCCGTGAAAATGGAACATGTCACGAAATCGTGACATTTCTACCTCCGAACACTCTATCTCCTTTTCAGGTCACGAAAACCCGACATGTCGCAAAATCGTGACACTTTTTCTCCTTGGCGCTTTTCTTCCCTTCGGGCCACGAAAACCCGACATGTCGTGATATCGTGACACTTTTTCTCCTTGGCGCTTTCTCTTCGAACCTATCACGAAATCGTGACACTTTTTCGTCCGTACAATCCTTCTTGCAAATTGTCGCGATATCGCGACACTTTTCCTTGCGAGCTCTTTCTCTCGAACCTGTCACGAAATCGTGACACTTTTTCGTCCGTACAATCCTTCTTGCAAATTGTCACAAAATCGTGACACTTTTCTTTGCGAGCTCTTTCTCTCCAAACATGTCGCGAAATCGTGACAGTTTTCTTTGCTTGCACCTTCTTTTCGAACATGTCATGAAATCGTGACAGTTTTCTTTGCTTGCACCTTCTTTCCGAACATGTCGCGAAATCGTGACAGTTTTCCTTGCGCTTTCTCTCTCTTCGAACATGTCATGAAATCACGACAATTTTTCCACTTGTGTTTTTTCTTTCCAACATGTCACGAAATCGCGACAGTTTTTCCTATTGTTTCTCTCTCTTCCAACATGTCGCGAAATCACGACAGTTTTTCCTATTGTTTCTCTCTCTTCCAACATGTCACGAAATCGTGACAGTTTTCCTTGCACTTTCTCTTTCTTCCAACATGTCACGATATCGCGACAATTTTTCTTGCCTGCTGTATATGTTGCGATATCGTGACACTTTTCTTACTTGTCTTTTTCTTTGATCTTTTGCAAGTGGTCCACTTCGGTCTTCTTGGAAAATCACTGTACATACTCTGAGTAACCTTTGAACTCCTGTCTTCTGCATCTTACTAGCCATTGAACTTCTTGTCCACTATGTCAACAGATCTATCTGATTGTGTTGACAACAATGACAATACTGATGTTGCACCTTGCTCAACAATCTCCCACACCCCCCTTTGGAATTGTTGGCAACACATTTGCAGTTTCCTGTAACTCTTCTCCCCCTTTGACAATAATACCAAAGGGCTACTACAGACTCCCCCGAGTCCATGCACAACATTCTCAGGCACAATTTATTACACTTAGCAAAAATCATGAACATGAGCACAAAGATAATCAAATACTTAAATGCTCCCCTGAGAATGTGATCCTTGTAGCTAGTCAATTCTTGGGAAGAGTGACCACTCCTAGTTTATTTTGAAGGTACTCAAAAACTTCCTTTGGCAATGGTTTCGTGAAGATATCTGCTACTTGTTCTGTGGTTGGAACAAAATCCAACTTAACCTCACCTTCTACAACTTTCTCCTTCAAAAAATGATATCTGATAGCAATGTGCTTTGTGCGTGAATGCATAACTAGATTCTTGGAGATGTTGATGGCACTGGTGTTATCACACTTAACTGATATTGGCTCATTGAAGCTAATACCAAGATCTTTCAAGGTTTGTTTCATCCATAGTACCTGTGTACAACATGTTGTCGTTGTAATATATTCTACTTCTATGGTCGATAAAGAAACTGACTCTTGTTTCTTACTGTGCCATGCGACTAATCTGTCTCCAAGATAGAATGCACCTCCACTGGTACTCTTTCTGTCATCTACACATCCTGCCCAATCTGCATCTGAATACAAAATAAGGGTGAAGTATTTACCTTTCGGATACCATAATCCATGTTCCATAGTACCCTTGAGATATCGAAGAATCCTTTTCATCGTTGTTACATGAGTCTCCTTAGGATTAGCTTGAAATCGTGCTACCATGCATACTGCCTATAAAATATCTAGTCTGGTAGCTATCAGGTACAGTAAGCTTCCAATCATGGATCTGTACATGGTTTGATCAACAGGTGGAGATTTTTCATCCTTGCTCAACTTACAGCCTATCGTCATGGGAGTGCTAATCGGCTTACAATCCTCCATGGTGAACCTTTTTAGCATCTCTTTTACATATTTAACTTGAGAAATGAATATGCCCTTCCTACTTTGGTTAACTTGCAATCCGAGGAAATATGACAGTTCTCCAATCATTGACATTTCAAATTCTTTCTGCATCTTATTTGCTAAGTCCTTGCACAACTCATCTTTGTTGCTGCCAAATATGATATCATCTACATAGACAACAAGAACAATAAGATGCCCATTTTCTGTTTTGACATACAGATTACTATCCACCATACCTTTCTTGAACCTTTGTTGAGTGAGATAGTTGTCTAGCCTTGCATACCATGCTCGGGGTGCCTATTTTAAGCCATATAAAGCTTTCTTCAACCTGCAAACAAGGTTGGGATTATCACCAAGTTGGAAACCATCTGGTTGCTCAATGTAAACTTCTTCTTCAAGTTTCCCATTCAAAAATGTTGATTTCACATCCATTTGATAAACTTTGAAATTCTTGTAGACTGCTAAAGCCAGAAACATTTTGATTGCCTCTAGTCTAGCTACTGGTGCAAAAGTTTCTTCAAATTCGATGCCTTCAACTTGTGCATAGCCCTTACAAACTAATCTTGCTTTATTTCTGACTACTTGTCCATCTTCATTTAGTTTGTTTTGAAAAATCCATTTGGTTCCGATGATATTTTTATTTACAGGTCTAGGTACTAGCTCCCAAGTGTCATTTTTCTCTATCTGATCTAATTCTTCATTTATTGCCTTCATCCAGCTTTCATATTTGCTTGCATCATCAATATTTTTGGGCTCAATGCTGGATAGTAGAGAGTAGTTACTTATTGCTCTTCTTCTTGTCTGAACTCCAACTTTGGGATCTCCAATGATTTGCTCTCTGGGATGATTTCTCTGCTAGCTACCTATTTTGAATTTCTTATTCTCTTCCATTTTTGAATCACAATTTAATTCATCTGAGTCAATTTCCTGTACCTTCTCCACTTTGTTTTCATCATCTCCTTCAATAACCTCTTCATAAATAGGGTAGTTCGATTCATGGCTGATTACTTGTTCTCTACCTTCATCAAATTTAACATCGGCACTGTCCACAATTTTCTTTAGCCTTTTGTTGTAGCATTTGTAAGCTTTGCTTTTTGATGAATATCCGACAAAAATACCTTCATCTGCTCTATCTTCAAACTTACCAAGATTATCTTTAGTTCTTTTGATGTAGCACTTGCTGCCAAAAACTTTGAGATACTTTGTTGTTGCCCTTTTTTCAAACCACAACTCATAAGGAGTTTTGTTTTCATGTGTTCTCAGCATGTATCTATTTTGGATATACACTACAGTGTGGATTGCTTCTTTCCAAAATCTGTCTGCTACTTTGCTTTCAGCTAGCATAGTCCATGCCATTTCTTGCACTGTCCTGTTCTTTCTTTCTACCACTCCATTCTGCTGAGGTGTCCTGGCTGCTAAAAACTATCTCTTAATACCGAACTTCTCACAGTACTCTAAAAACTCCTCTGAAATGAATTCTCCTCCTCTATCTGATCTTAGAAATTTGATCCTCTTTCCTGTTTCATTCTCTACTAGGTTTTTGAAAATCTTGAACATATCAAAGGCTTCTGATTTATGTTTCAAGAAAAATATCCATGTCATTCTAGAATAATCATCAATGCACAGCATAAAGTATTTGTCACCATTTATGCTTTGTGTTCTCATGGGACCACATAAATCAGTGTGTATTAGTTCCAGAGGTTTGCTTGTATAGTACTCTTTGGTTTTGAATGAGACTCTAGTTTGCTTCCCTTTTTGACATGAAGCACAGATGCTATTTGCAGGTTTGCTGATGGTTGGGATATCTCTCACTGCCCTTTTTGAGGTGATCTTTCGAAGATTATCGAAACTGATATGACCGAGTCTCTTGTGCCACAACCAATTTTCTTCTTCCTATCCAATAAAGCAAGTTCCTTTTGAAGTCTCTGAGAGCGTGTACAGGTTACCAGATGTTCTTGACCCTGTTGCTATCAATTTTCCACTATTTGTTTTTCTGACTTCACAACCCTGCTTCATAAAGACTACTTCATGACCTTTATCACAAATCTGACTTACACTCAATAAATTATGTTTCAACCCATCCACAAATAAGACTTCTTCTGATTTAATCCTTCCATCACTGATTTTGATTGAGCCTTTGCCGACTATCTTAGCTCCATCATTATTTCCAAATTTTACTGATCCTCCTTCATATTTCGTAACTTTTCAAATTTATGTTTGTCACCTATCATATGACTGGAGCATCCACTATCTAGTATCCATGGTACATATTTATTCTGTGCTTTGAATGCAGTTTGAACGATTAAGGATTCCTTTTCTTCCTTTAGTCACTCTTTTCCTTTCCACACCTTTTTGATAGTTGTTTTGGGCTCTTGTTTTGCCTTTCCCTTATCAGTAGTTTGAGCATGATTTTCGGGAAGCTTTCTATTTTGACTCATCCTGTATGGTTGAAATTTTCTTCCCTAAAACTGATTTGATGTAAAAGTATTTCTACAGTTTCTTGCAATATGCCCAAAATTATGATAGTTATAACATTCTACTGTATAATTCATTAGAGGAGAAAAAACATTTCTACTGGTGAAATTCCTTGGTCTTACATTATATTTGTAGTCTGAGATTTTATGCCCATAGCCATTGCATTTAAAACAGAAACCAGAGAAAGGATAATTGAACCTAGGAGATGGTCTTTGCCATGTTGTCATAGGAGCCATAGGTCTTCTTCTTCTTTGATGTGAGACATTGGTGAATCCATCATTGTCAGTATTCCTTTCGTACTTGGCATTGATGCTTTCTTTTGCATGAGACATTTTTCCTTGATCAACCTGTCTCTTAGCTTCATTCTTTGTGGATTATGTATTTTTGGCCTTTGATCCACTTGATGATTCTCCTTCGATGAAACCTAGACCAAATTTGATGCCTGCAGGTCTTTGGTCATTTATGATCTTATCCAACTTCATAGAACTTTCTTCACATTTGTGATAACAACTGATTTTCTTATTCATCTCTTCTAGCTGCATTCTTAAACCAACAATCTCTTCTTCTAACTTGCTGCAAAGATCTATTTTCACAGTTAATTGTACTTCGAGATCTTCGAAGATTTTCTTAAATTCTTCTATCTATACTTTTAAGCTGGTTATGATTCCATTTGTATCCTCAAGCTTTCTTGATAGTTTCTTATTATTTTTCTTTTCTATCTCCCACTCTTCAAGTGCAGATATCAACTCACCTTCCAAGTCTACTTCAGCCTCGAGATTTTCACCACAAACTTCAGAGGTCACTCCTTCTTCCTTTTCTAATTTAACTTCTTCAAATGCCATAAAAAGAGCTTCATCTCTTTCTTCTTCAGATTCTTCATCGGAGCTATTTTTTGATGAACTAACATTCTTGGATATGAAACTTTTCTTTTTGATGTTGCCTTTTCTGAAATTTGTTTTCATCTTCCAGTCACTTCTTTCTTGATGGGATCCTTCATCATTTTTGTTCTTCTCTTTCAGTGGACATTTAGTCGCAAAATGCCCAATGCCTCCACAGTTGAAGCATTTAAATGGAAGCTTCCCTCTGTATTTTCCTTTCCCCTTTTTCAGTTTTCTCACAAAATTTGCTTCCATTTCATCTGATGTCTCTTCTTCCTCGGACTCTTGTTTTGTGTTTTTATTCTTAAGGGCTTTGAAAGCTGCTTCTCTATCAGTGGGATTAGATCTTCCTATCCTCATCTCATATGCAGTTAAAGAACCATACATTTCATCTATACTAAAAAATTTAAATTTTTAGCTTCTTCTATCGCTGAGACTTTGGAATCAAACCATTGAGGAAGAGATCTTAATACCTTTTTCATGACAACAGAGTCATCGATATCCTCATCGAGTCCTCTGATCGCATTGATGATTCCATTAACTCTCAACATGAATGCCTCAATGTTTTCATCGTCATTCATCTTCAATGCTTCGAACTGAGCTCGATGTGTCCATAACTTGGCTTCTTTGATCTTATCATCTCCTTCATGAACACTCTTCAGTTTGTCCCATATTTCTTTTTTTGATTTATAGTTCATGACCTTTACTAGTTCATTGTCTGCTAATCCGCACAAGATGGCATTCTTTGCTTTCGAATTATTCTCAAACAGTTTCTTTTCATTCGCTTCTTTTGGAGGAGTGGTGGGAGTTGTGTATCCACTAACTACTGAATTCCAGATGTCGTATCCCAATGCACAGAGATATGTCTGCATCCTGACTCTCCAAAATGCATAGTTAGATCCATCAAATAGTGGTGCTTTGTTTGATGAGAAGCCTTCACCACCTGCCATTGAGTTACTTCCAAGATCACCCTAGCTGGTTAGGCTTGTACAGGGACTTAGCTCTGATACCAATTGTTAGTCTTACAATGGCACTGAGAGGGAGGGTGAATCAGTGTAGCTCTTTTAATCTTGAATCTACAGCTCTTAAAACAGCAACAATTAAAACTTATAAATAGATACAGCAAGAATAGCAATAGAGCATCACACAACACAAGATTTAACGAGGTTCACCAATGTGGCTACTCCTCAAAAATGACTGCTTGGACTACCATCCAAATCCAGCCTTTGCAAAGCAACAACTTTACAAACAATTTTACCAGCACCCACTGGAAGGAGCACCAACCCCTAATTTTTCTGCACCAACAGAAAGGAGCACCAACCCCTGATGCCAAGCACCCACTTGGACTTCAAGTCTGAAACTAGAAGATTGATAATAAAATACCTTTACTTTTGCTAGACCCTAACTGGTCACCTTTGATTACTCTGCTTTTTTTGTGCACGCACTTCGCACACTCTGCTGCACCTCGCAGTGGTCTTCTCCTTGTTGCGCACTCTGCTTTTTCTATGAAATTCCACACTTCGAAAGATTCGACACGACTTGCTCTCTACACTCAGTGATCGTATTTCGCACACTTCAACACATATAAAATTCTCCAAACAACCCTCCTTTTATAACAAACTTTTCATGATAAAAAATCTAATCTTAGTCGACTAAAGAACCCTAATCTTAGTCGATTGCAAACCCTAAACTTAGTCGGCTGCAAACCCTAATTTTCATCGGCTTACATCGGTCTTCATCGGCCTCAACTGCCCCTACAACTCTTCTATTGTTGTTGCCATGAAAACACAACATGTCATGATATCACGACACTTTTGGCCTCCGTACACTCTACTTGGCTTGCACCAGCGAAAACATGACATGTCACGAAATTGTGACACTTTTGCTGCCTTATGCCTTTCTCTGCCTTTCGCCCGTGAAAATGGAACATGTCATGAAATCGTGACACTTTCACTACCTTGTGCCTTTCTCTGCATTTCGCCCGCGAAAATGAAACATGTCATGAAATCGTGACACTTTCGCTGCCTTGCTTCATTGTTCGGCTTGCACTAGCGAAAACATGACATGTCGCGATATCGTGACACTTTTGTTGCCTTATGCCTTTCTCTGCATTTCACCCGCGAAAATGGAACATGTCACGAAATCATGACATTTCTGCCTCCGAACACTCTATCTCCTTTTCGGGTCGCGAAAACCCGACATGTCACGAAATCGTGACACTTTTTCTCCTTGGCGCTTTTCTTCCCTTCGGGTCGCGAAAACCCGACATGTCACGATATCGCGACACTTTTTCTCCTTGGCGCTTTCTCTTCGAACCTATCACAAAATCGTGACACTTTTTCGTCCGTACAGTCCTTCTTGCAAATTGTCGTGATATCGCGACACTTTTCCTTGCGAGCTCTTTCTCTCGAACCTGTCGTGAAATCGTGACACTTTTTCGTCCGTACAATCCTTCTTGCAAATTGTCGCAAAATCGTGACACTTTTCTTTGCGAGCTCTTTCTCTCCAAACATGTCATGAAATCACGACAGTTTTCTTTGCTTGCACCTTCTTTCCGAACATGTCACGAAATCGCGACAGTTTTCTTTGCTTGCACCTTCTTTTCGAACATGTCGCGAAATCGCGATAGTTTTTCCACTTGTGTTTTTTCTTTCCAACATGTCGCGAAATCGCGACAGTTTTTCTTGTTGTTTCTCTCTCTTCCAACATGTCACGAAATCGCGACAGTTTTTCCTACTGTTTCTCTCTCTTTCAACATGTCATGAAATCATGACATTTTTCCTTGTGCTTTCTCTTTCTTCTAACATGTCGCGAAATCGCGATAGTTTTTCTTGCCTACTGTATATGTCGCGATATCGTGACACTTTTCTTACTTGTCTTTTTCTTTGATCTTTTGCAAGTGGTCCACTTCGGTCTTCTTGGAAAATCATTGTACATACTCTGAGTAACCTTTGAACTCCTGTCTTCTGCATCTGACTAGCCATTGAACTTCCTGTCCACTGCATCAACAGATCTATCTGACTGTGTTGACAACAATGACAATACTGATGTTGCACCTTGCTCAACAGTACAAGGTAAATAAAATGTTTCAGTGACTCTTCCCAATGGACAATACCAAATTGAGAAGGTGCTTATGTGCTAGGATTGGCCAATAACTTGTTCATGCCTCAAATCCTAGACAAAAATATGGTGGTTGACTTCAAATTTGTTAATGAACAAAAGTGTTGCTTCCTACAAACATGGATTGTTTGTATTAGATTCTCTTTATATCCCTCATGTTGCCATGGCTTCCAACTCCAAAGAAGCTACTTCATTATGGCATAAATGGTATGGGCATCTAATTTTAGGGTATCTACTCGAATTAAGGATGATATGGTGTTATATCTACCCAACCTTTCACATACTTTTCCTGTATGCTTAGATTGCTTAGAAGGAAAGAAACATCGAGTTCCATTTGAATTGAGCTCTTTACAAGCCAAAGGACCATTGGAATTGATACACACTGATATGTGCAAACCAATGCTAAACAATTGTGGTGGAAAGTATTTTCAATTATTTTTTGATGATTACTCCTAAAATATGTGGGTTTTTTTCTATAGATGAAGTTAGATGTATTCATATATTTTCAACAATTTTAGAAGCATGTTGAGAAATAATTAGGATGTTCAATCAAGGCCCTCCACTCATATCGAGGGGGTAATTCACCTCCAATGAATTTTCAAGATATCTCACTAAACATGGGATAAAAAGACAACTTACTATAGCCTATACTCCTTATCAAAATGGATTTGCTAAAAGGAGGAATTGTTCCATCATGGAGATCATTTTATGTATGCTCACAGGTGCACATCTTGGGCAACAATATTGTGCAAAAGCTATCACTACTATTGTGTATCTCCTAAATAAAGCACCAACCAAAGCTCTTCAAGGAGTCACACCACAAGAAGCATGGAGTGGAATAAAGCCCTCTATTTCTCATCTAGTTTTATATGGATGTAAACATTTCATGCACATTTTAAAGAAGAAACAAAGCAAGCTATATGAGAAAATTTTACAATGTATTTTTCTTGGTTATGATGAAGAATCCAAGGGGTTTCAATTGATTGATCTTAAAACCAAGAAAATTCATATAAGTTGAGATGTGGTATTCGATGAAACTCCTAAGTTAGATACACCAAAAACTAACAAAGACACATCTCCTACTATATACCTCGAGTTGGAGGAGCCTAAGTCAAGGACTCCCCAAAACAAAATAAAATCTCAAACTTGGTATACTCGCACTATAAGAGACATAAAATTGGATGCACCACTTGATCTCAATTTAGATCGGCCACGTACTCAAAGTATATCTCATCAAGAAAGAGAAGAAGTTGAAGATGCATAAGATGCAAAAGATAATGAAGAAGAAGACAGAAGCGAAGAGGAAGACTATAGTTTTATGAATATAGTTATGGATTATGAACCTGCTTCAGTGTAAGAAGCACTTAGTGTACCTCAATGGAAGGCAGCTATGGATGCAGAAAATATGTCTCTTATGAAGAATAAAACATGGGAGCTAGTTTCTCTACATATTGGTAAGAAACCTATTGACTACAAATGGGTATACAAAGTCAAGTTTAAGGTAAATGGAACTATTGACAAGCATAAAGCCCACCTTGTTGCAAAGGGCTATGCTAAAAAAGAAGGCACAAATTATGAAGAGACATTTGCAGCAACTACAAAAATGAAAACCATTCATGTACTCTATGCAATGGAAGCTCAGTTTGTATGGAAGCTTCATAAAATGGATGTGAAGAGTGCCTTCTTGAATAGTGATCTCAAAGAGGAATTATACATGACTCAACCTAAAGGATTTGTTGTACAAGAACAAGAGTCGAAAGTTTAAAATTTGATAAAGTCCTTCTATGGGTTGAAGCAAGATCTGAGAGCTTGGTATATTAAAATTGATAATCATCTCCTGCAACATGGTTTCAAGAGAATTCCCTTAGATGTCAATCTCCATTTAAAAAAAATTGATTCTAAAATAGTGATCCTTGTGCTATATGTTGATGATTTGTTCATCACTGGCAATTTAAAAGATATGATTGAAGCAATGAAGGGTGACTTGAATAAGTCATTTGAAATGATAGATCTAGGACTTCTCCATTATTGTCTTGGCTTGGAAGTTGTGCAAAAAAAGAACCACATCAGGGTTACACAAATGAAGTATGCCAAGGCACTAATTGAAAAATATTGAATGATATATTGTAAGCCCAAAGAAACTCTAATAGAAACAGGGTTACAACTATCTCGATACGATAAATCTCAAGTATATGGAACTCTCTATCGACAGTTGATTTGGAGTCTCATATATCTAACTAATACTAGGTCGGATATCAGCTTTACTGTAAGCTATCTTTTGAGGTTCATGTAGGAACCTAAGGTCAGTCATTAGAAGGCAATAAAGCGAGTTCTTCACTATATCCATGGCACATAAAAATATGACTTGGATTACAAGAAGAATGATAAGTTCTTCTTGCAAGAATACATGGACTCAGATTATGTTGGATATATAGATGACATAAAATCAATGTTAAGATACATATTTCATCTTGGATCTGGACCTATCTCTTGGCACAACAAGAAGCAGCTAGTTGTTACACTTTCATCTACAGAGACATAATATCATGCAACACGAGGGGCAGTGTGTGAAGTGATATGGTTACATCACATTCTTTCAAGTATGGGTCTTCCAAATAATCTTCCAACACACTTGAATTGCGATAACCAAGGTGTTTTCAAACTCATCAAGAATCCAATGTTCTATGAAGGAACCAAACATATTGATACTCAATGTCACTTTATTCGAGATGAAGTTCCAAAGCACAAGATTTAGCTCTAGTACATTCCCATCGATCAACAGGTTGCAGATATTTTTACTAAGGCACTTACATGTGTTAAATTTGAGTTTTTTTGCAACTCGCTATATACATCAAATAATGTAATAAGAGGGGATGTTAGGCTAGGCTATAGTTATCATATTATTTTATAAATATTATCTTAGTTGTTACTCTAGAAGCTAAGCTAACGTGAAATCTATTATTAGCCTAGAATATTATTTGTTAGTAACTACAAATAATATTTTACTCACCATTGTTAGCTACTGGTAGGATTTAGCATCATATTGTTATAGGCTAATATGAGCCTGTCACATTTTATTAATCCACGCTTGATAAATAAATTCAATGTTTGATTATCCTATAGGTGCTAGTGGAGGATGAGGCTTGAAGTTGTTGGAAATTTTGAGTAATAAGGTTGTCATTGATGTCAAGTGTTTGGTGCAAGGCAAAGTCCATTTTGGTACAAGCAAAGTGGTAAAAGAATTGGTTATAATATTTTATATTATAAGCCAAAAAGGTTGGCTAAAAGGTTGAAGACAAAATATTACCCCCATGGTTTTAAAGAGAAAAGGAGATATTATAATATTTTAAATATTATAATAATTAAGCCAGAAGGGCTTATTAAAAAGAAGGGAAAAATAATTGATGAAAACCCCATGCAAAAGTATTATTTAATACTAAATTAAATAATATAATATTTAACCTAAAGTTAAATATTATATTAATAAATAATTAAATTTTGAATTTGGCTAAGGCGCCAAAAATTCAAATTTAATATTGGAGGCATATATTTCCGCCGACGTTTTTAAAGTTACCTTGGAGCATATAAAAGGAGGAAACAAAAATTAAAAATGCAATTCGAATGCTTTAGAGTGGAAGCGCATGCGAACGAAATCGAACGGAGGAGAGAGGAGAAACGTGGAAGTTTCTCATTCGTTGAACGAGGGCAAAGGAATAAAATAAAGGTGGTGAGTGCTTTGGTGCAGCAAGGGTTGGTAGCCCAAGTGGTAGGTGGGTCCTGCATTAGTCATTGGTAGAAGGAAGGTACGGGGTTCGATTCCCCCAGCATCGGTTGAAGGTTTTAATTTTCATTTTTTAGAGGCAACAAGTATAAAGTGGTGAGGCTAAAGTTTAGTCTCAACCGCTTGGCTAGCGCAAGTGGTCGAGCGTTGCGCTTGGTGAGCAGAGGTCGGAGGGTCGATTCCCATCCATGACAAAGCAATTAATTTTTTTGATAAAGGTATGCGCCATGGTTAATTTATAAGGTATGCACTACATTATTGATTGTTGGCTATAGTAATATTTGGTGGATGTTAATTTGACCTATAGTTTGAAACTTAGGAGATATAAGGAGAAATATTTTTGCATTATTTTAAAGGTTTGAATGGCATTTATTTTATGATATTGGAGTGATAAGTGTGTAATTGGTTTATGTATCATTGTAATTATTTTATCTTTGAAAATAAATTGGAGTGAAAATTATTTTGAAAGAGTGGAGATAAAAGGTGTAAGAGTCTTGTTATTTGATTGTAATTCTTGTTTTATAAAAAGGAGAAATTATTGAGAGAGTTTTTGCATTGTCCATGAAAACTAAAGAAGAATTCTAGAATATTATTTTCAGAATTCTTTGAGCATCTTGTTGAGGGAATATTCATGTGGAGGTTTTGAGATAGACTATTGTTATCTAACCTTGAAGTGGCACAAAAGGAATTGATTGTGAGTAAGACAAGTTTTGAAGACATATCTCCATCAAAGCAAAGAGGTATGGGCACATCATCCTTTGTTTGAAGTGTTTGTTGGATTGAATGTTGTGAAACATAAGGTGGAGTGAAAAGGATTGTTTGATAAGCATTGTTGGAAATATTTGAGTGAGTTTTATGTGCTTCATTATTGAATGTTTTGAGAACATTTGAGATAGAGATTATGAATTATTTGAGTTAGGGTTTGAGACCTACATTGTGCTCTTTGTTGGAAGAAGTGTGAAACATTTGGTTAGGGTTTGTAAGCAAGTTGTGCTTCATTGGTTGAATGATTGTGTGAAACTCTTGAGCATTGGTTTTGAGTGATATTGAAAGTGAATGTGCAAATCATTAGAAATCAGATTTGTGAAAGTGATAGACTTAATGATTGAGTAGAACATATTGAGTTTTTGATAGAGTACATCATTCTCTATATGTTCCAGAGGTTAAACGAATTCTGGATAGAATATGTCTAAACTACTTCAAGTTAAAGGAATTACTTTGAAGATTAGACAAAGCATTTGATAGCATTGTGTGCAAGATTTGAGATTGATTGAGCATATCTTGTGAGTTGTTTTGAGCATGTGTTAGAGCATAGTAGATTTGAGCAAGTCTTGGTGAAGACTTGAAGGTAGATTTGAGCAAGTCTTGGTGAAGACTTGAAGGTAGATTTGAGCAAGTCTTGTGAAGACTTGAGATAACATTAAGAGTAGGTTTGATTTGTTCAAGCTTTGTGTTAAGGCTTGGGGTAGATCTAAGTAGAATTGATCAAGCTTTGTGTTAAGGCTTGAGGATAGATTTGAGATAGATATTTATGAGTAGAGTTAGAGTATATTTGTACTACACTTGGGATAGATTTTGGTGTAGATTTGAGATAGATTTGAGAGTAAGCTTTGGAGGTGATAGAGTAAAGAGGACAATAGTCTCTAGTGGATAGAGATCCATTAGCCAGGGTAGTGAGGATAGAGGTATCCTATGGAGAGAGATCCACAAGCCAGAGTAGTGGGGGTAGAAGTCTTCTAGAATATCATTAGCTAGAGCAGAGGGGAAAGAGTTCTCCTATGGATAGAGATCCATAAACCAGAGCAAGGGGAAAGAGTTCTCCTATGGAGTGTGATCCATGAACCAGTTGGGAAGATAGAGTTCTTCTATGGAGAGAGATCCACAAACCAGTTGAGGAGATAGAGGTCTCCTGGATCAAGTTCCATGAACCAGAGAAAAGGGGAAAGAGTTCTCCTATGGAGAGAGATCCACAAATCAGAGCATAGGGGATTGGTGTCTCCTTTGGATAGAGGTCCATAAACATTGTAATAGGGAATTGATTCCCAAGATATTTGTTGAGAAAATTTTAGTAGAAATATTTTCTCCGTGGAGTAGCCCACATTGGGTGAACCACGTTAAATTGGTGTCTCTATTGTGTGTGATGATTTGTGCATTGCTTTGATTACTACTATTGATATTGCCATTGATAATATTGGATAATATTATTTTGGGAAAGAAAAGTGAAAGTTGATCTTATACTTTTCACCCCCCTCTCAGTATAAGCTTGTGTTCTTCAATTGGTATCGAGTGGGTTCCTTCGAAAGAGTTTAACAACTTGAAGGAAAAGTGTACAGGAACACAGATGGCATCTCAGAGTGGATCTTCAGAAAATAAGGCACCATTGTTCGATGGGAACAATTATGCTTTCTAGAGCATAAGAATGAAGACTTACTTGATGGCACAAGGATATGAGACATGGCAAGTAGTTGAGGATGGATTCACACCTACAACTACTCCTCCCACAGATAAATATGGTAAGCTCTTATATGTGAATAATTCCAAGGCTAAGAATGCAATCTTAAGTGGTTTACGTGAAGCAGAGTTTGTAAAAGTTATGCATTGCAAATCAGCAAAAGAGGTTTGGGAAAAACTGAAGCAAACATATGAGGGAGATAAAAAGGTCAAGATGGCAAAATTGCAAAATCACAAAAAGACATTTGAAGACTTGAAGATGAAAGAAGAGGAAGACATTGTTGCATACTTACTTCATGTGGATGAGGTTGTTAACACCATGTGAGGACTTGGATTTAAAATTGAAGAATCCGATGTTGCTCAAAAGGTTTTAAGGTCACTTCCTATGAGGTATAATGGAAAGGTTTCAACCATAGAAGAAACAAGAGATATTGAAAATTTGACTATGGATGAGTTACATGGAACTCTCATAACTTATGAGATGAGAATAGTAAAGGATCCTATTCCCAAGAAAGAGGTAGCCTTCAAAGTAGCAAAGAAGATAAAAGATAAGAAACCAGAATCAAGTGATGAGTCAAGCAGTGATGAAGAAGCTAACTATGGCAAAAGGAACAAGAAGGATTCAAGAAAGCAAAAAGGTATGAAAATAGTGAAGTGTTTTAATTGTGGTAAATATGGTCACTATGCATCTAACTATCCAGAAGCTAGAAGTAGTAGTAGTGAAGAGAAACAAGATCATAAGAAAAGGGAAGCAAGAAAATCCAGGTATGAAAAGAAAAATAGGTATGGACAAAGCAAGCATGAAAAGAAGTTTTTTCAAAGGCATAAGAAGAGTTTCTATGTGGACAAGACAGGCAAGGTTTCAAGTGATAGTGATGAAATATCCTTAGATAGTGAAGAAGAAGAAATTATCTTTTTAGCAATAGAAGAGGAAGGAAGTGCTCCTATTGAAGATAAATCTGAAAAGTATGAAGATGCTCTAGAAGACCAAGAAGTAGAGAATGAAGAGGAAGGTGTAGTAGATCTAGAAGCAGAACTTATTTTTACTCTCAAAGAATTGAAAAAGGTTAGAAAGTAGAATTCAAGATTCAAGGCTCAATTTCAAGAATGTGATGAGGAGAAAGGAAAGCTTATACAAGATCTGACAAACTCAATAGCTAAGACAAGGAGATTTAAAGAAAATCTAGAGGTAAAAGTCTTAGAATGTGAGAGATTAGAACAAGAGGTAGTTTCTCTAAGAAAGGAAATGGAAGAGTCTAAAGACAAACTACACAAGTTTGGGAAAAGTTCAAAGACCTTGGATAAGATTATCAATGCACAAAGACCTTCATCTATCAAAACAGGACTTGGTTTTGAAGAAGGACAAGGGCAACAAGAAGAAGGGTCAAGTTCAAGCTCAAAAGAGGAAGATGTTTCAGAAGAAGAGAGTGAAGGAGAAAGTGAGACCTATGTGAATAGAAGTCTCACCAAGAAAGGAAACAATGCACAAACAAGGAACAAGGATCATCACAGAGAAGAAAGGACTAAGAGACCAATGGGTCCAAGGCAAGATTTCTTCAAAGGACGTTGCTTCTCATGTAACAAGTTTGGTCACAAGGCTATGCAGTGCAGGACACATGGAAAGAGGGAATATGGTTCTACCAAGAGAAATTTCAAAAATAGACATCTCTTTCAAGGGTATTGCTACTCTTGTAATCATTTTGGTCATAAAGCAATTCATTGTAGGGTTCATGATAGGAATGGGTATGACTTCACCAGAAGGAACTTCAAGATATTTGCACCTTCTAGGAACCACAACATTAAGTGTTATAAGTGCAATAATGTTGGGCATATGGCCAAGTGGTGTAGAACAAAATTTCCAGGGACAAGCAAGAACAGGGACATTCAAAAGAATCAAAAGGATATGTTGAGAAAGAAGGTTGACAAAGGAAAAGAGCATTGTATGTTGGGAGTAGTTTTACTCCCACCCCAAAATTAATCACCTCAAGGAGAGGAGGTGGGGAGGGGGCTGAGCTAAGAGTCTTATATTTAGCCCCAAAGGAGTCCCTTTGCCATTGATGACAAAGGGGGAGAGATTTGAGTTAGGGGGAGAGCATTCAGTCAGGGGAGCAATTTCTCAGGGGGAGCAGAATTGGAAAAAGGATTGGTTTAAAAAAAGGGGTTGCCATCAATGACAAAGGGGGAGATTGTTGGAAATTTTGAGTAATAAGGTTGTCATTGATGTCAAGTGTTTGGTGCAAGGCAAAGTCCATTTTGGTACAAGCAAAGTGGTAAAATAATTGGTTATAATATTTTATATTATAAGCCAAAAAGGTTGGCTAAAAGGTTGAAGACAAAATATTACCCCCATGGTTTTAAAGAGAAAAGGAGATATTATAATATTTTAAATATTATAATAATTAAGCCAGAAGGGCTTATTAAAAAGAAGAAAAATAATTGATGAAAACCCCATACAAAAGTATTATTTAATACTAAATTAAATAATATAATATTTAACCTAAAGTTAAATATTATATTAATAAATAATTAAATTTGAATTTGGCTAAGGTGCCAAAAATTCAAATTTAATATTGGAGGCATATATTTCTGCCAACATTTTTAAAGTTACCTTGGAGCATATAAAAGGAGGAAACAAAAATTAAAAATGCAATTGAATGCTTTAGAGTGGAAGCGCATGCGAACGAAATCGAACGGAGGAGAGAGGAGAAACGTGGAAGTTTCTCATTCATCGAACGAGGGCAAAGGAATAAAGAAAGGGCAATGAGTTTTTTGATGCACCAAGGGTTGGTAGCCCAAGTGGCAGGTGGGTCCTACATTAGTCATTGGCAGAAGGAAGGTACAGGGTTCGATTCCCCTAGCATCGGTTGAAGGTTTTAATTTTAATTTTTCAGAGGCAACAAGTATAAAGGTGGTGAGGCTAAATTTTAGTCTCAACCGCTTGGCTAGCGCAAGTGGTCGAGCGTTGCGCTTGGTGAGCAGAGGTCGGAGGGTCAATTCCCATCCATGACAAAGCAATTAATATTTTGGTAAAGGTATGCACCATGATGAGTTTATAAGGTATGTGTTGCATTATTGATTGTTGGCTATAGTATATTTGGTGGATGTTAATTTGACCTATAGTTGAAACTTAGGAGATATAAGGAGAAATATTTTTGCATTATTTTAAAGGTTTGAATGGCATTTATTTTATGAGATTGGAGTGATAAGTGTGTAGTTGGTTTATGTATCATTGTAATTATTTTATCTTTGAAAATAAATTGGAGTGAAAATTATTTTGAAAGAGTGGAGATAAAAGGTGTAAGAGTCTTGTTATTTGATTGTAATTCTTGTTTTATAAAAAGGAGAAATTGTTGAGAGAGTTTTTGCATTGTCCATGAAAACTAAAGAAGAATTCTAGAATATTATTTTCAGAATTCTTTGAGCATCTTGTTGAGGGAATATTCATGTGGAGGTTTTGAGATAGACTATTGTTATCTAACCTTGAAGTGGCACAAAAGGAATTGATTGTGAGTAAGACAGGTTTTGAAGATATATCTCCATCAAAGCAAAAAGGTATGGGCACATCATCCTTTGTTTGAAGTGTTTGTTGGATTGAATATTGTGAAACATAAGGTGGAGTGAAAAGGATTGTTTGATAAGCATTGTTGGAAATATTTGAGTGAGTTTTATGTGCTTCATTGTTGAATGTTTGGAGAACATTTGAGATAGATATTATGAATTATTTGAGTTAGGGTTTGAGACCTACATTGTGCTCTTTGTTGGAAGAAGTGTGAAACACTTGGTTAGGGTTTGTAAGCAAGTTGTGCTTCATTGGTTGAATGATTAAGTGAAATTCTTGAGCATTGGTTTTGAGTGATACTGAAAGTGAATGTGCAAACATTAGAAATCAGATTTGTGAAAGTGACAGACTTAATGATTGAGTAGAACATATTGAGTTTTTGATAGAGTACATCATTCTCTATATGTTCCAGAGGTTAAATGAATTCTAGATAGAATATGTCTAAACTACTTCAAGTTAAAGGAATTACTTTGAAGATTAGACAAAGCATTTGATAGCATTGTGTGCAAGATTTGAGATTGATTGAGCATATCTTGTGAGTTGTTTTGAGCATGTGTTAGAGCATATTTGAGCAAGTCTTGGTGAAGACTTGAAGGTAGATTTGAGCAAGTCTTGGTGAAGACTTGAAGGCAGATTTGAGCAAGTCTTGGTGAAGACTTGAAGGTAGATTTGAGCAAGTCTTGTGAAGACTTGAGATAACATTAAGAGCAGGTTTGATTTGTTCAAGCTTTGTGTTAAGGCTTGGGGTAGATCTAAGTAGATTTGATCAAGCTTTGTGTTAAGGCTTGAGGATAGATTTGAGATAGATATTTATGAGTATATTTGTGAGCAGAGTTAGAGAAGATTTATACTACACTTGGGATAGAGTTTGATGTAGATTTGAGATAGAGTTGAGAGCAATATTTGGAGGTGATAGAGAAGAGGACAATAGTCTCTAGTGGATAGAGATCCATTAGCTAGGGTAGTGAGGACAGAGGTCTTCTATGGAGAGAGATCCACAAGCCAGAGTAATGGGGGTAGAAGTATTCTAGAATATCATCAACCAGAGTAGAGGGGAAATAGTTCTCCTATGGATAGAGATCCATGAACCAGAGCAAGGGGAAAGAGTTCTCCTATGGAGTGTGATCCATGAACCAACTAGGAAGATAGAGTTCTTCTATGGAGAGAGATCCACAAACTAGTTGAGGAGATAGAGTTCTCCTGGATCAAGTTCCAAGAACTAGAGAAAAGGGGAAAGAGTTCTCCTATGGAGAGAGATCCACAAATTAGAGCATAGGGGATTGGTGTCTCCTTTGGATAGAGGTCCATAAACATTGTAATAGGGAATTGATTCCCAAGATATTTGTTGAGAAAATTTTAGTAGAAATATTTTCTCCATGGAGTAGCCCACATTGGGTGAACCACGTTAAATTGGTGTCTCTATTGTGTGTGATGATTTGTGCATTGCTTTGATTACTGCTATTGATATTGCCATTGATAATATTGGATAATATTGTTTGGGAAAGAAAAGTGAAAGTTGATCTTATACTGTTCACCCCCCTCTCAATATAAGCTTGTGTTCTTCAATTGGTATCAGAGCGGGTTCCTTCAAAAGAGTTTAAAAACTTGAAGGAAAAGTATAAAGAAATACATGGCATCTCAGAGTGGATCTTCAACAAATAAGGCACCATTGTTCGATGGGAACAATTATGCTTTCTAGAGCATAAGAATGAAGACTTACTTGATGGCACAAGGATATGAGACATGGCAAGTAGTTGAGGATGGGTTCACACCTACAACTACTCCTCCCATAGATAAATATGGTAAGATCTTATATGTGAATAATTCCAAGGCTAAGAATGCAATCTTAAGTGGTTTACATGAAGTAGAGTTTGTAAAAGTTATGCATTGTGAATCAGCAAAAGAGGTTTGGGAAAAACTGAAGCAAACATATGAGGGAGATAAAAAGGTCAAGATGGCAAAATTGCAAAATCACAAAAAAACATTTGAAGACTTGAAGATGAAAGAAGAGGAAGACATTGCTGCATACTTACTTCATGTGGATGAGGTTGTTAACACCATGCGAGGACTTGGATTTAAAATTGAAGAATTTGATGTTGCTCAAAAAATTTTAAGGTCACTTCCTATGAGGTATAATGGAAAGGTTTCAGCCATAGAAGAAACAAGAGATATTGAAAATTTGATTATGGATGAGTTACATGGAACTCTCATAGCTTATGAGATGAGAATAGTAAAGGATCATATTCCCAAGAAAGAGGCAGCCTTCAAAGTGACAAAGAAGACAAAAGATAAGAAACCAGAATCAAGTGATGAGTCAAGCAGTGATGAAGAAGCTAACTATGGCAGAAGGAACAAGAAGGATTCAAGAAAGCAAAAAGGTATGAAAATAGTAAAGTGTTTCAATTGTGGTAAATATGGTCACTATGCATCTAACTATCCAGAAGTTAGAAGTAGTAGCAGTGAAGAGAAACAAGATCATAAGAGAAAGGAAGCAGGAAAATCCAAGTATGAAAAGAAAAATAGGTATGGACAAAGCAAGCATGAAAAGAAGTTTTTTCAAAGGCATAAGAAGAGTTTTTATGCAGACAAGATAGGCAAGGTTTCAAGTGATAGTGATGAAATATCCTCAGATAGTGAAGAAGAAGAAATTCTCTTTTTGGCAATAGAAGAGGAAGGAAGTGCTCCTATTGAAGATAAATCTAAAAAATATGAAGATGCTCTTGAAGAGAAAGAAGTAGAGAATGAAGAGGAAGGAGTAGTAGATCTAGAAGCTGAACTTATTTTTGCTCTAAAAGAATTGAAAAAGGTTAGAAAGTAGAATTCAAGATTCAAGGCTCAATTTCAAGAATGTGATGAGGAGAAAGGAAAGCTTATACAAGATCTAACAAACTCAATAGCTAAGACAAGGAGATTTAAATAAAATCTAGAGGTAAAAGTCTTAGAATGTGAAATATTAGAACAAGAGGTAGTTTCTCTAAGAAAGGAAATGGAAGAGTCTAAAGACAAGCTACACAAGTTTAGGAAAAGTTCAAAGACCTTGGATAAGATTATCAATGCACAAAGACCTTCATCTATCAAAATAGGACTTGGTTTTGAAGAAGGACAAGGGCAACAAGAAGAAGGGTCAAGATCAAGCTCCAAAAGAAAAGAAGTTTCAGAGGAAGAGAGTGAAGAAGAATCTAAGACTTATGATGATGAGTCAGGAAGTGAAAGTAACAAGGAAGAAGACAATGCACAAACAAGGAACAAGGATCATCACAGAGAAGAAAGGACTAAGAGACCAATGGGTCCAAGGCAAGATTTCTTCAAAGGACGTTGCTTCTCATGTAACAAGTTTGGTCACAAGGCTATGCAGTGCAGGACACATGGAAAGGAGTATGGTATTACTAAGAGGAATTTCAAATATGGACATCTCTTTCAAGGGTATTGCTACTCTTGTAATCATTTTGGTCATAAAGCAATTCATTGCAGGGTTCATAACAGGAATGGGTATGGCTTCACCAGAAGGAACTTCAAGATATTTGCACCTTCTAGGAACCACAACATTAAGTGTTATAAGTGCAATAATGTTGGGCATATGGCCAAGTGGTGTAGAACAAAATTTCCAGGGACAAGCAAGAACAGGGACATTCAAAAGAATCAAAAGGATATGTTGAGAAAGAAGGTTGACAAAGGAAAAGAGCATTGTATGCTGGGAGTAGTTTTACTCCCACCCCAAAATTAATCACCTCAAGGAGAGGAGGTGGGGAGGGGGCTGAGCTAAGAGTCTTATATTTAGCCCCAAAGGAGTCCCTTTGCCATTGATGACAAAGGGGGAGAGATTTGAGTTAGGGGGAGAGCATTCAATCAGGGGAGTAGTTTCTGGGGAGAAGAATTGAAAAAGGAAAAAGGATTGGTTTAAAAAAAGGGGTTGCCATCAATGACAAAGGGGGAGATTGTTGGAAATTTTGAGTAATAAGGTTGTCATTGATGTCAAGTGTTTGGTGCAAGGCAAAGTCCATTTTGGTACAAGCAAAGTGGTAAAAGAATTGGTTATAATATTTTATATTATAAGCCAAAAAGGTTGGCTAACAAGGTTGAAGACAAAGGATTACGCCCATGGTTTTAAAGAGAAAAGGAGATATTATAATATTTTAAATATTATAATAATTAAGCCAGGAGGGCTTAATAAAAAGAAGAAAAAGAATTGATGAAAACCCCATGCAAAAGTATTATTTAATACTAGATTAAATAATATAATATTTAACCTAAAGTTAAATATTATATTAATAAAATAATTAAATTTTGAATTTGGCTAAGGTGCAAAAAATTCAAATTTAATATTGGAGGTATATATTTCTACTCGATGTTTTTAAAGTTACCTTGGAGCATATAAAAGGAGGAAACAAAAATTAAAAATGCAATATGAATGTTTTAGAGTGGAAGTGCATGCAAACGAAATCGAACGGAGGAGAGAGGAGAAACGTGGAAGTTTCTCATTCATTGAATGAGCGCAAAGGAACAAAGAAAGGGTGGTGAATAATTTGGTGCAGCAAGGGTTGGTAGCCCAAGTGGTAGGCGGGTCCTACACTAAGTCATTGGCAGAAGGAAGGTACGGGGTTCGATTCCCCTAGCGTCTGTCAAAGGTTTTCATTTTTGTTTTTCGGAGGCAACAAGTATAAAGGTGGTGAGGCTAAAGTTTAGCCTCAACCGCTTGGCTAGCACAAGCGGTCAAGCACTGCGCTTGGTGGGTAGAGGTCGGAGGGTCGATTCCCATCTGTGACAAAGAGATTAATATTTTTTATAAAGGTATGCACCATGGTTAGTTTATAAGGTATGCACTGCATCATTGATTATTGGCTATAGTATATTTGGCGGATGTTAATTTGACCTATGGTTTGAAACTTAGGAGATATAAGGAGAAATATTTTTGCATTATTTTAAAGGTTTGAATGGCATTTATTTTATGATATTGGAGTGATAAGTGTGTAGTTGGTTTATGTATCATTGTAATTATTTTATCTTTGAAAATAAATTGGAGTAAAAATTATTTTGAAAGAGTGGAGATAAAAGGTGTAAGAGTCTTGTTATTTGATTGTAATTCTTGTTTTATAAAAAGGAGAAATTATTGAGAGAGTTTTTGCATTGTCCATGAAAACTAGAGAAGAATTCTAGAATATTATTTTCAGAATTCTTTGAGCATCTTGTTGAGGGAATATTCATGTGGAGGTTTTGAGATAGACTATTGTTATCTAACCTTGGTGTGGCACAAAAGGAATTGATTGTGAGTAAGACAAGTTTTGAAGATATATCTCCATCAAAGAAAAAAGGTATGGGCACATCATCTTTTGTTTGAAGTGTTTGTTGGATTGAATGTTGTGAAACATAAGGTGGAGTGAAAAGGATTGTTTGATAAGCATTGTTGGAAATATTTGAGTGAGTTCTATGTGCTTCATTGTTGAATGTTTGGAGAACATTTGAGATAGAGATTATGAATTATTTGAGTTAGGGTTTGAGACCTACATTGTGCTCTTTGTTGGAAGTAGTGTGAAACACTTGGTTAGGGTTTGTAAGCAAGTTGTGCTTCATTGGTTGAATGATTGAGTGAAATTCTTGAGCATTGGTTTTGAGTGATATTGAAAGTGAATGTGCAAACATTAGAAATCAGATTTGTGAAAGCGACAAACTTAATGATTGAGTAGAACATATTGAGTTTTTGATAGAGTACATCATTCTCTATATGTTCCAGAGGTTAAACAAATTCTGGATAGAATATGTCTAAACTGCTTCAAGTTAAAGGAATTACTTTGAATATTAGACAAAGCATTTGATAGCATTGTGTGCAATATTTGAGATTGATTGAGCATATCTTGTGAGTTATTTTGAGCATGTGTTAGAGAAGATTTGAGCAAGTCTTGGTGAAGACTTGAAGGTAGATTTGAGCAAGTCTTGGTGAAGACTTGAAGGCATATTTGAGCAAGTCTTGGTGAAGACTTGAAGGTATATTTGAGCAAGTCTTGTGAAGACTTGAGATAACATTAAGAGCAGGTTTGATTTGTTCAAGATTTGTGTTAAGGCTTGGGGCAGATCTAAGAAGAGTTGATCAAGCTTTGTGTTAAGGCTTGAGGATATATTTGAGATAAATATTTATGAGCATATTTATGAGCAGAGTTAGAGCATATTTGTACTACACTTGGGATAGAGTTTGGTATAGATTTGAGATAGAGTTGAGAGTAAGATTTAGAGGTGATAGAGAAGAGGACAATAGTCTCCAGTGGATAGAGATCCATTAGCTAGGGCAATGAGGACAGAGGTATTCTATGGAGAGAGATCCACAAGCCAGAGCAGTGGGGGCAGAAGTCTTCTAGAAGATCATCAACTAGAGTAGAGGGGAAAGAGTTCTCCTATGGATAGATATCCACGAACCAGAGCAAGGGGAAAGAGTTCTCCTATGGAGTGTGATCCATGAACCAGCTGGGAAGATAGAGTTCTTCTATGGAGAGAGATCCACGAACTAGTTGAGGAGATAGAGGTCTCCTGGATCAAGTTCCACGAACCAGAGAAAAGGGGAAAGAGTTCTCCTATGGAGAGAGATCCACAAATTAGAGCATAGGGGATTGGTGTCTCCTTTGGATAGAGGTCCATAAAAATTGTAATAGGGAATTGATTCCCAAGAAGATTTGTTGAGAAAATTTTAGTAGAAATATTTTCTCCATGGAGTAGCCCACATTGGGTGAACCACGTTAAATTGGTGTCTCTATTGTGTGTGATGATTTGTGCATTGCTTTGATTATTGCTATTGATATTGCCATTGATAATATTGGATAATATTGTTTGGGAAAGAAAAGTGAAAGTTGATCTTATACTGTTCACCCCCCTCTCAGTATAAGCTTGTGTTCTTCAAAAGATCATAAACCTCTAAGAATAGTTACTCATTTATTGATTCATCATCCTAGTGCATGTTAATGATGGATCCTGTATCGCTCCAAATTTTTCGCATCCCTACCTTCAGGCTATTGGATCCGTGCCCAGAAGGAGGATGGGAAAAGGATGATGCGGTACCTCGGACGAGAGGACTTTACGAAGGTCCTGCCTCTCAAGGGACGTGTATTCTGGTGATTTTTCAATAGATGGTGGGTTCACCAGGAAACATTTAGTGGCAGTTTCCACGCCTAGGTTTTGGAATGTGTTTTGATGAGTTCGTTTTATCCTTAAGCATTCATCCTAGGTTTGGCCGAATGAATCTAACTTAATCTATATGAAAGTGTAATTTAAATGAATACAGCAAACAGAGTAGAAAGCAAAAAATAGAGAATTTGCAGGAGGCCAATGGAGATTACCTGATCTGAAAGTCTGAAGAAGTTTCTGATGCTTGAAGTAGTCTGGATCGTCTAGAATTCGACGTAATCGCCTGTAATCTGATAGAATCGTCCGAATCTCAAAGATTCGTCTGAGACTAACAAATTCGTCTGAAATCTGACGAATTCATCAGACGAATTCGTTAGAGACCTGCAAAACAAATAACAGATGTAAAATACAAGAATTCCTACTGTGCAAACAGAGGCAAAATATGCCAAATAACAAACTGAATACTGAACAAAGTTTTAAAACAGAAATTAAAGTAAATTGCTATACTTTAATGGCAGATTATGAGCTTAACATGCAATCTAGACTAGATGGGTGAACTCCAGATGCAAAATAGAATAAAAACTAAATAGATTATCTAATTTGTAAAACAAAATAACTGAGGCAAAGTTAAGAAAAGCAAACTCCAGGCACTGATTGCCTCGATGTGGACTGCAGTCGAGATTATCTCGCATCGCATATGAGATTGTCTCAAATTTGACGAGATCGCCTCCGATCTTGACAGGTTCATCGACGGCGATGGGTGCTGGCTTCGATTGAAAATTAGTGGTGTACCTGCATAAAAATTGCTATAGGACTAGTGCAAAGATAAGATTAAGGTGTTTTAGTGCAGAGGGATTCAACTTGCAGATAAAATTCAGCCAGGGGTTGGGGATGGAATGTCCTAGAGTTTAAATAGGCATAGGGGAGTTGTTGGGAGATTGGAGATCATCCCAATTTGGGAGATCTCCAACGGGGGAAGGGTCCCAACGGTGCAGACACGCTTCTGCCCGAATTGGAGACCCGTTGGAACAAAGTCTATCTATGCAAATTTAGTTTTGCAATAAAATCGTCTATACGTTCTAGTCCAGACGAAATCGTCAAATCTGGGGCGATATCGTCTGATCGACGACGATATCGTCCAACGGTCAAAACAACCTCTAAAAATGGCGCGAAAAAAGGGGAAACGGGTTTCTCGACGGTTAACGGGCGGTTTGGGAGGTTAAATTTGAATTTAAATTTATTTACTAAGGTGAATGTAATTATTCCAATTTGACTGCGCCAATTTTAGGGTGCTACATTTTGCCCCCTCTTTAGCGAATTTTCCGAAGAAAATGCGTTAAGAAGAGTTCTTCTCGATCTACGAGAAAGCAAAAATTATTCCCATTTTTAGGCGACGATTCTTGGTCGAATCGTACGACGACTTACTATGGTGCCCCCTCCGTGTTTTTACCCAAATCGAACGTTTGAGGTAAAAACGCGAAAAAGCAAAAAAAAATTATTGTTGAATAAAATTAAGAAAAATAGGGTAAAACCCTAATTCATTGTTACTGTTCATTTTACTATTTTTAGAGCTCTGGAGCAAAAATGGTTGAGACAGTGCACAGATCTGCAGAGGTCCGACGCGGTCTATGGGTAAGGGTCTAAACTCAATTTAGATTGATTTAAGTTGCTTTTACATGCTTTCTAGATGAATTTTTAAGTGAATTTGGAGCATCGTGGCCGTTTTTGGCCGTCGACATCATCGGGACGAAATCGTCCCGATTTCGACGAAATCGTCTCAATTTCGACAATTTCGGCCGGGCGAAATCGTCGAAAGGGGGACGATTTCGTCAAATTAGAGACGATTTCGAACTGCGAAATCGAAGACGATTATGCTCAAATTTGGGACGATATCGTCCAATAGTGGGCGATATCATCAATTGCAAAAAATTGATCTTTAATTTGCATTATTAATTACTGGAATTGTTTATTAATGATTGCTTGTTGTTTTGTTGTTTATGTTTGTAGAGAGGATTACTAAAAAGCAGAGAGTGGAAGTACGATGGACTGAGAGACGACTTGGATGCTCTCACCCAGGCAGAGTGGGATCTACTGGCATAGGTCGGATTGCAGCATGTGTCAGAGATGTCGCAGGTTTCCATAGACATGGGGCTACTGACAGCCCTAGCAGAGAGATGGTATCCGGGGTCTTCATATTTTCGGCTATCGACAGGGGAGATGACTCCCACACTGGAGGATGTATGGAGGATTTTGAGAATCCCCATACAAGGACGGATGATCACACCTGCGGCCAATCAGGGCCACGTGATGGGATGGCTGTGTGGTGACCCGAGCTTCACCCTGGAGAAGGGCGGAGTGAACATCGAGGCACTATGCCAGATGCCTGGGGCATCTAGACTGACACGGGTTCTGGTTGGAGTAGTTGGTGGACTTCTACTGTGCCACCAGAGCGGGTGCAGGGTGTCGTGGATGCTGGCAGATGTGATCTATGACATGCAAGACCACGGCTACAGGTTCTCATGGGGCAGCTTTGTACTATGCCGATTGTACAGGATCCTTTACGGGGTCGTGTACAAGGGCGGGCGATGTCTGGTGATGACATCGCTACTACAGGTTTGGTGCTGGGATCACATTGCGGTGCGGAGGCCGGTAGGGCTTCCACTGATAGGGGTAGACGAGGAGAGGCCCCAAGTCTTCTATTGGTGGCTTCGAAGAGGTGCACAGTGACGGATCGACCTGTCGGTGTCCCAGAGACTACTGGATGATCTTGTCCTGGACCAGATCACCTGGAGGTCATGGAGGCAGCATCCAGGGTGGGCAGAGGACGGATAGGAGCTGGCTCGCATCAGGCAAGTCTACTGGCTGAGGATGGAGAGGGGAGAGGTGGAGCTCCACCGCTACAACCAAGTTTTGTGACAGTTCGGTCTACAGTAGGGGATCCCATCTCTTAGGGATTATGAGTTTTCCCGGACCGTCCGGGATAACACCACTGTTAGCGGGGCTCTAGACATGCAGCAATTCTGGAGCCAGGACTCAGATGATGCCCCCATCCAGCCAGTGGATGGGGACGACGCAGGAGTAGCCGATGGCTACGATGCCTGGTATGCAGGCATCCACCCTCATCGAATGACGAGGGCACAGGGCCCGATCCATGTAGTCATGCATCGGATAGGGAGGCAGTGCTAGGTGGCGATAGAGGTAGCCCAGGGTCGTGACAAGAGAGATCAAAGGAGGCCACAGGCATAGGAGCGGCCGTGGCAGAGAGAGAGGGAGAGGAGGGAGGCGAGACCCCCATCTCCACAGAGGCCACCATCACCCGATAAGGGCAAGGGCGTGGATATAGGAGAGAGTAACGAGATGGCTACTCTCAGGGCAGAGAGAGATCATCTACAGACTTAGGTGCAGACACTACAGGATGCGGCCGCATAACACTAGGCTGAGGTGTCATAGCTGCGAGACTAGAATGCACATCTCAGGGCACGGGGTGGAGGGGTGAGCACTCAGGAGCTGTTGCGGTCGGTTTCTCAGATCGCATTCTATCAGGTGCTATACTACCAGGCGATGCCGAAGGGCCAGAGGGTACAGCTGCCGACTGCCATAGCAGATCCGATCAGGACAGGGTCATCGAGGAGCTCATCCCGATCGATGACGAGGACTCATAGTACCACACATACTATGATGGGACCACCTCGTCCTCCGTAGGGCGGGGGAGGAGATGAGGCTGAGAGCTCTAGGGGCTCTCGAGACACTGCTCGGAGGACACTTGATTGAGTATGCCAAGATATCGATTGTGGCATACCAATCTATCTGATATGATGTACATATATATTTTTGAGATATATATATATAGATGAGATATTTTTGGTCGTATGACTTATGTTATGAGTATATTGATGATGCTTTGATTGATTGATTTTGATAATGCTTGTAATTATGTCGTTGGAAAAGAATTTATACCTTTTGATGTCATGTTGTAATATTGATGAAATAATCTGATGTAACAAATTGGTTGTTTGTGATGCAATGATTTGATAAAAGAAGAGGGGACTTTTAACAATAATTTCAAAGGACATTGTCGCTATTATAGACCATTTCATGGAGTCACTGCTCACTCGGTCGTCAAGCTAATCCCATTTATAGAAATATTGTGAAAAGTGAAAGAGTGCTTAAGAGACTGTCTTAAGACTTTGTTGTGATGATGCAAATGATGATGATGATGATGGTTTGTTTTCAGATTTCCATAAAAATATTGTGCATGAAATATTTGTAAAAAATGATTTTTGCTAGGCATAGATTCCTAAGTGTGATAAAATTGTTGAATAATTCCTTAGGATTTATACCGTCATTGCAAAATTGGAGGTTGACATAATGACATGAAATAATGAAAATGTGCATTCTTTTGAAAAGCAAAATTTGTGTAATAAAATGAAGTCATATGGTTTTTATGAGTTTTGATAAATGAGGGAATAAAAATTGTTACAATGGTTTGCGCTAGGCATAGAATATTTAGGTATAGACTTATACCATCATCGCGAAAATCAAAGAAAATAGATAGTTTTATTGCATGATTGATTTTTGATGAATAGAAAATATGAAAATGAGGACTTGCGCTAGGCATAAAATTTCAATTTTGGTTTTAGAACTATACCATCGTCGCGAAAGTTGATATGATATATATGATATGTTTTGAAAGAAATTTGTGATTTTTCTATTATATAGTTGTCTCTTTTTTTTTTTTAAATAATTGTACTTGATTATTCCAAACAAGTTGCAAAAATAATATTTCAAAGTATTTTGAAAACAAAAATTAGATTTATAAGGAATCCCATGTGCATATGTGCATTCATTTCCGATCTTGATTTATCAGAATGATAGACAAAATCTCTCAAATACAAATTTGTGTGCAATTGTATGGTTCATTTACCAGGTTTGAGCAAGATACTATGATACAAGTGATTTTGAAGAAACCAAATAAGTGTTCAGTAACCATGATGTAGATGCATATAACCATATTAGACTACTATGTAGATCAGATTATCAAGAGCTAGCTAATCCATAAGCAGACATAGGTCTGTACAAAAGAAGGTCGCTAATGTGACAGACATATCACCATGCTAGGAGTTACCCAAGGCCAAGCGGGTTGGGCACAAACCACCTATTATGGGGCTTACCTCACGGTTTTCGAATAATTGAGAATTCCAGGGATTCAAGCTCATCAACCCTTCTTTTCTTTTCAAAGGGTAGGGAAAGGGATTTTATGGCTTTCTTGCTTTTGCTTTCTGTATTTCTTTTGCTTGATAATGCTTGGAATATTGCTGAAACAACATTTTTCTTTTCTCTTTTTCTTGAATTTTTTTTTTTTCGTTTTTCTTTTTTTCTTTTTCTGTGCTAGGGATACTTGCTCAGATTAGTCGAGAGAGCAAGGGATTTTTATTCGGGTAGGGGTGAGCTTGTCCTGTTGCCAATTCTCAAAGATTCTAGACCATGTGCATGATAGGATAGAGGGAAACTTTTCACCCAAGAAATCAGTTCTACTATGTAGCAAAACATGGAAATTACAAATATAATCATTTTATTGTGAAAAGATGTGTTTGGTTTAAGTAAATAACAAGATCAACTCTCTATGCTCAAACTTTATTTAATTGAATTTTGTGAACTTTGATATAAGAGAGATTAGAAATCATGCCAGATAAAAGCAAGATATTTATTGTTGTGAGTGTGCTAGTGAGGGATGCCAAATAAATGCTAATTGTATCCAAAATAAGTTGAAACATATAACTGCAATAATTGTAAGAAAATATATTGTAGATTAAAAATACAACGCCAAACAGAAATAAAACCACAATAATGGAATACAGAAAAGTTGCACAAAACAAACAATTTTTATTAATCAGTGGAGTTTAAAAACTCCTTTTGAGTACAACAGGGCTCGTAACCCTTTTTGTGATACACAAATTACGGTTTGTGCTAGGGTTCTCCGAAACCCTAGGCGGCATAAAGTGGTGGCGTTTTCGAAGACGTATCCTTAATCCCAACAAAGTGAGTGGGTTTTGTTGTATCCTTTGGCTCGGACCACTCCAGCTTAAACAATTGCTATCAACACACCGGATCTGCCATTAAAATCCTGCACACATTAACACTATCAAGGAGTTAGAAATTAATAAGAGGGCTCCACTGTGTGAGCCCTCAGAAACAATTTAAAACCCTAGAAAAATAGAATGCGGGAGTTCAACAACAGATTAATAAAAGAAAAGAAGTTACTTGCTTTAAACTGATTTATACCTGTTCTCTGTTAACGCGGCTAGACCAGGCGGCATCTGGAAGTAATGTGGCTGTCAAATCGGCTGTAGAAGGCGCCCTGGTGCACTCGCTGAACGCCCGCGTGCTTCTGGATCAAGGTTTCAGACGTCGGTCTGAGTCTGTGGCTGCGGGTAAACGCCCGTGGGCACTTGTGACAAGAATGGGGAATTCAGAGTATTGCAGAAGAGATGGCGGCGAAGTTGGCGACGGATGCGGCGATGGATGCGGCGAAAAGAGGCGGCGATGGATGGCTGAAGAGATAGATGAAATAGAAGAGATAGGTCCAAAAGATAGCAAAGATAGCAAAGATAGCCAAGATAGAAGTAGTAGGGTTTGAGCCATCAAGGTGGCTCTATTTATAATCTACTCTTAGGGCACACTTTAGGGTTTTAACGACACTTTGAACGTGTGGCTAAGATTAAAGTGGATCCAAGGGTAGAGAATAAATCTAGGTTGTGAAACGGATTAAGAAGGATGGACGGATGAGATTAAATGAAAGATGGACGGCTTAGATTAAATCACTTAAACTATATTTATATATATATATTAAAATATATTAAAATATTAAAATATATATATAAATATTAATTTAAATAAATTTGGGGATGAAAAATGGCGGGAAAGGTGAAATTGGGCCAAATAATGGCGGGAAGGTGTGGATTTGGGCCAAATAATGGCGGGAAGGATGGATGACTGACATGTGGCTGACAGGAAGGTATAGATGACTTACAAGTGGCTGGATTTTGGTGTCTACAGATGCCCCTTTTTGAGTTACTTTGTGTGAAGACACAATGCAGCACAAAAACTTAAGACACCTGAAAAGTTGGATCAGACGCAACTCTCTCTCAAGACTAAAGCACAACTTTGAAGACCAAAGAATAAAAGAATATTTAAAATTTTATCAGCTTACCCCCTCAATTGGCGAGCGAGAATGGTTCTCACAAGCCAATTGGAAGAAATTCGGAAGAAAATGAACCGTTTTTGCCCCAACGGTGAAAAAAAGGGGTTGGTGTATGAACCATCTGTTTATGTCCCAACAGGAAAGGGGTTGGTGTACAAACCAGAAAAGAATATGATTGAAGACGATATGAGTGATGTGAAAGATGGACCGTTTTCTGCCCCAACGGTTATAAAGGGATTTTTGCCAAATTGTAAGTTCCATGATCATGTAAGATGAATTCCACTATAGGAAAATTAGAAATTGATAACGGATGCCCCAACTCCTGTGTGTGAGTCCATATTGTTGATGAAATTGCCTTGTTGGCGCCATTGATATGCAGAGATGAAAGATGCATGAAAAAGAGTCCAGAACTCAGAGATGCTCCTAGTGATTGTATGGATAATTCCTCGGGTCGGAACCAATCAACCTAGGTAGCCTCAATCTCTAGCAAGACTCAAAATAATGATGATATTAAAGATTGTCCATGTTTAAGGCCCCATGAACTAGGCCATCAATGACAAGCTGTTGAGCAAATTAATCTTGGTATGAGGTCACTTGAAAAGTAGAATACCCAAAATTGATTTCCAATTTTCAAACTGTGAAATAATTGATGATGATAAATGGTAAGTGTCCTTATGGTGGTTTAATCCTCTTACCGAATTGCATGGATTCAAATCGCTGCAATCGCCAAGGTGATAGAATATACCACTAGATACGAGGTTTACTTTAATTTGATTTGGCAAAAATATGCATGATGAAAGAAGAATGAATGAAATTGACGATAGATCAGAAGAATTGATGAATGTGGTTAATTTTGTGAAGGTTTTGAATATTTTTAACCCAATTTGTAAAACAATGATGAATGATGCGCTTTTTGAGCGAAATGACAAAATTTGTGTCTAAAGCTGTTGTAACCTTCACAAAATGTTTTATTATGATAAGAAGAATGGATGAATGCAATTTGATGAAATTTGGAGGAGGTAAGCTTCAATTTTGCAAGTTTTGTTCCTTTATTCAATACTGACACCAAACGTCGGTCTGCATTTGTGGTTGGCAGAGACGCCCGTCGGTGTTTAGGCGCTCTGCAAACGTAGGACTGCGTCTGAATGCGCCATGAAATGCCCCACTGCGTTTCAGGGTGCCAAAACCAGCTATTTAAACAGTTTCAGCGAGAATTTCGCTCATTTGTGCGTTCGAGCTTGAGAGAAGTGCGTCTGAGGGAGTGGAGTGAAAGGTTGTGTGGGAGAGTGAAGCACGCGGGAGCTATGGCGGAGATGGGAGCGGACGCGCCAGTGCAGCCAGCTGAGGTATTTGTTCATTTAAGCAAGTACTTATTATGTGTTTTTTTTTTTTTTTTTTGGAAAAATTTGTAACAAATTTTTGTTTTGTTGTTTTGCAGCTTAGGGTGTTAGAGGCACGACACCGATTCTCCCCTATCATTCCGGGGATGAGGAGGTCATTGTCTAGGGCTCCTACTAGGTCTCAGGGGTCCTCTTTTGATGGTTAGCTTAGTGCTTAGATGCACTCTTTATGAGCCTTGGTGCTCTATTGTATATTGTAGCCTTTTGGCATTCATTGTACGGTTTGACCTTTATACATATATATATATACATGGCTTTTATTTATTTGGTGTTTTACTCTCTTTTGTGTGAATGCCTATGTTTTTGTGATGCATGTTTTTATATGTTTTAATGTTTTTGATGCATATGTGATGGAATGGAATGCAAACTTATAGACGATTAATGCGAGACTAAGTAAATGAAATATGCACTAAGAAGCACTCATACTTTTAGATAGTTAGATTTAGTGAACTGTTATCATAATTGTTTAATCAGGGGCACCGAACTTGGTGGCTTGTGAATGGATGACGTATGGAATGACATGAATATGGAAGAAGATATGGAGGGTGATATGGAAGACTGTTTTACAAAGACTCAAACATGCTAGTGGTATCAAACAAACTTACTAATACTGCCTAATTCAACTAGGACCAAATGTGTGTGCATGCGAGTTCATTAACCAAATCGGAAGCATGGTAGTGACTCTAGGCAATCAAAAACCTGTGTGTGTGCAAGTGTGTTCATTAACCTCATCTTGCATAAATTAGGTAACCCTGTTATGGAGAAGACCCCGAAGCTAGTTTGTCCGTATGAGCATTCGGAGGTCTCTTTTTGAGGAGAGACATGTCGCCACGCAATGAGTATACTCCACTTTGCCAGTCAAGCGTCTATAGCCCCGGTGAAGGTTAACTCCATAGTCCATGTTGTTTTTGACCTTTGTAAGCCTTGGGGATGACTACCTATCCGTCCGATTGGACAAGTAGTACGATCCTTACAACTTATTTGGGATCGGTGGTGTGTGAAAAATGTTCATTTCCTTAGAGCTTTGGGGAATCGGATTCTCAACCGAAGTATGATGAGAATTTTACCCTATCCTTACTACTCTGTTTATATTTATATTTTGTGATTGCTTGTGATAGTGGTAAGAACCACTATTTTATGGACTATGTTTGCATGATAGGACAAACGAGGATTACCCTTTTCACTTCAAGGCACAACCCAAGGATGGTGTTATCTCTCTTTGACACAAGATGTTTTTAAGATGTGAAAATGTGATAGGTTCAAGACCGCTTTTGAAATCATTTCCCAATACTCAAGATTTTATTTAGTGTAATTTGTGATATGGCCCTAGAGAACTTTGACATGCATTTCAAAGTTTGCTTAAAACACTAGGAATGGGTGAGTGGTTGAAAACATTTTGGCAATGTAAATATGTGCAAATGGAAAATGGGTGTACGAATGACAATTCGGTTTGATGGATTTTATGAAGGTGCCCCTGATTAAGGCAACATGACTTTTGCTTGACCAAATTTTATATCCAAAAGATAGAATGGTCTCTAACATGATATGCAACTATGGCTGAAAATGAAATGTTATGGTTTTCAATGAGATGTATGCACATGAAATGCAATGTTTTTGAATGAGATGTATGCAACTAACAATGAAATGCAAATTCTTTTTATTTTATTTGTTTTTTTTTTTTTTTTTTGTTGTACAAGCCATGTATATATGTACATATAAAATTCAAACTATGCGTAGAATGCCCTCAAGTGTATAACATTAAGTGGTTCGGGTTCTTCCTCTCCCTCTAAAGCTGGCAAGTCTATAAGTTCCATTGCCCACTCTTTCGGTGACCATATATGGACCTAACCAATTAGCCGCGAATTTATCTCGAAGATGCGGCAATGCATTGGTGTTTTGTTGATTCTCTTTAAGGACAAGATCTCCTACTTGAAATTCTCTTAGATGAACTTTGGCATTGTAAGCACGTTTCAATCGGTCTTGATAAACTCGCAAATGCTCTAAAGCATTGATTCGTTTTTCATCTATGAGTGTGAGTTGATCAAGACGTGCTTGTCTAGCGAGTATCATCATCGATAAATTCCTGCAAAGAAATTCGCAAGGAAGGGATCTCGACGAGGCGGAGCTAAGACTGGCGGAGACGCTAAGTACTGCTTGATGTCATCAAAGGCTTTATGACACTCATCTGTCCATGAAAATTGTACCCCCTTTTGTAGTAGGTGGCAAAATGGCCTACATTTATCAGAAAGTTGTGCAATAAAGCGACGGATTGAATTAATCTTTCCTTGTAAACTACGCAACTCCTTCAAATTAGTTGGGGGACACATTTCCATAATGGCTTTGACCTTGTTTGGGTCCACCTCAATACCTCGTTTAGAGATAATAAAACCTAGGAGTTTGCACGAGGTAACACCAAAGACACATTTCTTAGGCTTATCCGGATCATATGGATTATGGAGCGGGGTGAATAAGTCTTCGAAATTCATTGTCGACTTATGGAAGAAAGGATGGGCGGAATGGAAGGGAAAACCGGTGAAGACCTCGGAAGACCTGAGATGCAAAACAACATAGTTTTTCAGTTTTTTTTTTTTTTTAGTTTTTTTTTTTTTTTGTAGTGGTGAAAACCACTATTTTAGTATATACATATAATACAGGTTTGGATTATGGCTTATGGATGTGGCGGAGGGGGTGGTTCACCTCGTTCTTGTGGAAGAAGCAAGCGAAAGATGGCTTCTTGGAGAGGGAACAATTGGAGATAAAACTCGTCTTGTTCAATGAGGGTAACAATTGGCGCCGACTCTTCTTCAGATTCATCACCATTTGACATGACGTCAAATTCTTCATAGGCTTCATCTTCGGATTCGTCGGGGTGGAGGATTTCTTCTTACGAATTAAGATTAATGCTTTGAAAAGCTCGTTCAAAAGAAGAAAGGGATGGAAGTGGTTGGTAGCCCAGACCAAAACGCTCAGTGGGTCTTTGATATGGCATATCGATGCGTTCAGTTACCCCTTGCTCGTATCGACCTAGGCCAAATTGCTGCCAATTATGTCTGTGGAAATAGCGAGAGGGAAAACCCTCCATCCTTTCGATATTGGCGGGGACTTGGATGCTTAGGTTCTAGTATGGTGGTAGGACTAGAAGATGACTCTATTCCCCCATATACAAAATTAATGGAATTTGGCATAGAACCCATGTTATAAACCGATCCAATGGATAAATGTTGGTCATGTGGACGACCAAAATCTTTAACTGTTTGCACATTGAACGGTGTGATGTGGACATCTTGAATGGCATACTCACCAATACCGCATCGGTGAGATGGACTTTGACTTGGGAGGGAGATGGACTAGATGATGGAATAGAAGAATGTGGGATAGAAGAATTGGAAGGATTTGGTTGGGTTGATGCTTCACTAACTTGTGAAACATCGGCTGGTGATGGTTGGGAAGATGGAGGAATAATAGGTGATGTTGAAGAAGGTGTAGAAGAATGGGGTAATGACGTGGAAAGAGATGATTGGTCATGGCCACATGTGCATGTGGTCAGTGATGAAGAAGAAGGAAGATTAGGAGATGAAGAAAGTGGTGAATGAGATGGAATAGCGGAAGAGGAAGATGGTTGCGATATGATGGGTAGCTCCTCGGGAATGGGAGCTTTAGAAGAAGATGGTATAGAAGAAGTAGATGGGGTCAAGAAAAGATGAGTGGATGGCAACACAATCTCATAAGGATTTGAGACATAGTTGCAATGTTTGAAGGGTTCAATGTCAGCGGGTACACAATGAACCTGTCCCTCATATACATACTTTAGACATTGATGCAGTATAGAAGGGACACATCTCATCTCCCTAAGCCAAGGCCGTCCAAGCAATACATTGTATGCCATGGACCCTTCCAAGATGTGAAACAAGGTATGCAAAGTTCGGGCCCCTACCTCAATGGGCAAGATAACCGTGCCAACCGTGGAAGATAAAGCATCATTGAATGCTTTAAGAGTAAAAGTCGACTTTGTGATAAGGGATGGCGACAGATTTAGATGACTCAACGCCGATGTTGTAATGATATTGATTGAGGAACCGGTGTCAATTAAGACTCTCTTGAATGGCTTGTGATCGATCTTGGCCATGATATGCGGTGGAGGATCTATACTTTCTGTTGACATAGGTTTGATTTCAAAATCATAGAAAGTGATGGAGGGCTCCATGCATGTTTGAATACTCCCCACAAAGTTGTTGAAGGCATTAGTATCTTGAGTTTGAAGCTCGATTGACTTTAATATTTCCATTAATGCCTCTCTATGCGGGGAGATTGTTGAATGAGGTCATAGATCGATAACTTGGCAGAAGCCATTTTTAAAGTGGTAGTTAATCGGCTACTCAATGACATGATGGGTCGTTGGCGTTGAGTAGAATGATTTAGCGGTTGTTGAGAAGTACTAGCACGTCGTTGGGTCATCTGTTACACGAGGTGGATGGGAGTTTGTACAGGTGGTTGTGGTTCAGCCTGATTTGGTTGGTTTGCCCTTTGACCCTGGGTTACTACGTTAATAGTACCCACAAAACCTTGGTATTGTTGTACATGGTTGACTTGATTAGGAGGAGTTACTGAGTTACTCCCCATGAAGTTGTTGGAGCTTCCTCCCGATGTGGAAGGGGTGTTTGAAATACACCAAGATTTTGATTTTGTTGGGCTAAGGGGCTATCCAATTTAATGGCTCCAATCTCAATAAGATCTTGGATCACATGTTTGAAAGCTGTACAATTATTGATATCGTGCCCATTTTGCCTATGATAAGGACAAAATAGGTACTCCTTGTAATACTTCCCCCTTCTAGATGGTTCTAAAGGTTTAAACTCAGGTAAAGTTAACTGATTTGTGCTATATAACTTGTTGAATATGACCGCATATGGTTCATCTAAAGGTGTGAACTATCGCTTGGGACGATTGTTTTGCCAAGGTCGAGTTTCCATGGTTGGCTCAGTATTGTGAGCTGGTTGAGGAGGGGCGGGTACCGCATGATAAGCAATTGGTTGCGGTTGACTTTGCATTACTTGTTGTTGTTGAGCCATTACGGGCTGGCTCGCCACCACTTGATTAACTTGGTTAACATTTGAGGTTGTACTAGCCTTGTGCTTGTTTGTTTTGGCCATAATTATTATTTCGTTGTTGGCCCTTTTGTTGCCATTCTTTTCTACGGGGTTTTAAAACACCCTCTTGGACTTTAATGTCTTCTATGATACTTGCTTGGGCCAAAGCCTCTTCAAAAGTCCTGTATTGTTGTAATTGGAGTAACCAAGAGATAGGTTTTAGACAACTATGGGTGAACATTTTGGTTAACTCCTCCATTGGTAGGGAGAATGGCAGTTTATTAATGATAGCCCTCCAACGGTTTCCAAAGTCATAAACGGTCTCATCGTCATGTTGCTTGAGCTTGTATAAGTCGGACAATGAAACTTTCCTTTGTACATTTAGGGAGAATCGTTCTAAAAATAGATTAATCAATTGTTCGTAAGCATAAATGCTATGGTGAGCTAAATGATTGTACCATTGTACAACATCTCCCCCTAATGTATGAGGAAAAGTTCTGAGCATAAGAGCGTCATTATTTTGGATTCTAAAGCGAGCATGCATGAATGAGCTCACATGTTCATGAGGATCCTCGGTTCCTCGAAATTTGTCAAACTTCGGTAATGTGAAATCAGTCGGATATGGCGATGAAGGTACCGAAGGATGAATTGGTTGATTGATCAATGACCTTAGCGTAGGTTTATGACTAGATGAGCCGGGCATGTTGAGCATAAGGTTGTCAATCTGTTGTTGCATAGCATGGAGTCGAGAATCTTCATGAAAATTTTGATTCGTTTGATGATTATGATGATGCAATGGAGGAGTGGAAAAATGATGAGATGGGATGAAATTGCCTGGATTAGGCGGTGTGGAATGGACAGGTTGTTGGTATGGATGATACCGGAAAGAAGGTGATTGGGGTGAATGATGAACTGGACTGGGTTGGGAGAAAGGTGGGGTAGGAATGGACACCACCGAAGATTGGGGTACCCAGGTGGGGCCTGAGCTAAGAAAAGTTGGCTGGGTAGAAATTGGTTGGGGTGTAGGATTTACTACGACAGGTGGTTGAGCATTTTGTTGTTGTTGTTGTTGAAGCAACTTGTCGAGGTACTCCCTAACCTTATTAATCTCTAACCCAAGGGAGGTGGGATGATTGGATGAAGGTGGAGGGCAGGCTGCCATGGTAGTCACAGGAGACTGCATAGCAGGGGCAATGAAGGTGGCTGAAGTAGGCGGTACCCTGGGAAGAAACGGTAGACTGTGCCCCAGGTAGGGTGAAACCATAAATGGTTTGGGAAGAAGAGGGTTGAAATTGGTCATGGCTAGAGGAGGTTCCACCGGCCTCATAGAGAGAATTGGTGTACACCCGGGTAAATGGAGGAGAAAGTGGTCGGGAAGACACTACATTTGTCTCCAAAGGAGGACAATTGAGCATCTGGGAAGATGTTGGAGATGAAGCCGGGTGAGCAGATACAACATTAGCCTCAAAAAAAGGGTTAGTGTAGACCTGAGTGAAACCAGCGGGTATGGTTGATGCAATATCCTGTTGAAAAATAGAATCTTGCATAGGGGAATCTTGGATTGGCTCAAGGACATAGCCAGTGCCATCTCTTAAGTGAGTTTGCACTTGGGCCATATCAATGTGGGTAATATGACAGGAATTGTCTTCCTCCATGGGCATGGCCATGCGATAGACGGTAGAAGGACGTGAAAGACCTGCAGGCGAACCTGCCTGAAATTCACTAGGATAAGTGGTCATGTTGGTGGTGGGGATGTTCTGTGAATTACCCATTTGATTATTTAGATTTAACATTTTAGATTGATTCCTTGTTAAGACCATAAAGCAATAAATCTAAACAAATTCAGAAAAGAAGAATGCAAAACTTGAATGATAAATTTACACTAAAGAAATTATCAGAAACAGTCACAACCTAGGTTTCAACCAATGTGTCTTACACGCGGTTAATTAATTATTTTCTGATCTTAATCGCGAGTAAATTTTAAGTGTCCGGTTTATGAGTTTTGCATGTGATCTAATCTTGAATTATTCACAAAAAAAGGTAAAAACTATGGCTAGGAAAGGACAACGAGATTCTTACTGGTGATGAAATCCAGCAAGTTTGCTCGGGGGTGACCTATGGTGTCTAAGGCGGAAGTTTAATGGATGGAGATGAATTCCACCGTCACTAAACTTCAAGCAATACCTAGTGATGAAATCCAGATATTACTATTTTAAATGCAATATGAAATGCAGTGAATTTTATTTTAAGTGTTTTTAGTTGTCTAATGTATACATACAAAGCTATAAATCAAAAGTTCTAATGATCTAAGCAAGAGGCTACTGAAAACATGCCATTTCCTCTGAAGAAGTGGAGTACACCGTTTAAAACCCCCTGCCTACCAATGATATCAGATATCAAAGGAGCAACCGGAAGGTTCGTCCACTTCTCTGCTTGGAATCACCCAATGGCAGGAGTACTATTGACATCCAATCAATAGTCCTACTTAGATAACTAAAACAGATAATTCGTAGCTATTCTAATATGCAGCTAGGTATGCAATTTTTTTTTATGCAAGCAACAACCAATAATGCAATGAAAAAAAATGTAACTAAAAATAACTATTCTTTTCCAGATTACTTAGTTTTTGTTCATTTTAAAGCAATGATCTGAAAAAGAAACAGAATACAGCAGAAAAACCAAAAACGTAAAAAGTACGCACTTACTTGGAAGCCTACGCTTTTCGTAAACCGCCTTCAAACGCCCAAGGAGTCTACGCAGCTGAAACGCACCTCTGCGTTTCGGATTGGACTTCCGGACGCCGCTCTGCGTCTGCTGCATTTTTGCAAATCCTCGGAAACCCTAGTTCGTGGAACATAATTTCATGATTTTTGGAACACGCAAAATAAAACAGAAAATAGGAATAGATTAGTAAAGCAAGTATTAAAAACATGAAACCCTAGGGGGTCCCACCGTGATCGCCATTTGTAGATTAAAAATACAACGCCAAACAAAAATAAAACCACAATAATGGAATACAGGAAAGTTGCACAAAACAAACAATTTTTATTAATCAGTGGAGTTTAAAAACTCCTTTTGAGTACAACAGGGCCTGTAACCCTTTTTGTGATACACAAATTACAGTTTGTGCTAGGGTTCTCCGAAACCCTAGCTGGCATAAAGTGGTGGCATTTCCGAAGACGTATCCTTAATCCCAACAAAGTGAGTGGGTTTTGTTGTATCCTTTGGCTCGGACCACTCCAGCTTAAACAAGCTGCTATCAACACACCAGATCTGCCATTAAAATCCTGCACACATTAACACTATCAAGGAGTTAGAAATTAATAAGAGGGCTCCACTGTGTGAGCCCTCAGAAACAATTTAAAACCCTAGAAAAATAGAATGCAGGAGTTCAACAACAGATTAATAAAAGAAAAGAAGTTACTTGCTTTAAAGCGATTTATACCTATTCTCTGTTAACGCGGCTAGACCAGGCGGCACCTGGAAGTAATGTGGCTGTCAAATCGGCTGCAGAAGGCGCCCTGGTGCACTCGCTGAACGCCCGCGTGCTTCTGGATCAAGGTTTCAGACGCCGGTCTGAGTCTGTGGCTGCGGGTAAACGCCCGTGGGCACTTGTGACAAGAATGGGGAATTCTGAGTGCTGCGGAAGAGATGGCGGCGAAGTTGGCGACGGATGCGGCGATGGATGCGAAAAGGAGCGGCGATGGATGGTGAAGAGATAGATGAAATAGAAGAGATAGGTCCAAAAGATAGCAAAGATAGCAAAGATAGCAAAGATAGGAAGATAGGGTTTGAGCCATCAAGGTGGCTCAATTTATAATCTACTCTTAGGGCACACTTTAGGGTTTTAACGACACTTTGAACGTGTGGCTAAGATTAAAGTGGATCCAAGGGTAGAGAATAAATCTAGGTTGTGAAACGGATTAAGAAGGATGGACGGATGAGATTAAATGAAAGATGGACGGCTTAGATTAAATCACTTAAACTATCTTTATATATATATATATTAAAATATATTAAAATATATATATAAATATTAATTTAAATAAATTTGGGGATGAAAAATGGCGGGAAAGGTGAAATTGGGCCAAATAATGGCGGGAAGGTGTGGATTTGGGCCAAATAATGGCGGGAAGGATGGATGATTGACACGTGGCTGACAAGAAGGTATAGATGACTTACAAGTGGCTGGATTTTGGTGTCTACATATATATACATGATTTTTTTTTTTTTTAGAAGTTGGGAGAATGTTGACTCTCTCTTTCTTCTTTATTTTGGTTTGGTTTCGAAAGAGTCAAGCATATAGCTATTTTTAGATTTTTATTTAGATTTTTGTTTTTGAGCAAAAAGAACTTAACAAGTGCTTTAAATAAATGCAATAGATAGTTTTGAATATTTTTGGAGATTTATAAATGTTTTTGATGTTTTTGAATTTTTTTTTTTATATAAATTGAAAGAAATATAAGAGAGTAACTTTGAACAAATATATACACGGATGAAATGACCAAATTTATGCATAGTAACGTTTGAGATGTAAAATATTCATGGGTTCTTTAAGTTCTTTACCATCTAAGGTAGATAATTTATATGCTCCTGATTCAAATTTTGTAGTAATGATGTATGGTCCGAGCCAGTTGGGCTCAAATTTACCTTTAAGTTCTTTGGTTGCATTTGTATTTTTTTTATTTTCTTTTAGAACAAGGTCGCCAATCTCAAAGGATCGATGACGAAATTTCTTATTATATGCTCTTTTAAGCTTGTCTTGGTATGCACGGAGATGCTCCAAAGCATTGATGTGTTTTTCATCTAGGATTTCCAGCTAACTGAGTCTGCCAGCGTGATATTCATCTCCTACTTCGGTGTCTTGAAGTAGCAGAGCCAAAGAAGGAACTTCCAATTCAAATGGAAAAACTGCTTCGGCACCATATACCAAAACAAATGGTGAAGTGCCCGTGGGAGTCCGAACACTAGTGCGATAAGCCCACAAGGCTGGATATAATTGAATATGCCAGTCGCGGCCAGTTTTATTGACCAATCTTTTGAGAATTTTGATTAAAGTTTTGTTAGAAGCTTCTGCTTGACCATTACCCTGAGGATAATAGGGAGTGGACCAGCGGTGTTGAATCTTGTATTTTTGGCATAATTTTTTAACATCTTTATTTTTAAAAGTTCCATTATCAGAGATGAGATTGGCAGGAATTTCGAACCTGCAAATGATTTGATTAAAAATGAATTTAGAGACCTGTGAACCAGTGCAAGAAGCTAAAGGCATAGCTTCAACCCACTTCGTGAAATACTCAGTGGCGGTTATGATGAACTTATGTCCATCAGAAGACATAGGATTGATTTTACCAATAATATCCAAGCCCCATTTAGAAAAGGGCCAAGGAGACGAAATAGCCTGCAGCTCTTGTGCAGGCGCATGGACAAGGTCAGCATGTTTTTGACACTTGTCGCAATGGCGCACATACTCGTGTGCATCCGTTTCCATGGTAGGCCAAAAGTATCCTATCCGAAGGAGCTTTTTAGCAATAACACTACCACTAAAGTGTCCTCCACAAGATCCATCGTGGGCTTCACTCAAGGCTGATTTAGATTCTTCTAAATTTAGACATCTTAATAGGATACCTTCAAAAGATCTCCTATACAAAGTATTGCCAATTATTACAAATCGACTTGCTCGTCGACGTAATAACCGACGCTGGTTTCTATTAGAATTAGCAAGGAACGTCCCATTTTGGAGAAAATCAAATATGTCTGTATACCAAGGTTCAGGAGTAGTTTCATTGATTAGAAACACATCCAAAGGCTCTAAGCATGACTTATTTGAAGCGGGTTCCTAGAGTCGACGAATGATGATAGTGGCATATTCGTCGTCTAACTCCAAGGGCAAGAGGGATGCAGCTGCGGCCATAGCATCAGCTGCACGGTTGCTAGTTCGAGGAATGGCTTCCAAAGTAACTTGATCAAACAAGGACATTAGTTGTAAAACATAGGCCTTATATGGGCGAAGTTTATCATCTCTGGTCTGATAAACTTCATTAATTTGGTTTATAACCAATTGGGAATCCCCAAAAACTAAGAGGTTTTTAATTTTTAGCGCTAAAGCAGCTCGTAATCCAAGGATTAGAGCTTCATACTCAGCAATATTGTTGGTGCAAGCAAAGGTCAGTTTGAAGGACAGAGGAATAAGATGTTTTTGCGAAGATATTAAAATAATACCCGCACCAACCCCACTCATACATCGGGCTCCATCAAAGTATAAGGACCATTGTTCAGGATGGTCTGCCTCTAATTGAAGGCATTCATCAGGAAACTCGATGATGAGAGGATGAGTAGACTCTAAGGGTGCAGCAGCTAATTGATCTGCTATGATTTGACCCTTAACAGACTTTTGTCCTATGAAGGTGAGATCAAACTCACTTAGAGCAAGAACCCACTTGGCTGTGCGACCCGATAAATAAGGTCGACTCATGAGATATCTTAAAGGATCATATTTGGCAATGACATACATTTTTTGGCTAAGCATGTAATGTCATAATTTTTGCGTAGCAAACACGACTGCTAGACATAACTTCTCTAACGTTGTATAGCGGGTTTCATAACTGATGAAAGTTTGGCTAATGTAATAATTAGCACGTTCTCGCTTTTCATCATCAAGTTGAGCTAACATAGCTCCTAAGGCAGAATCTGAAGCAGAAATATATAGAAGAAATGGGCGATCAGATTTAGGCGGTGAAAGCATCGGAGGGTTAAGGAGATATTGTTTGAGAAGTTCAAAAGCTTCTCTACATTCTGTGTCCCAATTAAAGGGGACGTCCTTCTTAAGGAGCTTAAGAAAGGGACCAGTTTTGTCCGCCAGCTTATCAATGAAGCGACGGATAGCTTGAAGTTTACCTTGTAAACTTCGTAGTTCAGAGATATTAGTGGGTGCGGGCATATCAATGATGGCCGCAATTTTGAGAGGGTCAATTTCGATACCACGTAAAGAAACTAAAACCCCTAATAGTTTGTCGGATTTAACTCCGAATATGCATTTTGTTGGATTTAATCGAATGAGATATTCTCGTAATCGATTAAAAACTTTTCTTAAATCATCTAAATGATTATTTTCAATAAGAGAGCGAGCTATAATATCATCTACATAATCATGTAAGATATCGTGCATCATATCATGAAAAATGTAGGTCATAGCCCGTTGATAAGTTGCACCGGCGTTCTTTAAGCCAAAGGGCATCACTTTCCAGCAAAAGGTACCCCAGGGGGTAATAAAGGCTATTTTAGCCTGGTCTTCAGGAGCTATCCTGATCTGATTATAGTCGGAGAATCCATCCATTAAGGACATCATCCCACTTTCGACAGTGAAGTCGATAATTTGATCCATATTTGGAAGAGGAAAGTCATCTTTAGGGCATGCAGCGTTAATATCTCTAAAATCGGTGCAAACCCTAACTTTGGTAGCTTCTTTCTTAGTGACTGGAACTACATTTGAGATCCATTCAGCATAATCAATAGCTTGTATGAAGATAACATTCAGGAGTTTTTCTAACTCCCCTTTGACTAGCAGAGCCACTTTGGGATGCATTTTTCTAAGTTTTTGTTTAACCGGTTTAGCATCCGGATGGACCACTAGATGGTGCATGACAACAGAAGGGTCTAGACCTGGCATATCTTCATATGTCCAAGCGAAGACATCTTCATACTCTTTAAGGAATGCAATGTATTGTTCTTGTTTGTCTTGACTTAGTTCTGCTCCAATATTGATTATGTGAGGATTATCCTCAGTTCCAATATTAATTTTAATGACATTTTCTACCTCCATGTGTAGATCTCTTTCAAAATTAGGTGGGGCGGGTGAAACGCCCAACTCTTGTAATTCTTGTAAAGTTAATTTAGATAAGTCATCTTGAGGATTAGTGGTCTCAAGCTGAGCTATGGTTGGTATAGAACCATCAAAATAGAATCCATTGTGCAACATCTCTTCAACGAAGACATCATGGAAGATATCTCCTTCCAATTCTTCATCGGGGTCAGCAATCATTTCAGGGTAGGCTATGGATAGCATGTTGCATGAAAATGATTGATTTTTAAGAGGCAAATCAACATGCCTATCCAAATAATCTTGATAGCATATGAGGTGATCATCATCCTCAAAAGGAAAGGGTTGTCCTTTACTAGGAAATAAGCCCACACCACAGCGGGCAGGCCACGGTTCTACCTCGAAAGGTTCTTTCATGCCATTTTGGAAAGGTCCTAAGCCTTTCCCTTTATATCCCATTTTAAGCATCATGGGTTTAGCTTTAACATAATCATTGGTAAAATAACAGCGGGCATATCCCTCATGATGAGTTTTGATATTCCGAGGGATTCTTCCCTAGTCATATCCTTTATAAATGAAGGCACAACTCCCGACTTGGTAAGTACTTCCCATAGGTTGTGGGAGGCCCAAAGTACGAGGAGAGGGCGGCAAATTATTTAAAAGGTTTGAATCTTGCATGAAAGCATTCATTTTTTTTTATATTAAGGTTGTAGATAAATTAGGTAAAAGTTCATCAAAAAGGGCATAAGATGTAGAAGGTTTATTACTTATGTCTTGAGATGTGGAAGGTATGATGGATGTGTCTAAAGGTTTTAAATTTATAGGAATAATAGTTGAAGGATTAGTTGTAGATTTGAGATCCTTTTGAGATTCTAAAATTTGTTTAGAAGGTTGTTGGTCTTTATAGGAAGATGAAGTTAATGGAGGAGGAATAGATGAAGTTATGGGTTTATGTTTCATGAGTTTTAGATGAAAAAGAAGAACTAGAATGTGTGGATGACTAGAGCAGGGCAAAATTGCACTCCAACGGGTTCTGCCAAAGCACACATATCAAAAGGTCTAGGGTCACCATGAATAGTGACCAACTGATTTTTAAACTCAAATTTCACACATTGGTGTAAAGTTGACGGGACTGCTCGCATGGCGTTAATCCAAGGGCGACCCAAAAGTATATTGTACGATTTTGGGCAATGTACAATAAACACGGTTGTTTCTAGGGTTCTAGGACCAACTTGTAATGGGAGGGTAATGACTCCACACGTTTCTTGTGTTTCGTCATTAAAAGCTTTGATAATCATATCCGTTTTCTTCATTTCATCACTTCTAAAACCAAATCGTTGGTAGAAGTCAAAGGTGCAAATGTTTAGAGAGGAGCCATTATCAATCAGGACTCGTTTGATGACTACATCTCCGATTAGAGCGAGTAATGTACAAGGGATTATCCTTGTGTAAAGTGTGTTGTGGGATATCTTTATCCCGAAAGTCAATACAATCAATCTCTCGAGTGATGATAGTATTGGCCATAGCTTCAGGTTGAATGTTTTGAGGTACCATCATTTGGCTCAATGTAAGCATCAACTCATCCCTATGTGTGGGAGAGGATCTTAATAAATCTAGAAGGGAGATTCTAGCCGTGGTATTAGACAATTGCTCATTAATGCTATAAGGAGGTTTGGGTTGAACAATAGAAGCATGATTTCCTTTATTGGGATTTTTAGAACGAATGGAGCTGATCCATCGTTCTGGTTTGGTTCTTGTTGAGAATTTTGAGCTTGTTGTCGAGTAACGACTCCGATGGTACCTACAATGTTATAGTGCCGACGTTGAAACGGTCTCGGTTGAGAATTTATGGCTTGTTCATAGGGAAGGACTACATTAGAAGAAGGTCGAGTAGTGACTCTTCTAGGAAATGGTTCTTCTGGAACATTAGCATCTGTGATAGGTTGAATAGGATCTGATTCGTTTTCAGAACTATTCGATTGAATAGTGTCTACTTCACTTTCACTATCTGACTCTATATCACTAGAATCGAAAGTTTGAAAATTATGTAAGGGCCTGGTTGTAACCAGGGATAAGGTTGTGTCAAATGTTTGAGAATCCTGAACAGGTAATTGTCCGCTAATGGTTCCTACATATCGGGTAGGAGGGGGAACATTATGATGTTCGATTTGATTGGCTACCTCTTTACCATGTCGTGGTAAAGGGTGTTGAAATATGTCCAAAGTTTGATTGGCATTTTGATTTTGATTTTGGGGAACAGTCTTTTGAGTATTATTAGGAGGGTTTTGTTTGGGTTGGAAGGCTTGCACTTCCATTTCATTATTGTCAATCAAATCTTGTATTTTATGTTTCAATCTCTTACAAGCGTTGGTAGAATGTCCAGGTCCTCTATGAAAGTCACAGTGCAAATCAGCTCTATATCCGGGTATACTTGGGTCAGGTTCCCGGATAGCTGGTAATTGGATTAAACCTCTTTCAAGCAGTTGAGGTAAAATGGTTGACAAGGGTTGGTTTAATCTAGTGAATTCTCGAGGAGGCTTATCAGGAGGTTTCAATATGAATTTTTCTGTTGTCTTTGTTGTATTGACATTAGCAACATTTCTGCTGTCAGTGACTCCAGTCACCGACAACCTGTTTGTTTTTATATTGATTTCTAGATGTTTTCTCATCATCCTTCTTCCTAAGTTGGCCTCTCCTAATGAGGGCATCTTCTACTCTTCGAGCTAAGTCTATAGCTTGATCGAAGGTAGTCAAAGTAGCTGTTGCTAGCTCATAAGAGAGTTGTTCTTGTAAATTATTGATGAAAATGTCTAGCATTTCCCTATAGGGTAGCACAAAGTGCAGTTTTCCTGTCAATTGCCTCCATCTAGCCAAGAAATCAGCAAAACATTCATCTTTATCTTGTTTTAAATTGTATAGGTCTTTAATAGTTACATGTCTCTCGATGTAGGCACTAAATTGATGAACAAATGATTCAATTGTTTCTTCAAAGTTTCTTAAGGAGTGAGTGGGCAATTGATAGTACCACTCTAATGCCATTCCACCTAAACTTTTGGGGAACATTTTTAGTAATAGCAAGTCGTCATGCGATATGTCGTGACATGCTATCCTAAACATGCGAAGATGTTCTATGGGATCTTCGGTTCCTTTATATATAGGCAGGACGGGCATGGGAAAATGTTTAGGGTATGGTTGAGCTACCACTATGGGATCCAATGGTTGGCTACAAATCTCTCGATAATTGTACGAGGGACGGTAGGGATCTATCTGGTCCATACGTGAAGCCAATTGTTTCACCATAGCTTCCAGATTACTAGTTTGCCCCCCATATTGATTCGGTAGGGCATTGACATGAGTTTTATGGGCATAGGATGGAGGAACATGCAGATTAGATGCCATGTTACTATTGTGTAAAACTTTAGTAGGAAAAATGTTATGGAGGAATTTTGAAGTTGGATTATGTTGTGTTCCAGATTGTTGAAAATTTGTATTTAGCTTTGTTTTAGATTTATGTTTATTTAAAGCATTTTGTTCAATAGTTTGGCGGAACAAAGTAGTGAAGGGAATTTTCTTTTGTGCAGGAGTGGTTTTAGGTTGAGTAACAGGTTCCTTAGGAGGTTGGGTAACTTGTTGTTTTGACATGGCTTGGGCTATAGTGACCATATCCGTATTGGATGGTCCACCCTTATCACTCTCTTGATCAACAAAAGATAAAGGATTAGTGTGTATATCAAGCGCCCGTTCTATAGCTGCTTGAGCGTCACTAACTTCCCCTCTATCAATACGGACTGCTACATTAAGGATGTCGATATTTTGATTGAGAAATTTTTGAAAATGTTCTGCGTTGTCAAAAGTGATGCCCCCATTGGGAGCTATTCTAGGGGACGAGGATTCATTCTCTTTAACACTTCCTTCTTGTTCCTTATCTTCACCTAAGTCTTCATCTGATTGACCTAGAGTTTCTCCTTCCGGATTTGTATCTCCAAGAAGGACATTTGGGTTTTCAGTTGTATCTTGCAACCAATCTTCTCCTTCCCCTAAAGTTTCTTTACCATTCCTAAGTCTAGTCATGGTGCTAAGTTTTGATTTCAGCAAAATATATATATATATATATATATATATATATATATATGCAACAAATTAAAAGGTATATATTTATATATACCTAATGCAATATTTGAAATGAAATGTTTAAGTTTTTACTATGTTTTTTGATTTTTTTTTTTTTAGTTTTCTTTAAATTTTTGAAATAATACAATAAAGACAGCAAATGAAACAATAAATGCACGCAATAATAATAAAACTCAAAGTAAATGAACTAATATTCTATGAATAACTTATGAATATCATTAATAGGTTCAAGTTGTTCAGGGGTCATGAAATGTTATTCTTCAAATTGAAAGTTTTCTTTTAAGAATTTGATGAAAAGGGCTATGGTGATATTATCTGTCTCAGATGTTGGTTGATAGAAGTAAAGCTCATGGCAATACTCTCGATATAGCACAGCACGTAGAATTCTATTCCATCTTTCCCTATCTGTAAGAACAACCTCTTGGTCTTCTACAAGGCCTAGGAATCGGTGTACAATGTCTGCGTTCTCGAGGTATTCCTCAAAGCTGAACAACTCTGAAGATACTAAAGCTCTCCTATAGGCTAACCATCTATGGCAGGCTCTCTGAAGTTCATGATAGAACACTAATTGATGAGGATCCAGGATTCTATCCAAGACTAGCCTCTTGATCTGTTTAAGTTGTGTGGACCTAGATGAAATAAGCCTAAGTCTCCTGACAAGTTCGTCCCACAAGGATTGATTTCTACTTGTTTCAGGGATATTAAGGACAGAATTAACTTCTATAGCTGCCAATTGGTTTTCTACGTTTATAGTAACTTCTAACCTCTTTTTAGGAGCTACCATCTAAACATGATTTTGAACCTTAAATGTTTTAAAATGCATCTAAGTTTTAGTTGTTCTAATTTTTTGTTTGTTTTTGTTTTTTTGGTTTTCAAAAGGTTATGATGCATTCACGTCGGGTTCACCAAAATGTATCGCTCCAAATTTTTGCATCCCTACCTTCAGGCTATTGGATCCGCGCCCGGAAGGAGGATGGGAAAAGGATGGTGCGGTACCTCGGACGAGAGGACTTTACGAAGGTCCCGCCTCTCAAGGGAGGTGTGTTTTGGTGATTTTTCGACGGATGGTGGGTTCACCAGGAAACATTTGGCGGCAGTTTCCATGCCTAGGTTTTTGGAATGTGTTTTGATGAGTTCGTTTTATCCTTAAGCATTCATCCTAGGTTTGGCCGAATGAATCTAACTTAATCTATATGAAAGTGCAATTTAAATGAATACAGCAAACAGAGTAGAAAGCAGAAAACAGAGAATTTGCAGGAGGCCAATGGAGATTACCTGATCCGGAAGTCTGAAGAAGTTTCTATGCTTGAAGCAGTCTGGATCATCTGGAATTCGACGTAATCGCCTGTAATCTGACAGAATCGTCCGAATCTGACAGATTCATCTGAGACTGACAAAATCGTCTGAAATCTAACGAATTCGTCAGACGAATTCGTCAGAGACCTGCAAAACAGAGAACAGATGCAAAATACAAGAATTCCTACTGTGCAAACAGAGGCAAAATATGCCAAATAACAAACTGAATACTGAACAAAGTTTAAAAATAGAAATTAAAGTAAATTGCTATACTTTAATGGCAGATTATGAGCTTAACATGCAATCTAGACTAGATGGGTGAACTCCGGATGCAAAATAGAATAAAAACTAAATAGATTATCTAATTTGTAAAACAAAATAAATGAGGCAAAGTTAAGAAAAGCAAACTCCAGGCACTGATTGCCTCGATGTGGACTACAGTCGAGATCGTCTCGCATCAGTACGAGATCGTCTCGAATTTGACAGGATCGCCTCCGATCTTGACAGGTTCATCGGCGGCGATGGGTGCTGGCTCCGGTTGAAAATTAGTGGTGTACCTGCATAAAAACTGCTATAGGACTAGTGCAAAGATAAGATTAAGGTGTTTTAGTGCAGAGGGATTCAACTTGCAGATAAAATTCAGCCAGGGGTTGGGGAGGGAATGTCCTAGAGTTTAAATAGGCATAGGGGAGTTGTTGGGAGGTTGGAGATCATCCCAATTTGGGAGATCTCCAACGGGGGAAGGGTCCCAACGATGCAGACACGCTTCTGCCCGAATTGGAGACCCGTTGGAACAGAGTCTATCTATGCAAATTCAGTTTTGCGACAAAATCGTCTGGACGTTCTAGTCCAGACGAAATCATCAAATCTAGGGCGATATCGTCTGATCGGCGACGATATCGTCCAACGGTCAAAACAACCTCTAAAAATGGCACGGAAAAAGGGGAAACGGGTTTCTCGACGGTTAACGGGCGGTTTGGGAGGTTAAATTTGAATTTAAATTTATTTACTAAGGTGAATGTAATTATTCCAATTTGACTGCGCCAATTTTAGGGTGCTACAGATCCCTATTGGAAATAGGTACTATCACATGATACAAAACTTTATAGTGTACAATGCAAGTCCTCTCTCTCTCAACCTCTACTTGTACCAATCGTAACTTCTCCCTCATTCTTTGAATATCTACCCTCACTCTATCCATATATGTTCTCTACATTACAGGATCTCCCTCTAGCCACTCTACTCATCACTCTGTAGGGCTGACTAGCATAGCCATAACATCCACACATAATCCTCCATCCACTCTAGAAAGTCGCATCCCTATCTTAGATACCTCACTCAAGATCAACTCAAAACTCAACAATAGTTGCATCATGAGCATCTCATTATCACTCCACACTAGCCACCTCCTCTTGAGCCCTGGATACCTCCTCCACCCATGCTGCCTCCACTAGCACTATTTTTTTCTCAATGATTGAAATATCCTCATCAAAGCTTCCAACTTAGAGTGTTTTTCTTCCTCAATTTAGTGATTAGTATCAACTCCTCTGAAAACTTTTGGTAGTGGGGGCATCATAGCCAATGGATCCAAATACAATGGAGTATCCTCCACTTTAATATCACCTTGGACCTCTCCTCTAGTTTCCTACCTATAAACCTTTCAAGTAGCTCCATACCTACCTAACTATCATCTTATGCCCCTCATAATCCCTTCAAGTAGCCCCATAGCTTTCTCCACATGTGGCTCCACCAATTTTAATCAATTTGGAAAAAAATTAGAATACCACCTCATATAGCCCTCTACCACTCTAGGATCATCCATAGCTAGATCTAGCATTGTAGGATCATTCTCATTCTCCTCCATAAAAGCATACATATCAGGAATGGAAAAACCTATCTCAAACTATTTTTCGAACCCATATCACTCCTATCTTAGGTATCCCCTGAATCACCCCAAACAAGTAAACCACCCTATCATATTAATAAATATCATAACATCTACCCTCATTTTCCAAACATTGAACCCTCTTGACTTAAGCTAGTTCTTGTCATCATCATCCCATCTATGCTGATTCCTCCATGGGTTCCATTGATTTGTGTAGGTCTCAAATCATCAATAATCTAGCAAGCTCATGCCAAAGACCATCAAGTAGATCTAGTGCTTCCTACCCATTGGTACATAATAGGTCTCTATTCACTCTATCTCAATGAATCATCTATTATTGGTCACCTAATAGAAATGTGCTCCCATACCCATATCTATAAAAGAGTACAACCAACCAAGCTCTTACCACTATGGTAATCCACCCGATATACTATCATATACAACTAATCCAATACAACCAGGGCCTATGCATAAATAATCTTGTGATCCCACATGTTATTAATCACACTTTCTCATCCCCAAGGAAGCACCTGCCAAATCATATCTACCATTAGAATCCTAGACATTATTACACACAATAATAGTGTAGGTTAATATATGTGGTTCCCATTTTATGCATTAATAATGCATATCCCTAACTGTATATTTGGATAGCTATCCAATCCTATTAATGACTTCATCCTAGCTATGGATTCCTTCTTGATATGGATCAAAACTCCTCAAATAGGAACCCAAATAATCTACCACACATCCTCCAATGTCATTGTCATCCCTCCTATTGAAACCTAAAAAGTGTTGGTCTCAAGATACCACCTCTCAAACAATTTTGTTAAGAGTGGTTGATCAAACTCTAACTTTGGCATATATGCCACATGATCCAAAATTTTCACAACCAACATTGCCACATCATGATCATCAACCATAGTCATTATGTTATCCAACGCCTTTGGACATCACTCCTAGCATACCAAAACTCTTGTTTCTTGCAAAAAGGTAATTACAAACCCTCATTAGCACCTACCAACCACTTTTTATCACTTTAACAAAAGTGCCACAAGTGAAAAAGGACCACATTTGCAAAAAATAGAAAAAACATAGCCCCCCAATCAAAATTTTAAAGCTTGGTTTTAGGGCATACCTATAAAACCTCCTTCAGTGTTGGTGTTGTCCCTTGAACCAAGTCTACATGATGTGTAGGTCTCCTATTATTTTTCATTGAATTTTAGATGCTCACACATAATATCTCCTTCATTTGCAACCTTATGTGATGAAAATGAATCCAATTCACCCCATATTCTCCTTTTCCCTCCAAAATAGATTTTCAAACCTTTTGCAACTCAATCCAATATCCCAACACATCGATATTTCTCTCCAAATTATATTTGGTAAAAATTCTTAAGGGGATACCCCTAGGGCATCATTCTCAAGGTATACATCATCAATTTTGAGGCATCCATGCAACAATAACATTGAAAAAACATCAATTTTCTAAATCAACTCTAATTATGATCATTTCTTCAGCATGGCATTTCAAGACATCAAAAAATATCATAGTGTCAAAATTGGAGTCCTACAACTTATTTTTTATTTGATTTCATAAAAATCACATCAAAATGGACAAAAATGTAGACACCCAATTTTGACACACCTAATGATATGAAACCTAAGCAAATATAAAGGGCATCATACTAGCAATCAAGCATCTCAACCCAAGCAACCTAGACACCAAATAAGACCATTTACAAAATTACCACAAACTTACAAAAATGTTAGTGGTGTTTTTGTCAAAGTGTGGACTTTTTTATAATCATGCATTTTTTGGTCATTTGACCAATCAAACTAACCGTTGATCAAAGTTTTCAGTATTTAAAAAAGTGCCATCATTCAAATGTAGCACTTTTGTTAGCATGAATGAAATCTCTATGGCATGAACCAAATACATGTAGATTCCTTCTCCCCTTACCTCCTCCAATCACACATACCCCAGGCTTTAATCATGGCTTGGAAATTCAAATTTGTTCTTATTCCCTAATGGAATCTTGCACCTAACTTTGTCTCCCTAATTTCCCACAAAAAATCTAAAAATTCATCCCTTGGGGTGAGCATTCGAAAAGCACAATTGACTTTAGCATTACTTTGCTCAAAATTTTCTCTAGCTTCCTTCATTTGGCATTTCTCTCATTTTTTCTCATTTGGATCATCCTTCACTAAGCATTTGAGAAATTCAAGCACGATAAAGGGGCATTGGGGCAATAATATCATCTAGGGTAAAGGAGGATCTCTTGCTAGGCTATATAATTCATAGCATATCTTTCCTTCCATTTTTCTTGCTTTTATTTCATGTATTTTCCTCTTTTATTTTGGGCTTGCTAAGTTGAATTCTCTATTTATAGCCACTAATATTTGTTTTATTGTCTATTTTACATTCTAACACATGTTTATGACCCTTTAGTGCTTATTTGTGTTTGCATTAACTTCATTCACAACAAGCTTTCTTCATTTTCTTAATATCTAGTCTTTTTGGCATACCAATCTTCATATTTTCTCTCATTTGTGCATCATATTTACTAATCCTTCTCATTTGCAGGTATAACATCTAATATTATTTACTTGAAGGATTTATTTACATTATCTTATTAATTCTATGATCATAGTCACTCCATTTGCAGGCTCATATTACTTATTTAGTCTCATATTCTAAATGCATTTTCATTGAGCTTTCATTTACATATTTTCATGCTTATTTAATTTCATATTGATTTTATTGTAGGTATTTTATCTTCAATTCACCTAATTTGTTTCTATTTGTAGGCTTAACTTAAATTTTTTCTTGCTTTACATACTCATTTCTATTTCATTTTCAAGTTTATATATTTTTTTCTTCATCTAATCTCATGTTTACATCCATGCACTCTTGAATAAGCTTTCATTTACATGTTATTTTGTTCTCTCTAATATCACATTGAAACTGCTACAAATTTGACATGGTTTCATTACACTTTCATTCCATATTGCATGCTTTTATGCTCTTCATTTTGTGTAATATATAATTTAGATCTATGCTATAGCATTTTAAGTTATAATAGTAGCTCACAAACTTAATTATATGATATAATCCTCCTCTTGCAACATCTTTTTTTCTCTATCATAGGTTTTGTAACATTTCAATCTCCTTTTGTAGGCATTTTAGCTCTCCTTTTCAATATTTACACACCTGCATATCTTCATTTGAAGTATAATCAAGCATTCAACTATCATTCTATATTCCATTTAACCATATACATATTCTTTTACAAGTATTGGGAAAATTGTAAAGTATTTTCTAAGATTTTGGAATTCCCCAAATAGCAGGCCCTAAGGATTGGGGTTTTCAACCCCTTCCTCTTATTTCAAGATAAATTGACCCAATTGACCCAAAATTTCAATCCAAAACTTAGTCATCCTATATAATAGAACAAATTAACCATATCCTTCAACAATTGGCACTTTCAACTCTTTGGAATTACATAGTCAATCTCTGACAAAAGTGTTAGTGGCACTTTTGTCAAGTTGTGGCACTTTTGTCATAGAGAGAAATACTTCCAAATCCAAGGCACATACTCAATTTTGATTCATAAAATATGGTTTGATCAGCTAGGAGGATAGCCTACTATCTCGTTGCTATCAAACAGACCCCCAAAAAACTACTTATCTAGCTTTTTATTGGCTTCAAATTTTATAGGTTACAAAAGCATCAATCTGCTACAAAAGTTCTAATGGTGCTTCTATCAATTTGTGGTACTTCTATTCAAGCTCTAAAACAAGTAATCCTACCACTTGGCCTCTTTGCTCATTTTTTTTTGTCATTTCCTATTTTATGATCTATATTTCTTTAATTTGTATGCCTAAAATCACATCTACTTTGATAAATCAAGGAATCCTCAAGATAGCCAAAATTTCTTTACAAAACATAAAATAGGCAAGGAATCATAATCATTTAGTTGAATTCTAAGCTAAATTGTTTGATGCATAATGTTTTTTAATTGTTTTTTAAAGGAAATACTCTTTAGCATAGTAATCAATCATCATTCAAAATCTAATGAGCAAACTAGATTAGATTACTTGTATTTTGCATTATTGTTTGATTGCATTTAGCATAAACCTTAGATGATCTATCCCTTAAGTTTAAATAAAATTTATCTTGTCAAGGCTTGATAAAGAGTCATATTAGAGATCTAAACCTTAGATGTTTGTTAAATTAACTCATAAAACACCATGCAATATTAAACATCAACACAACTACTTTTATAATACATGAGGTAGATTCTACTTGGTGAAGAGCCAATTCTTCAAGGCCTCCTTTAGAAAGAAAGACCTTGTGGGGAAGTAGGGGTCCTAGCAGATTCCCCCACACACATCCTAGGTTTCAAATATACACTCTTCGCACCATAAAAGTATAGCTCCCACATATCCATTAGGTCTCCTTCAATCTTCATGATCTTGAGGACATAGTACTTTTCCTCTTGAATCAGGTAGGTCCCCGTACCTATTTGCTCAAATACCTCATAGGGATCTAAATATCACATTTTGGATTCTCGTTGGTCCATCTAATCATCAAAAATAGAAATAAAACCTCATCAACAAATATGTTTGATCCATATTGCCCTTCCTTTCCAATGCAGGTCTACTCTATATCTAACTTGACCAAAGGCACATGTTTCATATGGTGGATATGGAGGGGTTTCAATGGACTCTTCAAATTGGTCCTTTATCTATTTTTTAGTAACATATGCATCCAATATAGAGATATATAACCTTCTATCTTAGTAGTAAAATCCATTGATAAACATATTTTGAAAGTAGCTAGAAGTTTAATTACTATAATATCCTAATGGATTATGAGGTTTGGGTAAGCATATAGCACGAGAAGAACGTTCTTGCTAGCCCATAGATTTGGACAAGAGTTTTATCCAACTAAACTACCCCTTTTTTGATAGGCTCATATGCCACCCTTAATGTATCTGCTACCTTTCTAAGCATTATCGAAGTACTTGACCAAGAATCTACCATGCAATTGTAAATCAAATTATCTCCATAGATTAAAGTCAAGTAAAATGGCATAGGTTTAGCTTGTTTTACCTTAGGTCTATATATTTACAATACCAAAGGTTATTTTTTATTGCTCGATGCCTTTTTTCTCTCTAGAGCATCCTCCAAGTACTTCATTTGCATAGGTATGGATAGGACATTCCAAAGATGCATGGTTATAGTAGACTTATTTAGATGGTCTATCACATAAAAATATTCTATAGACTAGACCCTTTAAGTTGTGCTCGGTACCCATTGAGGTTTGGGCATCTCTATAGTATATTAGGGAGATCTAGCTAGTTTTGGAATTAGAGTGTGTGGCCTAGAGGCTTAAGAATATTCTTCTTAGAGGTCTTTGGGATGTTTTCCACATTCTGATCAGGTTTGGTCATAGGGGAAATATCTTTTCAAGGATCAATTGGTCTACTTTGGGTATTGAGGCCCACTTGATTAGCCTTACCTTGATCCTCTATTACATTCCTCTTAGACCTTATTATGTAATTATATTAGACCTATGGCCTTGTAAGTTTTGAAGTACCTACTTTTTATGATACAACATATACTTCTTCTTCATCCCAAGTTATTAAATTTTGCTCAATATGGGTGGAGATGGTCCTTGGGAGAGAGCTTTATGATTGTATATGAGGGGGTTGGTATTGGATTTATGAATCATTCCATGGTTAATTAGGAGGTGGATGAGTATGTGCATCCCCAATTGTTATTAATATGGTCTACTAAGGATTATTTTAAGGATAACCATTAGAGGTATAGGCATCAGGGTAGGGGAAATATAATGCATTGGGATATTCCATGTAGTTGTTTTGTATGGTGACTATATCCCTAACAAGGTTAGGGGGAATATGCTACAATGGTATTTATATAGACACTATCTGCAAATTGGAGCTCTAGGTTGGCTTGTATTCCTATTGAGATGAAAATTAGATCCTTGACACCCTTGGCCATTGGAGGAGGTCTATAGCCTTAGCTATTTTGTTGGAAGTAAGATCTCAAATTATTCTGATATAAAAACTTTTGTGCATTTTTTTGTCTTATGAGGGCTATAACCTCATTAGATACTATCTTAAGCAAGTTATTAATTTCAAATAGCTTATTATAGGTGTAAGTACTTGTACAAGGGTCTCATATAGTAGGGAGAGAAGTCTAAGACTTTAGTAGTTTATTGTAGTCTAAAAAGTGGAAGGTTGAACTACTAGAGGTGGTTAATAAGGAGGTGAATGCTTGGAATCAAATGCATAGAGATCCTAGGGAACAATCTACCTATTTGAATTAAATCACTTATAGCTTGAATGCTATCCCATAGACTGATGGTAAAGAATTTTCTTCCCTAGACTTAATCATCATGACTATTTCAAAATTTACAACTTTCAAATAATAAATAAATGCCATACTTAGGAGAGGGTAGATTTCATCAGGGATTCTATACTATGTTTTGTAAAATTGAGTGTTAAATTCATCCATTGTCTCTATCGGTGCTCTCTTGATAGTCCTCATCTACTCCATGAGAGATACCATCTAACTTTTCTCTAAATCTATCAACAACAGATCTATGAGTTGGTCACAATTTTTTATTGAATGTGGAGCAAGGCATATATACCATTCTTAATTTTTTCTTTAAAATATGTTTTCAACTATCTAAGATCTATATTATATTGTTTGATGTTGTGCTTTACACATAGGCTTACCATGTGATGTAGATGTTCTATATATATGGTTGTATTTTTATTAGTGAAATAAGGTAATGACTTGAGGGTTAAGGTTGGGATAAGGTCTTATGTTGTAGGATGAATAGGTGTTTGCAATAGGTCTCTATAATTCTAGGTTAGGTACCTTCTTGGAGGTTGATTCTATTGTGCAACCATGTTCTAACTTAAGAACACAAGCTTATACTGAGAGGGGGGTGAACAGTATAAGATCAACTTTTACTTTTCTTTCCCAAACAATATTATCCAATATTATCAATGGCAATATCAATAGCAGTAATCAAAGCAATGCACAAATCATCACACACAATAGAGACACCAATTTAACGTGGTTCACCCAATGTGGGCTACTCCACGGAGAAAATATTTCTACTAAATTTTCTCAACAAATCCTCTTGGGAATCACTTCCCTATTACAATGTTTATGGACCTCTATCCAAAGGAGACACCAATCCCCTAATGCTCTGATTTGTGGATCTCTCTCCATAGGAGAACTCTTTCCCCTTTTCTCTGGTTCGTGGAACTTGACCCAGGAGAACTCTTTCTCCTCAACTGGTTCGTGGATCTCTCTCCATAGAAGAACTCTATCTTCCCAGCTACTTCATGGATCACACTCCATAGGAGAACTCTTTCCCCTTGCTCTAGTTCATGGATCTCTATCCATAGGAGAACTCTTTCTCCTCTACTCTAGATGGTGATCTTCTAGAAGACTACTACCCCACTACACTAGAGCTTGTGGATCTCTCTCCATAGAAGACCTCTATCCTCACTCAGAAGACCTCTATCCTCACTACCCTAGCTAATGGATCTCTATCCACTAGAGACTACTATCCTCTACTCTATCACCTCCAAAGCTTACTCTCAACTCTATCTCAAATCTACACCAAACACTATCCTCAATCTAGTACAAATATGCTCTAACTCTATCTCAAGTCTAGCACAAATCTGCTCTCAAATATACACCAAAATCTATCCTCAAGCCTTAACACAAAGCTTGATCCAATCACAAATCAAATCTACTTAGATTTACCCCAAGCCTTAACACAAATCTTGAACAAATCAATCAACTCAACTCTGCTCACAAGTCTTCACCAAGACTTACCTCAAATATACCTACAAGTCCTCTCAAGAGACTTGCTCAAATATGCTCTCAAGTCTTCACCAAGACTTACCTCAAATCTTCTACAAGTCCTCTCAAGAGACTTGCTCAATATACTCTCAAGTCTTCACCAAAGACTTACCTCAAATCTGCCCATAAGATTTCACAAAAGCTTGCTCAAACTTCTATCCTTAAGCTTTCACAAAATCTTACTCAAATCTACTCAAACACATGCTCAAAATAACTCACAAGATATGCTCAATCAATCTCAAATCTTGCACACAATGTTATCAATTGTTTTGTCTAATCTTCAAAGTAATTCCTTTAACTTGAAGCAGTTTAGACATATTCTACTCAGAATTCTTTTAACCTCTGCAACATATAGAGAATGATGTACTCTATCAAAAACTCAATATGTTCTACTCAATCATTAAGTCTGTCGCTTTCACAAATCTGGTTTCTAAAGTTTGCACAATCACTTTCAATATCACTCAAAACCAATGCTCAAGAATTTCACTCATTCATTCAATCAATGAAACACAACTTGCTCACAAACCCTAAACAAGTGTTTTCATACTTCTTCAAACAAGGTGCACAAAGTGGGTTTCAAACCCTAACTCAAATAGTCCTCAATCTCTATCTCAAATGTTCTCTAAACATTCACCAATGAAGCATATAATAATTCACTCAATATTTCCAACAATGCTTATCAAACAATCCTTTTCACTCCACCTTGTATTTCACAACATTCATTCCAATATTTCAAACAAAATATGATGTGCCCATACCTTTTTGCTTTGATGGAGATATATCTTCAAAACCTATTTTACTCACAACAAAACCCTCTTGCCAATTCTAGGTTAGATAGCAACAATCTATCTCAAAATTTCCACACAAATATTCTCCTCAACAATTATTTCACCATTCAAAAATATCAAGTCTCAAATACACCTTATAATCTCCAATCCTCTCAAAATAACATTCAACACATAAAAATCAAATTCCTTTATTAACACCTTATAATCTCCAAACTTCTCAAAATAATATTCAATACATAAAAATCAAGTTCCTTTGTTAACACCTTATAAACTCCAACTTCATAAAATTTTAACACCTTATATTCTTTTATTTACTTTTCTAAGCAACAAATAAAATATTTTTCAATTAACCTTATGACTCCCTATGCATTCCACCTATGCCCTTTACAATTATCACGTGGCCTCTATATTATTTGCACCTTCCAAACCTTGACAAATTTAAAATAAAATATGCATACCTTATAATCTTGGCCCACATCACAAAAGGGTTATTGCGCATGTCTTCGACTACACCCAAACTCGAACCCATGACCAACGCCATCGCAACACCTTAGCCCAAGGCTAAGCTACCACCTAGGCTACATGCCCACACGTGAACCTAAGTCCACGCACTTTCACTAATACCTCCACATAAATTTTTATGAAAATAAAATCTTCTTCCTCCTTTGCAAAATGAATCACGTGGGATTCAAAACCACGACCTCTCCTTCACGAGCACCTTAGCAAGCCTTTGACCATCGTCTATGCTACCCAATACCTTGGAATGAATTTGGTACTTCACTCAAATTTCAACCAATGTCTACCTCCTTTAATTAAAAACACATGAATCCTCTTCTCCCTTAACAATGCAGCACATGAATTATATTTCAACTTAGGCATTCAAATAGCATAGGTAATTTGGAAATGAAAATCATTTCCCTATTTATACATTGTCCTTTGCACTTCAACACATCGACACATTCAATTTTGAATTTCTAATTCAAATTTAAAAATTAAACCTTGGCACCTTTTGATTATTTAAATTAAAATTTTAACCATAGGTTAAAATATTTTAATTTAAATAAATTAAATAAAAACCTTTATAATCTGCTCAATGGGTCTTTTCAAGGATATATTATTTTAATGATTCCTTGGACCTCATTTTTCTTCACCTCTTCCTTTTTCCAAAATATTATAATATTATTATTTCTTTTTAAACCTGCTTCTCTTCCCTTGGGTCTTCTACCTTTTAGGCCTCTTTAGGTATATAATATTTAAAATAAATATTATACCCTTTTTCTTTTAACCACTTCCTTGCCTTTTGGAAAATCAACCTTGTGACATCAATGACAACAAAACTGGACATCAAACCTCTTGACATCAATGACAACAAAACTTGCTCAAATTTCCAACAATCTCCCCCTTTGTCATTGATGGCAAACCCTTTTTTTTTAAACATTCCTTTTACTTTTTCAGTTCTGCTCCCCTGAGAAACTGCTCCCCTTGACTGAATGCTCCTCCCCTAACTCAAATCTCTCCCCCTTTGACATCAATGGCAAAGGGCCACCTTTGGGGCTAAATATAAGACTCTTAGCTCAGCCCCCTCCCCACCTCCTTTCCTTGAGGTGATTAATTTTGGGGTGGGAGTATTTCTACTCCCAGCATACAATGCTGTTTTTCTTTGTCCACCTTCTTCCTCAACTGATCCTTCTGATTCCTTTGAGTATTCATGTTCCTGCTTGTCTCTAGAAATTTTGTTCTACACCACTTAGCCATATGCCCAACATTATTGCACTTATAACACTTAATGTTGTGGTTCCTTGAAGGTGCAAATATCTTGAAGTTCCTCCTGGTGAAGCCATATCCATTCCTATCATGAACCCTGCAATTAACTGCTTTATGACCAAACTGATTACAAGAGTAACAATACCCTTGAAAGAGATGCCCATTTCTGAAATTTCTCTTGGTGAAACCAATACCAAAACCATATTCCTTCTTTTCATGTGTCCTGCACTGCATAGCCTTGTGACCAAACCTGTGACATGAGAAGCAACATCCTTTGAAGAAATCTTGCCTTGACCCCATTGGTCTCTTAGTCCTTTCTTCCCTGTGATGTTCTCTGTTCCTCATTTGTGCATTATTTCCTTCCTTGGTGAACCTTCTATTTTTCAACTTATCCTCATAAGTCTCACTTTCTCCTTTACTTTCTTCTTCTGAAGCTTCTTCTTCTTTGGAGCTTGAGATTGAATCCTCTCCTTGTTCTCTTTGTCCTTCTTCAAAACCAAGTCCTGTCTTGTTTGAAGAAGATCTTTGTACATTGATAATCTTATCCAAGGTCTTTGAGCTTTTCCCAAACCTATGTAGCTTATCTTTAGACTCTTTCACTTCCTTTCTTAGTGAAGCTACCTCATGCTCTAATTTTTCACATTCTAAGACTTTTACCTCTAACATTTCTTTAAATCTCCTTGTCTTAGATATTGAGTTTGTCAGATCTTGTATAAGCTTTCCTTTCTCTTCATCACATTCTTGAAATTGAACCTTGAGTTTTGAATTCTACTTTCTAACCTTTCTTAATTCCTTAAGAGCAGAAATAAGCTCACCTTCTAGATCAACTACTCCTTCTTCATTTTTTGATTCTTCCTCTACTTCTTTGTCTTCAAGAGCATCTTCATACTTTTTAGATTTATCTCCAATAGAAGCACTTCCTTCTTCCTCTATTTCCAAGAAGAGAATTTCTTCTTCATTATCTGAGGATCTTCCATCACTATCACTTGAACTCTTGCCTATCTTATCTACATAAAAACTCTTCTTATACCTCTAGAAAAACTTCTTTTCATGCTTGTTTTGTCCATACCTATTTTTCTTTTGATACCTAGATTTTCCTGCTTCCCTATTCCTATGATCCTATTTCTCTTCACCACTACTACTTCCAGATTCTGGACAGTTAGATGCATAGTGACCATATTTACCACAATTGAAACACTTAACTATTTTTGTACCTTTGTGCTTTCTTGAGTCCTTGTTCCTTCTACCATAATTTGCTTCTTCATCACTGGATGACTCATCACTTGAATCTGACTTCTTATCCTTTGTCTTCTTTGCTACTTTGAAGGCTACCTCTATCTTGGGGATAGGATCCTTTCCTATTCTCATCTCAAAAGTTGTGAGAGTTCCATGTAACTCATCCCTAGTCAAAGTTTCAATATCTCTTGTTTCTTCTATGGCTGAAACCTTTTCACTATACCTCTTAGGGAGTGACCTTAAAACCTTTTGACAAACATCTGATTCTTCAAATTTAAACCCAAGTCCTTGCATGGAGTTAACAACCTCATCCACATGAAGTAAGTATGTAGCAATGTCTTCCTCATCCTTCATCTTCAAGTCTTCAAATGTTTTCTTGTGATTTTGCAATTTTGCCATCTTGACCTTTTTGTCTCCCTCATATATTTTCTTCAACTTTTCCCAAATCTCTTTTGCTGATGTGCAATGCATAACTTTTACAAACTCTGCTTCACGTAAACCACTTAATATTGCATTCATTGCCTTTGAATTATTCAGATGTAGAAGCTTACCATATTTATCTATAGGAGGAGTAGTTGGAGGTGTGTACCCATCCTCAACTACTTGCCATATCTCATTTCCTTGTGCCATTAGGTAAATCTTCATTCTTACACTCCAAAATGCATAATTATTCCCATCAAACAATGGTGCCTTATTTTTTGAAGATCCACTCTGAGATGCCATCTATGTTCCTATATACTTTTCCTTCAAGCTATTAAACTCTTTCGAAGGAACCCACTCTGATACCAATTGAAGAACACAAGCTTATACTGAGAGGAGGGGTGAACAGTATAAGATCAAATTTTAATTTTCTTTCCCAAACAATATTATCCAATATTATCAATGGCAATATCAATAGCAGTAATCAAAGCAATGCATAAATCATCACACACAATAGAGACACCAATTTAATGTGGTTCACCCAATGTGGGCTACTCCACGGAGAAAATATTTCTACTAAATTTTCTCAACAAATCCTCTTGGGAATCACTTCCCTATTACAATGTTTATGGACCTCTATCCAAAGGAGACACCAATCCCCTAATGCTCTGATTTGTGGATCTCTCTCCATAGGAGAACTCTTTCCCCTTTTCTCTAGTTCGTGGAACTTGACCCAAGAGAACTCTTTCTCCTCAACTAGTTCGTGGATCTCTCTCCATAGAAGAACTCTATCTTCCTAACTGCTTCATGGATCACACTCCATAGGAGAACTCTTTCCCCTTGCTCTAGTTCATGGATCTCTATCCATAGGAGAACTCTTTCTCCTCTACTCTAGTTGGTGATCTTCTAGAAGACTACTACCCCCACTACACTAGCTTGTGGATCTCTCTCCATAGAAGACCTTTATCCTCACTCAAGACCTTCTATCCTCACTACCTAGCTAATGGATCTCTATCCACTAGAGACTACTATCCTCTACTCTATCACCTCCAAATCTTACTCTCAACTCTATCTCAAATCTACACCAAACACTATCCTCAATCTAGTACAAATATGCTCTAACTCTATCTCAGGTCTAGCACAAATCTGCTCTCAAATCTACACCAAAATATATCCTCAAATATATCCTCAAGCCTTAACACAAATCTTGATCCAATCACAAATCAACTCTACTTAGATTTACCCCAAGCCTTAACACAAATCTTGAACAAATCAATCAATCAACTCTACTCTCAAGTCTTCACCAAGACTTACCTCAAATCTACCTACAAGTCCTCTCAAGAACTTGCTCAATCTACTCTCAAGTCTTCACCAAGACTTACCTCAAATCTTCTCAACAAGTCTTCACCAAGACTTACTCAATCCGTTCAAGCTTCACTTTACAACTTTCACAAAAGCTTGCTCAACTATATCCTTAAGATTTCACAAAATCTTACTCAAATCTACTCAAACACATGCTCAAAATAGCTCACAAGATATGCTCAATCAATCTCAAATCTTGCACATAATGTTATCAATTGTTTTGTCTAATCTTCAAAGTAATTCCTTTAACTTGAAGCAGTTTAGACATATTCTATTCAAAATTCATTTAACCTCTAGAACATATAGAGAATTATGTACTCTATCAAAAACTCAATATGTTCTACTCAATCATTAAGTCTATCACTTTCACAAATCTGGTTTCTAAAGTTTGCACAATCACTTTCAATATCACTCAAAACCAATGCTCAAGAATTTCACTCATTCATTCAATCAATGAAACACAACTTGCTCACAAACCCTAAACAAGTGTTTTCATACTTCTTCAAACAAGGTGCACAAAGTGGGTTTCAAACCCTAACTCAAATAGTCCTCAATATCTATCTCAAATGTTCTCTAAACATTCACCAATGAAGCATATAATAATTCACTCAATATTTCCAACAATGCTTATCAAACAATCCTTTTCACTCCACCTTGTATTTCACAACATTCATTCCAATATTTCAAACAAAATATGATGTGCCCATACCTTTTTGCTTTGATGGAGATATGTCTTCAAAACCTATTTTACTCACAACAAAACCCTCTTGCCAATTCTAGGTTAGATAGCAACAATCTATCTCAAAATATCCACACAAATATTCTCCTCAATAATTATTTCACCATACAATAAAATATCAAGTCTCAAATACACCTTATAATCTCCAATCCTCTCAAAATAACATTCAACACATAAAAACAAAGTTCCTTTGTTAACACCTTATAATCTCCAAACTTCTCAAAATAATATTCAATACATAAAAATCAAATTCCTTTGTTAACACCTTATAAATCTCCAAACTATCTCAACATATCAAATTCCTTTGTTAACACCTTATAACTCCAATCCTTTATTTATTTTTCTAAGCAACAAAAATATAAAATATTTTTCAATTAACCTTATGACTCCCTATGCATTCCACCTATGCCCTTTACAATTATCACATGGCCTCTATAATATTTGCGCCTTCCAAACCTTGAAAATTTAAAATAAAATGCATACCTTATAATCTTTGGCCCACGTCACAAAAGGATTATTGTGCACATCTTCAACTGCACCCAAACTCGAACCCATGACCAACGCCATCGTAGTGCCTTAGCCCAAGGCTAAGCTACCACCTAGGCTACACGCCCACATGAACCTAAGGTCCACTTCCTCTACTAATACCTCCACAAATTTAAAAAATAAAATCTTCTTCCTCCTTTGCAAAATAAATATGGGATTCTAAACCATGACCTCCCTTCACGAGCACCTTAGCAAGCCTTTGACCATCATCTACGCTACCCAACACCTTGGAATGGATTTGTGCTTCACTTGAATTTCAACATGATTTTTACCTCCTTTAATTAAAAACCACATGAATCCTCTTCTCCCTTAACAATGCAGTGCACGAATTATATTTCAACTTAGGCATTCAAATAGCATAGGTAATTTGGAAATGAAAATCATTTCCCTATTTATACTTTGTCCTTTGCACTTCAAACACGTCGGCACATTCAATTTTTTAATTTCTAATTCAAATTTAAAAATTAAACCTTAGCACCTTTTGATTATTTAAATTAAAATTTTAACCATAGGTTAAAATATTTTAATTTAAATAAATTAAATAAAACCTTTATAATCTGCTCAATGGGTCTTTTCAAGGATATATATTTTTAATGATTCCTTGGACCTCATTTTTCTTCACCTCTTCCTTTTGCCCAAAATATTATAATATTATTATTTCTTTTTAAACTTGCTTCTCTTCCCTTGGGTCTTCAACATTTTAGGCCTCTTTAGGCATATAATATTTAAAATAAATATTATACCCTTTTTATTTTAACCACTTCCTTGCCTTTTGGAAAATCAACCTTGTGACATCAATGACAACAAAACTGGACATCAAACCTCTTGACATCAATGACAACAAAACTTGCTCAAATTTCCAACAATCTCCCCCTTTGTCATTGATGGCAACCCATTTTTTTTAAACATTCCTTTTACTTTTTCAATTTTGCTCCCCTTGAGAAACTGCTCCCCTGACTGAATGCTCTCCCCCTAACTCAAATCTCTCCCCCTTTGACATCAATGGCAAAGGGCCACCTTTGGGGCTAAATATAAGACTCTTAGCTCAGCCCCCTCCCCACCTCCTTTCCTTGAGGTGATTAATTTTGGGGTGGGAGTATTTCTACTCCCAGCATACAATGTTATTTTTCTTTGTCCACCTTCTTCCTCAACTGATCCTTCTGATTCCTTTGAGTATTCATGTTCCTGCTTGTCTCTAGAAATTTTGTTCTACACCACTTAGCCATATGCCCAACATTATTGCACTTATAACACTTAATGTTGTGGTTCCTTGAAGGTGCAAATATCTTGAAGTTCCTCCTGGTGAAGCCATATCCATTCCTATCATGAACCCTACAATTAATTGCTTTATGACCAAACTGATTACAAGAGTAACAATACCCTTGAAAGAGATGCCCATTTCTGAAATTTCTCTTGGTGAAACCAATACCAAAACCATATTCCTTCTTTTCATGTGTCCTGCACTGCATAGCCTTGTGACCAAACCTGTGACATGAGAAGCAACATCCTTTGAAGAAATATTTCCTTTGACCCATTGGTCTCTTAGTCCTTTCTTCCCTGTGATGTTCTATGTTCCTCATTTGTGCATTGTTTCCTTCCTTGGTGAACCTTCTATTTTTCAACTTATCCTCATAAGTCTCACTTTCTCCTTCACTCTCTTCTTCTGAAGCTTCTTCTTCTTTGGAGCTTGAGCTTGAATCCTCTCCTTGTTCTCTTTGTCCTTCTTCAAAACCAAGTCCTATCTTGTTTGATGAAGATCTTTGTACATTGATAATCTTATCCAAGGTCTTTGAGCTTTTCCCAAACCTATGTAGCTTGTCTTTAGACTCTTTCACTTCCTTTCTTAGTGAAGCTACCTCATGCTCTAATATTTCACATTCTAAGACTTTTGCCTCTAACCTTTCTTTAAATCTCCTTGTCTTAGATATTGAGTTTGTCAGATCTTGTATAAGCTTTCCTTTCTCTTCATCACATTCTTGAAATTGAACCTTGAGTTTTGAATTCTGCTTTCTAACCTTTCTTAATTCCTTAAGAGCAGAAATAAGCTCACCTTCTAGATCAACTACTCCTTCATTTTTTGATTCTTCCTCTACTTCTTTGTCTTCAAGAGCATCTTCATACTTTTCAGATTTATCTCCAATAGAAGCACTTCCTTCTTCCTCTATTGCCAAGAAGAGAATTTCTTCTTCATTATCTGAGGATCTTCCATCACTATCACTTGAACTCTTGCCTATCTTATCTACATAAAAACTCTTCTTATACCTCTAGAAAAACTTCTTTTCATGCTTGTTTTGTCCATACCTATTTTTCTTTTGATACCTAGATTTTCTTGCTTCCTTGTTCCTATGATCCTGTTTCTCTTCACCACTACTACTTCCAAATTCTGGATAGTTAGATGCATAGTGACCATATTTACCACAATTGAAACACTTAACTATTTTTGTACCTTTGTGCTTTCTTGAGTCCTTGTTCCTTCTACCATAGTTTACTTCTTCATCACTAGATGACTCATCACTTGAATCTGACTTCTTATCCTTTGTCTTATTTGCTACTTTGAAGGCTACCTCTATCTTGGGGATAGGATCCTTTCCTATTCTCATCTCAAAAGTTGTGAGAGTTCCATGTAACTCATCCCTAGTCAAAGTTTCAATATCTCTTATTTCTTCTATGGCTGAAACCTTTTCACTATACCTCATAGGGAGTGACCTTAAAACCTTTTGAAAAACATTTGATTCTTCAAATTTAAACCCAAGTCCTTGCATGGAGTTAAAAACCTCATCCACATGAAGTAAGTATGTAGCAATGTCTTCCTCATCCTTCATCTTCAAGTCTTCAAATGTTTTCTTGTGATTTTACAATTTTGCCATCTTGACCTTTTTGTCTCCCTCATATGTTTTCTTCAACTTTTCCCAAATCTCTTTTGCTGATGTGCAATGCATAACTTTTACAAACTCTGCTTCATATAAACCACTTAATATTGCATTCATTGCCTTTGAATTATTCAGATGTAGGAGCTTACCATATTTATCTATAGGAGGAGTAGCTAGAGGTGTGTATCCATCCTCAACTACTTGCCATGTCTCATTTCCTTGTGCCATTAGGTAAATCTTCATTCTTACACTCTAAAATGCATAATTGTTCCCATCAAACAATGGTGCCTTATTTGCTGAAGATCCACTCTGAGATGCCATCTATGTTCTTGTATACTTTTCCTTCAAGTTGTTAAACTCTTCCGAAGGAACCCGCTCTGATACCAATTGAAGAACACAAGATTATACTGAGAGGGGGGTGAACAATATAAGATCAAATTTTACTTTTCTTTCCCAAACAATATTATCCAATATTATCAATGGCAATATCAATAGCAGTAATCAAAGCAATGCATAAATCATCACACACAATAGAGACACCAATTTAACATGGTTCACCCAATGTGGGCTACTCCATGGAGAAAATATTTCTACTAAATTTTCTCAACAAATCCTCTTGGGAATCACTTCCCTATTACAATGTTTATGGACCTCTATCCAAAGGAGACACCAATCCCCTAATGCTCTGATTTGTGGATCTCTCTCCATAGGAGAACTCTTTCCCCTTTTCTCTGGTTCGTGGAACTTGACCCAGGAGAACTCTTTCTCCTCAACTGGTTCGTGGATCTCTCTCCATAGAAGAACTCTATCTTCCCAGCTGCTTCATGGATCACACTCCATAAGAGAACTCTTTCCCCTTGCTCTAGTTCATGGATCTCTATCCATAGGAGAACTCTTTCTCCTTTACTCTAGATGGTGATCTTCTAGAAGACTACTACCCCCACTACACTAGCTTGTGGATATCTCTCCATAGAAGACCTCTATCCTCACTCAGAATACCTCTATCCTCACTACCCTAGCTAATGGATCTCTATCCACTAGAGACTAATATCCTCTACTCTATCACCTCCAAATCTTACTCTCAACTCTATCTCAAATCTACACCAAACACTATCCTCAATCTAGTACAAATATTCTCTAACTCTATCTTAGGTCTAGCACAAATATACTCTCAAATATACACCAAATCTATCCTCAAGCCTTAACACAAAGCTTGATCCAATCACAAATCAAATCTACTTAGATTTACCCCAAGCCTTAACACAAATCTTGAACAAATCAATCAATCAACTCTGCTCTCAAGTCTTCACCAAGACTTACCTCAAATATACCTACAAGTCCTCTCAAGAACTTGCTCAATATACTCTCAAGTCTTCACCAAGACTTACCTCAAATCTACCTACAAGTCCTCTCAAGAACTTGCTCAATATGCTCTCAAGTCTTCACCAAGACTTACCTCAAATATGCCTACAAGTCCTCTCAAGAACTTGCTCAATTCTATTCTCAAGTCTTCACCAAGACTCTTCAAATCTCATAATTTTACAAAACTTACTCAACTCTATCCTTAAGCTTTCACAAAATCTTACTCAAATATTCTCAAACACATGCTCAAAATAGCTCACAAGATATGCTCAATCAATCTCAAATCTTGCACACAATGCTATCAATTGCTTTGTCTAATCTTCAAAGTAATTCCTTTAACTTGAAGTAGTTTAGACATATTCTATTCAAAATTCATTTAACCTCTGGAACATATAGAGAATTATGTACTCTATCAAAAACTCAATATGTTCTACTCAATCATTAAGTCTATCGCTTTCACAAATCTGATTTCTAATGTTTGCACATTCACTTTCAATATCACTCAAAACCAATGCTCAAGAATTTCACTCAATCATTCAATCAATGAAACACAACTTGCTCACAAACCCTAAACAAGTGTTTTCATACTTCTTCAAACAAGGTGCACAATGTGGGTTTCAAACCCTAACTCAAATAGTCCTCAATATCTATCTCAAATGTTCTCTAAACATTCACCAATGAAGCATATAATAATTCACTCAATATTTCCAACAATGCTTATCAAACAATCCTTTTCACTCCACCTTGTATTTCACAACATTCATTCCAATATTTCAAACAAAATATGATGTGCCCATACCTTTTTGCTTTGATGGAGATATGTCTTCAAAACCTATTTTACTCACAACAAAATCCTCTTGCCAATTCTAGGTTAGATAGCAACAGTCTATCTCAAAATTTCCACACAAATATTCTCCTCAACAATTATTTCACCATTCAAGATTTACAATAAAATATCAAGTCTCAAATACACCTTATAATCTCCAATCCTCTCAAAATAATATTCAACACATAAAAATCAAATTCCTTTGCTAACACCTTATAATCTCCAAACTTCTCAAAATAATATTCAATACATAAAAATCAAGTTCCTTTGTTAACACCTTATAATCTCCAAACTTCTCAAAATAATATTCAATACACAAAAATGAAGTTCCTTTGTTAACACCTTATAAACTCCAAACTTCTTTTTATTTACTTTTTGTTGGTCACGAATCTGCCACAAGAAAGGATTTTATGCGAAATGCACCCTAGACCCGGCCAACATTGAAAGGCTGGGAGAAAGAAATGTCTCCCAGACCAATCTCCAGAGAGGGTTGGTTCCCTTACTAAATCTAAGCTTGTTTCAAGACTAGAGATATAGGAAAGAAATGGGAAAATGCAGAAAGAAATGGGAAATAAACTGAAAGGGATGTAAATATAGCCAAAGCCGATCGTTAATGGGGAGAATAATCGAACAACAATAACTTCAACTAGATCCTAAAGCTCAGCAACAACTAACTCTTAGAACACAAAAATTAGATCACGCATTAGCCATGAGTTTGCTTCCAAATAAACTTCAAACATTCAGATGCCAATATAGCCAAATTCAAGACAATAGAATTTCAACTGATATTACACTGGATTACATAGAAGTAAATCACGCAGAAAGCCAAACATACACAACAAATTAGATCACCAACTCTAGAAGAAATTAAGAATGGAAGCAATTGCATCTAGGATTTCTATTTTAATTTTTGCAACAAGATCCTCCTCCCTTTGCTTGAGCTTTACATTGGTATTTATAGAGGTCCGTCCTCTTCCTTTCATATTACAACATTTAATACATGAAGCAAATTTCGAAGAACAATCCCCTTAATCTACCTCGGAGAAATGATAGTCCCTACTTTTAATGGATTACAACTAAGAATGAAACAAAAATGAGGGCCCATATCTCTTCATCAAATGATCGTTATCAAGGGAAGCTGAAAGTTGTAAGAGATCATGAATAGGCGCTTTGAATATTGGAGGCATCTTTAATTTTAGTGGCATCAAAAATTGCTTTAGGTTCTTCCATCTTGCACACCTCGGTAATCAGCAATATTTAATCTTGGAACCACTTATTTGACCACGATCTACAAACCATTAGAGAGCCTTTAATTGATCCTTATCTCCTCTACACGTTCTCCTATGCAATCCTTAAGAAAAATGCAACAAAATTGTATCGGGCCTTTGTTGTTGTTTCGATCGCGAAAATGAGACAGGTCGTAAAAATGCGACATGTCACGAAATCGTGACATGTTTCTCTTGTGTTGTCTTTATCTCCTTCTTACCCGCGAAAACGTGATAGGTCACGAAAATGCGACATGTCACGAAATTGCGACACTTTCTCGTTGTCTTGTACGGTTCAGCTTTCAACCCGTGAAAACACGACAGGTCGCAAAAATGAGACAGGTCGTGATATCGCGACGTTTTTTCAATTTAGTTCATTCATCTTCAACAAGTCATGAAATCGTGACATGTTTCTATGTTCTCCTTATTTCCACCTCCCGCCTCGCGAAAACGGAACATGTCGTGAAATCATGACATTCCGTACAATCTGGCCACCTCCTTGCTTCCGCCTCGCAAAAATGTGACATGTCGCGAAATCACGACAATTCTCCGCACTTTGCCCTTCCTGTCAAATATGTCACAAAATCGTGACATTCTCTTTCCTTCTTCATCATTATCGCTTCAGGTCGCGATATCGCGACAAGTTTCTCTTACTTGGCCTCGTCCTCAAAAATGTCGCAAGATCGCGACGTTTTTCTCCATTTGCTCCCTCCCTTCTTTTTTGTCGTGATATCGCAACGAGTTTCATTGACATTGCCCTTTGCTCAATTATGCCACGATTTCATGACATTTTCTATCACTCTGCTCCATGACCACCGCAAGTCACGAATTTGCAACATGTCGCGATATCGCGACATCTTTCATTTTAGTGCTTCCGTTGACTGCGTTGACCACGAAAATCCAACACGTCGCGATATCGCGATGGTTTTACCCCCTTGCTGCCGTTGATTATTTTGACCGCGATAACGCGATAGGTCATGAAAATGCGACATGTCGCGATATTGTGACATTTTTTGTACTTAGCCAAATTCTGCATTTGGACTCGCGAAACTGCAACACGTCGCGATATTGCGACATTTAGCGATATCGTGGCATATTACATTTACCTTGCTCTAACACAAAACTTATAGAGATTTTTACATTTTCCCCTTCAAAGTGCATGAAGGAACAAACAGAATAATTAGTATCTCTACAATTCATGCATTCTTTTATATCCATAGTAGCAACAAAAAATAATGTGGCAAAATTGCCAACATTCTTGGTAGCTCACGGGGTATACAGTTCTATTGTATGCACGAATCTCAGGCCTTTATCCATTGGGCAATAGAGTCAAGAAGAAGGAGAAACAGGAAAGTAAGTGCTGGTTGATGTTGGATGCGTCTACGGACTGCTGCAACAAACTCTTGCTGGTACTCAGTACTCAAAAATAGGATCTTCAACAGAAATGTGTGGAATAGTAGAACTTCCTTTATTTTTTTAGAACTATTGCACTTTGCCTAGCTTGAATGAGTTGGGTAAAGACTAGATGCTGTGCAAATATCGCCAGGGCAGTAGAGAAAAGCACTTGAGATACAAAAACAAAAATGAATGGAGGGATGACCCGTAGATGCGGAGGCCGTGGAACGAGAATGGGGAATGATGAAATGGTGGAATATGGAGGAATGGAAATGGTAGTAGGATCTGTGGCTATGATGAAGTACTCACACGACAAAGGACTAGAAGAAAGGGAAAGTAGAAATGGGAACATCAGAAGGGGAAGTAGAAACAATAGCAGTGGCTTGATTATTTGCAGAAGGAGTAGGAGAAGAAGGGAATGAAGAGGGGAAGGAAGAAGTAAAGAAGAAGCCACTAACTACTGGGAAGGAAGGAAAAGAAAAAGAAAGAAATGTACTTGTGGGCTCGCATGCAAAAAGAGCCAAAGTAAAAACAATTTTTTTTTTGCTAGCAACTCCCGATTTAGCTGTGAACTCTCGAGAAAGACACGAACCCAAACACGGATCTATCTCCTGGATCCCAGACCCTTGACAGACACTCAGTAGACTCCTGATTGATAATCAGCTCAGAGTCACCAAATATCTGAAACTGATGCGCTCCAAGTTTCTCAACCGTCTTGAGACCTAGGCATGATCATTTAGTCCTAGTGTTAGCGCCATTTCTGTATTGTGCTCCATCAAAATAGAGCTGATCTGGCAGAGAGTCTCGACCAACTTGATCAAGAGGCAACTTGACTTCAACCTCTTTAGGCTTCATAATGGAGTAACAACCAATCTCAGTTTCGATCATGGCATTAAAATTGAGCATTGAAAACTCATCCTCCAAATCAGGATCCTCCAATTCTTCAGTTATCATATTGACAACATGTTTGGACTTTTCTTCCTCTTCTATCCTCTCTATATGAAAAGTAGAAGGCTTCTAATTATAGATATGGACTCTTCTTCCTTTGAAATGAATCTCCAAGTGAGAATAATCCAGAGCAAGGTAGCCTCCCAGCTTAGCAATGAATTCCCTCGATAAACACATACTGAAATATGATTCCAAATCAACCACAACTATCTCTTGAATTACTGTAATCTAAGGCATATTATGCAAAATAATAGGAACATCCTTGATTACACCCATTATTTTCACTGGATTCCCATCCAACTGCAAGACACCAGGGCTACTTCTTGTATATTCCATTCCCATCGCTTCACAAACTGCCTTTGGCATGACAGTTGTCGCAGCACCATAATCAATTAGGCAGTTGTGTACAATCCAACCCTCCATCCTGAGTGACAAATAAAATGGGGGTGGTCTATTCTTTCCAGTGGCTAAAGAAGTTAACGTTTGAGCCATAACTACCTGGGCTGGAGCTTTCCCCTTACTTTGTATGGTCTTCAGGGATTCCTGTAAGAGATTTACCTGTCTAGGCAACTGCAAGGTGTCATACAGACTTACCTTAGCTGGTATCCATTTGAGTTCTTCAACAATGTTGTACTCCATGGAGATCTGTTCTTTTCCTCCACTAGCAGATTCAAATTTGCTCTTATATTGCTAGGTAGCCTCCACTCGTTGTCGTTTGGTCAATGATGGATACCGCAATGTCTCTTTGGCTTGTTCCTTGGTTTTTGCTTGTGGCTGGGAAGTAGAAGCTTTTTCCTTCTCTTTTGCTGGTGGTGGAAGTGGATCCTTCATTAAAATAGGTGATTATCATTGCACTAGGGAATCATGAGCCTTTGTTGGCATTTGCTGCTTTGTTGCTTGTACAGGAGGCACTTTCAATGGCTCCATCTTAGCCGGATCTACCAACATTGGTTTCTTGTCGTTGCATGTCAGTATTGCTATGTGTTCCTCCAGAGACTCCATGAAATTAAGATCCACCTCTCGAATCATGTTTACACGGCTCCTTACAAGAACTTGCAAATAATTTTGGTGGACCATGCAAGTGGACTCATCATGTGGGTCATTATAGGAAGAACACCAGTAAGATGGCTCATGTGAAACTTCAGAAGGGCCAGCCTCTTCACTTACCAAGATTGTTGAGTTCCTTTCAGGTACTTTCTCCATAGCCTTGCTAGGAGTAAGTTGTTCTCTAGTTACTGTCGGCATAAATCTTCATGGTTGATAGTTCCTTTCTGCCTCTCTCCGTTCCATAGATGTCACCTTGTTAGTGAGAGATCTCATAGCCGACTGAATTTCTTGTAAAATAGCCAAATGAGGATCTAGGCTTGAGGATACATGCGATGCTGGTAAAGGTAATGGAACCTATGGGGAAGGTAATGCAAGAGTTGGAAGTGGAGAGGCTAACCGTGGAATGCTCGGTGCAGGCAACTGGGGAATAGTTGGAGCAGGAAGCTGGGGAAATGGAATGGGTGCGATCTGAGGTGCACTTGAGCTCCATGATGGGGTAGGATACATGGAAGGCATGGGCTATGAAAATGAACCGAAGTACAAATTCTTAGGAATATCAGGTAAGATGGGCATTGTTACCTTTGGTGGAAGCCTACCTATGGCAATCAAGTCAGTTTCTGCCTTTAACGCTTGTTCGAACAGTTTTGGAAATGTAGTCATGTTGGACTGTCGAACAGCCCAACTGATCTCTGTGTTAAATGCTCGAAGATAGTAAAATGCAGCTAGCTCATCAGCTGGCTGAAGACCATCAAGAATTCTCTGCCAACTTCTGGTGAATCTGACATTGAAATCATCTATCTCTTCTTGCGGGTGCCTTTGAATTACATTAAATTGATGCAATAAAGAGTATGGATCAGCTTGTTCATGAAAATTTTTGACTAACAATTCTCCTAATTGATCCCATGATGTAATGGTGCCTGGTTGCAATGTTCGGTACCAATACAACAATTTACCTCTCAATGATAACACCAACAACTTTATCATCACATCTTTGTCCGTTATGTCATGGATGGCCACCAAAGAGGCTACATCATTAATATGCTCATAAGCAGTCTTACCAGTACCATCATAGGTCGACAAAGCTTTCAAAGCAGCTTGAGGAACTAGATTTTGTGCCAGTAGGTTCAAAGCTCCCGAACCATTCCATGTTGAGAACTTCCTTGGTGGAGGATGCTGGGCCATTTGGGCTACTGGATCTAGATATAAGAAGCTTGTAGTAGTACTGGGAGGAGTCGGGGATGGCACAAACTGACCTGTAGCCTACGATGAAACAACAAATGATGGATTCACAGGGCTTACCAATCTTGGGCACTCCCTCCAGTTCTAAACATCAAGCTCGAAGAATTCGACTGGATCTTCCGATTCTTTGGCACTTGATCTCGTGATCATGAAGCAAATATTTTCACCAGCTTCACAATTAAAAATTTCCAGGTACAATCACCTTCAACAGAGTCACCAGATGAACTTACAATCTTCCCTTTAAGGTCAAGACAGTTCATCGAGATCTTGATTCCTTCGGGTATCCATTTGAAATAATACTTGTCCCACTGATTATAGATCTTTGGTAGACAGAAACAGTCTGTCCCACCGGGCGTGCCAAAACTGTTGGTCACGAATCTGCCATAGGAAAGGATTTTATGCGAAATGCACCCTAGACCCGACCAACATTGAAAGGCTGGGAGAAAGAAATGTCTCTCGGACCAATCTCCAGAGAGGGCTAGTTCCCTTACTAAATCTAAGCTTGTTTCAAGACTAGAGATATAGGAAATAAATGGGAAAATGCATAAAGAAATGGGAAATAAACTAAAAGGGATGTAAATATAGCCGAAGCCAATCGTTAATGGGGAGAATAATCGAACAACAATAACTTCAACTAGATCCTAAAGCTCAGCAACAACTAACTCTTAGAACATAGAAATTAGATCACGCATTAGCCATGAGTTTGCTTCCAAATAAACTTCAAACATTCAGATGCCAATACAGCCAAATTCAAGACAACATAATTTCAATTGATATTACACTGGATTACACAGAAGTAAATCACGCAGAAAGCCAAACATACACAACAAATTAGATCACCAACTCTAGAAGACACTAAGAATGGAAGCAATTGCATCTAGGATTTCTATTTCAATTTTTGCAACAAGATCCTCCTCCCTTTGCTTGAGCTTTACATTGGTATTTATAGAGGTCCGTCCTCTTCCTTTCATATTACAACATTTAATACATGAAGCAGATTTCAAAGAACAATCCCCTTAATCTACCTCGGAGAAATGATAGTCCCTGCTTTTAATGGATTACAATTAAGAATGAAACAGAAATGAGGACCCATATCTCTTCATCAAATGATCGTTATCAAAGGAAGTTGAAAGCTGTAAGAGATAACGAACAGACGCTTTGAATATCAGAGGCATCTTTAATTCTGGAGACATCAAAAACTACTTCAGGTTCTTCCATCTTGCATACCTCGGTAATCAACAACATTTAATCTTGGAACCGCTTCTTTGACCACGATCTGAAAACCGTTGGAGAGCCTTTAATTGATCCTTATCTCCTCTGCACGTTCTCCTATGCAATCCTTAAGAAAAAAATGCAATAGAATTGTATCGGGCCTTTGTTGTTGTTTTGGTCGCGAAAATGAGATAGGTCGCAAAAATGCGACATGTCACGAATATCGTGACATGTTTCTCTTGTGGTCTTTATCTCCTTCTTACCCACGAAAATGCGACAGGTTGCAAAAATGTGACATGTCGCGAAATCGTGACACTTTCTCACTGTCTTGTACAGTTCAGCTTTCAACCTATGAAAACACGACAGGTCGCGATATCGCGACGTTTTTTCAATTTAGTTCATTCATCTTCAACAAGTCACGAAATTGCGACATGTTTCTATGTTCTCCTTATTTTTGCCTCCCGCCTCGTGAAAACGAAACATGTCATGAAATCGCGACATTCCGTACAATCTGGCCACCTCCTTGCTTCCGCCTCGCGAAAACGCGACATGTCGCAAAATCATGACAATTCTTCGCACTTTGCCCTTCTTGTCAAATATGTCACGAAATCGCGACATTTTCTTGCCTTCTTCATCATTATCGCTTCATGTCGCGATATCGCGACAAGTTTCTCTTACTTGGCCTCATCCTCAAAAATGTCGCGATATCACGACATTTTTCTCCATTTGCTCCCTCTCTGCTTTTCTATCGCGATATCGCGACGAGTTTCATTGACATTGCCCTTTGCTCAATTATGTCACGATTTCGCGACATTTTCTATCACTCTGCTCCATGACCACCGCAAGTCGCAAAAATGTGCAACATGTCGCGATATTGTGACAACTTTCATTTTAGTGCTTCCATTGACTACGTTGACCGTGAAAATCCAACACGTCGCGATATCGCGACGGTTTTACCCCCTTGCTACCGTTGACTATTTTGACCGCGATAACGCGATAGGTCGCGAAAATGTGACATGTCGCGATATCACGACATTTTTTGTACTTAGCCGAATTTTGCATTTGGACTCGCGAAACTGCAACACGTCGCGATATCGAAACATGTAGCGATATCGCGGCATCTTACATTTACCTTGCTCTAACACAAAACTTATAGAGATTTTTACATTTTCCCCTTCAAAGTGCATGAAGGAACAAACAGAAGAATTAGTATCTCTATAATTCATGCATTCTTATATATCCACAGTAGCAACAAAAAACAATGTGGCAAAATTGCCAACACTTTTCTAAGCAACAAATAAAATATTTTTCAACTATCCTTATGAATCCCTATGCATTTCACATATGCCCTCTACAATTATAACATAGCCTCTAAATTATTTGTGCCTTCCAAAACTTGACAAATTTAAAATAAAGTATTCATACCTTATAATCTTGGCCCACATCACAAAAGGGTTATTATGCACGTCTTCGAATGCACCCAAACTCGAACCCATGACCAACGTTGTCACAATGCCTTAGCCTAAGGCTAAGCTGTCGCCTGGGCTACATGCCCACACGTGAACCTAAGTCCACACCCTTTCACTAATACCTCCACACGGATTTCAACAAAAATAAAATCCTTCTTCCTCCTTTGCAAAACCGAATCGTGTGGGATTCAAAACCATGACCTCTGCTTCACGAGTGCCTTAGCAAGCCTTTGACCACCATCTGTGCTATCCAGCACCTTCGAATGGATTTGGTGCTTCACTCGAATTTCAACCAATGTCTGCCTCCTTTAATTAAAAACCACATGAATCCTCTTCTCCCTTAACAATGTAGTGCACAAATTATATTTCAACTTAGGCATTCGAATAGCATAGGTGATTTGGAAATGAAAATCATTTTCCTATTTATACATTGTTCTTTGCACTTCAACACATCGGCACATTCGATTTTCAAATTTCTAATTCAAATTTAAAAATTAAACCTTGGTGCCTTTTGATTATTTAAATTAAAATTTTAACCATAGGTTAAAATATTTTAATTTAAATAAATTAAATAAAAACCTTTATAATCTGCTCAATGGGTCTTTTCAAGGATACATTATTTTAAAGATTCCTTGGACCTCATTTTTCTTCACCTCTTCCTTTTGCCCAAAATATTATAATATTATTATTTCTTTTTAAACCTGCTTCTCTTCCCTTGGGTCTTCTACCTTTTAGGTCTCTTTAGGTATATAATATTTAAAATAAATATTATACCCTTTTTCTTTTAACCACTTCCTTGCCTTTTGTAAAATCAACCTTGTGACATCAATGACAACAAACCTGTTGACATCAATGAAAACAAAACTTGCTCAAATTTCCAACACTAACATCGTCTTCTTTTAGATCCTTGGTTCAAGGGTGGCACCAGTGCTTGTGGATTTTCTTTTGCAAAGAACCTAGTAGTAGATCTTATGCTCATAAAATTATGGTTCTTTTATTCTTAGTGGAGTCACCAGTGAATTTTCTTTATATTTCAATAAGAAAAAAGATTAAGATCTTCACCAAAACCTCAATTAGAATGAATACTCTTTATAGGATGAAGTATCAAATTATATTCATCCCATTGGACATGCTAGTAAACTATTGGTCATTTAAAATGTCATGGTCATTTATTACAATAGCTAGATGCACCTGATATTCATGCCTCACATAGGGAAAAACAACAAGAAGTTTTATGATTGTGGGATATGACTCACTAGGTAACCTTTGAGATTTTACTAAAGTCAACTCTTTATTAGATTTATCTTTGATACACTATTCCTAACTACTTGTATATATCAAAGGAAAAGAGAGATATTGCATAAAATAGAACCTTAATATATTCTAATCCAATATAGACGATGTGTCAATATCAAAATATTCTTCTATGTATTACTAGAATGAAATGACCACATGCATCATCCATAACAATTGAAAAGAACATGGTTCTAATATAACATCAATATTTTTTACATAAGAGATGCATATAAGAAATAAGGCAAAGCTAAATTATCAATAACTCTATATATATCATAATTTTTCCTTTACAGATATGGTAGATTAAAAGAGTCTTGAATGCCATTAACAACATGACTCAAGCTTTGATTTCAAATTGATACACAAAATAAAATAAAAGGACATGCATATAAGGTTAGATATTAGGAATGAGCAAGCAATTTCTAATGTATTATAATGCAACTGAAACTTCTATTTATAAGCCAAAACTAGGGTTTCTTCTCTCCAAAATTGTACAAGTAATCTAAAATTTATCCTCATAGATTAAGTGAGGTATAGGTTTGTATTCAATGTTGATGGGATCAAGTCTCTAGATTTGAATCCATTAATGCCAAAGTGCTTGAGGAATCTAGACTTAGATCATTCATTGCTATTACCAACTACTTTTACTATAAATTCCCTCTAAAATTGAGTGTAGGATCTATTTACAATCAATATTACTAGACTCAAGGTCTCTAGAAGTGGATCTTCACTGCTACCACCTTTAAGACTCCAACTACTTCCCTAGAATGTTGTATTTGAGTGGTTTAGATAGGTGGAGTTGAGGCTTTTCTACAATTATTTTCTTTTTGAGCCCAACTACCCCCTTCTAGAAGATCACACATAGATATTACCTATAATATAGGAACTCACTTATCATGGTGTTCATTATTGTGGAAGGTAGAAGGTTGGTGATGAAAATTGAGAGAATGGTGGTGCCATATTTCAAAATTAAGGCCCATCACATTGGACTAGTTCTCCTTCAAACAGATAGTTGGTAGAACTCATCTTAATCTTATCCTTTTCCTATATTTTATTTCTTGGGTTATCAATTGTTGAGATCGAATGATTGGCACTACTCCCCAATGTTGTATCATTTATGTCTTCGCTCAACTCTTGTAAGTTATCAGACTGGCCTTGATTCAATCTTGATCTTTGGTTTCTTTTGATTCTTAAATGTAGTGTGGGGAGATCATGCAACTGTCATGTGTATAGTCACTATGATCTTGACAAAGGTGGAAGAATTAGTTTGTGGTCATTGAATTTATCATGCTTTAACCAATAGCAGGGATGCTCTTGTTATTACTAAAAGACTATTAGAGATGACACAGTTCGTCGATCACTAAGATAAAATGGCTCACGTGACTTCATGATACAAATAGTTCAACCTTTCCTTTAAAACTCCATAGACTATTGTATTTTCCACCTATCCTAGATCAACGACGGGTCTTATTTGATGTGAGCTCTGAAATTGAATCTTTATAGATTGCCAATGCTCTTACCATGTGTCTTTACTATCAAACAATGCAGGAGTTTCTCTTGTCAATTTTATTACTTGGTTCTAAAAATGGCACGGGTCATGGATCATCAAGATTGGACGATTCGTATAACTTCATGATCTAATTATCTCAATAATTTTTTAAAATATCTATATATTGTTGGATCTACCACCTTTCCATGATCTACAATAAAGTTTCTTTGGATGCAAGCCTTGATGGGACAACTATTTACTTCTTTGTGGGTTGTTAATGCGTTTGTCACATATTTCATGCTTTGATTGATGGTGGGATTCTACTCTAACAACTTCGTTGGCAGTATTATTGAATGGCATGGGCTATTAGATGAACAATCAATGACTTACATGGATTTGGAATTTTTTTATTATTATTTTGCTAAAAACTAAAATTTTCTATTAATAAAAAGATTAATGGCCCACATGTGGTATCAAAAATTTAATGAACCTTCTCCTTGTAGAACTAGCGATTGTTGTATATTTGGAAGATCAACGATCTACATTACTTTGCTCCCTCCACAATTATTTTTCCCTATAAATCAACACATGTTGTTAGATTGACCCAATAAAAGGTCGTCACAACATGAAAGGGATTTGTGGCTCTTAGCTCCTCTAATTAGCACTCATCACCGATCAATGTAATCAACAATGCACACAACATCAAATATTTTAATGAATATTTCCCTCACAAAACTAGTGCTTGTTGTAGATCTAGAAAATTGATAACGTGCATGCCTTTGGGAGCCTTTATGACTTTTGATCTCTTAAATTAGCACTCATCATTGATCAATAAGATCAAAAAAACTATCAGATATCAAAAAATTTATCAAATTCTTCCTTTACCAAATTAGTGCCTACCATTGATTTGGAACATCGATGGTGTCCTTTGCTCCTGCTTTTTTTTCTCCTTCAAATTGTTGATCGCCTTTTGCCAAGGCTAACTTGTAAAATTGGCCAAGGCAATAATCCTTTTGAGTGTAGTGAATTTTTCACTACACAAACTCTTATAAATGCTAAAGTCATTTTTCTTCCACAAATTTAAAAAGGATAAATATTTCAAACTTTTCCCAAGTAACTAAAAACCTTATAAGATCCTAGATCACCTAGTGAGATGTTGGAGTATATTACATTATTTTGTACATGCTAATGTAATCCCATTGTACCTTCATGGTACAACTTGTAAATAATATATTAGGGTTTAGTCATAGTTTAGAGTGTGAATATTATTTCCCCTTTCATGTAAGTGTGCATGTGCAAGAATTGCACAAGTGTTTTGTAAAGTTATAATGTGTAGGAAATGCACAAGTGTCATGTGAGTTAGTGTGCAAGTGTAAGTTGAGTCTATGTGCACAAGTGTCTTATATGTAAGATATCAAATATATAATGTAAATATGTGCACAAGTGTCTTAAATTAGAGTGTGCAAAGTGAAGGTCAAGATCCATGTCTAGGTGTGCATACAATATAGAGTCATGTGTTCATCCAGTATGCAAGTGTCAAGTAGAGAAGACGAGTCATGATACTTGGCATATGGAAAGGAATAGTCAAATATCCTAAGAGTTATTCTACTATGGATATATACTCCATAAGGATACTTCATATCATATCAAGAGGTATTACATTACAGAGGAAGAGAAGTAATAAAGACTGCATATATTTTGAGCAATTAATATTGTAAGTTGTTCTAAATGCTTAGTATATGTATGATTCAGGCTTTTACATTCATGTTGTTGTTTATTATTGAATGTTTTTTAATACATTATTAGCCTTAATATACATATTAATTTGCTCATTCTATTCTACTCATATCATTATCTTGATCTTATTGTATTGTGGCTATACCATATTTGATCGTGTGATATTTTTAATAGTATTAAGGCTTAAAAAGCCATCGTGATAAGCTTTTCATAAGACTATACTACCACGTTAGAATAAATAATGTTACTAATGAAGATCTTAATGCAATTCTATACATAAACACATCTTATGAGCATACTCTCAAAAAAGATTCAATAAAAAAAAAATCATTTAATTTTATATTACAATAATCATTTACAACCATTTTTAAATTCAAATAATTTAAATAAAATATTTAAAACATCCTCTAACGAATTTTTATTTTATATAAGATTAAAAAAAAAACTTTTAAATTCTTTATTTGAACACCATTGACATGTGTTTGCTTCCAATTCGCAACAGCTAAACTAGTTATTTTTTCTTTTGAAAAAACTATATAAATTTAAAAGAAAAATGTCACCTAGTCTAAAACAAAACTATAACAACTATAGCACAAAATATTTCTTTAATTCTTAAAATTGATACTGTCAACGAAAAACGAACCTACTCCAAACCAAGCAATTATACAGTTGGAAAAATTATTTTTAATATTTAATATAATTTTATTAAAAAAGTTTATTAAAAAAAATTAAAAAATACCCGTTTTTTGATTTGAATCTTTTGAATATATTTTACAACACAAGGATGGTACGAATCCAGTGGTTCCTCACGTCCAATCAACAATAAGGTGGAATAAATTTTATAAAAACAATCCTTATAATTTGAATACTGTACTTAACAATTACACTCTAATTAAGAATTCCCCCTCAAATTTGAAATCAAGGATATTAAGACGGATAAAAATAAATGGCCATAACACCATCTCCTTCGCTTTTGAAGGCGATGGTCTTTTGTTGCTCACGTTTTTCCATTCATACAACCTCATATCGATATGAATATCACTCTTACACAACTCTGTCGGGAGGGCCGGTTGAAGGACGCAATACACATTTTGTTTACTTCAAATACAAATTCACACAACTCTTTACACTCTTCAACATGTCTTCAACTCCTGCAAACCTGCATAGCTAACAATGCCCTTTCAGAGGGCAAGCTCCTTCACTCTCTCATCAACCGCATCGGACATAAATTTGACCCCTCCAAGCACAAATTTATACAAGACAGACTTATCCAAATGTATGCCAACTGCGAAAGTTTGTCAGACGCTCGCAATGTTTTCGACTGCATGACTCAACGAGACGTCTTCTCATGGAATATTATAATTTCAGCTTACCAGAGACATGGCTTTCCTCGACAGGCACTGACACTGTTTCAGCAAATGCAACAAACAGCAGCAGCAGTCCAACCAAATCAATTCACCTTTCCCAACGTCCTCAAAGCATGCGCCAAACTGGGAGATTTGCAACAGGGTTTAACTCTCCATCAAACAGTAATCAAAACCGGATTTTTCTCAGATGTTGCGGTTGCCACTGCCCTGACAGACATGTACGCAAAGTGGGGAAGCATAGAGAAGGCACGCGAACTGTTTGACAAAATGCCTCATCGAAATGCATTCTCATGGAATGCAATGATAGCGGGATATGAACAAAATGGGTTTTCTGAAAAGGCCCTGGAGACTTTTAAGCAAATGCAATTGTCAGGCGTAAAGCTAGACTCTGTAACCTTTGTCAGCATTCTTACAGCATGTGCCAAAATGGGAGCTCTAGGAGAAGGTATGGACTTCCATCAAAGAGTAGTTGAAAATGGTTTTTCATCAAATGTTGTGGTTGTGAATGCCTTGATAGACATGTATGGAAAATGTGGAAGAATAGACAAGGCACAGGAATTGTTTGACAAAATGCATGATGCAGACACGGTTTCATGGACCGCAATGATTGCAGGATATGCACAAAACGGACATGTTGAAAAGGCCCGCGAATTGTTTGACAAAATGCCTCATCCAAATGCAGTCTCATGGAATGCAATGATTGCAGGATATGCACAAAACGAACGCGTTGAAAGGGCCCGCGAAGTGTTTGACAAAATGCCTCAACGAAGTACTGTCTCATGGACTGCAATGATTGCAGGATATGCGCAAAATGGGTTGTCTGAAAAAGCCCTAGAGACTTTTAAGCAGATGCAATTGTCAGGTGTAAAGCCAGACTCTGTAACCTTTGCCAGTATTCTTCCAGCATGTGGCAACATGGGAACTCTAGAAGAGGGTCTAAACATTCATCAAAAAGTAATTGAAAACAGATTTTCAACAGATGTTGTGGTTGTGAATGCCTTGATAGACATGTATGGAAAATGTGGAAGAATAGACAAGGCACAGGAATTGTTTGACAAAATGCATGATGCAGACACAGTTTCATGGAATGCAATGATTGCAGGATATACACAAAATGGATACATTGAAAAGGCCCGTGAATTGTTTGATAAAATGCCTCATCGAGATGCAGTCTCATGGAATGCAATAATTTCAGGATATGCACAAAACGGACATGTTGAAAAGGCTCGCGAATTGTTTGACAAAATGCCTCAACGAAGTACTGTCTCATGGAATGCAATGATTGCAGGGTATGCACAAAATGGGTTTTCTGAAAAGGCCCTAGAGACTTTTAAGCAGATGCAATTGTCAGGTGTAAAGCCAGACTCTGTAACCTTTGCTAGCATTCTTCCAGCATGTGCCAACATGGGAGCTCTAGAAGAGGGTATAAACATTCATCAAAAAGTAATCGAAAACAGATGTTCAGCAGATATTGTGGCTGTGAATGCTCTGATAGACATGTATGCAAAATGTGGAAGAATAGACAAGGCCCGGGAATTGTTTGACAAGATGCATGATGCAGACACAGTCTCATGGAATGCAATGATTGCAGGATATGCAATTCATGGATACAGCAAGGATGCCCTTAAACTCTTTGATCATATGAAGCACTTGGGAACCAACCCTGACAATGTAACCTTTGTATGTGTTTTATCTGCATGCAGCCACGCAGGTCTAGTGGTTGAGGGCTGTAAATACTTTAATAGCATGAGTGACTCTTATTGCATTATTCCTGGGATGAATCATTATATATGCATTGTTGACCTTCTTGGCCGTGCAGGCTATCTTGAGGAAGCTTTGAACTTCATTGCCAAAATGCCCATAAAACCTGAATTAGATGTGTGGATGTGTCTGCTTGGTGCTTGTAGATCACATAAAAATATAGGAATAGGGGAATTTGTGGCAACAATGCTTTTTGTGTTGGAGCCTAAACATGCTGCATCTTATGTTCTTCTTTCAAATATTTATGCTGAAGTGGGTGGCTGGGATGATGTTCAAAGAGTAAGGTCTTTGATGAAAGATAGAGGAATTAAGAAGACACCTGGATTTAGCTGGATTGAAGTTCACAAAAGGTACATGTTTTATGTGTAGGAAACATATCACACCCACAAACACAGGAGATCTATGGAAAATTGGAGGAATTGTCGAGTGAGATGAAGGGAGCGGGGTATATTCCAAATACAATACCTGTGTTGCATGATGTGGAGGCTGAGGATAAAGAATTGCTTCTCTGCCAGCATAGCGATAGGTTGGCAATTGCGTTCAGGTTGTTCAAGACTCCCTCCGGAACCATTATTGGAGGTGTGAAAAACCTTCGAGTATGTGGTAACTGCCATACTGCAACCAAGTTTATCTCCAATATTATTGCAAGGGACATTGCTGTGAGGGATGCAAACCAGTTCCATCATTTCAAACATAGAGAATGTTCTTGTGGAGATTACTCGTCAGAGTCTTGCACGATGACATGGTGCATGCTTTCAGATTTCAGAGGTAGAAAGGAACCATGTTTCATTTCATTTTCTCAAGAAGTGCTGTTATTAAATATTTGTACAGATAGACAGTGTCGTTGATTGCTAACATCATATTGGAGTGAACGTAACTGCCTAAGTATATTGATGGGGTATATGTGAAAGCCTTGTTTTTTTATTACTATGGAGTCATAGTATTTTTCAGAAATCATGTACAACTGTAGAGTGAAGAGCTAAAGGAGTGCAAGAATTGCAAACATGAAAGAAAAAATACTTAAGGAAATGGGAAACAACAAAACACTCAACGAACAATAAATGTTAGAGAAGGGCTTACAAATGATCCAGTACTTTGGTATGAGGAGCAAAGCAACTCTTAATTGTACCTTGCTTTCACCTTCATTATTGTGTGCACTCTTCTTGTTTGGATTCATTTTATTATCTTGTGCCTATGTTTGCGTCTGCCATCTGGGCCCAAGTTCTGTGTAGTAATTTCTTTATACATTTATGCAGACTTTGCACTTTCCATGGTCAACCAAGAATATTTTGGGTGGAATTTGACCATGCTTTACACATTTGATCGTTAAAAATTGTTGTCCAAATTTAGTTATTGAAATTATTTAGCGACAGAAGTGAAAAGTTTGGTCTATAAGGCTTTTCAATATCAACCTTATTATATAATTTATGCAAATTTGATTTGCCCGCTAGGCACATAACATAAATGAGTGTCTTATAAAAAAATTCATGACATTTATAAATGAAAAATAATTAAAATATTTAAGTAATGATTATATATTTTTAATAACGATTTAACGTGAACATTACGTTTTAAAATGAAAAATAATTAAAATGTTCGAAGGTTACATATTTCTAATAAGAATTTAAGACGAACATTATTTTTTTATTGGTTATATGGGATGGAAAGGTGACCCACCTATGTTTATAAATGAAAAATAATTAAAATGTTTAAAGTATTGATTATATATTTCTACCAATTAATAATAAGAATGTGATTTTTTTTTAGTCTAAGTTAAGATTCATTTATGATAGAAGAGTGGCAAGTTCATCTGGAATGTATAAATACTACAAACCATTATAATGGCAGAAGTTTTTTTTATTGGTTATATGGGATGGAAAGTGAGCCACCTATGTTTATAAATGAAAAATAATTAAAATATTTAAAGTAGTGGTTATATATTTCTACCAATTAATAATAAGAATGTGATTTTTATTTTTTAAATACTCTTACCAAACTTATTAACATAGGTCTTAAGACAAAAGGGAAGACTCCCAACATTTCAAACCCTCCGTTGCTGCGGGAAAAAGGAGACCAAATAAATTAGCCAGAACTTGTGCAAGAAATTGTGTGACCGTTGTCTGAGTACACAGACAGTGGTCTGTACCTGTACAAAACAAACAAATTCGAAGGGAAGCTAAGGAGGAGAGGCGGTTATTTTTCCTTGATTCAAGCCTTTGGTGAGAAATAACACCTGTCCAGAAAGAGTCGTTACATCACCTGTGCAAACCTGACAATCTACAAAGGTTAAGGCTAAGGTTCTGACAAGTGTTGTCACGTTGCCCTCGATAGTCTTGTTTCAGCGAGCGAGGAGGCAGACTGATGCATGTAGAATGAAACAGTCCTTGCAGGGATAAGAAATAAGAAGAAATAAGGTTAAAAGTAAGTTTTAATTGGAGTGATAAGGTAAGGTTCAATTACTGCAACGATTGGAGTCAAAAAGCATACACAAGATGTAGGTGCAGGACGCAGGTGTGTAGTGGGTTGCACAACAAAAACCCTTATGCACAACGGGAAGAAAAAACAACAAACGAAGTTGGAAGCAGCAGTGGCAGTGAGCAACAACGGTAAAAAATTTTGCTCAGACCTAGTTGACAGGAGTAGCAGGTAGGGAGAATAACCAACGAGGGGTCGAAACCTGAAAAGGGGAAAAAAGGAAAACCCAAAAAACTGGGTTATCAATTCTTTTCAACCCATAAATGGGTGTTTGAGTTAAAAATGGAACGGGTGGGAAAAGGAGCGGATGGACCAGGGTTTGGAGCGACCGGAGACATACGGGAAGCGGTTGGCACAGGAATCGAAGTAGAGCAGGACCAAACTAGGGCCTTGGAAGGTACGTCAACGGATGGGGCCTTGGATGAAGAGCTGGAGAATGGCTTTCTGGGAAGAAAAATCCAAGAACCTCCTAACAAAGTGGTCCCAAAGAAGGGGCAAGATGAATTAGAGGCAGACAACGATCAGGAGAATCGGACCCTAGAAGTGGGACAAAAACGCTCTTGGACCCAGGTGGTACATGGTTCTAAACTTGCTACTACTCTTCCTCCGTTGGTAAGCCACTTAAACTTGAGAGTTAAATATGGCATTCTCAACATTCCCTCGGAGATAATTTTGAACATGAAGGTAGAAGGGGAACACAATTTGGTGGGCAAGTTTTTTGGGAAAAGGCCAGATATAGATACTATTCAAAGGTGGGCCTTCGCTAGATGGAAACCAACGGGCTACATGGAGATTGTGGCGCTCCGAAATGGGTTCTTCATGATCAAACAACTAAGGTAAGTGACATGCTGAAAATTTTAGATGGAGGACCATGGTCGATGGGAAGCATAGCCTATTTCTCAAAAAATGGGATGTGGATTTTAATCCTCACACCCAAAGTCTCAACACAACTATTGTTTGGGTAAGATTACCTCACCTTCCCTTTCAATATTGGCACGATGAATTTTTAATGGCTATTGCAAATGGTATTGGTACCTTTGTTACCATTGATAGGGTAACCAGGCTGAAGTCTCGTATGGTGTTTGCCCAAATTTGTGTTAATGTTGATCTGGATAGCAAGCTTTCGAAAACAATAGACCTAATGTCCCCAGTGGGTACCTAGACTCAGAGGCTGGAGTATGAAAATATTCCACCCCTTTGTGATCTTTGTAAAGGGAGAGGTCATATCTCAAGCTTTTGCCCGAAGAAGAAGAAAGCTCCCAATAAGAAATTTTGGCAGAGGAAGGAGAGTAAAGATGCAGAGCAGGGTAAAGGCACGGATCTCGTGGTGGATAATCAAAAGGAAGCAAGCACCTCACACCAGTCGGTTGTGGTGGCTGAGGAGGAACACATGGAAGATCCTTCTTATGGAGTTGTGGTAGTCTAGCCCCCCTAGAGCTGTGGAACCCCTTAACTTTGCAGACCCTAACTCTTTTGCTTGCTTGAGAGGAGCTGAAGAGGACAAAATGGGAGACCCAACCGAAGTTGTGGAATTTGTGGAGGAGACACAATGGGTGAATCATGAGGGGGTACAACAAGAGAGTCTAAAACCTCTAGAAGCGGATGTAGAGGTTAACCCTATTGACACGATTCTTACAAATCGAGACAGGCAAGATGAAGCTGGAAAAGCGTTAAAGGAAGATAAGCAGATCCTAAAAAAGATAGAGGTGAAGCCTATAGCTCCAATACAAGAGGATTTCGGTTTAGAGGAGGTTCCGATGACGCCCTCAAGGGTGACTAGGAATCAAGCAAAGAGAACTCCCTTGGATGTTGGCAAGGAACACACTATAGGTAGACCCCCTTTAACAGAGGTAAGGAAGAGGGAAACAATAGCAGAGATAGCCAGAGGAACACAAACCGTCATCAATATGGGTGGGAGAGGGAAGAAATCAGCTAAATCTAAAAATGAAGGTTTTGTCATGGAATGTACGAGGTCTCAACGGGACTAGAAGACATAGATCAGTACAAATGTTGAGAAGAGATAATCACCTAGACATTTTGCTATTACAAGAGACAAATGTGGTAGAAGCAAACTTGAAAATGGTTAAAGACAAGATTTGGAGAGGAGCAGACTTTGTTGATCAACCCTCAATGAACTCCTCAGGAGGAATGATGTGTATTTGGGACCTAAATAAATTGGAAGGACAAAATATTATCTCAAATGATATATTTTGTGCTATCCACTTCTTTTCAAAGGAGGATAACTCTCACCGTATCATTACAAATGTCTATGCACCCACTTCTATGGTTGGAAGATGAAGGTTATGGAGGGAATTGAGTGAACTCATACATGTCTTTGTAGGCATCCCATGGATTATTGCAGGGGACTTCAATACCCCTTTGTATCCGTATGATAAGAAGGGAGGTGTTGAAGGATATTCAGAGAGTATGACTGAGTTTGGTGATTTTATAAATTCAAATGCTTTGATGGACTTGGATCTTAGACAAGCAAAGTTTACCTAGACTAATAGGCGGTTGGGGAGTCAATTTATTCAGATCAAAATGGATAGGGTGTTGATTTCTTAGGAGATCTTAGTGTTGTTTGGGGACACTACTCTCACGGCCCTCCCAAAAACTGGCTCAGACCATAATCCTTTGATTTTGGAAACAACAGATAGGAGAAGGCTCTTTGCTACCCCTTTCTAGTTTGAAAATATGTGGATCCTTCATTCTGATTTAGAGAGCAGGATTCAATCTTGGTGGCAGCAAGATTTTTCTAGGGATAGATTGACTCAAGTAGCAAAGAAATTGAGATTTGTTAAGCAAAACTTAAAACTGTGGAATAAAGAGGTGTTTGGAGACATTATGGTTAAAAAGACAACTTTACAACAACTCATGGAGTTAGAAAACTCTTTGCGTTTGGGGGAGTATTCGGAGGAAGTTCGAACTAGAGAAAAGGATCTTCTATGTGATTGGCACAATACTCTGGCATGTGAGGAGGCTTTCTGGTGGTAGAAATCAAGAGCTTTGTGGTTAAAGGAAGGGGACATGAATATGAGGTTTTTCCATGTTTCAACTCTCAAGCACAGAAGTTTTAATAAAATCCATGAGATCAAGATTGTTGATGGTTCTTCTACAAGGGATCCTTTCCAAATTAGAGGGGAAGCTATTCAATTTTTCCAAGACATGTTAGGAGTGGATTCAGAGCTGGATGAAGAGGCGATGAACCTGTTGTTAGGTCATATTCCCTTAAAGATTAAAAATCGGATAAATGACTATCTCCTCAACCCCTTTATGGACGAGGAAATTAAAGAGGTGGTCTTCTCCATGAAGGGAGACAAATATCCTGGTCCAGATGGGTTTTCGACGCTCTTCTATCACAAGTTTTGGCACATCATTGGCAATGAGGTCACCTTGGCAGTTAAGGAGTTTGATACCTCTAAAAGGATCCCTTTTGATGTGAACTGTACATTCTTAGACCTCATCCCGAAAATTACAAGTGCTAATTCTTCTGCAGATTACCACCCAATTAGCCTATGTAATACTCTCTAAAAAATTATGTCCAAAGTCCTTGCAAAGCGACTGAAGATGGCTCTCCCTTTTGTCATTAACAAACACCAAAGGGGTTTTTTTCAAGGACGACAGATTCTTGATGGGATCATTTCAATCCATGAGATCCTGCACTCTGTCTCTAAATAAAAAAAGGAAGGTATTTTTCTTAAATTGGATATGAATAAAGCATATGACAAATTTTCTTGGGATTTCTTGATCAAAGTGCTCCAACGTTTTGGTTTTCATGAGGATTGGATCTCTATGATGAAAAACTGCATCTCCATAGTGATGATCTCCATCTTAGTTAATGGGTCTGCAGTGGGTTATTTTCCTAGCAAGAGGGGGTTAATACAAGGGGACCCCCTGTCCCCTTATCTATTTATAATTTTAGCTGAAGCTATGGGTAGAGCCTTCACAACAGCCACAAATAGAGGAGACATAGAAGGTATCAGGTCAACTTCCACTCTGGAACCGATCTCTTTTCAACATTTTGCGGATGATACTCTAATTTCGACAAGACCATCTCTTCCACAAGCAAGACATATTAATATGATTTTGCATTTCTATGAGCGTGCAACAGGCCAAAAGGTAAATTTTAATAAAAGCAATATTTTTTCCCCTAAATACCTCTAGAGCTCTCCAACTGCATATAGCAATAATCTTCAAGTGTGGCATAGGTGATTTTCCAGCAACCTATCTAGGGGTGTCTTTATTCTGTGGGAGTTTGAAAGAAGCCTTATGGGATCTGGTTATTGAACGTGTTACAAAGAAACTATTTTCCTGGAAAGGCTCTCTTCTTAGTCAGGTAGGGAAGGCCCAACTTGTGAAATCCTACTTTCAAAGTATACCTATTTACTTCATGTCAATTTTTAAAATTCCAGTATCGATCTACAAAAATATTGAACATATCCAAAGGATTTTTCTATGGTTTGGGGCTGAGGAAAAGAAGAGGATATCTTTACTTGCTTGGAACAAAGTCTGTACCTCTAAACAATATGGGGGATTGGGACTAAGAACTCTAATGGGAAAGTTGGGTTGGAAGTTGGCAAAGGAAGAAGACACTCCCTGGATCAAAATTACAAAAGCTAAGTATTTACGTAATTCCTCCTTTCTGAAAAACCTCAACTCAACCCCCTAAGGGGTCTATTTTCTCGAATAGCCTTCAATAGGTAAGACCTCTGATCCAGCATGGTTGTATATGGCAAATTAAAGATGGTGCTAACATGAGATTTTGACAGGATACTTGGCTCTTTAACTCTCCCCTTTGTGAGATCCCAAGGTTTACAAACTTAAGAACAATCTTGACTCCTATTTATGGACTGTTGGTTTGGGATTATATTGTGGAAGAAAATGACATCAAGAAGTGGAAGCGGCTTTATGCTGAGAACATCAATGAGGACTTGCGTCCACACCTGGAAAGTCTTAATAGATGCCTTAATGCCTACATCCTCAACCATTAGTGATCGAATGATATATTTATTTGGATGAAAACAGGGTTATGCATAAGAGGTAAGACCTGAAAGGTACTTATAAAAAATGGCAAAACTATTTCGAAATGACGATGAAATATATCTAACTGCATGTATGCTAGCATGGTGAATGATTTTAATTTTTCTCAAAAAATTGGCAAAAAAGGGCGAATTTTAAAGTTTTACCAAACTAGACCAAAAATATACTGGCTACATTTAAAATCTTGGCAAAAGCCTGGACGCGAATTGTGGTCCGGTCATGGAACGGATGCATAATATGATCCGGTTTTAGACCGGATGCATTATATGGTTCGGATCTGAAACGGATGCACAATATAGTCCGGCCTCGAACGTGTTGCAAAACATGAAACGATCTTGAACCGGGTGCATAATAAGTACCGGTCTTAGACCGGATGCATTTTTATGATTGACAACGTTCAAAATTTGGGTATTCGAGTAAGAGATATGATATGGCATCTAGTAAAGATAAGGATTGTAGCATGACACAACTTATCACTAATGACGTTGTTAGGGGGAAAACACATGCAATATTGGCAAAGTTGATCCCACATAACTATCTATCCCACATAACTATTTATCCCACATGATTTAGTGGACTCTAATTTCAAAGCTTAAATAAGAAACTTCCTTCATAGTAAAGTAGGTGAAGATTCAAGACAAGAAGGATGGCCTCTTTCTGACGGGTGTAGTAGGCAAGAAATCAACTACACTCGTCAGGAAGAAGACCAATGTGTCTTGTCCTGGATCTTGGCATTTTACGACCACAGACTGGATGCAACGGACGGATGCATTTAATGTCACGACGGTAACATGTTCCCAGACATCGGACGAGTGCATTTATGCATCCAGGCACGGGACTGATGCATTTATGCATCCGTGCACCGAACGGATACATTTATGCATCCGAGCACCGGACATGTAACCGATTTAAAATGGAGCATATTATGCATCCGGGTTCCGGACGGATGCATATTATGCGTCCAAGTTCCAAGCGGATGCAAACCATGCTCCGACATTGAACCGGTTGCATAATATGCAACCATCCAGTACCCAGATGCATAATATGCTTCGACGTTAAACCGGTTGCATATTATGCATCCGATCGTTACTCGAAACATAAAATGCGTCCGATATAACTCTCGACTTATGTTTTACATCCGAACGCTCTTCGGATACATAATATGTTTCGAGTAACGACCGGATGCATATTGTGTATTCGATATATTATCGGGGCATATTATGCATCTGTCCATTGGATGGATACATACTTTATTCTAGAAGCATTGTTTTGTCCGAACCGATTGCATAAAATGCTCATGTCTCGAACCGGTAGCATACTTTAGTCCGTCTGCCATCGTACTGCCATGTGTCTAATACTGCATGTCCCGTCCTGCATGTTTAATAAGATGTTGCCACGTGTCAAATATGTTTTAAGTCTATAAAAGGGCATCAATAGTCATTTTCCCATTTCATTTCTGCGACAGCTACAACCAGAGCTAACCTTTCTGATCAACCTTTTAGTTTACATTCCCAATCCTTTTTCTTCCACTTCCAACTACTTCCAATGGATACCCCTTCCACAATCCAACCAAAATTCAAGAATTTTGTGTGCACTTTGATATCAGATCTCATGACAACGCTAGGGATGAAATTTTAGTGGTTGTATAACGTAGGTTTATCAACCCTCGTTTCCATGCCACATTTTAGAACAGACAAAGTGCTCCTGCAACATATTATCTCTGGTTATGACCATGACAGGGGTACTGTAAGCATTAATCTACGATCTAAAAATGTTGTTTTCAGCATCACCCCTACAGATATTCACAGATTGACAAGTCTTCCATTTATTGGTTTTAATCAAGTGTCATCGAGGACATAGCTTTCTCCAGATGACAAAGAACACCTCGATAACAATTATGGTCTTTCATCAAAAAATTTGGTAGGTATAAATCTTGTTAAATGTATTTTATTAATTTTCAATGTTTTAAATTTCTAAATTGACATCGAATTTTTTTATGCAGCTTCTAATGCCAAAATAAAAAGAGGTTTAACGATTAACGATGTTAACCATAAAACTTTGAAGGCCATTATCAAGTTTTTCCAGGCCAAGCTTATTCTGTTGGGAAGACCGAAAATTCTATTTTGGGCACTGTATTATATTGTTCAGTCTGAAAAAAATCAAAAGTTCGATTGGTGTACCTATATTTCTAATCGAGTCAGGACTGAGTTGCACGCGGTCCAACTTGCAACTCCAGCCAACGCCAAGACTCAGCCCATTGTGGGCAGTGTAAATTATCTTTTAGCTTTATATTTTGAGTATTTTCATAATTTGTCAACTGCTCCTGTACCAACTATTATGCATTCAAAACTACTGTCTATTGCCATGATACCAAAGGAATTGAGGGTAATAACTTGATGGCTTGCTAAAACAGACTACTTTTCAGGAATAGTTAAATCTGATTTTATTTATGAAGATGATGTCTTAAATGTTGTTGTTGGTAGATTCGAGAATGTTAATGTTGAAGCTCAAGCATTTTACAACTTATGGGCTTCTGATAAGGACAAGGTTGCAGTTGTTGAGGCTGCAAAAGAATTGGTTGAGGTAAAAAAGTTATATATATTCCAATTTTCTATTGCATTTAAATTTTTATATTTCTTGAAAAATTGTAATAATTTCAATATATCCCTTTTGAATTAAGTTTTCAATTTATTTTGCAGTCAAACTTTGAAAACTTAAAAACACAGGTTAAGAGCATTGATGTCAATATTCTTACAGCAAAATCATTTTTGATGAAATCAATGGAAATGAAAAAGAAAATGCAGTCAAAGATTTCAGAAAACAATCATTTAAAAAAATACATCAGAGAGAAGCTGCATGAAGATCTAGAAAATGTTTTTGATAAAATGATAGAAACACTTCCAACAATACTTGAAGATCCAAACAAAGAAGAAGTTGCATGTGTGTCAAGTATTGTGAAAGTACGTGACAACCTTGTTAGAGTTGGAGCACTGCCAGAAGAAACAAAAGTTGATAAAGGAAAAGAAACAACTCCAAACACTAGTGAAGCATCCAAGCACCAATCAAAATATTGAAATTTGAAAATGTTGACAATGTTTTTAAAAGACTGAAATATGTTATTTCTATTTGAAATTGGTATGTGATATTTGAGACTTGAGTTTGAAAATGTTTTCAAAATACTGCAATATATTAATTTCTGTTTGAAAATTTTATGTTATATTTGAGTTTACAAATGTTTGAACGATGTAATTTCTGTTTGATAATGTTTTAAAAAGACTGGAATATTTATTTTCTATTTGAAAATGTTATGTAGTAGAGTTAGAAAATGGTATGTAATATTTGGGTTTAAAGTGTTTGAAAGATGTAATATATGTCTTTTTGAAATAGTTAATTTGTAGTTATGATGCACAAAATTTGGGTTTGAAAATGTTATCTAATATTTGAGAATTTCTGTTTGAAATTGGTATGTAAAATTTGAGATATGAGTTGGAAAATGTTTAAAAAAAGATTGCAATATATTAATTTATGTTTGAAAATGTTATGTTATATTTATGTTTACAAATGTTTGAATGATGTAATATGTTTCTTTTTGAACTAGTTGATATGAAACATTATGTTTGAAAATGTAATGTAATTTCTGTTTGATAATGTTTTAAAAAGACTGGAATATTTATTTTCGGTTTGAAAATGTTATGTAGTAGAGTTAAAAAATGGTATGTAATATTTGGGTTTAAAGTGTTTAAAATATGTGATATATGTCTTTTTGAAATAGTTAATTTGTAGTTATGATGCACAAAATTTGGGTTTGAAAATGTTATGTAATATTTGAGTTTGAAAATGTTATCTAATATTTGGAAATTTTTGTTTGAAATTGGTATGTAAAATTTGAGATATGAGTTGAAAAATGTTTTAAAAAAAATTGCAATATATTAATTTGTGTTTGAGAATGTTATGTTATATTTATGTTTACAAATGTTTGAATGATGTAATATGTTTCTTTTTGAACTAGTTGATATGAAACATTCTGTTTGAAAATGTCATGTAATTTCTGTTTGATAATGTTTTAAAAAGATTGTAATATCTAATTTTGGTTTGAAAGTGTAATGTAATATTTGAATTTGAAAATATTATGTAATATTTGGGTTTCAAAATGTTTGAACGATGTAATATAAATATTTTTGAACTAGTTAATTTGAAATTTTTTGTTTGAAAATGTTTTAAAAATACTGCAATATCTAATGTCGGTTTGAAAAATATATGATGCACATAATTTGGGTTTGAAAAAGACTGCAATATCTAATATCTAATTTGTAGTTATGATGCAATATCTAGTTTTGTTTGAAAACATTTTAAAAATACTGCAATAGCTTATTTCGATTTGAAAAAGTTATGATGCACATGAAAGTTATGAAAAAAATAATTCATTTAAATAATATAAATTTGGAACAATATTCAGAAATCTGCTATCAAACCAATTTGTGTTTATCATTGTCAATGAAATGAGAGTTCAGAAACTAAGACCCAAACATAAAATTTTACAATCTACAAAAATGATTTAAGCCATGTAATTTTAAAGCAATAACGTGATTTTAAAAAACAATTCCTTGAAATAATATAAATCTGGAACAATATTCCGAAATCTGCTATCAAATCAATTCGTTATTATCATATTCCATGAAATGAGAGTTGAGACACTAAGACCCAAACATAAAAATTTTACAATCTACAAAAAATGATTTAAGCCATGTAATTTTAAAACAATAATATGATTTAAAACAACAATTCATTGAAATCATATAAATGCGGAACAATATTGAGAAATTTGCTATCAAATCAGTTCGTGTCAATGAAATCATGGAAAATTATCACTATGGAAGTTGAAACATATCAGCTTGTCCATAATCATTATGAAGCATAGCATAAATGTGTGTGTCCACCATCTGATCATTGAAAGCATCATCATCGTCGTTATCAATCGTATTCAACGTTCCTCTTTTGTCTACCAAGGAACTCTAGTATTCCAATGCCTTGTCATATGGAAATGTATCCAACTGATATGAGGACACATAAATTCGTAAACAATTTTCTAAATTCTTGTCAAGTCTGTTGTGAATTTTAGATTTAACAAAAGCAAGTGCATTGAAAACTCTTTCATCTTTGACTGACCCCAAAATCATTGTTTCATATAATTCATATAAACGAAAGTATTCACTTATAGTATCTTTTAAGACTATGCTTGGATACAATTTTTGCCACAAACGTGCAGTGGAACCAATCTCATGGACACTTGTCATATGTGATGTTTGCAAAACCATTGTTCTTCCAAAATGCGATGATTGTTCTTTCAAAAGTTCATTGTTGAGTATACCATTAATTTCAACACCATTGACTTCCACACTCTGACTGAAATGGTCAATGAGATTACCCATATATTTAATAAACAACTCATTTGCATAACTGTATTCAATATAAGGCCCCCAAAACATGGGGTTAACCACACCCATGGACTCAAGAAACTCATCTCTCTGAAACCGTTCTCTTATCTCACCTGTCAAAGTTTTTGCTATATTTGACAAATTACTCTTTGTTTTCTGTATTACAACATGAAATCTATTATGTGTTACTAGAAATTCTTCAAAATCTTCCACAACAATACTTGATTGCATTTCAAAACAATAAACAGGTATCATCTTTTCATGAACATTAATACAGAGATGATCATTGATGTCAAACTTCAAAAATATTTTTGGATTGTTCACATTTATCAATGTATTCCAACTATCAAATACAGGTTCTGTAAAATCTGCATTAGACACATATAATTAATCAAGAAGCATGCATATTTGTTTTCTCATCCTCATAAAATCAACGATATAGATAGATCTCTCTTGTGCAAGATTAATTAATCTATTCATTTCTTTTAACATTGGAAGAATACCACATAATGTCAAAAGTGTTTCCAAGTCAGTCAAACGGAACAACATATCTTTTGCCTTATCAACTATTATGTGATTTGCATGCATAAACCCTGTCAGTGATTGATATTCTGCCAAAACTCTCTGAGCAGGTTGAAACAATGAAATCCATCTTGTATCCACATCTTTTAACAATTTTTTCCCTTCTGTAACTCCTAGTGCAAATTGCTGAAACTCTACAAATATTTTCGGACTTAATGAGAAATAAGAATGAATATCACGAACAAGGTTTTCAACTTTAGCAACATTTGAAAATGTGCTCACAATTTTATATGCAAGATTTACTCTATGAGCCATACAGTGAATGGGGATCATATATGGTGCAAGCTATGGTTTGGATTTGAACACATAGACCAGGCCTATGACCTTGCATAATAGCAACTCCATCAACTCCAACACAAATTAACTTTGTTGCAATGTCTATATCATTCATTCCCACAATATTCTTTAAACTTTTAACAACATTATAAATATTTTTTGCATTTGAACTTTCCAACATCTTATGTATTCCCAACAAAATAGGCCTTCTAACATGATTTTGAAATGTGTACACATGCATGCAAATCCAAGAAGTGTTATCCACAGTTGTTACCTCATCAATAGAAAGTGAAATGAATTTGGCAAGTTTTACTTGCTGCCTTAGGTCTTCTTTCTCAACCAAAGATAAACATTTTACCATTTCCCAACCACTTCGGTCTGACCAATGAGAACTAGGAAGGTTTTGCACATTAAAAAGGCATAATAGCTGCTTATAATCAATAAAATTGGACATTGGTCTACCTTTCTTGAGAATATTGTAAACAATGGCAAACTGCTTACTTTTTGAAGCTAAAATAGTCTTCTGTAATTTGTCAAATTGGGCTCCAATTGTTCCACCTTTCTCAACAAGAGATTGTTGTTGCTTTAAGTGATTGTCATATTCTATAGCATATCTTAAATGCATACATTCTGATGCATCCTTCCACTTAACTTCTTTACTAACTTCACCATTACTTTTTATAACTTTAACATAATATTTGCTAGCATGTTTTTCAATTGTATCAATCTTGTTTTGAAGCCTATGATCCTTACCAAGTCTCCAACTGCAAATTTTGCATCTACATTATTTTTCATCAATTTGGTTATCCTCAATCATGACAGGATCAAGCTAAGGAAATATTTTTGCCCATTCTTTCCTAAATCCCCTTCCAAGTATCCAGAGAGATGCTTTTCTTTTTTTGGAATTTTTGGTTGAAGATTCAATTGACGCTTGTAATGATTTTGATTTATCACTTTTATTTTCAATTGTGATGTCATTTTGCGTGTTGTCATCAGGTGTTTGTTGGATGTCATTTCTAAGGGTATTTTCAATGAAAGTCATCTCTTCTTGGGGAATATCTTCAAGTGGAGGCATATCAGGATCGACAGGGTATTCTACATAGTAGGATACCATAATATTTTTTATCACTATTTGATGAAAAAAATTACAAAAAAATATACAAATCGTCAATCAAGCACATACTGGGAAGTAAAAAATCATTTGTACCTTGAATTTGCACAGATGTCGTTGGCTCGTCGCATTTCGAAGTTTGGCTAAAATATTTGAGGATACTCTTTTCAACAGAATATTTTGTGCCCTTCTTTCCATCACTAGGTGACAATTTACTAGTGACAAAATAAAGTTAAAGAGGGTGTATTTTCTGGAGGACTTTAGATATTATTGTAAATAGAATAAAAAATTGTTGGGTAGTAAATTATACATACTTTTTTCCAGCCATTCCTTATTGTGAATTTATTAGTTCATTCCACTAGTTATTATTATGGTGAAAGCACTCTAACAGAGAAAAAGAGCATCAATATGGCAATAGAGAACCAAAGCATTTAATTATATATAATCTTAGCAATAAAAGAAGATATTAATTAAAACTAAGAATCAAAGCAAAACAGAGAAAATAAGAGAACAAATCAACAGAGCAATGACAAAACAGAGAAAAAAATGGAACACACTCAACAAAGCAATGACATTCAAAACGTGGAAAAATAACAAGCAGAATATGACAATATAAAGAAAAGCAGAGAAGTGACAGAGAACCTGGTGCTAAAATATATTATATCTGTATGCAAATATACTGGTTTCAGTCACATGTAGACAATGATCCTGGTAAACACAGTCCGTACAGTTGCACGAAAGTGTCTAGATTCAGAAATGGTTCCGTATGATTGCACAGAAGTGTCTGGATTCAGAAATGATTTTGTTTAGTTGCATAGAAGTGTACGGGTTCTGAAATGGTTTCTTCTGGCTGCATAAAATCTTGTCTGATTGCACGGTTGTATCCGAAAGCAAAAAAATTCGTTCGGTTGCACAGTAGTGGCCACAAGCTAGGAAGGCGTCGTTCGACTGCATAGTAGGTTACGGATACAAAAGTGTCCGGCCAGTTGCACAGCAGGTTCTGTCTAGATGTAGATCAGGACATAGTTCCTGTTGGTTTCAGAATTAGTCCTGTTCGGCTGCAAAGCATGACACTGTTTTGGTCGGTTGCAGAATTAGTTTCGTCCGACAGCAGAACATGACATTGTTTCGTTCGGTTGCTGAATATGTTGCGGTCGGTAGCAGAAAAGGTTTCGATGTTGTGACGAATTGTGTAGGTATTTTCCCTAGGGTGTTAATTATATATAGAGGTATACTTGGCGAGTTTGGCGGGATAATTTTGAAATTCTAAAATTTTAGGGCTAAAAGGGTACTTTATTTAGGCGGGATTACTTGCGAATTTTTTAAAATATTCATGATACTCTCATCAAAGGACGGCTAACCGACATCAAAAATTTATTTTTTCCTGAAAATTTTGGCTACATGGCCGACGTCCGGGTCTCGAAAATTTCACGAATTTGAATTTTTGAAAATGGGTTTTTTCGCCCCAATGGCAAAGTTTCGCCGCTATGCATAACACTGGATGAAAATGAAGAGTTGATATTATTCTGTGAAGCTTGTTTATAACTTGGTTGAAGGTGTAGGGGTAGTGTGACCCCATGTAAAGGTTTGGGACAAAGATCTCATCCCTAAGATTACTATTTTCTAGTGGTTGGTTATGCATAATAATATTATGACCCAGGATAATGTGAAAAAACTTAGTTTCTCCTTACCAAATAGATGTGTTTTGTGTGAAGAGGAGGAAATCATTGATCATCTACTTCTTAAGTGCTCCATTACCAAAAACTTGTTTGATTAGCTGTATAGTGAATTCCAAGTTCAGTGGGTTTTCCCTAGAACTATCTCAGATTTGAACTTGCAATGGGAGCCTTCTTTTAAAGGTAAAAGAATTAGGAAGTTGTGGCTTCTAAGCCTTCCACATATCTGGTGGAGAGTCTGGAATGAAAGAAACCACATAATCTTTGAGGACTGGAAAATGGTTTGGAACCAAGCAAGAAGTCTCCTGATGGAGAATTTTAACACTATCCGCTTCAAGGAGGGAAGGGAATCAGAGAAAGAAAGACAAATATTGGAATGCGTAGAAGTTAGAGAGAAATTACCAATACCTTGAGTTCATCCCAAAACTCATGCAAAATGATGGTTCAAATTAAATTTTGATGGGGCATCGAAAGGTAATCCCGGGCTGGCCAAAGCTAGAGGGGTGATTCGAAATCATCTGGACAAGGTGATCAAAGCCTTTTTTGAACCACTGGGTGAACTAGAAAAGTCATTTTACTTAAGTAAGAGCAGCTTATGTAAGAATTTCTTTGGTTATCAATTGCAATCTAGATAATCTCATAGTTGAAGGAGAATCATAATATATTGTGACCATTTTAAAGGGAGAACAATCAACTACCTGGACTATTGATTTAATTATGGTGGAAGCTCGAGCACTTTTGGATAGACTCCAATCATATTTATAGAGAAGCCAACAGGGTAGCAGATGGTCTTGCTAACGAAGGAGTTATGGTAGATGCTAAAAAGGAATGGGGGAATGATGTCCCAATGCACATAAATAATTTAGTTGATAATGATAATGCAACAAGAATTGAAAATTGAGATCAATAGGAAGAGGCTACCAGGAAAGCATAGAGTATATGATATTTAGATATGTAAGTTGTATGCTGATTTTCTAGTTTTGGATGTGGTTAGTGAAGTGTGTTTTTTTTTACACGGTTGGTATAGGATTTATGCCAGTGGAAAATCCTTATTGGTGAAATGGACAATGATTGGCCATATCTGTTAATGTAAAAGGTTAGCATTCCTTTCAAAAATACACTTTTCCAACTTAATAAAAAAAGAATGTGATTTTTCTTGTGAGCCAAGAGGGAGTGTGAGCTGGGAGGAAGTGCGAGCTAAGAGGGAGTGCAAGCCAAGATTCAGTCATGGTAGAAGAGTGGTAGGTTCATCCGGAGTGCATAAATGCTTCAAACCCTTACCACGAATGTGTGGAACATTATTTCTAGAAAATTGTTGAAGTGAAGGAACATCGATAAAAAGAAGAGACAGGGACTATTGCGAGCTAAGAGGGAGTGCAAGCCAAGAGCGAGCCCCGTTAGCTAGTATGAAAGGAAAATTATATTTGAAAGCCCTAATGAGAAGTCAAGATGCCCTAGTTGAAAGTATGGAGGTCCAATTTGGAGATAAGCAAAAGAGCAAATACATGGCAAGTTCGATCCAAGTAGTAGATGTTACACTAGAAGTGAGTATCAAGGATGAGATGATTGAGCATGATATAATGGTTCTTAAAAGCATAGGTTTAATATGTAAGTTCCATAGATCATGGTCAGGGTTTATGGAGATTCAAAAGTGGATCAAGTGGAAGTGGGGATTAAATTCAAATTACTCAATGACTTTTATAAAGGTTTTTTTCATCATCTTTTCCCGTTAAAAATTAGCGATAAAATAATGGTTAGTGGCCCATGTTTTATGGGAAGAGATGCACTTTATTTGAGACCATGGAATGAAAATTTTTCTATTGAGATAGAAACTATTAAGAAGTTTCTAGTATGGTTTAGGCTTTTTGGACTTCCTTATCAACTTATAAACAAGGATGTTTTGAATAATATTGGAAATACCTTAGGGAAATTCATCAAGAAGGACTAACCACTAAGGAGCGAAAACATGCTATATACTCGAATATGTGTTGCTATGGATATATTAAAACCTTTGCCATAATCCATTAAGATAAAATATGAATCAACAGAATAGGATCAACAAGTAGATTATGAAAATATTGCATTTTGTTGCCACAATTGTTATGAGATTGGACACATGATAAGAGTTTGCAAAGTAAAAATTGTGAAGAAAGAGATAAAATTCTAGCTATGAGATAAAATTCAACACGAAGCAATGAAATCATACAGTAATAGAAATTAGATCAGATCAAGGACATTCCACTCTGAAAGAAGAGGCAAAGAAAGCCTATCTACAATATCATTTGGCAAGTTCAAAAGGAATTAAAGGTGCAAAAGATGTGAAGATAAATCCTAAAACAAAGACCACAAAAGAGGTAAAGTTTATTCCAAGTAAATCATCTTCATTTTCCTCTAGTATAGAATCCTCTTCAGGTAATAAAATTGAAATGGGTGAAGATGTGATTTCTTGCACTTTAAGGTTTCAAGAGCAGCATAATAAAGAAGTGAGGATGGAGGAAACCCACAACAATTTAGTTTTTTAGGGCATAATAAGAAGGTAATTTCTACAGAAGAGCATCCTTGCCCTTTAGGGTTTCTAGGGCAACATAAAGAAGATTGTGTTTTTAAGGTTATTCCTTGCACTTCAGATCCTTTAGAACAAGGCAAACCTAAATATGATAAGTGTTACTATGAGCAGTGTGAGAAAATTGAAGAGATTGATGAATATGAAAGTATTGCTAGGGATGAAAGAAAAGAGGAAGACTGAAGAAGCAAAAAAAAAGAGAAAAAAAACTCATAGGGATATTGATATAGGAAAATAAAATCAAATATCACAAGTGCTAACAAGAAGTGGGGCTAAACCCACAAACAAAAACTAAAAATAAGAATGAAATAATATCTTGGAATATTATGGGAATGAATAAGAAGCCTAAAAAAAGGTATTAAGAAATTGTGAGGTTGTTATAGACAAGATATTTAAAGACATAGAAGCTAGGAAGCAAATATTTTACCCACTCACGGTGTTGAATTTCATCTTGACAACATTTAAATTTTAGAAGGTATCTGATATAAAAATATTTGATTGTGGAAACTTAGCAGTTTGAGGAAGATGAAAATATTTTTGATAGAAAGGCAAATGAAAAATATCTTTGATAGAAAGGTAAAGTTGGATATGCTTTAATTAACTTGTTAGAAATGTAATGAGAGCAATGCAATGTTTTGTTTTTGTAATGGAAGTGGCCCCCAATAAAAGCCACATATAGCTTTAAAAAAACAAATGGTTATATATTTCTAATAAATATTTAACATGAACATTGTTTTATTAAAGAACCAACGTGTTTTTGGCATTCAATTTTATGTTGTATTCTTTATCCTATTTTTTCTTATGTTTTTAGCATTTAACTTTATGTTGTATTTTATATATATATATATATATATATATATATATATATATATATATATATATATATATATATATGGGATTGAAAGGGGCTCCACTTGTATTACATCATGATCACATAGTGATTTTATAATAGCTTTGGCTATTATGCATCTATCACTTGGCAAGAAGGTCTCCTCTTTAAAAGTTGAGGAATTTAATCAGTTGAACTAATGACATTTGGTATATCTTTTATCCTTTTTGTCTGAAATAACTTATTAAAATTTATATATGTAAAAAGTAAATTACTTTTTTTCGTTTTGATTTTACATTGTAATTTGATGAGCAACTAAGTACAAATACCTACATCACAAAAAAATAAGAATACAAGTAGAAGCAAAAATGCAATTTATTATATTGTAATTGCATATAAATATGGTATTAAAGAACATGCATAATTTTTGTATTGTAGTCAGGCCACATGCCTATAAATTTGCAGATTAGTGCTTGAGTTGAAAGTGTCAATATTAGGTGTTGGCCCGAGGCACCTCCACAATGGGTACCTCATCGAGTTTGGCCACAAAGGATCCTTTTGTGGTTTTATTTAGATATTGTGGCTTAGGCATTCAATGAGGGTGGGCATTAAGAACTTGAACCATATTGTCTATTTTATTTTGGTCAAAAAGTAGTTGATGGGTGAAAAGCAAAAAAGTTCCATTATCGAACAACTTGAGAAGATAAGCTATTGTAGCCATATCTAGTATTGCATCAAAAATAAAAAGTGTAAATCTAATCTAGGTCCCTACCTTCCATAATTATGCTCGACTAGAGGTCGAGTAGGTTTCTACATATATGTGGGTTGTAGTCTTTGTCTTACCAAACCCTAAAATCCTTCTTGAGGAAAGGCCTATGGAAACATTCCATGGGATCATCAAAACCCTACCTTTGAGAAATGACCTCTAGCAATATTCCATAGGATCAAAACCCTACCATTGAGAATGGCCTTTAACAAGATTCCATAGGATCAAAACCATACCTTTAAGAAATGGTCTTTGGCAAGATTCCACGAGATAAAAACCCTACCTTTGAGAAATGGTCTCAGGTAAGGTTCCATAGGATAAAAACCATGCCTTTGAGAAATGGCCTCTAGCAAGATTCCACGGGATCAAAACCTTACATTTGAGAAACGACCTCTAGCAAGATTCCACAGGATCAAAATATTACCTTTGAGAAATGGCCTCTAGCAAGATTCCACAAGATCAAAACCTTGCCTTTGAGAAATGACCTCTAGCAAGATTCCACATGATAAAAACCCTTCCTTTGAGAAATGACCTTTGGGAATATTCCATAGGATCAAAACCCTTCCTTTGGGAAATGATACCTTTGAGAAATGATATCTGACAAGATTCAACAGGATCAAATCACTAGCTCTCTTCATCCCTGGTTCTATATTTAATAAATAATAATAGTGTGAAAACATGCATAATAATAAATACTATTAATGAGTTGATTGGAAAAACATAGCAATTTGAAGATGAAGAATATATCTAATAGAAACACAAGTTGGATATGGTTTAATTAACCTGGTTCTATATTTAATAAATAATAGTAGTGTGAAAGCATGCATAATAATAAATAATATCAATGAGTTGATTGGAAAAACATAGCAATTTGAGAAGATGAAGAATATCTTTAATAGAAACACAAGTTGGATATGGTTTAATTAACATAACACCAATGTATTAAGAGTAATGTAATGTTTTGTTATTTTGAAGGGAGTGACCTCCAATAAAAGCCATATATAACTTTAAAAAACATGCATAGTAATCAAATTTAGAATAACATACACGTTTCTCTAATATGATGAAATTATTCGATCTAAGTGATTTAGTGAGCACATCAACAATTTGCTTCTAAGACAATACTATGTTGAAATTGTAATTTGATTCATGGCCAAAGTCAACATTGTGTGATGTTTTTGGATAGGCCTAAGGGCATTTCATTGTGCAATGTATTAATTTTTTGTAATATTATCTAGGCACTTACCCATAAGAGACCTAGGTTCAAACCTTGGGAGTATGCCTATTTGCAAAGGTAGTAGTCTGCTCTGAATCCTCTGAGTATGTGCCAAATCCACAATGATGGTATGAATCCCAAGCAATCGGTGGTCTTCTTCATGTTGGGTTATAAAATAACGATGTGGTATAGGCTTGTTGGGGACAACCCCTATGGTTTGAACCCTACACTTGGAAATTACTAAAAATAGTGTGGATGTAACCAACTCCCCTATGTATATAAAAAAAAAAATTGTAATGTTTTATTATGTAAGCCCTATGGGACATGATTAACCTTGTTATGGTTAAACCCTTTTTATAATTTGTAATTAACCTAAAGCTCTCTTGTTATATCAACTTACATTATTGGGGTTTTGGTATTGTTGTAAATAGCCCCTTCACACTCCTCATTTTTTAATACATAGGGGAATCTGTAACACCATAGAGTATTGCCACTATAAACCCTAGCTTGTTGGGTTAGACAAAGTCAACGGAACCCCCAACCCTCCAAGACATTGAACTGGGGTATCTAATTTGCAAACACTAAGTCGCTACCATTAAAAATTGAGTGTTGTGTAATATTATCTATGGATATAATGACTAGTTACAGTGTCTATTGGTTCCCACCAAATCCTTCTTTTTTTGTCTTTCTTTTCATTATTTGTATAAGGTTTAAGTGCATGGTTTTCTTTTTTTCATTCCTCTTCTTTTTTTATCTTTCTTTTCATTCTTTGTATAAGGTTTAAGTGCATGGTTTGCTTTTTTTCATTCCTATAAAATATTATGAATTTCATATGGTATCAGAGTAGGTATGGAGCTACCTCACTTGGTCACACAAAACCGATATTTGGAGCCTTTGATTCTTAGGACAAATTACTCGTCCCAACTTCATAAATATTTTCCAACATAAGAAGCAAAGAGAATATTTATTTTCATATTTTTTGCTTGAGGATTATTACTCTGAATTTGGTTCCTAATTCATCTCTTAGATCGTTGAAGAAAGAAAAGGAAATAATTTTTAAATTTGAATTTAGTTTTCTCACCCTCGTGCATGCTTCTCCCATGTTGCACATGCTTCTTCTAAAAGCATGGATGTTCATCTTCACGAAGTTTTAATGTCATTTTGTGACCATAAACAAGATGCCAAGACAACTAGCAAATGGTAAGCAAGGGCATTGTAGATAGGAGATCACGGGTTCAAGCCCACATGTTTTTTGCTTCCTTTAGACCAAGCAAGGTTCAACTAGTGACAAAGTGGTCTGTTGGCCAATTGAATGAGAAGTATGACACATGTTAGAAGTTATTCCAAGTTCGAACTATGCATGCCATATTTTTGTTCAAGAGGATGGAAATAGATGGAAATTGCATATGGAGTACCTTACGAGACCCTCTCAATATTTGGTTCCATCAAGAAATAGTGCAATTGGTTATTCCATGCATGATAAGGCACTTGTTGCCTTGACGTGCTTAGTTCAAATTGAATCAATAATTTTTAATAAGCTTGTGTGTCTTGATTTAGCCGAGGCATTTGCTTGTGGATTATTTACATGTGTTCGACTACAACACCATGGTGGTATGGTTGGCGCATTGGCTAGTACAAGGTGCTTAGCCCAAAGGAGATGTAGGTTCAAAACACAATTTTGACATCACTCAAATAGTTTCAAATGTGAAGAACTCATTGGTGGCTAACATAGACAACTTTGACATCAAGCATATCAATTTTTTATATACATATACCTTGGACCAATTAGGGATGTGTAAGTATTGACAACTAGGAAAACCAAAATAGCTAAAGTGGTAAAAAATGATTGGAGCATAGTAGCGAATTAGAATTTGCTAAGTGGTAGATCAATATTGGCTCTTATAAACCTAAGGTTTGAGTATTTAATTTTTAATTTTTTGGGGTCCATTAGGGCAAAAATTTTGGAGGAAATATTGTTTTCATATGAAAGTGTTTTGAGCCTTTTTTCAAAATGCATATTTTTTTGAGATCTATGCATTGGGGGTGTCATTTTATAGACTTGCTATAGTGTTAGAGGTCATGTTGTATAAGATGGACCACAAAGCCCTAGTTACCTTAATGAGTGAAACTACATTATCTGGTTAACTTAGTTGATTGGTCTATTATGAAGTAAGAACCTATGGTGCATATTTCAAGAGGAAAAAGCAACTATTCTTGATGTTGAAACTTGCAATCTGTTAGGATCCCATCCTAACGTTATTTTGTAATTTCCATTATTATGTAATGACCCACTTCCAATGTGGGGGATCCCATATATAATGTTATTTTGTAATGTACGTGGTATGTTATGCTCCTAGCCAAGTGGGGTCATTTGATGTAACCATTATCAAGATTGTAACCAAAATTTGGTAGAAGATTCTAGCTCAAGTGACAGTTTGCATGTAAGCCAACTCTTGAGCCTAGGGTTAGGGTTTGCATGAAGTCTTTCTTTAAAAGCTATGAAGCCATGTACGAAGTATCTTTTGCAAGTTAATGAAATATTGAAGGAGGTTGCCCACTCGAAGAGGCCTGCGATTCTGAGTTATTTGTGAGATTATTTCAATTTCATAATTACTATTCTGTTACTGCATGTATTTTAGTTACCTTTCAGTATTTTGTGTGTGTGAACTTTATTTCAATAGTAGGTTCCTAACAAGTGGTATTAGAGTGCTTTCTAGGGCCGAGTTCTGCTGCAACTAATATGATTCTTGCCATCCATTCTACCTATTAGGTATAAATTTCCATGTGTTTTTCATTTCTATTTTTCCTTTATAAAAAAATCCAAAAAATACAGTTCATTTTTTTACCAGCAAATCCAGAAAACACAAAAAATATAGTTTCTATTTTAGTAGTTGTGTAGGTTAGAAACCCTGTGTCGGGGGTTTTAAAATATCATGAAGGAGTTGTCATTATTGGCTAAGCTAGATAGCCCATAAAGCATCTAGTGAAGTGAGGGGCGATCAAGCTCCAATACCCAGGCCTTAGATAGCACTCGCGCACGGAATCGAGCTCCCATGCATCTTCGGGTGTATCGAGAGACCATTCTAGGGTTAACAAAATTTTATCCAATAGGAAGCTTTTCGGCCTTGTATCATCCATAGTCCATGGGACACATCATCCTAGATGATTACCCTCCCGTACTGTCATAGAGATAGATAGTGTGCCCAAGGGTATGTGTGGAATCCTCCATGGATAGTGGTCTAAAATATTGGTTTGAGCACTATTTTTCATCACTGCAGTATAATAGAGGGCCTATAGGTGTTACATAATCCTTTACCTATCATACCCTGGTTCTGTTAAACACTTCAACCTGCAAAAATACACATCTTCTTGTTCTGCTAGACGTGCATTCACAATCCCAAAAAGTGAGCATACAGAGGACTTCCCTATCACATAAGAACACACCTTGCATGCACCAGTAGTTAGGACAAAGTTTGCAAGTGTCTCTAATAGTCTGCAATATTCCAATACCATTCCGATCGATAATGATATGATCAGGTCAATGGCAGTAATAGTCCGATTAGTGACAGTAACAGTCAATTCAGCTACCATTCAGGTTAGTAACAGTAACAGTCAGGTCAATAATAGTAACAGTTAACTCAGTGGCAGTGACATTTCGATCAGTGATAGTAACAATCAGGTTAGCAATAGTAACGATAACGGACAATTGTAATAATCATAAAATACAAGTGGTTAGGGTCAAAAACAAAACTTTCAGTGTCTGTAACTGCAGTACAGGTGATAGGACAGTGATAGGGTGATCAGTTGTCAAATCCAAGATAGTTGATTCAGTTTTCCCACTTGACTAAGAAATTTTATTAAAATAGGGATATCTCTTCACACAAATCTCAGATTGACTAAAAATTTTAGCAGATAATTCTACACTCTATTCTAGACAAAATTGTCCTTGGTAGTCCCTGGTCAAATTTTGCACGAATTTTTCAAAAATAGCAATTTTTTATTTTTCTTGCTAAGCCCATAAATTTTCAATGGTAAATTAGATTGATGCAAATTTTTTGAAATAAAAGCTACTTATTATTTTGCACCAAAGACCCTCAAGGACTCACTGGTGAAATTTTACATCCAAGTGGAGGAAATTAACTTCACATCGTCTTGCAACCAACAGGAGCTCACAAAAAGTCAATAAATTCAGTATATATCCTCATTGAGTGCTCATATCAAAAAACCATCAAAGTGGATCCTATCCTAAAATCAGTGTTGTAATTCATTTTCAAAATTAAATTTTGGATCCTTACTAAAAATAGTAACTCCTGAAATCCCACATCTATTTTTAGTAACTGAGTAAAAAAGTTCAATGCTATCTCAAATAGCAAGTGACACTCGCGGACATCAAAAAGAGGTAGAAAAAAACACTGCTTCAACATTGGATACCCTAGTAAGTGTTGTTACTGGCTTGCAAAAAACAACTAAACACTTGATGACAGAATTTCAAACTTTCAGAGTTGCCCAAGATACCTTTAGAATTCGCATAGAACACCTAGCAGATGTTGAGTCTAAAATACAAGGTGGTCCAAGCAAGTCTGAGTATCGTCACAGAATGGGAACAAATGACTCTCATCTTCGCTTTGGTACTGATACTCCCTTCAAGATGCCAAAACTAGACTTTCCTAAGTTCAATGGGAAGGATATTGATGGATGGTTATGTTGTGTTGCTCAATTCTTTAGACTCCATGATGTCCCCATTTATCATCGACTTTAAATGGCTTCTTTAAATTTGGAATCTGAAGCCTTACAATGGTACCAATGGTTGCAAAAAACTATCCCTGATCCTTCTTGGGCAGAATTTGAGTCCCAGTTACTTACTCGCTTTGGCTCTAGTGAATATGATGATTTTACAAGACAATTGACAAAGCTGAAACAAACTTTGATAGTTTGAGATTACCAAATATAGTTTGAGATATTGGCCAAAAAAAACTACAGGAATGAATGAAGGGTTATTTATGAGTTATTTTTTTAGTGGGTTGTGGGAAGATCTCCAAGCCGAGGTCACAATATTTATATCACAATCCATGATGCAGGATATCCAGTTGGCTCATTTGACCGAGTCCAATTTTCAGCTCAAAGGTAGTTATCTAAATTTCCACAAGCTAAACCCTCTTTTCCTCCTAGATTCCACAATCAACATGAACAAAAATTTGTTGTGCCCACTGCTGCACCCAAATGTTTAACCACTACTGAAATGGATGCGCGACGTGCCCAAGGGTTGTGCTACAACTGTGATGAAAAGTTTTCTTGCGGGCATAGGTGCACCCAAAAGAGATTGTTCCTCATCAATGTTGATGAGCCTGACACCAGCGACCATAGTGATGATGATGCTGAATCAGCAGAGGAACCACCTAAACCAGAGGATGAAAATCCAAATGAATCATGGGCTGAAATTTTTGTTCATGCTCTTGCTGGCATTACTACGCCCAAAACCATGAAAGTTACGAGTTATTTCAAGGGCCTGCAACTTACCATCTTGATTGATTCTGGCAGTACACACAATTTTATTGATCCCCGCATCGCCAAGCAGGCAAATTATTATGTACACACATGTAATTCCTTTGAGGTTATGGTAGCAAATGGTGGGACTTTACCTTGAAATAGAAAATGTCGTAATGTTAAGGTCAAGATTGGGGACTATGAGCTCAAACAAGATATGTTTGCATTTCAATTATGCGGATGTGATATTGTGTTGGGATCTCAATGATTGGGCACATTGGGAGTCATCTCTTGGTACTTTGGTGAGCTTTGCATGCAATTCTCATAGAAAGGACAGTCCTACACTCTTCATGGCTTAAAAGCAGGGTCATCACAGATTATCAGTTCCAATCGAATGGAGAAGTTGTTAAAAAATCATATTGGGATGTCATAGCTCAGATTTTTGTGATCCAACCACATTCTTCAGAAGAGGATTATGTTCCTAAATATTTGCAACTTATTTTGACCAAGCACAACTCTATTTTTGCTGAGCCAATAGAATTACCACCTCGTCGCTCTCATGACCATGCTATTCCCTTGTTACCTGGTAATGCACCACCCAACATTAGACCATACAGGTATCCTCATGCTCTTAAGTCAAAAATTGAGAAGTTAGTACAGGAATTGTTAAAAGTCGATGTCATTCGATCAAGCAACAGTCCTTACTCTTCTCCGGTTTTACTGGTACGTAAGAAAGATGGGTCCTGGCGGTTGTGTATCGATTATCGAGATCTCAATAAACTCACCATCAAGGAAAAGTTTCCTATTTCGATGGTGGATGAATTACTGGATGAACTTCATGGGACTATGTATTTTTCCAAACTTGACCTTCGCTCGGGGTACCATCAAATCCGACTCAAAGAGGAGGATATTCCCAAGACTACATTTCATACTCATGAAGGTCACTATGAGTTTTTGGTAATGCCATTCGGCTTGACTAATACCCCTTCCACCTTCGAGAGCCTCATGAAAAACATTTTTCGTTCATTCCTTCGAAAGTTCATTCTATTCTTCTTTGATGATATTCTAGTGTATAGTCGCTCATGGGAAGAGCATCTTATTCATGTGAATCAAACTCTCCAGATGTTGGTACAACATCAAGTCTATGCTAAGCGTTCCAAGTATTCTTTTGGGTTAACAAAAGTAGAATATTTGGGACACATTATCACTAAGGAGGGCATTAAAGTTGATCCCAAGAAGATCCAAACTGTTCAAGAATGGCCAAAATCTCATAGTCTCAAAGGTCTTTCAAGGATTTCTAGGTCTTACAAGTTATTATCGTAAATTTATTCATAACTACGGTAAAATCGCAGTCCCTCTCACTTCCATGCTAAAGAATGACTCTTTTACTTTGATAGGATTTTCTGAACAGGCTTTCCAAGAATTGAAGAATGCCATGACCACTACGTCTGTCTTGGCCATGCCAAATTTCTCCAAACCATTTGTTATTGAAAGTGATGCTTCAGGTCGTGGTATTGGGGTAGTGTTGATGCAAGAAAGGAGACCCTTGACCTTCACTAGTAAAGATCTCTCTAGTTGTAATTTGGAAAAATCCACTTATGCCAAGGAGATTATGGCAATTTTGCATACCGTAACCCATTTGTGACCGTATCTCATTGGGTGTCATTTCTCCATTAACACAAATCATCGAAGTCTTAAATACTTTTTGGAGCAATGGGTTGCCACCCCTGAACAACAAAAATGGGTCTCTAAACTCATGGGATATGATTATGATATCACCTATAAGAAGGGTAAGGAGAATATTGTGGCTGATGCTCTCTCTTGCCAATTTGAAGCTCTCAGTATGTTGTGTGCCATTTCATTACCGATACCCCAATGGATCTATTCTTTATGCTAGGAGGTACTTCAGGATTTTGAATTGCAGACTTTGGTTGCTTCCCTAACCACTGAGCCTACTTCATGTCCAGGATACACTTGGGATGGCCAGGATTTGCATTACCACCAATGCCTTGTTGTTCCCCACAAGTCCTCACTATGGGAACTTCTCATGATAGAACTGCATGCTACTCCATCTGTTGGCCATTCAGGATTTCTCAAAACATATGAACGACTTAAGCGCACTTTTTTTGGAAGGGTATGAAAAAGGATATTCATGATTTTGTGGTAGCTTGTGATATCTGTCAGGCGTGAAAGGTGAAACAGTGCATTCTCCAGGCACTCTTCAACCCTTGCCCATTCCTGATCAAGTCTGGATAGATATTTCTATGGATTTTATTGAAGGCTTACCTAAGTCTGGAGACAAATCTGTTATCTTCATGGTAGTGGATCGTCTTTCGAATTATGCTCACTTTTGTCCCCTCCCATCCTTACTCAACCTCCATCGTTGCCCAAATTTTCCTTGATTCTATCTTTCACCTTCATGGTCTACCCTCCTCCATCGTGTTCGATCATGATACGACCTTTACTAGTCACTTCTAGCAAGAATTGTTTAAGTTGCAGGGGACACAACTCAAGATGAGTTCAGTGTATCATCCATAAACAGATGGCTAGACGAAGATTGTCAATAAATATTTGGAAACCTACCTTCATTGCTTTTCCTTGGATCATCCTACACACTGGATGAGATGGCTTCCTTTTGTCGAGTGGTGGTACAACACTTCCTATCACACAGCCACCAAGGTTACCCCTTTTAAGGCAGTTTATGGGTACCCTCCACCGACGTCTTCCTCCTACATTCTAGGTAGTTCCAAGGTCCATGCAGCCGACACTACTCTCAGTCAGCATGCTGATGTCCTCCGTCAACTAAAGCTGAATTTGGAGGCAGTCCAAAACTGGATGCACCAATAGGCTAATCAACACCGTTCTGAGCGTATTTTTGATGTGGGTGATATGGTTTTCCTTCACTTGTAAATGTACAAATAGTTGTCCCTCCAGCTTTGTAGATGCCATAAGCTTGCTGCAAAGTACTATGGGCCCTGTTAGGTGTTACAGCGGATTGGTGCCACAACCTACAAATTGGCTCTTCCACCTACATCCAAGATCCATCCTGTTTTTCATGTTTCTGCTCTCAAAAAGGTGGTGGGAAATCAGGTATAGGTTCAATCTGCACTCCTAGAGTTAGATGAAGAAGGTTCTATCTTGCTTGAACACAAACTACTGTTGGATCGTCAGACTTGCACTCTTCGCAATCACACCATTACTGAAGTTCTTGTTTAATGGTGTGGACTCCAGCCGTAAGATGCTACATGGGAATCTCTCCATCAGCTCCAAGATCAGTTTCCTCACCTTCAGCTTTGAGGACAAAGCTTTTTGAAGGGGAAGGACATATTAGGATCCCATCCTAACATTATTTTATAATTCCCATTATTATGTAATGACCCACTTCCAACGTGGGGGATCCCATATATAATGTTATTTTGTAATGTATGTGGTATGTTATGCTCCTAGCCAAGTGGGGCCATTTGATGTAACCATTATCAAGATTGTAATCGAAATTTGGTAGAAGATTCTAGCTCGAGTGGCATTTTGCATGTAAGCCAACTCTTGAGCCTAGGGTTAGGTTTTGCATGAAGTCTTTCTTTAAAAAGCTATGAAGCCATGTACGAAGCATCTTTTTCAAGTTAATGAAATATTGAAGGAGGTTGCCCCCTCGAAGAGGCCTGCGATTATGAGTTATTTGTGAGATTGTTTAAATTTTGTAATAACTTTCTGCATAGTATTATTATGTTATTGCATGTATTTCATTTATATTTCAGTATTTTGTGTGTGAGTTTTATTTCAATAGTAGGTTCCTAACACGATCTAAGATAAGAGGATCTTGGTATAATTTCCTTGCTAGTTGAGCTAGAGTTACTTTTCCACATCAAAGATGAGACTGACCCTATCAAGGTATGGTCAAAACTGCATGAGATTTTTGGGAAAATTAATACTACTAAAGTTACTTGAAATTGGAGATTCTCTCACTTAAACTAGTTTATTTTGATAATGTTGAGGACTATATTGTGAGATTCAAGACTTTGAGGAAAGATATTGCATCTTTTGGAGGTAAATAGAAAGATGGTGCAAAATGTGTAAAAATTTCCCTTACTAATATCTCCTCTTCTTTTTAGATGTTTAACCTAATGGTTCATATAATTTCTATATTCTTGGAACCTCAATAGACTTTTATTATTGACCAACTCTTTTTTATTCCAGTCTATTTTCAAGTGGTAATGTGGAATTGTGGTGGGAATCCACAAATACAGGCTCATATAAAGGAATCCAAATATAAGGAGGTTAATATACAGGGCCTCAAGGGCTAGGCTAAGTATTCAAAGAAAATGAAGACCACTTGTGGATACTATAAGAGGGAAGGACATCCAATAAATAATTGCTTGTTAAAACCGCAAAGCATTGAATCTTGTTGGACATATTCCAATTGAAGGATATTATGAAGGATTTGTCTCAATTATAGAGGGTCATTAAAGCATTCATTATAATGGGAATATATTATTGTCACTAACATATTTTCTCCTTGGCCCCCTGGTTCATACTATGGGGGTTGTTGAAATTTTAATCTAGTCATAGCAAAGGCTAACATTGTGTGATGCTTTTGGATAGGCCTAAGGGCATTTCATTGCATAACATACTAATTATTTATAATATTTTATTATGTAATCTCTATGGGTTATGGTTAACCTTTTTATGGTTAAACCCTCTTTATAACTTGTAAATAACCTAAAGCCCTATAATTATGTTGTCTTAAGTTAAAATTTATGATGTAATTGGGGTTTTGGTATTGCTATAAATACCCCCTCCCACTCCTTATTTCTTTATCAAAGTGTTGTGTAATATTATCTATGGATATAATAATTATTTATAGTGTTTATAGGTACCCATTGAATCCTTATTTTTTTTATCCTTTTCATTCTCAGTACAATATTTGAGTGGATGGTTTGCTTCTATTCATTTTTGTAAAATATTGTGAATTCCAACTTACTAAAGACATGTTACTTATTTATAAATTTGTTGTCTTGTTAACAATATCAGATTTCTATTTGTATTGTTCTCTCACGGTAGATTAGATTTTTCACCCTTTCAAGACACCTTAGTTGTTACAAAGTAAAGTAGGTTGAAATTTTTATTTTCAAATCAACTCCATGAGCTATTTTTGCCCACACTTTTTAATAAATTTTAGTAATGACATTGTAGGTGTAGGTTTATTTATTTATTTTATTTCTTTCTTTGTTTTTGGATTTTTTATGCACTTAAAGCAAGGGTAAAAATATAGCATGTAGTGGATTTTCTATCATCTATAGAACCTCCCCAATCTTAATTTGCATAATCAATCATCCCAATGTTAGTGTATTTTTAATATATGATGTAAAATTTTATAGTTTATTTGACATATCTTAACAACCTTTCAACTTCTTGATGATGTACTATAGTTTTTCATTGCACAACAAAATCATGATGGCAATCTAAATGCCATTTTGAGAGAATTTTGTCAGGATGGGCAGTTGAAGGAACTAGTACACATTATGCTTACTGCAACTACACACAATTCTTTACACTCTTCAACATATCTTCAATCCCTATAGAACCGGTTTGCTATGAATTACCTTTCAAAGAGTAAACTCATCAACTCACTCATAAGTTGTACTAGACTTAAATTTGGCCCCTCCACATACAAATACTTGCAAAATAAACTTATCCACATGCATATCAATTACAAAAGTTTGATGGACACTCACAATGTTTTCAACTACATGATTGAATGAGACATCCTCTCATGAAGACATGGATTTCCTTGACATGTATTGACACTCTTTCACCAAATGCAACAAACAACATTCCAATAAAATCAATTCACTTTTTCTAGCATCCTCCAAGCATGTGTCAAATTTGGAGATTCTCTATGTTTAACCATCCATCAAGCAGTAATTAAGACTAGACACATGCACTACCCTAGTAGACATGTATGTAAAATGTGAAAGCATACAGAAGATATGTGAACCATTTAAAAAATACCTTATCAAAATTCATTCTCATGGACTGCAATGCTAGTTGGATATGCACAAAATGGGCTTGTTGAAAATGCTTTAAGCAAATGCATTGGTGGGCACAAAGCCAAACAAGTTTACCACTATCCTTTTGGCATGTGCCAAAATGGGAGCTTTGGAACAAGGTATGGACCATAGAAAAATCATTGATTAATCATAATTTATCAATTTTCTCATAATATTTTGGCTTCATGATTTAATCATGCCATTTTTTTAGAGCCACAAAATTGGTAATTTTGAAAATAAATGATCAAAATATAAGCTAATTTCTTGCAATTTTCTCATAAAAACTCGCTCGTGTATAGGCAAAACATAGAATAAACCATAAACGATGCTTCTTTTCCACCTTTTATCTCTACTAATCCTAAATACAAGTTTAAATATGCTAAGTCGACATTCACAAATGCATTTGGACAAGGTTTTGATAGATTTAACACCTTATTTTAAAAATTTTGTATCTTGTACCAAATTTTAAGAGGTAAGGTTTTATTACTTTTAAGCATTTTTTGGTGTTTTGGCTTTGTTTTCTCTCTTCTTTGTTATTCCTAATGCCTCTACAACCATGTCTTAAAATATTAACACTTACCCATTTTTTTAGATAAAATATTTAGGTGAGTTTTGGAGGTATTATATTATTTGGTACCTTGTAAATATTTACATTAGGGTGTGTTTGATATTTGATATGGCAAAAGATCAATTTGTATTGAGAAGATAATTGAGAATATACCAAGGTTGATCACAATGGAAATAAATGATTTGACTAAGGATATTAGTGAGGAACAAGTGAGAGAAGCAATTTTCTCCCTCGATAAGGACAAAGAACTAGGTCCTGATGGTTTACAAGTAGGTTTCTTCCAAATCTTCTAGGACATTATTAAGAAGGATGTTATTGAGGAAATCAAGGAGTCACATCATATAGGTCAAGTATGAAAGGAGTACAATAATACATTCTTAGCCTTAATCCCAAAGAAGCCAGGGTCAAAATATTTTAAGGATTATAGGCCTATAAGCCTTTGTAATGCAATCTACAAAATAATATCAAAATACAACCTCGAGGCTTAAGTTTATACTCCCAACTATTATCTCAAAATAATAAGGGGATTTTTTAAAAGAGAGGTATATTTTGGATGGAGTAATAACTCTCCATGAAACTTTGTATTCTATAAAGTATAGTGAAAGGAAAGGAATGATAGTTAATCTTGATATGAATAAGGCCCATGATAGAGTGTCATGAATTTTCCTATATAGGGTCTTATTCAAGTTTGGGTTTAGTAGGCAATGGAGAATATGAGTAAGCTTTTTTTATAAAGGAGCTAAATTCCTATTACTTGTAAACAATTCTCCAGTTGGATTTTTTGAAAGTAGTAGGGGCTTAAGGTAAGGGGATCTCATATCATCTTATTTATTCATAATAATGGTTGAGGCTTTAAAGATATGTATAGGATTAATGAAGGCTTCAGGAACTCTTCACATATTGAAGCCAACACAAAACCTAGAATTTTTAACCCACCAACAATTTATGGATGACACAATATTACTAAGGAAACCAACAATGGTAGAAGCTAGAGAGTTTAGAAGGATACTATATCTATATGAACGAGCATCCCATCAAAAACGTAACATGGAAAAGAGTAAGGTTTTCTCCATAAACACTATAATAGACAAACAAAGAAGAGTAGCTAGAGAGTTTGGTTTCTTAATTTCAACCCTATCCTCTACATATTTGGGTATGTCAATGTTTACAGGAGACTATAAACATCCAATATGAAATGGATTAATAGATAAATTTATGAACAAAATGGCAAGCTAAAAAGGGAGTTTACTTACCAAAGCTAGAAAAATATAATTGGTGAAGAGTACATTGCAAGCCATCCTAATATATCAATTAGTTTTTAAAATTCCTCTCAAAATGGTTAATATTATGGAAGGAATCCAAAAATGATTTCTATAGACTGGTTAAGAAGAAAGGAGTAGAATACCTCTAATCTTATAGGAGAAGGTATGCCAACCCAAGAAACAAGGAGGATTGGGCCTTTAGATAATTAGAAACATCAATCTAGTAAAAATTATGGAGGGATAGTCAATATGGGCTAAAATATTAAAGAAAATTTATTTAGACAATATGAAAGATGTTAGAGTGCTTATTATATAGGATTCATGTCGAGGGTCTTCATTATGGAATCATATTGTGAATGCAAGGGTGTTATTATTGAAAGGAGTATAATGGAAAGTAGGGAATGGTAGATGGTAGATCCATTAGAGTCTAGGAGGATGCATGGTTAGACAACATACCACTAACCATGGATGAGGAGATGCATAGACTACGAAAGGATCTAGAAGCAAGACATGACAGGTTAGTAAGTGACTATACAGTGATGGTATGAGGTCGAGTAATATGGAAAGAACTATAAACCAAGAGAATAGTGAAGTGTTGAGTAAGCTAAATATAAAACTTAGATCATATTATATAAGTTTAGAGATGCAACAAAATTCATTGATGTGGGGATCCACCCAAGATAGTGAATTTAATGTCAAATCAGTTCATGACTTGATTGACCCAACTATAGAATATGGTATTCCATGAATGAGAATATGGGGGAAGAAAGTATTTCCCAAACAAGAGGTCTTCTTATGGATGGTTATAAATAATAAGATATTGACTATAGACAATTTGCAGAAGGGAGGAATTCACTATCCAAATAGATGCTTCCTCTACAAGCAGAGAGAGGAGTTGGTTCAACATATCTTCCTAGAATGTGAATACTCATTGATGACACGTCAAGAACTAATAAATAAGGTGGGGGTAGTGTGGGATTTATTTAATACCATGCTAGCTTGGTTAGAGAAATGGGAGAAGCCATTCACCAATCCTAGGCTCAATGGAATTTGGAATCTAATTTCTTTCCACTATGATTGGGGAATATATTTGGAAAGAAATGGGTGAATATTTAAGGAGAAGAATAAAACAATAGGGAGAAACATGCAAATTATTGTACAAGAAATTGAGAAAATGTGAAGATAATAAAGTTTTTGACCAAACCCGAAATAGGAGATGAGGTTAGATTGAGCAGAACCTAGAACATAGACCCAATTGGTAGCTTGGATGGTACTCAAAATCAATCAAGGATTTTAACTAAATGGCTACCACATTAATAAGGATGGATGAATATGAATTTTTATGGGGCCTCAAAGAGGCACCCATGGAAGGCAAGGGCAGGTGTTCTTATTTGAGATGAAGTGAGGATAAAGGGTGCAATCTGTGAATAATTGGGAATCATTACAAGCCACCAAGAAGAAGCTCAAGCTCTATTGATAAGGGTAGAACTAGTAAGAGACTCAAATTTTAGAAAGTTAGTAGTGGAAGGAGATTATCTAAATATCATTAACTATCTTAAGCAAGAAATAAAGACAAATTGAAAAATACATAATATTTTTCAAGAAATTAGGAATGATCTTCAAACCTTTATCGAGGTGGAAGTAGTTCATATATAGGAAAGGAAATATAGTAGCAGACATGTTAGCCAATAGAGAATAATAAAAAGTGGATGCCCCCAGGGGGAGATGCACCCAAATATTTTTAGATTAGTTTAGAAAGAAAAGCTTTTGTAAAATGCATAGTCCTTAAGGTTTGTTTCTCCATAGGGATCAAGGCAAAGGGATGACAATTTATAGAATGTGATCCCATGGATTTGCTGGTGGTTAGCCATAGGCATTTATTCCAGTACATATGTAGAGCTAGAAGTTGGAGCAAAGGTGTTTTTGAGTCTGCTTCTCCATAGGAATTAGAGCTAGTATTTTCTAGGTTTGTCTCTCCATAAGGATTGGAGCAAAGGGATGATAGTTATAGAAGATGATCCTATAGATTTACTGGTGGCTAGCCATAGGCGATAATTTTATGACATCTACAAATATGGGAATTGGAACCAAGGTTTTCTAGGTTTGTTTCTCCACAAGAATTAGAGCTAGGATTTGTTTGGGTCTACTTTTCCATAGGAATCAAAGCTAGGAATTATTTTAATTTACATCTCCACAAGAATTGGAGCCATGATTTTTTGGGTTTGTTTCTCCATAAGAATCGGAGACAAGGTTCTTCATAGTTTATTTCTCCATTGGAATTGGATCCATGGTTTTTCTAGGTCTACTCCATAAGAATTAGAGCCAATGGGTTTATTTGGGTTTACTTCATTGAAATTGGATCTAGGATTTTTTGGGTTTGTCTCTCCATGGGATTTGCAGCTAGGGTTTTTATGGGTTTGCTTCTCTATAGAATAAGATTTAAGGTTTTCTAGATTTGTTTCTCCATAAAAATTAGAGTTGAGGTTTTTGGGTTTCTTTCTCCCTAGGAATTAGAGCCAATGTTTGTCAAGGTTTATTTGGGTGATTTAGAACTCCTTGGGTGTGTGTGCTAGGAGTGTTGGATTTTCAAGCCTTACTACCACAAAATATCATAGTTCCTACTATAAAATAATCACAATATTAAAGGTAAAAAATAATCTTATAATGAGTAGAATAATATATGAGCAAATTAATATGTATATCAAGGCTTATATAATAAAGCAAATAACATTCATTTATATAATCAAATATGAATGTAAATAGCCTAAATCATTCATGAACTATGCATGAAAAAACTTACAATATTATTTTCTCAAAATGTGTACGAGCTTTATTCCAAACTGGATCTCTTACAGACAATAGACCTTCTCCTTTTTCTTCTTGGATTTTGATTGAATTCTCATGGAGTATTGTCTCCATAATATAGCCATAGTAATATGACTCTTCGAGTATGACTATTTCTCTCTATATGACAAGTCTCATGATATTTGGCTTGTCATCTTACCACTTGCATACATGAATCTTCATGGACACTTGACTCTAAGACACTTGCACACATCTAAATAAATCTTACACTTCTACATACATTCATAATCTAGGATATTTGTGCACATCCTCACATTACATATTTACACTCTTACATCTAAGACACTTGTGCATTTCCTACACTCTGCACTCTTACATGACACTTGTGCATTTCCTACACATTGAAACTTACATAAAAGGAGAAATATAAATCACACTCTAACTATAGACTCAACCCTAATCTATTACATATTTACAAATGTACCATAGGGGTACATTAGCATGTACCAAATAATGTAATATTCCTCAACACCCCCTTGTATTATATTATTTTGTTATTGAAGACTTTAGTCTTCATCTTCGTCTTCAATCTTCATGTGACCTTGTTCATGAACCTCTGTTTCTCTGGAATATTCTTCATAATCTTGAATCTTGGGTTCATCCTCTTGCTTGAATTTTGCTTTGATTTCTTCATTCTTTATCTTACCAACCTTTATCTTCAAGATCTAGATCACCAACTACTCAAGCTTTGTATTTATCCTTAGGTTCATAAGCTTGAACTTCATCTTTGATTTCAGGTTTTTTTTTTGGCATAATAAGGGGTTTTGGAAGGGTCCCAAACATTTTACATAGGGGTTTTGGGAGGATCCCCCAACCTTTAAAAAACCACAAAGATATTCAAAACACACCATTTGATATAGGTTCATGTGTATGTATAGCATGAATTTTATTTTTGTTCTTAATTTCTAGAGCATGCATTGAATTTGATCTAGAATCTTGATATTGCCCTGTATCTTATGAACATTCACTTAGAGCATCGTAATAATTTTTTGAATTAGATGAACTTGGAATGTCAATGCGGCATGAAGAATGAAATACTATTTTTAGAGATGATGCACTTGATTCAATTTCTTTTTGTCTTTTCAGAGTTTCAATTAACTCTTTTTATTTTAGATTTTCATCTTTATAAAGCTCAAGTGAAAGCAATGTCATATACATTATGCTACCTATATCAAGAGGTATCATAATATCATCTTTTGAATTATCAATTGCTTCAATAAGTTTTGAGTGTAAATAGTATTCAAATGTCTTAAAACTTTCATCCATAACTTCTCTATAGATGAATTGTAATGTCATATCTAGCTTACCCTTGGTTTTTTTAATCAATGTTCCAATTCCAAATTTAATAACTTCTAATATTTTCTTCTGATTATAGACTCCTTATTTCTTTCCATAATGATCAAAGTTTGTAACTTGATTTCTTTGAAGTAGTAAACCTTATAACTCCCAAATTAAGAAAATAATAATTCAAATATGAAATTTGCAAATTTTAGATTTTCTGATCATTTGATGTAGAAAATATTTTAACTCCCAAATATTAAATTTTCAAAATTTCAATATATATATATTTTTTTCAAAAAAAATTTAATCAAAAACTTCAAAAAACTTTTAAAAAACCTAAATCACTCCAAACTAGAAATCCACTCCTTAAAACTTAAAAATATTTAAAACTTTAAAATTAACTCCACTCTTAAAAATTCTCAAACAACTTAAAAAACTAAACCCTTTTAACTCCAATCAATTTTTAATTTTCTAATCTTTAACCTTAAAAATATTAAACTCTTCAAACCTTATCACTCCAATATTAATTTTGAAAAACCTAATTAATCATTTCTAACCCTTATTTCTCCACCTAAGGTTTTCAAATAAATCACTTTAGCATCTATTTCCCTCCAAACTTAATTAAGCATTGAAATAGAAAGTACCGTTAGACAACATTATCTGCCAGTCAACAATGATTCTACTATGTTGTATTGAAACGTTAATGCAAAATGATTTCTTCAATGTTAAATGATTTCCCCACATCACCTTTCTGTTGCACTTTGCTCTTTCCAATGTCCACTTTAGACATTTGCCATTCCATGGATTCTCTTCACTTTGCACACTTTGAATGTTCATCTCCTCAACCACTGTTTTTATTGCATGTCTCGAATGCTTTTCTCTCTCCCAATATTTTACCTCAAATGCCTATCTCTCCTTTTGTCTCAAATGCCTTTATCTCCTTCTGTCTCAAATTCCTTTCTCTTATTCAATATTCTTTTGCCTGTTCACCTTAAATGCACTTTGTACTTTTTTTTTATCTTTGTTGGAGGCCAAACATCTCCTAGTCTATGCTAGAAATTGAATATCTTCTAGTCTTCACTGGAAACCAAATATCTTCTTGTATTTTATGGAGGCCAAATGTCTTCTAGACTTCACTAGAGGTTGATCATATATTGGTCTTTGCTAGAGGACAAATGTGGCCTACTCTTCACTGGAGGTCAAATGTGATCTTCATTGGAGGTTGAATGTGTTATTAACTGGAAGCTGAATATGATCCTTACTAGAGACCAAATGTGTTATTCACTAAAGATTGAATGTCTTATTGATCTTGTCTTTGTTATCTTCAACGTGGGTTGATGTTACCCACTACATTCAATGTTGGCCATTGTTGACCAATATCATCAACATTGGTTATTATTGGCCACTACATTCCACATTGATCACAATCTTAAACGTTGGCCTCTATTGGACATTTTTTTCAACTATTATTTTGCTAATTTCTTTCCAATGCTTGTTCCAATATCTTTAACTACTATTCCTTTATCTTATCACTATTTCTTTCTATTGCATATTCCTTTCAAACTAATTATGTTCTCTTATATGGTTGAAGCTATATAAAACAATATTTGTATAGATTTTATGTTGCTTTATCCTTCTTCAAGATTGTTTTATCTTTAATATTTCTCAAAGCTACTATGACTTTCTCTTTCTACAAGACCACTCTAGATTTACCTTTCTTTTTTAATTATTCTATGTGTATGATGGATCCACACTCTTCTTCTTGTTTTAGATTGCACTCTGGTGCTATTCTTCTTATTGCTCTATACTTAATTCCTTCTTACTACTTCAAATATATATAAGAAGCTTTAAATACTTCTTAATCTCAACAAGTTAAAATTCTTCTTTATCTTTGTAGGAAGCTTCTCAAACTTCTATAGCAATGTTGCTCCTCTAAAATTTGCATTCTTGTGTAACTTTCTGCAATATCTTAGGTCACATCTAATAACCCAATATGATTCTCCTCCTTGCTAGAGAATCCAATATCAATGTTAGGGTGGCTCTAAATATCCTTGAATTACCAAATTTCTCTTGAGTTGATTCTACCTCAATATTCTCTTGAGTTATTTACGCTGAGACTGATTCTAATAGAAAGCTATTTGGGGCTTCTCTATGTCAAAGCTTGAGGAAGAGATTTGTTCTCTTCATCATTGAGGCATTGAGACCTGATCTAATACCACTAACACTAGTAATGTTTAAATGCTTTGATGATTTGTATTATAGAGTGAAGGATATTTAAATACAATGCATTACCCAAATTTGGCATAACCAATCTTGCAACTACCCTTGACCATTAGTGGACCTCATATACCATGTGTTGAGTGGTTTCACTCAACTTACATTCACATTATCTATGATGTAATAATTCCTAACAATATTTAGAGGAATTCCTCGATATGGTGTTAACATAGAGTAATGAGTAAACATATAAAGTCATTGAACCTTTGCATAAACACATCTACCAATGTGGTCTAGTTAATAATTGAACTAGTTGTGATCCATTATACCATTGTCCCTTTCCCTCATAAGGAGAAAGAAAGCAAACAAACCATGATATCCTTGTATTAGATATTATGAATTGCCTTAAAAGTATTCAAGTCCTATATATGCTTGTAATTATCTTCTAGTTCGTTGAAGGTTAGAAGAGTCTTCATTGTTGTGACCAATATCTGGTTGTAGGTTGTCACGTTCAATGGGACTTGATCATTCCATTGCAAATAGTTGACCTATGCAAGTGCTAGAATTTATTGGTCATCTTGAACCTTTGAGGGTGAGATAAATCTTATTTGCCTTTTCGTAATGGGTGACTTAGTTCCCTGAGGTGAGAAAGATATGTATCTTGTTAATTTCTTTGATTCGAATAGAAGCAAAATTTTATGAAGAGTTATAGATCTCCCAAGTTATCATGCCTTAAACTATGTGAGCATATAGTGATGGATTGACCCATGAAGTTATCTTATGATTTTCATGAATTTGGGTCTAGACACTATTTTTGTGTCCTATCGGGCATGCCAATAACTGGAATGGTTGATTCACCTTAAGTTATATAAATCTCATAGAACATATTATGTTAGAATATTAAAAACAAGCAAGCATAAACAACAATAAACTATACACAATATTTTAAGTGGAAACCCTACAGTGTGTAGGTAAAATCATGGGGCAATGGCAAATTTTCTTCTTTTATTATTCTCAGTTGATTTCATACATTTGCACTCTATCATAATGCAATGGGAATTCCCATTTTTATAGAAATACAAAGTAAGATTCCAAAAAAGTTGTGGCACATTCCAGATAAAAGCACTTTATTAAAAAGAAACTGCTTTTATCAACTGCTTTCTATAACAAAAGTTGCTTTAAAGAAAAAAGCAGCTTTAAAAGCAAAAGCAGCTTTTAAAGTAAAAAATAGCTTAAAAGCAAAAACATCTTTTAAAGCAAAAAGTAACTTTAAGCAAAAAACAACTTTAAAACAAAAGCATTTTTAAAGCTCCACGAAGCACCACTCTGCTGAAGAACATCGGAGATCTGGATATTGAATTCACCTCCTAACATTCTCCCACTTGAAGTCGATATACAAGAATTCTTTACCTTTGTTTTCCATCCAAGTGCCAATTGCCCAATGCTGCCCTTATCACGTTTTCAGCAAGCCTAGAGAATTTTTGCACCACTCAAACTTCTCGCTCTTGATCGGCTTTGTAAGCATATCTGCAGAATTCACTTCAGTATCAATCTTCTCCAACAGGATCCTACCTTCTTCCACCATATTTCTTATAAAATGGTACTTAACATCAATGTGTTTGGTGTGATTATGGAATGTTGGGTTCTTCATTAATTGAATAGCACTTTGACTATCGCAATGCAACATAATATTCCCCTGCATTATCTTGAAGTCACCCAACAGTCACTCCAGCCAAATTGCCTCTTTTTTGGCTTCAGTTACTACAACATATTCTGCTTTAGTGGTTGATAAAGGCACCACATATTGCAACTTAGAAGTCCAACACACAACTCCACCAACAAGAGTGAAATCATATCTTGTAGTGGACTTTCGCCCATCTCTATCTCCACCATAATCATAATCCACAAAACCTTTAACTTGCAAATTTGTCGATCCAAAGTAAATAGCAACATCTGAAGTACCTCTTAAATATCTAAATATCCACTTCATTGCATGTAGACACGAAAAATTGACCCACTTTTAGTGGGTAATCTTCCTAGAGCCCTCTAAGAGGTCCCTAATCCCTGCCTAAGGTAAGGGATGAGCCTCTTTCCCCTTGCCCTGTCTTTTTTGCCCTTCTAAGCGAAATTATGCCCAGTCAATACGAGGCACGAGTTCGCAAAAAAGCAATCGCATCCCGTCAGGATGAGGCACGATTTCACATTTTTAGGTTTTCTTCCTTAGAAACCCTAATTTTTCTCTTTATTGTGTTTGGTATCGGCTTTCCAGAGGTTTTCCCACTCTTTTTGCCTTCAATATCACCTATAAAAGCAAGAATGATCTCACATATTACAAACACACACACATACACGATCGATCTCATGCACTTGTGATTTCTAAGACACGCTTGGTTATTCTAACACGCTCACAAGTTATTTTCTATTTGTTTCCTTTCTCTTCAGCAAGCCAACCTTGAAGTGCGAATTTTGGATTTGATCTTCTGCTTCATTGATATGATTGTTGTTTGATCTGGTGGATCTGTATCGTAGTTCGGGAGGAGAGATTAACTACTTGGAGATCTCATCCTTTCTGTCTACTTCTGCATCATCCATCAGGTTTCTTATTTTAAGTTTTACGTTTTTGCACTTCATTTCGTATTTATTTTTATTTTTCTCGCATCATAAGCGAAATCACACCCGGTATTATCGAGGCACAACTTTGTAGACCCAAAATTAGGGTCTTCTACACGCAGGAGCAAAATCGTGCCAGGTCCTGATGGGGTGCGACTTTGTTTATTGCGTTATCGCGCCCGCTCTTTGTGAGGCACAATTTTACCCAGAAACAAACTAGGGGCAACCTGTTGAAAATAATTGCATGATAAGGTCTTAAACTGCATCTAGATCATATTGATATACTCTATATTTTGTTTCTACTCTACTGCATTTTTGTTTTATGATTAAATATCCAAAGGTCAATTTTCACTTATATTTTCAAAGGTCATATAAAGGACCTAGGGGGCTTGACTGTTGCACCTCCAAGCATTATTGTATAGCGGCCTAAGCAAGCCCCCTAACATTGATCATATTTTTCAAAGTGTTTCTAAGCTATCTTGTAGGATCAGGTATTATTGATATCATTGGACAAGAGGTAGCAAAGGCTTGGATCAACCACTGGTTAAGATAAGTGGTCTAATTAATCTATAGGTTGTTGATATGATCTTTATATTGGTTTTTAGGCATCTAAAAAGAAAGAGCATATAGTGTGCATCTAGGGTTAAATATTGTGCATTAGTCTTGTGCCCTTGCTTTGAAGGTTTTTTGGATAAAACCCTAGGTTAGTAAGCATTCAAAGAAAGAATCATCCTAGGTTAGCTCTTGTATTCCTACATTCTATATTTTTGCATTGTCTTTATCTTTGCCAAACTTAGGTGATTGCTTGAAACTGAATACATCAAATATTCATGAATATCCTGAGGACTTGGAGCGAGTCCTAAAACCGTTCCTAGTGAACCCTTACCCCTAGCATCGAGTGTAGAGAACAACATACCCCCGCAGTTCACCCCATAAAACTTCTCTCTTGTGGATCTAGCCTTTTGGGAATTGTATGTGATAGGGCATTTTTCCCCCTCTACACTGCATTCCAATGCTCCTTACCAGGATTTATCATGTTCGGTTGACTACTCCCACTGCTTGCGCAATATCTGGTCTAGTGCTCACCATGGTGTACATGAGGCTTCCTATTGTTGATGAATACGGTACACGATACATGCTTGTCTTCTCTGCTTATGTTCTAGGACACTGTTCGAAAGACAATTTGAAGTGTGGAGGAAATGGTTACTGATTGGTTTTGCATTCTGCATATTGAAGTGCTACAGAATACTTTCTATATATGTCTTTTGACATAACCAGATATTCCTTCCTGTGTTTTCCCTGTGTAATTTCATCCCTAAAATTTGGTTTATTGCTCCTAAATCCTTCATATCAAACGTCCTAGCCATATGAGCCTTAATATCACTTATTTTCTTCATGCTAGGGCTTGCAACTAGCATATCATCAACATACAACAACAAGATAATAAAACTGCCATCATTAGTATGCACAATGATTAGCTTCACTCCTACTAAAACCATGGCTTTTCATGAAGGTGTCAAATTTTCGGTACCACATCCTTGGCGCCTGTTTCAATCCATACAGAGATTTCTTAAGTCTGCAAACCAAATGCTCTTTGCCTCTTTCTTCATAACCCTCAAGTCGATCCATATAGATCTCCTCAAGATCACCATGCAAGAAAGCAGTTTTTACATCAAGCTGCTCCAACTCTAAATCCTATGCTGCCACAAGTGCAAGTAAAACTCTAAAGCCTCATGGTGTACATGAGGCTTCCTATTGCTGATGAATACGGTACACGAGACATGCTTGTCTTATCTGCTTATGCTATAGGAAATTGTTCGAAAGACAATTTGAAGTGTGGAGGAAATGGTTACTGATTGTTTTGCATTCTACATATTGAAGTGCTACATAATACTTTCTATATATGTCTTTTGACATAACTAGATCTTCCTTCCTATTTTCTCCCTATGTAATTTCATCCCTAAAATTTGGTTTATTGCTCCTAAATCCTTCATATCAAACGTCCTAGCCATCTAAGCCTTAAGATCACTTATTTTCTTCATGCTAGGGCTTGCAACTAGCATATCATCAACATACAACAACAAGATAATAAAACTACCATCATTAGTATGCACAATGGTCAGCTTCACTCCTACTAAAACCATGGCTCTTCATGAAGGTGTCAATTTTTTTGTACCACATCCTTGGCGCCTGTTTCAATCCATACAGAGATTTCTTAAGTCTGCAAACCAAATGCTCTTTGCCTCTTTCTTCATAACCCTCAAGCTGATCCATATAAATCTCCTCAAGATCACCATGCAAGAAAGTAGTTTTTACATCAAGCTGCTCCAACTCTAGATCCTATGCTGCCACAAGTGCAAGTAAAACTCTAATAGTAGTCAGATTCACAATTGGAAAGAATATTTCACTAAAGTCTATACCTGACTTCTACACATAACCTTTTACCACCAAGCGAGCTTTATATCATTCCAACATCCCATAAATGTTCTTTACTTTGTACACCCACTTTTTACCAACAACCTTTCTTCCAGGTGGAAGATCCACAACACAAGTTCCCATGTTTCATTCTTCTATAGTGATTCCATCTCCTCTTCCATGGCTTTCCTCCACTTATCTGCATTCTCAAGTTCCCATGTTTCATTCTCAAAACATTGGGTTAGAAGATCTACACGTTCATAAAAATGTTCGAATAGGTATTCTCCTAATTTTTAATCCTCTTTTGATTTGTTAACTGATGATGGTGAACTTGTTGATCTACATGCTGATCAAAAATTTCAACAATCTTATCTTTATTTTCAGCTTTGTTCACATCTACTTAAACAGGTACAACTTTAGGTGTTTGTTATACCTCCTTCCTTTGCATGGATTTTCATTAAAATAACATCTCGGCTAATAATTACCTTGTGGGCGGTAGGATCTCATAGTCTATACCCCTTCACTGTATCTCCATAGCCGAGAAAAATGCATGTCCTTGACTTTGGGTCAAGTTTGGACCTATTTTCTTTTGGCGCATGGGCAAAAGCATCACAACCAAATGTATGTAAATGAGAGTGTTTAATAGGCTTACCACACCAAACCTCCTTTGGAAATTTTCCATCCAACGCAGTTGTAGGTGACATTTTAATAAGGTAAGCAGTTGTATTAACAACCTCTGCCCAAAACTTTTTCTCCAACCCAGATGTGATGAGCATGCTTCTTGCACGTTCCATGATTGTGTGATTCATCTGCTCAGCCACACCATTTTGTTGTGGAGGATATGGCACAACCTTCTAGTGCTTAATCCCTTCTTGCGTACAAAATTGATCAAACTCCTTGGAGTAATACTCTCCCCCATTATCTGACCTGAGGCATAAAATAGGTTTGCCCAAAATTTTCTCTACTCTTGCCTTGAACTCTTTGAATTTTTCCAAGGCTTTCGACTTCTTTGTTAGAAAATAAACCCACACTCTTCTAGAATAATCATCTATAAATGTCAATAAATATCTAGTACCTTTTAAGGACAGAGTGGGGACCAATCCAAATATATCATAATGTATAAGATGCAAAAGATCAAAACTCTTACCAGGACTTGCAGTAAATCGAACCCTTTTTTGTTTTCCAAAAATACAATGCTCACAAAATCCTAAATTGCAAGACTTAATCCCAGACAGCATACCTCGGTCATGTAGAATTTTTAATCCTTTTTCACTCATATGCCCTGGGCGTTGATGCCATAACATTACTCCATCCTGAGCATTACCTGAAGTTGTTGATGCTGCATGGTTTGTCACTGTATCACCACATAAACGATATAGGGTCCCATAAGGTTCTCCTTTTGCTACTACTAGGGATCCTTTGGTAATTTTGCAATAATTGTTACCAAAAGTAGTATAATACCCAAGTTTGTCCATCATCTTGATTGAAAGCAAATTCTTTCGCAAAGCAGGCACATGTCGTACATCACATAACATCCTTTCTATACCAGCATCCATCCTGATCCTTATATCCCCTCTTCCCACAATTTCTAAAGGATGATCATCACCCAAGTAGACCATCCCTCCATTATAGGACTGATATTTGATAAACAAATCTCTATGTGGAGATGTGGAAAGATGCACCTGAGTCCAAAACCCAAGTATATAAAATATATCTGTTACTACTGGTACAAAAGGCCTCACATGTTGTCATCTTTATTGCATCTCCAGTATTGGCCTCAGTTGATGGTTGATTTTGCTTTTCACCATTATTCTCCTTTTTCAGATGCCAATAGTCCTTTGAGTGCCTTGGCTTCCCACAATGCTAGCACCTCCCTTTCAGCTTGCATCCTTTTGACTTAGACCTGGACTGTGATCTACCTTGTTGACTCCTTTTGTTAGATCGAACTATCACAGCTAGGGCTTCATTGGTTGAGGGTTCTAGAGATGATTTTTGCCTCAACTCTTTTGCCAACAAAGCAGCTATGAAATCATCAACTCTTAGAGCTCCAGATGATGCATTGCTGATGATCATCACAAAATGATCCCAGGTGTCTGGGAGAGAACAAAGTAGGGTGATTTTTTTATCTTCATCCTCCATCTTCACATCAACAGAGACCAACTTACTAATTAGAGTATTAAACTCATTCAGATGATCTTCTGCAAATGAACCCTCCATCCTCAGGCTATAAAGTTGCTTTTTCAAGACCTTATTTGTTGCTAATTTAGTCTCATACAACTTCTCAAGCTTTTCCCAGAGGGCTTCCACGGTCGTTCGTTCAACAACATTGAACAAGACAGAGTCTTCTAGGTAGAGATGAATTGTAGACATCGTCTTCCTATCCAGCTTCATCCACTCTGCATCTATCATGCTGTCAGGTTTACCTGCGAGTGCTTCCAAGGCTAGGGCTTGATCGTTCTGAATCAACAAATCCTCCACCTTCATCTTCCATAGGGTGAAGTTCTTGCCATCAAACTTCTCAATATTAAACTTGGTTACACCTCTTGTCATTGTTGCAATTCCCACTCGCACAAACCCTAACCAACGAGTTTTCAAAGAACCTCGCTCTGATACCAAATGTTAGAATATTAAAAACAAGCAAGCATAAACAACAATAAACAATACACAAGATTTTATGTGGAAACCTTGCAGTGTGCAGGTAAAACCACGGGGCAATGGCAACTTTTCTTTTATTATTCTCAGCTGATTTCATACATTCACACTCTATCATAATGCAAGGGGCATTCCCCTTTTTATAGTAATACAAAGGAAGATTCAAAAAAAGCTATGGCACATTATAGATAAAAGTGATTATTAAAAAGAAATTGCTTTCTATAATAAAAGTTGCTTTAAAGACAAAAGCAGTTTTTAAAGCAAAAAAACAGCTTTAAAGCAAAAAAACAGCTTTAAAGCAAAAGCATTTTTTAAGCTCCACCAAGCACCATTCTACTGAAGAACATCGAAGATGTGGATATTGAATTCACCTCCTACCATATTATGGTTTGAAGATCAAACTTTCTTTCAATCAACCTCTAGAGAGATTTGACTCCTTGATTTATTTTTTTTTAAAGGAAAATAATTAGAGAACTATGCAATAAAATAAATTTGAAGAATTGTAATTTTGATTTTATTTAATGATCACAAAGATACTCATTGCAATAACTACATGCTTAAATCAAAATTAATTATCCAACAATGAAATTAAAGCACACAACTTCATGAAAGGACTAATTAGAATGAAAACGATCAAATTTAATAACCAAAATTCACATTCTGATTTGAATCCATAAGGTACGAATTTTACAAAAGAAAATTAGAATCAATGACACACAATCATGACTTTTATTTCAAAGTATGCTAGTTACATCAACTAAAAATAGAAAAAGAGTAAGGGAGCTTATGTTCAAGGATCATGAAAAGGATCCCTTACAATATGTCGTAGTACTTATTTAAAATTAACAAAAAATGTAGTTGAAATAGTATCCACAAAAAATAAGATCCTATTAGAGATGCAATACACATATTCCTTGATTTTAGAATCCCACCTTAGCAGTGGATCTTATATTTGGGCTCTATTTTGAGCATCTTTTTTAGTTGCATGAGTTGCTTTCCTTCGAAATAATTTCCTTTTAATGATTTTCTCCAAGAGTGTGAGTTGGTGATTCAAAATCTACAAGAATTTCCTCAAGATAATCTTCTCAAGCCTCGAGCCATTATTTTAGGATTTAACATCAGCAAATTAATCAATTTCTATGTCAAAATCATGAATTAGTTGTCCCAAATCTTTAAATTCATGGGTCAACAACTCTTCCAAATTCTTCAATATTGTGTTTTTGGCCAGTCTATTAGTTCACACATTATTAGAATGTCATCATATAACATATTAGTGGATTAATCGAGCATTTCCTTCAAATCGCCAATTCTTGAATGCCATTGGTCAACATCACATTGTGGTTTCAACAAATTGGGTCTGAGAGGTTGATTGCTTCAAGAGGTCGATCGAACAACAAATTGGTGATCACACATCAATCAATCCATGGTTTTAGACCTAGCAATTTTTTAAATGTTAACTTTGTCCCCTTTTGCTATTCAAAGGCTTTTGAAGCAACTTTTGGTTAGGGAGGCCACATTTTGACCTTGATCTCAATTTGTCCTTTAGCCCTTTGTATATTGTTTGAAAGTGCTTTGCATTGAGTCGGTGACCCCAATTTTGAATTGATTACCCAATGATGGTGGTGCTAACTACTATACCAACATTATAATTTTGATGTTATATGGTGATAACATTGTAATATCAATTGTATGCATTGATAAACTTTCCATCCCCAATAGTAGGGCCAATGCAATTCAAAAGGGGAAATTTTATCTTGGTTCTAATTTTCACACAACAGGTTTTGAAAACTAATCAACACATTTTCATATCTCTAATAAAAGTACACCAAAACATTGCTAAAGAAATTCAAGATGAGTGATTGCAATCCCTACATCTACACCTATGAAGGGTAGCTGAAGCTTTTTAGCTTACGATGAATATTTTCTAGTTAGTAAGATATTATACAAGCAACTTATAGGTGGCCCAATTTATCACAATTATACGAAAGAAAATATTACTTTTGAAATCAGTTAAATTTCTTGATTTATGTCAAAATTAAAAGTAAATCATTGAGAAGTTAAAAATTTGTTGAGATATGTCAAAGGGATTGCAAAAAATCTCATCTTATATAAAAAATATGTGCATATTGGGATTGATAGATTGTGCAAATTAAGATTGGGTAGGTTCTATAGACAATAGAAAAAACACTACATGCTACGTTTTTGTTCTTGCTTTAGGTGAATTAAAAATAAATAAAAACTACACCTACAATGTTATTATTAGAACAGATTAAAAAGTGAGCAGAAATAGCTCAAAAAGTTGTTTGGTTAGGAAGACTTTTAAAGGATTTATAAAAATAACTTTTAGCCTACTTTACTTCTTTGCAACAGCCAAGGTGTCTTGAAAAGTGTGAAAATCCAATCTACCATGCAAGAATAATACAAATAGAAATTCAACACTGTTAATTAAGAAAACTACTTTAAGAAAGAGTAGCTTGCGTTACCTAGAAGCAAAATTTTAACATGCTCACAAATAATTTAGATCTAATAATTTCATCATAATTAAAGAACTATGTTATTTTCCGTCTGATTATTATGTATGTTTTTCTAATAGCAATGCAATTACAATAATATAAGTTATACGTTTGCTTCTACATGTGTGTATATATAACCTTCTTTCGCTTATATCATTTTAATAATCTTATGATGCATGTTTTTGCACTTCCTTGTCCATTAAGTTACAATAAGAAAAAGCAAAAAAAAAACTTCTATATAAGTTGTTTCAAACAAAAAGAAAAAAGGATACAGTTGCATTGACTCAACAAAGCTTACTAGAATTTTAATTTTTTTAGTTTTTTAAAGTTGAATGCAAAAACATCTTTTAGTTCTTTGATAAAGCAACGTTCATGTTAAATCCTTGTAAAAGAATATACATTCATTGTTTAAGGCATTTTGACTTTTTTTAATTTACAGACGTTATAATTTTTTTATTAAAAATTCATCTATGAAATGTGCCTAGGCAGCAATATATAATAAAATGGATCTTTGAAAGCCTTTTAGACCAGACTTCTCATTTCTACCACTAAAGAAATTTAATAAACAAATTTGGACAACACTTTTTAGCAGTTAACACGTGCAGAACATACATGGTCTAATTCCACCCAAAATGTTCTTGGTATTTTATGACCATGGACAATGCAAAATCTACATCAATGAAATTAATCCAAATGGAAGTAACAAACATAGGCACAAGATAATAGGATTAATCCAAACTAAAAGACTGCACAAACAGGTAAAGACAGGAACAAAGTTTAATCAAGAGTCACTCTGACCATCATCCCAAAGCACGGGATTGGTCATAAGCCCTTTTCAGACATTTGTTGCTGGCTGAGCAGTTATCCATTTCCTCTCCTTTTGTGTTCCCCATTCTTCCAACTCCAGCTTTATACTCGTACAGGATTCTTGAGAAACAGTTCAATATCATGACTCCTCCATGTTGTTACAAAACAGGGCCTTAAGAAATACTCCATCAATATACATAGGCAATCATACATATATGATATCATCAATAAACAACACTATCTAGTGAGACAATTACTTGTAAACAGCACCTTTTGAAAAAATATATATAAAACACAATTCCTTCTCACCACTGAAATTTCAGAGTATGCACCTTGTCATCGAGCAGCACTTTGTTTAGGTCATGCTTCACTTAGCATCCACCAATGATCTGCACAAGAACATTCTTCATGTGTGAAATGATGGAATATGTTTGCATCTCTCACAGCAATTTCTCTTGCAACTATTTTGGAGATAAACTTGGTCGTAATGTGGCAGTCAACGCATGCTAGAAGGTTCTTCACAACTCTAATAGTTGTTCCATGGGGAGTCTTTGACAACCCAAATGCAATTTCCAACTTTTCACTATGGTGGCAGAGGAGTAATTCCTTATCCTCATCATCCACATCATGCAGCACAGATATTGTATTTATACCACTGCCTTCATCTCCCTATACAATTCCTCCAATTTTGCATAGACCTGCTGTGTTTGTGAGTGTGTTCAGTCTCCTACACAAAAAGCATGTACCATTTTGTGGACTTCAATCCAACTACTTCCAGGTGTCTTCTTAATTCCTCTATCTTTCATCAATTTCCTTACTTTTTGAACATCATTCCACCTGTCCACTTCCAATATTTGAAAGAACACAAAATGCAGCATAGTTAGGATCCAACATAAAAAGGATTGTTGCCACAAATTCCCCTATCCCTACGTTTTTATGTGATCTACAAGCACCAAGCAAACACATCCATGCAACCACTTTAGGTTTTATGGGCATTTTGGCAATGAAGTTCAAAGCTTTCTCAAGATAACCTGCATGGCCAAGAAGGTTAACAATGCATACAAATGATCCATAACAGGAATAATGCAATAAGAGTCACTCATGCTATTAACGTATTTACAGTGCTTATCCACTAGACCTGCATCACTGCATGCAAGTAAAACACATACAAAGGTTACATTTCCAGGGTGGGTTCCCAAGTGCTTAATCAGATCAATGAGTTTAAGGGCATCTTTGCTGTAGCCATGAATTGCATATTCTGCAATCATTGCATTCCATGAAACTGTGTTTCCATCAACCAATTCATGGGCCTTTGTCTATTCTTCAACAATTTACATACATGTCTATTAGGGCATTCACAACCATGACATCTGCTGAAAATCTGCTTTCAATTACTTTTGGTAAATGTCTATAGTCTCTTCCAGACCTCCCATGTTGGCATATGTTGGTAGAATGCTGGCAAAGGTTATTGAGTCTGGCTTTATGCCTGACAATTGCATTTACATAAAAGTCTTCAGGGCCTTTTTAGAAAACCCATTTTATGCATATTCTTAGGCTGATATTTTATTGAATTATTTTAAGATTATATTTAGGTCATGCATCTATAGATGATTAGGTCATCCATTTTTTGATGGAGTATTATTTAATATTTCTTGCATGTTACAATCTCCATATCAAGAATCGATCCTCCAGTTTGTAACCCTAAGGCATCTATTAAATAGGCTCTTGCCTCGATGAATGAATTGCTAAGTTTTGTCGTCATTGGTATCAAAGAAAGGTAATCCGAGTATGCTTTAAACCTACGGCATTAAGCTGATCTGGTTTATCAAAAAGGAATCCTTGGCTCAAGTGCACCAGCCGAGAGAGTACGTGAGGTCTGAAAAAAGGAACAACCATCGCCATCCGACGACATGCCCTTATATTTGTTTGATAATTGCAGGTTTTGATTCGAAGCCTTGGCAACCACACTTTGGTTGATTTGTGGAGAGCTCATATCCAGGCAAGCAAAAAAGGCAGACAGATCAAAGCATGTAGCCAAGAAATTTCTTGAGTAAAGTGCATAAGGTGGTAGCAAAAGAACCGGAGAGAAGCTAATTTATGTTGTTTATAGGGCATATCCAAAGACACAACCGAAAACCAGGTCGGTCGGTGAACACCACGATCTAGTGTTCAAATCAGATCGGCGTGGCCGAAAACCTTCCTACGCATGCTGTCAATTCTCCGGATAACATTGTTGATGACTGAAGCCCAATTTCTCACAAACCCCCTTCATTTCGTCCCAGTAATCCTCCATCACAACTAGAGGTAGACCAAGTGGCCAATGCAATGGCAGACCCAGAGGCAAACCTAGAGGCAAATCCAAGGGCAAACCCAATGGCGGACCCAGAGGCCAACCCAAAGACATCAGACCCAAAGGCCGACCCAGAGGCTGACCCAGTGGCAGACCTAGTGGCAAACCCAGAGGCTAACCCAAAGGCAGTAGACCTAGAGTCAGCAAACCCAAAGGCAGATCTAGAGGTTTTTACCCAAGCAAGAGCAAGAGCTAGAGTCAAGAGCTAGTGCGAAGACTCCTTTAAATTAAAGGGGGGTCCTAATATTTCCTATCCTAAATAATGTAATAACGGGGGATGTTAGGATAATATTTTATTATGCTATTTTAATATTATTATTAGGTCATGCATCTTTCGATGATTTAAGTCATCCATTTTTAGATGGAGTATTATTTTAATATTTCTTGCATGTAACGATCTCCTAATCAGGAGTATTGATCTTCTAGTTTGTAACCCTAAGGCATGTATTAAATAGGCTCTTGCCTCAATGAATGAATTGCTAAGTTTTGCTATCACATATCTTGCACCCATTGCATTCCATGAAACTATGTCTGCATCATGCATTTTGTCAAACAACTCCTGGACCTTGTCTATTCTTCTGCATTTTGCATACATGTCTATCAAGGCATTCACAGCCACGACATCTGCATAAAATCTGTTTTAAATACTTTTTGATGAATGTTCATACCCTCCTATAGAGCTCCCACGTTGGCACATGCTGGATGAATGCTGGCAAAGGTTACAGAGTCTGGCTTTATGCCTGACAAGTGCATTTGCTTCAAAGTTTCCTGGGCCTTTTCAGAAAACCCATTTTGTGCATATCCTGCAATCATTGCAGTCCATGAAAACATGTTTGCATAATGAATTTTGTCAAACAATTCCAGTTTCCTATCTATTCTTCCACATTTTGCATACATGTCTATCAGGTCACTCATAACCGCATCATCCTCTCAAAATCTGCTTTCAGTTAATTTTTTATGGATATCCGTAACCTGTTACAGAGCCCCCATTTTGGCACATGCTGGTGAAGGTTGCCAAACTTTGCTTTACACATGCCAATTGCATTTGTTCAAAAAATCTTAAGGGCCTCTTCAAAAGAACCATTTTGTGCATATCCCGCAATCATTGCAGTCCACGAGATTGCATTTGATGAGACATTTTGTCAAACAATTCTCAGGCCTTTTCACCATGTCCGTTTTGTGCATATCCTGCAATCATTGCAGTCCATGAGACTGCATCTCGATGATGCAATTTATCAAACAATTCGTAGGCCTTTTCAATGTGTTTGTTTTGTATCTTGTAATCATTGCATTCCATGAAACCGTATTTGCATTATGCACTTTGTCAAACAATTCCCATGCCTTGTGTATTCTCCCACATTTTGCATACATGTCTACTAGAGCACTGACAACCACAACATCCGATGAAAAACCATTTTTAACTATTCTTTGATGGATGTTCATACCCTCTTCTAGAGCGCCCATTTTGGCACAAGTAGGAACGATGCTGGAAAAAGTTGTTGAGCTTGACTTTACACCTAGCAATTGCATTTGCTTATATATATATATATATATATATAAGTCTCCAAGGCCTTTTCAGAAAACCCATTTTGTGTATATCCTGCAATTATTGCATTGCATGGGACAGTATTTTGTTTAGACATAACAATTCACGTGCCTTGTCTACACTGCCACATTTTGCCTACATGTCTATAAGGGCAGTGACTGCTGCAACATTTGGAAAAATCTGGTTTTGATTATAATTAGATGGATGGTCAAACTCTGTTGCAAATCTTCCAGTTTGACGCATGCTTGAAGGATGTTCGGCAAGGTGAAATAATCTGTTTGAAATGGTGCCACTATTTGTTGCATTTGGTGAAAGAGTGTCAGTGCATGTCAAGGAAAGGCATGTCTTTGGTAAGCTGAAATTATCATATTCCAAAGAGGATATGTCATTCAGTTATGCAGTCAAAAACATTGCGAGTGTCCACCAAACTTCTGCTATTGACATACATGTGGATAAGTTTGTTTTGCAATTTGTGTCTAGAGGAGTCAAATTTAAGTCTACAGTCAATGAGTGAGTCAACAAGCTTGCTCTCTAAAAGGCATTATTGGCGATCCAGGTCTGCAAGAGTTGAAGATATGCCGAAGCATGTAAAGAGTTGTGTGTAGTTGCATTAAATAGAATGTATACCGGTTCCTTCAACCGCCCCTCCTGACAGACTTCTCTCAAAGTGGTATTCAGATTGACACCGTGATTTTGGTTGGCAATGAAAAACTACAAGTAGATTATCAAAAAAAATTTGAAAGGTTGTTAAGATATGTCAAAGGGACTGCAGAATTTTACATCCTATATTAAAAATATGTTATTATTGGGTTGATTGATTGTGCAAATTCAATTGGGGAGGTTCTATAGATGATAGAAAATCCACTACATGCTATAATTTTGCCCTTGTTTTAGGTGCATGAAATAACCCAAAAAACAAAGAAAGAAAGGAGGGGAATTAAAAGAAAAAACAAACCCTACACTTGAAATATCATTACTGAAACAGAGTAAAAAGTGTGAGCAAAAATAGCTCATGGAGTTGTCTGGTTAGGGAGAGTTTTAAAGGATTTGCAAATAGAACTTTCAGCCTACTTCACTTCTTTGTAACAACTAAGGTGTCTTGAAAAGGATGAAAAATCCAATCTACAATGCAAGAACAATACAAATAGAAATTGAACACCATTATTAAGGGTTAAAAAGATGGTAAAGTAGGTTTTAATGTCTACTAAGCCATAGGCCATATGAGACGGATATTGTTTATCCAATATATGGTTATCCCAAACCATATTCTGATCATTGAAGCATGGTGTACAACCCTACCCCCTGCAGGATTCAAATCTTGGACCTTTATTCAAAGTTCCAAAGTCTCCACTGTTAGGCAACTCAGGCTGTACTATTTTATAAATGAGTAGCTTGCCTTTAGTATCATCTTACCTGGAAGCAATTTGTTGATGTGTTCACTAAATCACTTGGATCTAATAATTTCATCATAATTAAAGTAAAAGTTTGTGTTATTGCCAATTTGATTACTATGCATGTTTTTTTAAAGCAATATATATATATATATATATATATATGTATATGGCTTCTATTGGGGCCACTCCCATCAAAATAACAAAACATTACATTGCTCTCAATATATTGTTGTCAGGTTAATTAAACCATATCCAGCTTGCCTTTCTATCAAAGATATTATTCATCTTCGTCAAACTATTATGTTTTCCCAATCAACTCTTTCTTATCATTTATTAATATGCATGTTTTTTGATACCACTAGTATATGCAAATACAATACAATAAATTATATTTTTGCTTCTACATGTATATACATGTATTCTTCTCTCACTAATATCATTTATAAATCTTATAATGCATGTTTTTGTACTTCTTATTTCATTAAATTACAATGTAAAAACAAAACCAAAAAAAAAGTTCTGAACTTTTATATATAAAATAAGTTGTTTCAAACCTCCCGAAAAGGACACTGCAATGGCAAAAGGCAATGGGCTTTCTTAGAGGAGACCCAAGTTCAATTCACGGGAAGGTTGGCCCCCTTAAATGCCACTAGATTTTCAAAATATTCAAAAAAAAATTAGTTGTTTCAAACAAAAAGGATAAAGGGTACTTAAACTGGCATTAGCTCGACAGGTTAAATTCCTTGGTTTCCAAGGAGAAGACCCGAGTTTGAATCTTGCCAAGCTATACACATGTAATAGCCAAGTTGTTGTAATATCACTATGTAGTCATGATGTAATACAGGTAGGGCCCGTTTTAGTCCTATATAATCAAATTAAAAAAGAAAAAAAAGAAGAGGATAAAGGATACAACATAAAGTTGAATGTTAAGACCACTGTCAAACAAAATTATTTTAAAAAAGCAAGAAGCATTTGAGAAGGGGAGACAAATTCTGGACAGGATCATGGTAGATCACGAAGTTATGCATTCAACACCTTCAAGAAAAGAAAGAGCAATGATCTTAAAACTTGATATGAGTAAAGCCTATGATAGAATTAAATGGGATTTTCTTTTTGTAGTATTAGAAAAGTTTGGATTTGAGAAGAAATGGGTCAGATGGATTAAAGCTTGTGTCTCTAGAGTATCATATTCAATGTTGGTCAATGGGTTAGTAACAGAAACATTGAAAGCCAAGAGAGGTCTTCGACAAGGAGATCCTCTATCACCATAATTGTGTTAGAAAATATAGCAAAATTATGTGCAAGCAGAAAAACACAATAACGCAAGGAAAAACAATAACACAGATTTTACGTGGAAAACCTGCAATGTGCAGGAAGAACCACGGGGTAATGGCAGCTTGATCTTTTATTGATTTTGGCAGAATTACATTCAATCAACCTTTTTTACATGCAAGGGGTCATTCCCATTTTATAGAAAAAACAAACTGTTTGTTTCCTCTCCCAAAGGAAGAGTCCAAAAAACTGTTTGTTTCCTCTTCCAAAGGAAGACTCCAAAAAACTGTTCGTTTCCTCTCCATAAGCTGCACCACCATGCACCTCTCTGCTGAAGAACATTGGAGATCTGGATATTGACTTCACCTCCTACCATTCTCCCACTTGAAGTCGATATACAGGAATTCTTTGCCTATGTTTTTCCATCTAGGTGTCAATTGCCCAATGCTGCCCTTATCACATTTTCAACAAGCCCAAAGAAGTTCTACACCACTCAAACTTCTTTGTCTTGACCGGCTTAGTAAGCATATCTGCAGGATTCACTTCAGTGTTGATTTTCTGCATTAGGATCCTACCTTCTTCCACCACATTTCTTATAAAGTGGTATTTGACATCAATGTGTTTCGTGTGATCATGGAATGTTGGGTTCTTCACTAGCTGAATAGCACTTTGGCTATCACAATGCAACGTAATTTTCCCCTGCATTACCTTGAAGTCACCCAACAATCGCTCTAACCAAATTGCCTCTTTGTTGGCATGAGTCACTGCAATATATTCTGCTTCAGTGGTTGATAAAGCCACCACAAACTGCAACTTAGAAGCCCAACTCACAGCTCCACCAACAAGAGTGAAAGTATATCCTGTAGTGGACTTTCTCCCATCTCTATCTCCACCATAATCAGAATCCACAAAACCTTTAACTTGCAAACTATCCGATCCGTAGTAAATAGCAGCATCTGAAGTGCCTCTTAAATATTTGAATATCCACTTCACCACATTCCAATGCTCCTTACCAGGATTTGCCATGTACCGGCTGACTACTCCCACTACTTGGGCAATATCCGGTCTGGTGCTCACCATGGCATACATGAGGCTTCCTACTGCTGATGAATACGGTACACGAGACATGCTTGTCTTATCTACTTCTGTTCTAGGACACTGGTTAGAAGACAAATTGAAGTGTGAAAGAAGAGGGGTACCAACTGGTTTTGCATTCTGCATATTGAAGCGCTGCAGAATCTTTTCTATATATGACTTTTGACTTAACCAGATCTTTCTTCCTTTTCTGTCCCTGTGTATCTTCATCCCTAAAATTTGGTTTGCTGCTCCTAAATCCTTCATTTCAAATGTCCTAGCCAACTGAGCCTTAAGATCAATGATTTTCTTCATGCTAGGGCCTGCAACCAGCATATCATCAACATACAATAGCAAAATTATAAAACTGCCATCATTAAACCTCTTATAGTATGCACAATGGTCAGCTTCACTCCTACTGAAACCTTGGCTCTTCATGAAGGTGTCAAATTTTTTGTACCACATCCTTGGCGCATGTTTCAACCCATACAGAGATTTCTTCAATCTGCAAACCAAATGCTCTTTGCCTCTTTCTTCATAGCCCTCAAGCTGATCCATATAAATCTCCTCCTCAAGATCACCATGCAAGAAAGCAGTCTTTACATCAAGCTGCTCCAGTTCTAAATCCTGTGCTGCTACAAGTGCAAGTAAAACTCTAACGGTAGTCATCTTCACAACTGGAGAAAAAATTTCATTAAAGTCTATACCTGACTTTTGCACATAGCCTTTAGCAACCAAGCAAGCTTTATAGCGTTCCAACAACCCATCGTTGTTTTTCTTTACTTTGTAAACCCACTTGTTTCCAACAGCCTTTCTTCCGGGTGGGAGATCCACAAGTTCCCACGTTTTATTCTTGTGAAGCGCCTCGATTTCCTTCTCCATGGATTTCCTCCACTTTTTTGCTTTTTCAGACTCTCTAGCTTCCTGAAATGAACTAGGCTCACCATCATCAGTTAACAAAGCAAAAGAGGACTGATATACCTGAGAATACCTTTCCGGACACTTTTGTGGACGTGTAGATCTTCTAACCCAATGATTTGTTGATTGTGGCTCTCGGTCTTGTGACTGTTGTGGCTGCTCTACTTGTTGTTCTGCATGCTGGTCAAAAAATTCAGCATGCTGTTCAAAAATTTCAGCATGCTGATTTTCATTTTCATCTTTGTTCATGTCTACTTCAACTGGTACAACATTAGGTGTTTGCTATACCTCCTTCCTTTGCATGGATTTTTCATCAAAAATAACATCTCGGCTAATAATTACCTTGTGGGCAGTAGGATCCCACAGTCTATATCCCTTTACTGCATCTCCATAGCCGAGAAAAACACATTTGCTTGACTTTGGGTCAAGTTTGGACCTTTTTTCTTTAGGCACATGGGCAAATGCATCACAGCCAAAGGTACGCAAATGAGAGTAATCAAATGGCTTACCACACCAAACCTCCTTTGGAATCTGTCCATCCAACGCAGTTGTAGGTGACCTGTTAATGAGGTAAACAGTTGTATTAACAGCCTCTGCCTAGAACCTTTTATCCAACATGGATGCGCTGAGTATGCTTCTTGCATGTTCCATGATTGTGCGATTCATCCGCTCATCCACACCATTTTGTTGTGGAGTATATGGTACAGTCTTCTTGTGCTTAATTCCTTCCTGCATACAAAATTTATCAAATTCCTTGGAGCAATATTCACCCCCATTATCTGACCTAAGACATAAAACAGGGTTGCCCAAACTTTTCTCGACTCGAGTTTTGAACTCTTTAAATTTCTGCAAAGCTTCCGACTTCTTCAGAAAATAAACCCACACTCTCCTAGAATAATCATCTATAAAAGTCAGAAAATAGATGGCACCATTTAAGGACTGATTGGAGACTGCTCCAAATATATCCGAATGTATAAGTTGCAGAAAATCAGAACTCTTACCAGGGCTTGCAGTAAACCGAACCCTCTTTTGTTTACCAAAAATACAATGCTCACACAAGTCTAAATTGCAAGACTTAATCCCAGAAAGCATACCTCTGTCATGCATAATTTTCAGACCTTTTTCACTCATATGGCCTAGGCGTTGATGCCATAGCATTACCGCATCCTGAACGGAAGTTGTTGTCTGCTGCATGGTTTGTCACCGTATCACCGCATAAACGATATAGGGTCCCATAAGATTCTCCCTTTGCTACTACAATAGCACCTCTGGTAATTTTGCAATAGTTGTTACCGAAAGTGACAAAATACCCTAGCTTATCCATCATCTTGATTGAGAGCAAATTCTTCCGCAAAATCTAGCACATGTCGTACATCACATAACATCCTTTCTCTATCATCGTCCAACCTGATCCTTATGTCCCCTCTTCCCACAATTTCTAAAGGGTGATCATCACCTAAGTAGACCTTCCCACCATTATATGGCTGATATTTGTCAAACCAGTCTCTGTGAGGAGACATGTGGAAAGATGCACCCGAGTCCAAAACCTAGGTATATAAAACAGATCTGTTGTTGCTGATACAGAAAACCTCACATGTTGTCGTATCTTCAGAATTTACTGTACTGGCCTCAGCTAATGGCTAAAATTGTTTTTCATCATTTTTTTCCTTTTTTAACTGCCAACAATCCTTCTTTGAGTGCCCTGGCTTCCCACAATGCCAGCACTTCCTTTTCAGCTTGCATCCTTTAGACTTAGATCTGGACTGTGATCTACTTTGTTGACTCTTCTTGAAAGATTGACCTCTCACAGCTAGGGCTTCATTGGTTGAGGGTTCCAAAGATGTTTTCTGCCTCAACTCTTCTGCCAACAAAGCGGCTACCACATCATCAAAAGTTAGAGCTCTTGATGATGAATTGTTGATGGTCATTACCAAATGATCCCAAGTCGCCGGGAGGGAACAAAGTAAGGTGATAGCTCTGTCCTCATCCTCCATCTTCACATTAACTAAAAGCAATTTACTGATAAGGGTATTAAACTCATTCAGGTGATCTACCACAGATGAACCCTCCTTCATCCTTAGGCTGTAAAGTTGTTTTTTCATAAAAACCTTATTTGTTGCAGATTTTTGTCTCATACAACTTTTCAAGCTTCTTCCAAAGGGCTTCCGCGGTCTTTCTTCAACAACATTGAACAAGACGGAGTCCGCTAGGCATAGACAGATTGTAGAAACCGCCTTCCTATCCAGCATTGCCCACTCCTCATCTTTCATGCTGCTTGGTTTACTCGCGACCCCTTTCAAGGCTAGGGCTTGGTCATTTTGAACCAACAAATCCTCTACCTTCATCTTCCATAAGGCGAAGTTCCTGCCATCAAACTTTTCAATCTCAAACTTGGTTACACTTCCAATCATTGTTGCAGCTCCCACTCGCACAAAACCCTAGGCTTTGATACCAAATGTTAGAAAATATAGCAAAATTATGTGCAAGCAGAAAAACACAATAACGCAGGAAAAACAGTAACACAGATTTTACGTGGAAAACTTGCAATGTGCAGGAAGAACCACGGGGTAATGGTAGCTTGATCTTTTATTGATTTTGGCAAAATTGCATTCAATCAACCTTTTTTACATGCAAGGGGTCATTCCCCTTGTATAGGAAAAACAAACTGTTCGTTTCCTCTCCCAAAGGAAGAGTCCAAAAAACTGTTTGTTTCCTCTTCCAAAGGAAGAGTCCAAAAAACTGTTTGTTTCCTCTTCCAAAGGAAGACTCCAAAAAACTGTTCGTTTCCTCTCCCAAATGAAGACTCCAAAAAACTGTTTGTTTCCTCTCCATAAGCTACACCACCATGCACCTCTCTGCTGAAGAACATTGGAGATTTGGATATTGACTTCGCCTCTGAGTAAAGCCTATGATAGAATTAAATGGGATTTTCTTTTTGCAGTATTAGAAAAGTTTGGATTTGAGAAGAAATGGGTCAGATGGATTAAAGCTTGTGTCTCTAGAGTATCATATTCAATGCTGGTCAATGGGTTAGTAACAAAAACATTTAAAGCCAAGAGACGTCTTCAACAAGGAGATCCTCTATCACCGTAATTGTTCATTATTATGGCAGAGGTATTGAATAGGAACTTGAAGAAGGCTAACAAAGATAGGCTAATAAGTGGAATTAAGGCTAGTAATAACATCGACAAACATCAACCATCAGTATTTTGTAGATGATACAGCCCTTTTTGGGAGGGTGGGGGTAAACAAGGCTAAAGCTTTGAATAACTTATTAAAGGAATATGAAAGAGCATCAGGGCAGAAAGTTAATAGGACAAAATCCAAAATTTACTTCCTAAACACTCTAGCTAGAATCAAAGCAGGGATATGTAGGTTACTTCAAATGGAGGAGGCAAATTTGCTAGCAACTTATCTAGGGATGCCCTTATTTGAGGGGAGAATGAGGATAGAATTGTGGAATCCAGTTATAAGTTCAGAATAAACTACCGGCATGGAAAGGTAGATGGTTATCATTAGCAAGAAGAGTGAATCTAACATTCCAACATATTATATGTCCTTGTATACTATGCCAAAATCGATAGAAAAAAGTTTAATCTATATTATGCAGTCATTTTTGTGGTCAGGGATAAAAGGAAATTTCCTTTGGTGAAATGGAGCAAGGTGTCCGATGATAAAACTAAGGGAGGTCTTGGTTTAAGAGTTCTTACGGATGCAAACTTAGCTCTTAGGGGAAAAGTAATTTGGAGATTGTACAAAGAAAGTCAAAGACAATGGGCAAGAATTCTTCTAAGTACGTTGAGCCCAATGATCCAAGATTAATATTTACTACATTCTCACTACCAAATGGTTCTACACTATAGAATGGTTTAAAAAAATAAATTGATATACTGATTAAAGGTCTAAGATGGGTGGTGGGAACTGGAGAAAAATTTTCTATTTGGATGGATACTTGGTGTGATAAAAACCACTCAATCTAGATCCAATTTTGAAACCATGAATGAGATTACTTCAAGATAAATATGGTGATAGGGTTTCAAACATTATGTACAAGGATCGGGAAGATACAAATGGAAAGAAATTTTTTTTATAAGTATACAAGGCATTGATGCTAGGAGGCAGTTGAGCAAAAAGATTACAACAATGATTATTCCAAGGGGAGCCAAGGATAAGCTAATGTAGGAGTTGAATAGCTCAGGAGAGTACACAACAAGAAGTGAATATAATGTAAAGCAGTAACAAATAGGAATACTACAAGAATATGGAGAGATATTTGGGATAGCCCGAGCACTCCTAAAGTGAAAATGTTTGTTTGGCTAGTAGGTCATAAAAGAATTTATGTGTTCCACGGGGATGCCTCCCCCTGTCCCTTGCATCCCCGGTACGGGGGATGGCATCGGGAACGTTTCCTTGCCATCCCCCTTTTGGGGGACGGCAGGGGGGCGTCCCCGGGACGGCAGCGTCACGCAGGCAGCCGTCGGGACATCCGAGGATGCCCAGTTGTCCCCAAGGCATACTCGAGGATGCCTAGCCGTCCCCCATGGCGCATCTCATGCCCAAAAAAAATTAAAAAAAAAAAGTATGGGGGGTGGGACCATGAGTATTTCACTATTTGGTTGTATTTTTATTTTTTTTTCTATTTGTATTTCATTCTTTTTGTTGTAAATGAGCATTGAGACTATTAGTATTACTATTTTTCATGATTACTAGTGGCTGAGTACTTTCCCTGTTATAGTGGCTGACCATTTACGCGGTCATATTTGAACAGTTAGGAGTAACTGTCATTGCTTACATGGTGGGAACTGAACAATTGTATAAGATTAAAATGGATCTTTGAAAGCCTTACAGACCAAATTTACTTGAATTATATGCAAACCAAATTTACATGAATTATATAATAAAATGGACCTTTGAACAACAGTTTTAAGCAGTTAAATGTGCAAAACATGGTCTAATTCCACCCAGAATATTCTTGATATTTAATGAACATGGACAATGTAAAATCTGCATCAACATATATAAAAATTACTAGATAGATTTTGGGCCCAATTAGCAGATGCAAACATAGGTACAAGATAATAGAATGAACCCAAACAAAAAGACTGCACAAAATGATAAAGGCAAGAGCAAAGTACAATTATGAGTTGCTCTACTCATCATACCAAAGCACTGGATTAGTTGTAAGCTCTTCTTTGACATTTATTGTTTGTTGAGTGTCTTCCATTTCCTTCAAGTATTCCTCCTTTTGTGTTCACCATTCTTCCGCTTCGTTCTCCAGTTTTTCACTCTATAATTGTATAAGATTTCTGAAAAATAGTTCAATACTATGACTCAGGGCTTTCACAAATACTCCATCAATATTCCTAGGCAGTTAGGATCACTCAACAATATGATGTTGGCAATGAACAACAATGTTTATTTGTCCAAATATTTAATAACAGCACTTTTTGAGAAAATGAAACAAAACATAGTTCCTTCTTACCACTGAAATCTGAAAGCATGCACCATGTCATTGTGCTGGACTGTTTAAATCTTGCATTACTTTGCATCATCAATAATCTCCACAAGAACATTCTCCAAGTTTGAAATGATGGAAGTGGTTTGCATCTCTCACAACAGTGTCCTTTGCAACAATCTTGAAGATAAACTTGGTTGCAGTATGGCAGTCACCACATACTCAAAGGTTCTTCACAACTCTAATACTTGTTCTGGGGGTCTTTAACAGCCAGAATGCAATTGCCAACGTTTTGCTATGCTAGCAGAGAAGCAATTCTTTATCCTCAGCCTCCACATCATGCAACAAAGGTATTGTATTTGTAATATACCCCATTGCCTTCATCTCACTCAACAATTCTTCCAATTTTCCATAGATCTCTTGTGTTTGTGGGTGTGATCTGTCTCCTGCACAAAAATATATACCACTTTGCGAACTTCAATCCAACTACATCCAGGTTTCTTCTTAATTCCTCTATCTTTCATCAATGTCCTTACTCTTTGAACACCATCCCAGCTGCCCACTTCAGCATAAATATTTGAAAGAAGAACATAAGATGCAGCATGTTTAGGCTCCAACACAAAAAGGATTGTTGCCACAAATTCCCCTATCCGTATATTCTTATGTGATCTACAAGCACCAAGCAGACACATCCACACAACCACTTCAGGTTTTATGGGCATTTTGGCAATGAAGTTCAAAGCTTCCTCAAGATAGCCTGCACGGCCAAGAAGGTCAACAATGCATACATAATGGTCCATCGCAGGAATAATGCAGTAAGAGTCACTAATGCTATTAAAGTATTTACAGCCCTCATCCACTAGACCTGCATGGCTGCATGCAAATAGAACACATACAAAGGTTACGTTGTCAGGGTTGATTTCCAAGTGCTTCATCAGATCAAAGAGTTTAAGGGCATCTTTGCTGTAGCCATGAATTGCATATCCTGCAATCATTGCATTCCATGAAACTGTGTCTTCATCATGCATTTTGTCAAACAATTCCCGGGCCTTGTCTATTCTTCCACATTTTGCATACATGTCTATCAGGGCACTCAGAACCACAACATCTGTTGAAAATTTGCTTTTCATTACTTTTTGATGAATGGTTATACCCTCTTCTAGAGCTCCCATGTTAGCACATGCTGGAAGAATGCTGGCAAAGGTTGCTGAGTCTGGCTTTGCACCTGACAATTGCATTTGCTTAAAAGTCTGCAGGGCCTTTTCAGAAAACCCATTTTGTGCATATCCTGCAATCATTGCAGTCCATGAAACTGCATTTCGATGAGGCATTTTATCAAACAATTCACGAGCCTTTTCAACGTGTCCATTTTGTGCATATCCTGCAATCATTGCATTCCATGAGATTGCATCTCGATTAGGCATTTTATCAAACAATTCCCGGGCTTTTTCAATCTGTCCGTTTTGTGCATATCCTGCAATCATTGCAGTCCATGAAACTATGTTTGCATCATGCATTTTGTCAAACAATTCCCGTGCCTTGTGAATTCTTCCACATTTTGCATACATGTCTATGAGGACATTCACAACCACAACATTCGATGAAAAACCATTTTCAACTACTCTTTGATGGATGTCCATACCTTCTTCTAAAGCTCCCATTTTGGCACATGCTGTAAGAATGCTGGCAAAGGTTACAGAGTCTAGTTTTACGCTTGACAATTGCATTTGCTTAAAAGTCTCCAGGGCCTTTTCAGAAAACCCGTTTTGTGCATATCCCGCTATCATTGCATTCCATGAGAATGCATTTCGATGAGGCATTTTGTCAAACAGTTCGCGTGCCTTCTCTATGCCTCCCCATTTTGCGTACATGTCTACTAGGGCAGTGGCAACTACAACATCTGAGAAAAATCCAGTTTTGATTACTGTTTGATGGATGGTTAAACCCTGTTGCGAATCTCCCAATTTGGCGCATGCTTGGAGGATGCTGGGAAAGGTAAACTGGTCTGGTTGGACAGCTGCTGTTGTTTGTTGCATTTGGTGATAAAATTTCAGTGCATGTCGAGGAAAGCCTTGTCTTTGGTAAGCTGAAATTATCATATTCCATGAGAAGACGTCTCGTTCACACATGCAGTCGAAAACTTTGCGAGCGTCTGCCAAACTGCCGCAATTGACATACATGTGGATGAGTCTGTCTTGTAGAAATTTGTGTTTGGTGGGGTCAAATTTATGTCCGATGCGGTCGATGAGTGAGTGGAGGAGCTTGCCCTCCGAAAGGGCATTGTTGGCGATGCAGGTTTGCAGGAGTTGAAGACATGTTGAAGAGTGTAAAGAGTTGTGTGTATTTGTATTTGTTGTAAGCAAAATGTGTATTGCGTCCTTCAACCGCCCCTCCCGACAGAGTTGTGTGAGAGTGATATTCATATCGATATGGAGATTGTGATTTTGGTGGGCAATGGATGAGATTGTATGATTGGAAAAACGTGAGCAACAAAAGACCATCGCCTTCAAAAGCGAAGGAGATGGTCTTCTGGCCATTTATTTCTACCCCTGTTAATATCTGTGATGGCCATTTATTTCTAGCCCTGTTAATATCTGTGATTTCAGATTTCAATGGCAAGAGTGAATGTGATGTAAAGGAATATTTCTTTTTAAGTTGAATTCTGTCATGCGAGCGGGAGGCGGTCCATTGCCAGAGAGGTGAAGTGAAGTGATGGCTAAACCGTTGCACCAACGGTTATTGGATTGGCAAAAATTTGATTGGCTGAGTACTTATCAAGACCCAGGTTTAAATCTTTGGAGCACGTTGTTAATTTTAGCAAAATAGTAGTCTGTTTTGAATCTTCTGAGTATGCGTTAGACCAACCATGACAGTATGAATCTTGAGCATCGACCTCCATCTCACGGCTGATCAACAACAAGAAGACAAATAAGCTTATTAAGAGCAGCACTATGATTAAGTTAACCAACTCCCCTATATAATAAAAAAACTCTATTTGAAACTTTTGTTATACAATTATTTTATAAGATAATAATTTTTTAAGTATGTTTTTTCATAAATACTTACATTAATATATAATTGAATATTTTTTCATTATTGTTTTTCTAGAGTATGTTTAAAGGATAGGCTTAACTTATATGTATAGAGGATGGGTGTAAGTTACTTGTTTGTTGCATAGGTTTATGTATGGAGTTGTATTGGGATCTTTGGTAGTAATATTATCTATTCTAACATAGTGGTAGAGCTTTATGAAAAGTATTTCATTAGATAATTTGAGATTGTGTAGGATTTTTAATTATTTGCCTTAATTTTAAAAGGGAAGGAGGGGTGCATATTTTATATTATAGACTTATTGTCTTATGTATTGTCATATATAAAATAATTACGAAGGTAATGGTAGAGCGGTTAAAATCTCTCCTACATAGCATTATCTTCTCAGAGTAAGGGGGTTTTGTAGAGGGTAAGCAGATCTTAGATGGTATGGTTTTGGCTCAGGAAGCAATCCATTCAATGCAAAATTTTGGAAATAGAGGAATGTTCATAAAATTGGATATGTCAAAGGCTTATGATAGGGTGGAGTGGAGCTTCTTGTCAAGGATGATGGTAGCCTTCGGTTTCTCTCAAGATTGGATAAAATGGGTCATGGGTTGTGTTTCTACTCTAACATTCTCAGTGTTAATCAAAGGACTTCCCTCGCAACTATTTAAAGCCAGTCGAGGCCTTCGTCAAGAGATCCTTGTTCACCTTATATTTTTTCATATTGACTAAGGCTTGGGTAGACTTGTCTTGAGGAGAAGATAGTAGGGTTTGCTAACATATATTAAGGTGGATAAGGAGGTTTTGACTCACCTATAGTTTGTGGATGACACTGGATTGGTGGGAGTGGCCAACTTCAGGGAAGTAAGAATGATTAGAGATACTCTTAATGTTTACCTTAGGGCCACAAACCAAGTCATCAATGATAAGAAATCCAAAGTAGTCTTCTTCAATCTTGATCAAAGGCTTCAGGTCATGAGGACTTCTCTCTCGATGGTATATTTGGGGTCCCTTTGCATTTAAAAAACTAAAGACTGCTATCTAGAGGAATATTTTGGATCGTAACAAAGAAAGAATTAACCATTGGTCTCAAAAATGGTTAACCTTTGGGGGTAGATTAACTTTTTTACAGTTAGTCATTCAGGCCATTCCAATTTATAAAAAAATTATCCTTGTTTCCCCACATACCGTATGGAAATAGTTGGACAAGATGACTAGAAATTATGTCTGGGAAGGAGTAAAAGGAGAGAGGAAACATGCCTTGGTAGGTTGGGAGAAAGTAAGCCAGCCCAAGGCAAATGGAGGTTTGGGACTAAGGAGATCAGAGTTAAATAATAAAGCTTTGGTTGGAAAGCTTTATTGGAGGTGGATCTCCTAGCCAACTTCTTTATTTAGTAGAGTTTTAACTAGTAAATATTTGGGATAGGTGAACTTGAATGAGGTGAGTCATTTCCCTTTGGATGGTAATGGGTCCTTAGTGTGGCAAGCTCTAAAGTTAGGATCTCAAGTAGTGAAAGATGGATTATTTTGGAAAGTGAGGAGAAGGGAGAAGGCACAATTTTGGACAGATTCATGGGATCAATACCCACCTATCATTGCTAAATTCCCAAAAATACAACCAGTAAAAACAACCATGGAAAGCAAGGGTTAGATCCAAATTGAAATTCATTTCAACATTAGTCAACTAGGGATTATAGGGGATTATAGGTTTAAGCAGTTTAAGAAGTTGGATAAGTGGTCAATTCTAATCCCTCTAGAATTGACACCCATCATGACTAAAATCTTAGCAAAATGATTTCTCACAAGTAGAGATGAGGAAGATGAATTAGCTTAGGGCTATGGGAGCCTTGATGTCTACACAGTAAAGTATGGATATGATAAGATCCTTCTAGAACCTCCTCCTCATACATATCAGGTTGAGAATTGGAGAAATATTTGGAAGTCTAAGGGTTGACAAAAAGTAAACTTTTTTTCTTGGTAGTTCTTGCACAATAAAATTCTTACTTTCGATAATCTAAGATGTAGGGGAATAGTTGGTCCATCCTAATGTGTTTTATGCTACAAAAATGATGTTTGAGTGCATATTCACGTGGCAGATCTAGGAGCAATGGTTTTTAGCTTATAAAATATGAGCCAATGGTGATTTGAATTGGTTTAATATTTGGGAAAGATGGAAGAAGGGTATATTTAAATCTAAAGCTTTTCATATCAAGTGGAAAGTTAGATCAAACTTTATTTGATGGCAAGTGTGGTTGGAGAGAAATGGCAAAAAAATTAGAGATATTTTCATCCTTATATGGCATCTAGCAGGTCATTTGGAGCAAAGTCCTAGAAACTATGCCAGTGTATGCTAAATAGGAAACTTAGACTGATATAGGGATGATGGAGAAGGAAGTCGAAGTGCAAGAGGGGCATGATAGAGCTAGTTGGAAACCACTCCTAGAAGGTTGGATTGAAATTGATATTGATGGAGCTACAAAAGGCAATTCAAGTAGAGCTCGAATTGGAGTGGTTTGTAGGAATCATGTTGGGACAGTGCTCTATTGGGAACTACAGGGCTTGGGCAGGGCCATGAATAATGAATCAAAAGCCTTAGCTATCAAATATGATTCTATTTGGATAGTAAGACAAGGTTATAGGAGGATAATTATAGAATCATATTCTCAAATATTGGTAGGAGCTCTAGACTACATGAGGAAATTTGCTTTGGAGACATGGAGGTTGAGGATTTTTGTCACCCAAATTAAGGAATTGTGGAGAGAATTAGATGATGTGATTCCTATTTATGTGGGTAGAGCTTTGAATAAAGTGAATGAATTCCTAGCTAAGATGGGTACCAAGAATGAGGTAGGGGTTCAGTGGCATGGCTATTGAGGATGAGAGGATTAGGTAGGTTGGTGATAAAATTCAATGTTTAGCTAATTTGGATAACCATTGCAAACATATGATTTAGGATATTTGGTTCTAGAGTATATCTCCTTTTATTGTTGTAAATAGGTGTTTTTTACGGCTAAGACTAGGAGGAGTCTCATCTCAACTTGTAAATGATCTTGTTTTAATATAATTTATTCAAAAAAATATATTTGGAGAGATCTAAAATATTTTTCCTTTTCAAATTTTTCGAAGAAAATGGGCCTTACCATTTGCAAAAGTTTGGATTAAGAGTTGTAGACTTCATCATTTTTCACAAATCCTAACTATTTACCTTGTTTGTCCTTTGTGGTTGAAGAACAATTTTGACAAGTAAATATTTAAAAATATGGCCTCTAGCTTTATTATTGGAAAGAAAAATCTAAAACAATTTTAAAGTAGAATCCAACCAAGTGGCATTAGCTCAACCGATTAGATTCCTAAATATTTCAAGGAGGAGACCCAGGTTTGAATCTTGCCAAACGATATACAGATAATATCCAAGCTTTGTTGTAATACCACTATGTGGTGATGATGTAATATGGGTGGGACCTATTTCAATCCCATATAACCCATTAAAAAATTTAAGTAAAACCCTCATATTTGTTTAGATCAATTTTATATGCTTAATATTTATACCAAAAAAAAAGGTGTTTTCTAGCATTCCTTGAAGTTTCATAATTCTTGACACACATTTGTGGATTCAAAATTAATCTCCTAAGGAGTAACAAATTCTCAAGGTCCAAAACTATAAAATTGCATAAACCTTTGAAACAAAAATAGTCATAATGTTGGTTGGGCACCTTTACTTGTAGAGAGATATTTTGTTTAAAATACTCCCAAATATTTTGTAAAGAGGATAGTTAGAAGAGATAAGAATCATGACTTGCATCCTTATTTTTCCTTTGATAGATAAAGGATAAGGTTATGAACTTGCAAAGCTCATGTCTTAAATCCAACCTTAGATCTCATGTTTTCAAGGAAATATATAGTAAAAAGGAGGGTCATAAGCATTATGTACTTATTGTTCTTCAAATGTAAGCTAGTTAAATATAGGATCATGCGATCCTAAAAACAAACTTTGTAGTTGAAATAGTAAAAGCACTTTAGTAGGGGTTTAGATTCAATATGTGATGCCTCCATATGCATTATTTTTTATTAGATTCCATGCACCTAATTTGCATAAAATGAGAGGTAATGCTTTACTCCTTCCATGCAAGCAAATAACCCACTTCAATAGGGGTGTTGCATCTCAAATCAAAAGACACTTATGTGTGAAGTTACAACTCTCCCATGCTTGGTAAAATGAGATTCCCAACAAGAACCTTATAAATACCCTTAGTGAGTTTTATAGATCTAAAAAGAATCATCATCAAAGGCCTTTAGTCATTAAAAGAGATTTAAATCAATATGGTTTGTTTTAATGGGACAATATATCTAAACCATGTGTGTGATTGCATTTTCATGAGAGGAGATCTTTGGATAAATATTACTCCAATCTTAAGATCAAGGCACACAATATAAGCACCTCAAAATGAATTAAAAATTTTCCTGTATACAATAAGGATCTCAATGACATTGTGAGTTATTAAAGGAGATTACCTAAGAATGTAGCTCATATAATGTATCATATTTAGAATAGAAATGATATAACCATTGTAAAAGGAGAGATGTAGGCGCTCTCATATATAGCATCTCAACTATGAATAGAAGAATCTAAATAAATTACAATTTTCAATGCCTTCTAAGCAAGGAATGAGAGTGGGAAAAATGTCTAATTTATTAGATCTTAGGTATTCCAACTTTATGTTGGGGAATATCAACCTTGGTTTCATGAGTCCTTTGAAGGTCATTTTAGGAATGAAGACTTCTCTTAGCTACCAAACCAAAACAATTATTAGGGTTGATCCTTGGGCAAGTTGCATTGAAATCCTTTATCATTAGTTGCCACATGGTTTAGGGTTCATCTACATATTTAAGGAGGTCACAACCGAGCCAAAAGGAAACATTGAATCGATAAAGCTAGGGCAATTTTTTTTAAACATATCATCTTTCAAGAGCCATATCCTTGCATATAGTTGTCTGATTCAGATGATTCTTGTGTCATTTTTATGTGGAATTTGAAAATATTTAAAATGAGTGATCATTCAAAAAATTCCAAGTAGTATTAAGGGAGGTATGACCATGTAAGGACAACCGTTGGAAACTAGGGTAGTGTAAAGGTAAATTTTTCTTGAAAAATATCTCATGATATGTAACAAATGGAATAGAACAACTAGTAATAATTACCATCTAAAGGAAAATCCTATGATATTGTTTACTTGTTGAACTTGTATTGAGTGAAAGTGATATTAGCTATCATATTTGTACATAGGATTGGAAGATCACGTAATAATTTCAATTGTTCTATATCTTTTGTTGGTTCAAACTAACTTCTTATTTTAGGATAACAATTACTAGATCGAAACATCATAGGCATATACAAATTTTTAATCTTTAGAAGCACAAAATATGGTTAAAGAATATAGGATATAGGAGAATGTAGCAATAAATAATATTTTTGTTAGCTATAGATTTCTATAACATTATTTAAAGATTAATATAATTTTAGTTTCTATAGTTCAGTGTTAATCATTTTCCTCTCAAGGTAAAATCAATACCTTTCTTTATGAGCAAGGACCCACTCAAGACAAGCAAGTGTTGGTGATTTTCTCCCAATTTTGTAGCCTATCTTTTTGTATATATTATTATTTAGTGAACATTTGTGAATTAAATATTATTATAGCATTATTAATTTTAATTTATTTCTCTATTCTAATCTCCCACGGTTAAAATATGGTTCTGTTCATTACAATACAATTAGATGTTGGTTTGTTTCTTTAAATTATAACTTCTATTTCCTATTATGTGTTAATTTCTAGCGAGTATGATTTAGTTTTTTTCATCGTAATAAGGGTAGATGGTTTATTTAAGTTGTATTTTTTTTTCCTTTAATCACCTTTGAAATTAAGTGTAGCAATCCTTAGATGCATGCATATTCTTTGAATATACCATGTAAAAGGTCATGTCACTAGATTAACATTGAATTAAAATGACTAATTATATTTAAGATTCGTCACCAAGTATAGTGTCAGCTTATTATTAATGTGTGTTGTTGGGGCTAAATGTGATGAGTTCTTATTATCATTTATACTTTTATTTTATTTTCTATATTAATATTTTAGAATGAGTGAATTGTAGAAGAGACTCCCCATGGTTACTCCTTCCACGTTCACCAAGTTTTAAAATAGTAAGAGCAATAGATGCATCAAATAGATCTAAGGAGAAGCATTCATTAAAGCAACAATTCCAAATAATATTGAAAAAACTATTATTTAAAAATAGTCTTCTATAGCAAAGAGATCCAACAAATAGCCAATTGCTATAAAACAATATTCTATAGTAGAGAAATGCACTATCACCATTGAGCTAATTTTTTTGGAAGGAATTACTATATTAGACCCAATGCAAAATGCACAAGATCACCAAAACATTAAGAAAAAATCCTCATTAGAAGTTTTTGTAAAGACTTCCCAATCAAGATAATACTAGGTTGTATTGGACATCTTGGGTATATGAGATGGAGATGTAGCAAGAAGAGGAATAACTCACATTACGCACATTTTTATTCCCCACCCAAATTCTAAGAAGAGCAACTCCCATGAAAAACATTTTATCATATGTTCTTTTCAACTTCAATGGGATGAACACTAAGGATCTAGAAACATTCTTGTTTGAGTTATATGCCCTATTCTAGAGTTACAACTATTAAAGTGACGCTAAGAGGTTTAAACTATTCCCTATAGTATTAAAAGGTGTATCTCTAAGATGGTTTATAAGTTTGGGTGGTAACACCATCACAAATTAGGACTAAATGAGGAACAAGCTCTTCAAAATATATTAAGTCTATTTTATAGCTTGTAACACTAGAGACAAATATTTTTGAATGATGTAGTAGGAATATGAGGCGTTAAAGGACTATGTGGAATGGTTTCAATTTAGCCTTCAAAAAATAGATAAGTGCAAATTGGATCCTAGAACTTAAAGATTATATTTTTGAGAGGGGTCTATAATGAATATGTGGAGGCACTAAACTTAATGGGTGGAAGAGATGTCTCCCAATTGAGCTTCAAAGAAATCTATTAATCATGCAAAAGCTACTCATGAACAAGGAGACCAAAGGGTCAAAAAGTAGTTCAATCGATGAACTTGAGGACTTGAAGATAAATGTTTTAAGTTATCTAGAATCAATGTTGAACATATTACATACATGGAAGAAGTTGGAGGAACCATTAGCATAATTTTATACATGATGCACCAAGAGGCCCTTGCTCCATAAATATCCCTTAGACAAAACCACTATCTGCAATATTTGTGAGGAGAATCATGGCAATGATAAATGCCCTTTGATACCTAAGCTAAAAGTTGTATTTAAGTAGAAGGTGGAATATTTGAAGTAGTTGTACCTTTTTAATCAAAATAGGTCATGACAACCCTTATTGATGTTTCTAGGTATGTCTTATAATGGTTCATAGTTTTACAATGCTCTTTATTCTAATGCTCATTTTTCTAACTCAATGAATTATTAACAACCACCCTCACAAAATTGGTATCCTCTGATGTGATGGTAATAATGTCCAACCTGACAACAAAAGTGGAAAAATCCATAATGATTGAGGTCATAATATTGCCAATGAAATTGGTAATTGACCCCCAATAACAATTATATTTACCTGTAACTTTTCACAAGCTCTTTCCTTTACATCAAATCCTATAATTGTCACATCCCCGCCACTTGTGAATAATTTATTTGAAGGAATTTGATTATGTGTTAATTTTTTGTTATGCAGGTGCAGGTTCACGTGCATGGTGAAGGAAAACACCCACCCCTGACAGAGACAGAGTTTGGAAGCGTCAGGTGAGTGGGACATGATGTTGTGCCTCGAGCACCTTGGCCCGTGGCTACATGGAAACCCACCATAGAATTTTGCATATGCACTGCATTATGCCTGTCATTTCATTTAGAGTTATGCATAATTGAATTTTGTATATGACTTCTTTCACAAGTTGTTTGTTATTGCCTTATCTATCGCATATAGATATCGATATTTTTGTAATATTAAGGAAATATAAGAAAATAATAATAATAAATTAAATATAAAAAAATAATAATAAATATATTAATTTGAAATAATAAAATATTAAAATAATAATTAAAAAGAGATTGCTACTTTTATTTTTACTAAAGTTCTAAACATTGTTGGCATAATACATAATAAAGGGATGTGTACCAACTTGTGAGTGTGAAAATATATTGAATATTTAATGGACTTAAAACATTATGGAGGGAGACTATTAAGTAAGCCTAAAACCATATAAAGAAACAAATAATAAAAAATATAAATAAAACAATATTAAATATACCTATATCAAAGGGATAGGGGAATGTCGGATAAGACTATGTTGTATGAAAATTAATAATAACAAATTCTTTTCCATCCACCCGGAGGTGGGGAAACTCACCACTTGGATGTGATCTAAGATAATAGTTGGTAAAGCATAAGTTATTCGTTGTCATTTTATCATTGCGTGAATTCTTTTATTTAAGTGAATGATGGATAAACCAAAGGCATCTTCTAGCCGAAATCTCCACAACATCGTGTTCATAAAAAGAATTGCTTTCATTGCCATACCATTTTAGAATCTCGCCGTTTCCTATCAGCGCCATGAGGAGTGTTGGCCAGTGCCATGAGGAGTGTTGGAAGCTAATTGAGTAACAAGTTGTATTATTATCAAGTCAGAGCCTATCATGAGGAAATATTGAAAGTAGAATATGTTATATAAACGTTAATATGTTGTCTCTATTTATTTAATGTTTGTGTGTATGCTCTAAGAAAAAAATGGGTGTGTGCTGAATATGCTAAAGAAACTTAGATTGCTGAATTTGAATTTTAAAGGAACTCTGTTTGCTGAATTTAACTTATGGCTTCTAAGTTTTTAATGAAGAGAAAGACTTTATAATATTGTGCGTATAATGAGAGTTTTTGAAAGATAAACAAGTATACATATAATGGTTGAACCCAGTCTATGGAGAATGATATGGTCATGTTGCTATAACATTATAGACTGCATTCTTTGGGTGAAGTTATTTATTTTTCTGCATGCTGCCTGTCATGTAGATGCATCCTAGTGGGCCAAGTTGGCCCATCACTAACCTCATGCTACCCAACACGTCCATCTCTATCAGCATGAGTGGGAGGTTGGGGATGTAAAATTCCATTTGGCGCTGTTGAGAATGCTGCATAGGTGCAAGCTAAGGCCATGATGTCTTGAGTCGTATTCACAGAACATTGGTATAAACTTGTCTTCTGAATGTTGGTTGGTGTTACCATTTGCAATAGCGAGTTAAATCGTATAGAGCCCTTATTTGTTAAAGATTGTAGTTATTTTATCATTAATAGGATATGGAAACACATTGTGTGGTCAGTTGAGCCTTGTCGTCATTTATAATGTTGAAACCTTGGATTTTGAGATATATACAAATATTATTTTAAAAAAATACAAATAGGAAATATCTATCTGTAAAACGAAAGTTTGTTTTCTTTTCATTCTGGTGGATATGATAATTGAAACGTTAGCAGCATAGCAGCATATGGTTAATGTGAGAATGATAGTCTCTCAAGTTAATATACGTAGGATTTCCTCTTTTCTAGAAGTAACATGAAAACTATCAATAATAACCTTTCAATGGTACCAAATTCGTTGGTAGGACAAATAGAAAACTATAGTTGTGTTTATTTATATATGTATATTGATTATAGGTTTATAAATCTGCATAAAATGATTATGTTTAAGTTTAGTCTTGGTATCTATATAAATACATATACTCCTATGCAAAAAGGAGGAGTTGGAAGTATACTCAACATGGGCATAACATAAATTATGATAGCCTTAGTACAAACTGTAATGGTATAGTAACAAAGATGAATTTTTTTTAGCTATATAATTTCCACATGTAAACTTTAAAAAAAAAAAGAGTTCTGAATAGGTACACGATTCTTTCATGTGTGTCATTTCTTTATGTATCATTTTGTAGATTGATATTTTAAAATTTGTTATTAAATATGGAAACTTAGTTATAATTTAAAGGTTAGAATATTATTTTAAATGATAATGGATAATTGATGATTATTTTGAAAAGAACTTTGTTTTATGTAGTGTGGATTAGGAATTACTTAATTATTTATGAAATTAATATGTAATGTAATTTGGTTTCAAGTAAATTTCTAGATGTAGATTCAAATGGGATTTTTTTTTAACAAAGTGCAGTATTATTATCTCATAAAACTAGCACTCGTGTATATCAAACTTTTAGACCATTTCGTGAAGTGTTTAAACCATAATATTGAGAATAACTAAAAAACAAACATGAGCTTGAATGACATTATGCCAAGTAGGGCTATTGGAGCATTGTACCGAGTAAGGGCCAAGAGGAAAGTGTCGAGAAGGGTTACTTATTTTTCCTTTCAACATGATGTCGAGCAAGGGCCAAATAGGAACATGTCGAGTAGGGCTACTTACCATCATCGTTAGTTGCGGTGGTGACTAGCAGGTGTTAATCATTTCTAGCTTATATGGCAGAGGCCTATGACTGTTGAGAGTAAGGATGACGGTATGGGATATTACCCTTGGTTGATCGCCAACTAGTACGTGAGGATGCTCACTACTCCACTTCGATTGGGGAAGAACCAAATTAAGCTGTGGTTAAGGGGTTAACCACAAAATTGGATAATATAGCGATAGATGGTATGGGCAGTATTACCGTCAACCAAGGTAGGGAGTGAGTAATATGGTCAGCAAAGCCATGTGATGGTGGACCCTAGCTATGCCTTAGTAGAAGGCTATGTCCTGTCACTGGAATAATAATGCTAAACCCAAAAGCATCCTGGCTTGGAGCTGCCATAAGTAGTTAGAGGGGATTGTGAATCCACATGCTTTGGGTGGGGAAACTCAACGTTCTCTCTTTCAGGTGATATGGGCCCTAAAAGGGACAACCCCATGCCAGATAAAATAAGCTCGAGTAAAGAGTAAATCCAAATTGGTAAACTTTTGCAAAAAATGGTCGGTCCCGAGCACTTAAGACACTAGTTGCAGTCGTGATTGATCTTGAAGTATGAAAGAATTATGCCATGTATTAATATCATGATGGATGAATTCTGTAAACATATATACGCTCTTGTCAATTTTTTTTTATTTTGTGTTTTGGACAACCGGTAGTAGAACCGGGTTGTTATAGTTGGTATCAGAGCTTAGGTTTGCGAAACCCTGTCTAACATAGCTATTATGACAAAATCCTTTGATGCCAGACATAGCAGGTACCTCACGGAGGGCTAGTATAAATCCATAAGAGGAGATTGTAGAGGTTCCAAGAAAGGGACCAAGATGACTCATGAAGGAGTCTGAAAGGGTGCAAGCTGCTGAAACACCATGTCATGTGGTAAGAAAAGAAAAGGAGCCTGTAGCTGCGAGAGCTACCCAAAATGATGAGAACATGGCTCGTATGATTCAGATCATGCAAGATCAACCGAACCAACAGCGTGAGCATATGGAGATCCAGAGAGCTCAGCTGAGTGAGCATATGGATCAGCAATGGGCATAGATGGCCCAACAATAGGAAATAATCACCCAATAGTAGAAGGTTATTAAAAATTTAACCTAGAAGAAAGCAACTGGAAATATAAGTGAATTTTCGGAAGGCTCCTCAAGGAGAAAGGTGGGTGAGGAATTGCAAAAGGAGATAAAGAAATTAGATATCTCTAAATTTGATGGAAGTGGAGATGGTGAAACCACCATTAATTGGTTGAGTGAAGCCGAAGGGTATTTTGCAATTCAACCCCTTTGCTCCGAATAAAAAACTACTTGGGTAGTAGCACATTTAGAGGGTGTTGCAAGGGATTGGTGGACCACGTACAAGAAAATTACTCAGAAAGAAGCATCAAATATACCCTGGGAAGAATTCATAAGAGAATTCAAAAACCGCTTTCTTACTAAACAATTCTATATTGAGAAACATGGAGAGTTCACCAATCTATGACAAGGCAATATGACGGTAATTGAGTATTACCAAATATTTGTGCAACTTCTTAAGTATGCCCCAGAATTTGATGGACAGGAGAAGTTTAAAGCACATAAGTTTGTTATGGGACTACACCCGAAGTATAGTCAACCAGTGGGTAGAAAAGTACCCCAAACATTGTCAGTTGCATATGATGTCGCTCGATATGAGGAATCAAGTCAAAAAGAGGTAAAAGCCTACTATCAACAAGTTGAAAAAGATAACTCAAGAAAAAGAAGGTATCTTGAGCAAAACAGAGGTAAATATCAATACAAGAGATTCAGAGATGGAGGGCATAATAGAAATGAAAATAGAAGTAAGGGAAAATACCAGGGGTACAGAGGACAGCCGAATCGAAGGAATTTTTAGGAGAAGAAAAACAACAACAAGGAACAAGGTAAAAACGACAATCATAATAAGGATGGTGGTAAACAAAATAATGATGGACCAAATGCATGCTATGCATGCGGGGCACTAGATCATTTCGCCAGACAATGCCCAAATAGAGCAGATCATAGAAATCCCATCGAGGAAGCACTGCACAAAATTTTTACTGCCACAAGTAACCCTAACCTTTTGGGGAAACTACTCCATTTTTTATTAAAGTAAAATAGGCAAAAGAGATGTAAAAATTTTAATTGATAGTGGTGTTATAGATAGTTTCATTTAAAATAGTATTTTGAAGGAGATACCTATTAAAGCTGGGGTTATGGCAAAAGGTCGGCATGTCGAGGATGGCTCAGGATAAACTTACTTAGTCGACCAATGTCTATTTGACCCACAAATAGATATACCTCAGGGAAAAATCAACTAGCACCTGTATGTGGCACCTTTGCATGCATTTGACATAGTTTTAGGAGTAGATTGGCTAAAAGCTCATAAGGCCTTGCTGAACTTTGAGGAAAGGTGGGTGGATTATACGGATGACGCTAATCGGCGAATCTGTATCTACTATAATCGAACATCTCTTGAGCCCCATATAATGACCGCCATGCAAGTCAAAAGAGCTATGAGGAAAGGATGTAAATTGTATGTGGTTAAAATGAACAAAAAAGAGGAAACAAACTCAAGCTCCACATTGTTTCAACAATATCTAGTGCTAAATGAGTTTAGGGATGTCTTTCCTGAAGACTTTCCTGGACTACCACCAAAAAGGGAGTTTGATTTTTCAATTGAGATTATATCGGGAGCAACTCTAGTAGTCTGAATCCCATACCGTATGACACCACTTGAGTTATAGGAACTTAAAACTCAACTGCAGGATTTATTGGAAAAAGGGTACATTAAACCCAATGTGTCACCATGAGGAGCACCGGTTTTATTTGTCAAGGAAAAATATGGTTCCCTGAGATTATGCATCGACTATAAGATGCTTAACAAGATGACTGTTAAGAATAAGTATCCTTTGCCCAAAATTGATGACATGTTTGATTAGCTTAAGGGAGCTACAATATTTTCTATGATCGACCTCAGGTCAGGATACCATCAGCTAAGAATTTGAGAGGAAGATACATATAAGATTGCCTTTTGAACTCGATATGGTCATTATGAGTTCACAGTCTTACCATTTGGGTTAACCAATGCACCAATTGCATTTATGCATTTGATGAACAACGTGTTCTAGGAACAGTTAGACCTATTTGTGTTAATATTTTTGGATGATATTTTGATTTACTCCCGAAATAGAGAAGAACACGATGAGCACATGAGGATAGTGTTAGAATTTCTAAGGAGAAATCAATTATATGGTAAATTATCTAAGTGTGAGTTTTATACATCACAAGTCCAATACTTAGGACACATAGTCTCAGCTAAAGGAATATCAGTGGATCCTAAAAATATTGAGGCCATAATAGGTTGGACAACTCCAACCAATGTATCAGAAGTAAGAAGTTTCATGGGAATGGCTAGATATTATCGATGATTTGTTAAAGGGTTTTTAAAGGTAGCATTTCCTATCACCAATCTACAAAGAAAAGGAAAAAATTTAGGTGGACAACTCAGTGTGAGGATGCCTTCAGAACTCTTAAGGAGAAACTTACAACTTCACCTATATTTAAAATACCTGATCTAAACAAATCATTCACGATTTGTACCGATGCCTCATTAGAGGGACTAGGTGGTGTATTAATGCAAGATGAGGCCATCATACCATATGAATCTAGAAAACTCAAGAAACATGAGATAAATTATGCTACACATGATTTGGAACTGGCAGTAGTGGTTCATGCCCTTAAAATTTAGAGACATTATCTGTTAGGAAAACTCTTTGAGCTTAAAACCGATCACTAGAGTTTGAGATATATATTTACTCAGCCTTTGTTAAATGTTTGACAACGAATATGGATGGAGTTTTTGGCTGAATATGACTTTGGTATCGAATACATTAAGGGAAAGGAAAATAAGCTAGTAGATGCTCTTAGTAGGAGAAGGCACATAGCAGTTCTCACAAGGTGTCAGTATGGACTGAAAGAACAAATCACAAAAATGCAAAAAGATGATGAGTTTTGCAGGATCTATCGTAACAAGGTTGAGCAAGAACCAAACCGATAAGGAGATTTCAATGTTAAGTAAAATTTGGTGTACTTTAGGGATAGAATAGTAGTACCTAATAATTAAGGGATCAAAATAACTATTTTACAGGAAGCTCATTATGCTCCTTACTCTACTCATCAATGAGTAGTAGAAATGAGGGAAAACTTGAAAAAAGACTATTTCTAGCCTAGAATGAAAAAATATGTAGTGCAATTTGTTGCAAGATGCCTTGAATGTTAGAAGGACAAGGCTGAACATCAATATCCTAATGGAAAATTGCATCTTTTCAAAGTACCAGAACAAAAGTGGCAAGTAATATCTATGGATTTCATTGTGGGTCTTCCAAAAACCTGATTTTAGCATGATGCAATATTTGTAGTGGTGGACAAGTTAACCAAAGTGGCGCATTTTATACCAAGAAGTGTATGTGATGATGCTTCTTCTATAGCACATAAATTTGCGTGGGAAATCATGAGGTTACATGGATTTCCTAAAGTGATTATATCAGATAGGAACTCACAATTTACTTCTGAATTTTGGTAAGCTTTGCACCAAGCTTGAGGAACAAGACTCAATATTAGCACTGCTTATCATCTAGATATGGATGGACAAACCGAGAGGGTCAATCAAATGCTTGAATACATGTTATGCATATATTGTATGCACCACCAAAGCAAATGGGAAGATTATCTCTTCCTGGTGGAATTTGCATATAATAATAGCTATCATACCATGTTAGGTATGGTCTCTTTTGAGGCTCTATATGGGCGAAGGTGTAAGACACTATTAACGTGGGATAATTTGGACGATCGAGAAGTGATCGGTCCTAAAGCTGTAAAGCAAATGGAGAACCAAGTTAAGGAAACTCGCCAGTGACTACGTGAAGCCGCTAATCGTTAGAAAAGTTATGCTGACATTAAAAGAACACCCCATGAATTTTTCGTAGGAGATAAGGTTTTCCTTAGAGTCAAGCCAACTAAAAGCTCCATTAAGTCCACCAAACTAAGTCCAAGGTTTGTCGACCCTTTTAACATTGTTACCAAAATTAGCCCTGTTGCCTACCAACTCGCACTGCCACCAAACTTGTCAAAGATCCACAATGTTTTTCATTAGTCTCTTCTTCGTAAATATATAGTTGACCCATCTCATATCCTGTATGTGTCCCATATACAAACGTCGAACCCACAGCTCATTGAGGTTCAACTAGTTAATATTTTGGGCTTCAAAACTAAACAACTAAGAAAAAGGACTGTGGAGTAGTGTAGGGTCTAGTGGGACCATTACTCTGAGAAAAATGCCACTTGGGAGGATGTTACTGCCATGAAAAACCAATTTTCTTACTTGTTTCAAGATTGATGACCAAAAGATAATTAATATGGAACAATATTTTGCTTTGTTTGACATGATGTGATTTGATATTAGAATTTGAAATATTGGATAAGGAAAATTGTATAATTGTTTTTGTACTTATGCTTATATGTATATGATCAGTTGTGAAAATTTGTGTTTATAATTTTAGCTAAGACAGGGACTGTGTTAATTTCTAGTGGGGGAGTATGTCACATCCCCACCACTTGTGAATAATTTATTTGAAGGAATTTTATTCTGTGTTAAGTTTTTGTTATGCAGGTTTGGAAGCATCAGGTGAGTGGGACATGATATTGTGCCTCGAGCACCTTGGCCCGTGGGTACATGGAAACCCACCATAGAATTTTGCATATGCACTGCATTCTGCTTGTCATTTCATTTAGAGTTATGCATAAGTGAATTTTGTGTATGACTTCTTTCACAAGTTGTTTGTTATTGCCTTATCTATCGCATATAGATATTGATATTTTTGTAATATTAAAAAAAATATAAGAAAAAAATACTAATAAATATATTAATTTGAAATAATAAAATATTAAAATAATAATTAAAAAGAGATTGCTACTTTTATTTTTACTAAATTTTTAAACATTGTTGGCATAACACATAATAAAGGGATGTGTACGAGCTTGTGAGTGTGAAAATATATTGAATACTTAATGGACTTAAAACATTATGGAGGGAACAAGTCGTATTATTATCAGGTCAGAGCCTATCATGAGGAAATATTGAAAGTAGAATATGTTATATAAACATTAATATGTTGTCTCTATTTATTTAATGTTTGTGTGTATGCTCTGAGAAAAAAAATTGGTGTGTTCTGAATATGCTAAAAACTTTGATTGCTAAATTTGAATTTTAAAGGAACTCTGTTTGCTGAATTTAACTTATGGCTTCTAAGTTTTTAATGAAGAGAAATACTTTATAATATTGTGTGTATAATGAGAGTTTCTAAAAGATAAAAAAGTATACATATAATGGTTGAATCCAGTCTATGGAGAATGATATGGTCATGTTGCTATAACATTATAGACTGCATTCTTTGGGTGAAGTTATTTATTTTTCTACATGTTGCCTATCATGTAGATGTATCCTAGTGGGCCGAGCTGACCCATCACTAACCTCATGCTACCCAACACGTCCATCTCTGTTAGCATGAGTGGGAGGCTAGGGATGTAAACTTCCATTTGATGTTGTTGAGAAGGCCGTATAGGTGGAAGCTAAGGCCACGACGTCTTGAGCCATATTCACATAACATTGGTGTAAACTTATCTTCTAAATGCTAGTTGGAGTTACCATTTGCAATAGCGAGTTAAAATCGTATAGAGCCCTTGTTTTTTAAAGATCACAATTATTTTATCATTAATAGGATATGGAAACACATTGTGTGGTCAGTTGGGCCTTTTTGCCATCAATAAACATGCATTTATAATGTTGAAACCTTGGATTCTGAGATATATACAAATATTCTTTTTAAAAAAATACAAATAGGAAATATCTATCTGTAAAACGGAAGTCTGTTTTCTTTTCATTCTGGTGGATATGATAATTGAAACGTTAGCAGCATATGGTCAATGTGAGAATGATAGTCTCTCAAGTTTATATATGTAGGATTTCCTCTTTTCTAGAAGTAACATGAAAACTATCAATAATAACCTTTCAATAGTACTAGATTCGCTGGTAGGACAAATAGAAAACTATAGATGTGTTTATTTATATATGTATATTGATTATAGGTTTATAAATCTACATAAAATGATTATGTTTAAGTTTAGTCTTGGTATCTAAATAAATACATATACTCCTATGCAAAAATAAGGAGTTGGAAGTATACTCAACACGGGCATAACATAAATTAAGATAGCCTTAGTATAAATTATAATGGTATAGTAATAGAGATGATTTTTTTTAGCTATATAATTTCCACAAGTAAACTTAAAAAAAAAGTTTTGAATAGGTATCTTTATGTTTCTTTTTGTAGATTAATATTTTAAAATTTGTTATTAAAAATGGAAACTTAGTTATAATTTAAAGGTTAGAATATTATTATTTTTTTGTAGATAAGATACTATAGCATTAATACCGGGTTTTACAGGTTGACCCAAAACATTTTACAAAAATCAACCCAGGGTTGTTGATGAACATGTCCTTACTAAGGATCTTATATATGTAAAATCTACATGCCGCCAAAGCCATTACATCCGGTAAGGCACATAGCCCGTTATCAAAAATAAACTTCCCATACAACATTTTGGGTATACCCGAGAACACACACCGCATCATAATTACAAAAAAAAGAAACAGACATGGATCCCTTCCTTGAAACAGTGAAGAAACAAAAAGCTGTAGACACACATAGCAAAGTACTGAAAAAAACTCCCACAAGCTCTGTATTGACAGTTACTCTTAATAATACTTTGGTAATTGCTTTCTTTAGTAGAATATTATTTAAATGATAATGGATAATTGATGATTATTTTGAAAAGAACTTTATTTTATGTAGTATCAAGAAAGTGTGGAAAAAATGAAAAAATGAAGAATGAAAAAAAATGAAAAAATTAGGAATTACTTAATTATTTATGAATTTAATATGTAATGTAATTTGGTTTCAAGTAAATTTCTAGATGTAGATTCAAATGAGATTTTTTTTTTTTAAATGTTGTATTATTATCTCATAAAAACAACACTTGTGTATATCAAACTTTTAGACCATTTCATGAAGTGTTTAAACCATAATATTGAGAATAACTAAAAAACAAACATGACTTGAATAACATTATGCCAAGTAGGCATATTGGAGCGTTGTGCTGAGTAAGGGCCAAGAGGCATATAGCAGGTGTTAACCATTTCCAGCTTATATGGTAGAGGCCTATGATTGTTGAGAGTAAGGATGACGGTATGGGACGTCACCCTTGGTTGACCGCCAACTAGTACATGAGGATGCTCACTACTCCGCTTCGATTGGGAAAGAACCAAATTAAGTTGTGGTTAAGGGGTTAACCACGAAATTGGATAATCCAACAGTAGATGGTATGGACAACATTACCGTCAATTGAGGTAGGGAGTGAGTAATTTGATCCACAAAGCCATGTGATGGTGGATCTTGGCTATGCCTTAGTAGAAGGCTATGTCCGATCATTGGCATAATAATGCTAAACCCAAAATCATCTTGACTTGGAGCTGCCATAAGTAGTTAGAGGGGATTGCGAATCCACATGCTTTGGGTGGGGAAACTCAACGTTATCCCTTTTAGGTGATATGGGCCCTAAAAGGAACAACCCCATGCCGGATCAAATAAGATCGAGTAGAGAGTAGATCCAAATTGGTAAACTTTTGTGGGAAGTGGTCGGTCCCGAGAACTTAAGACACCAACTACAGTGGTGATTGATCTTGAAGTGTGAAAGAATTATGCCATGTACTAATATCATGATGGATGAATTCTGTAAACATATATATGCTCTTGTCGATTTTTTTTATTTTGTGTTTTGGACAACCGATAGTAGAGTCGGGTTGTTACAATAATCCAACCTCATAGGGCATCACCTTTCCTTCTCAACCTACCACAAACTTGAATATTAAGTCTACCTAGCCTATTTATCATAATGAGGAAATATTATTTCCTACTTACTTTCTCCTTTCCTTAGGGTGTGTTGAGCTACACCTTTTTTAATAAAAACTATGCCAAACCTAGAACCTCCTATTATTATTATTGAATAAGAAAAATAAATAAATCCTAAAATAAATATCTTTATGCAACATATCCCTATTGATAAACTACTTGCTAGAGAAAACTTGACCTTCACTCCACCTTATCTAGAGCATCTTACCCGATAAAAGGTGGGTCCTTAAACATATTTTGAGTTTTTTTGGAAAATTAAGAAATGTATATGCTATAATCCACCTCTTTCAAGCCATAAAGAATATATTTGTTCATTCTAAGGTTATTAGATAATTATGTCTTAGGAATCATAGATGTCAAAATAGAGACCCAAAGACCATTCAAGCAATAGGAAAACTAGCAAATTTGATGCTAGAAAATTTTGCTTCCCAAATACAATGATTCTAGAAGTCCAACAATATTTATCTGTATTAGTAATAAATTGATAAATATTTCTCTTATTGATTTGGGAGAATATATTAATATTTTGACTAAATCCACTATGGATAGCCTAGGGATACAAGAGCTATGGTGTACACCCATAGTTCTCCAAATGGTGAATAAATCAACTATTACACCTGAAGGTATCCTCAATGATATAGTAATTTCCATGGAATGGGAATTCCCATATATTTTATGGTTGTGGAACCTAAATCAATCTTAGGGGGATATCAACTTATTCTAAGCTAACCTTGGATTGCTACTACTTATGTATACATTGTTTTTTGATTAGGAAATATGGCCATATCTAACAAGATAAACACCAAACAACTTGCCTTGTATTTCCCATATCAACATGCTTTTTAGCAAGAAAATCCTATATGGATTAATGAATACGGGGATAATGAAATTTCTATACACCTTGTTCTTACTATTTATCATATTTTGGTTGTCAACAATCTTGATGAAGTCACCCTTGTTTCTCATATTATTTAGAACACGCATTCACCTAGAAATTATATTTGAGGCCTTATAAGTGAATTTATTGAATTCAAATATGAGTGTCCTTTGGAGGACCTGTTATCATTTGAATCGACCTCAATACCTATTGAGAGCTTATTTGCTTCTTATAAATTTTTGTTGCATCCATATTAGTTTAGTGACCATTTATAACTAGTTTTAAAAATGGGGCATCAAGATAAAAAGTCAAGATTATAGAAGTTTTCCTAGGTAAAAATTTGAACATCGAATAATCAACTAAGTTCCCTTCAATAGGAATAATTGATTAAACTTCTATGTGAAAACTATGAATCTTTTGCATGTATGAAGGACATACATCATGTAATCTACACTCATCATATTTATATTAAGGAAATTTTTTGACTCATTTAATACCTCTAGTAATGGATGTACTTATATATGTTTTTAAAGTTATCCATGTTGAAGTTAGAAATATTTAACTCTAATCTACTAGTTTATGTAGACTTAATGCGACCAAAAAAGTTTTGAAATATATCCATTAGCTACTTGGAATCCAAAGTGCTACTGGAATGGGTGTCATAGATATTATCAATATGAAGAGCAATCACACCATGAGTCTCATCATTGTTATCCTCAAGTAACTAGTTTTTATCATTAACATTAGTGTCTCGGTGGACCTTATTCATATACTTGAAGAATCCCTTAATTTAGAGAAAATCTTCAATCTTGCTTTTTAGGTGATATAATTTGGTCTATTGAGCAAGGGCACATGTTGATTCATGGAATGCCTCCCAAAAATATATTATATATAGTTATGACCAACAATAATACTTTTAATGCAAAGAGCTCATAAAATTACGTGTTTTCAAAAAATGGGCTCAAAAATATTTTGTACGCAAAAATTATGGCTCAAAAATGTTTAGCCCAAATATTGCATAAAATACCACCAAAACATTTCAAAATTAAAAAAAATTAAAATGTACCTTAAATGAATGGGATGATGCCATGTGTTTCTAACTTGATGGTTGTGGGGACACCAATTGTGCACTAACTATGCTCTATTTTAGTGAATCGACTATCACCATGTGTCATTTGTCTAAGTAGGGGTTTCCACTTAGATGCTAACTAAATAGGCCACCGAGCAAGGAATAAAATTTTTTAGTGCATGATAGCTATTTAGCTAGATTAAATCATAGGTCCACTTTCCTAGGATCTAATATAAATCATATAAAGACCCACTCTTAGAATAATATCAATATCAATGAATCACATTCATGAAATAACAATAATATTACTCAATAATAAATCTCACAATATTATTCATAAATCAAATATACAATCTCTTGGATTCTTTGTAATACAATGCATGGAGTTTTATATCCATAATATAATCGTAGAAGATGACTCTTCAATACTTGACTATTGCTCTTCTCACAAATTCGAGAGATGCATCCTTTCCTATTCCTCATAAAACTCTCATGTCTCTTCACTTTACATCTTGCCACATATCATGTGACTCTTCACTTGTATATTTGACACCTACACATATGACTCTTTATTACATGATACATTGCACTCTCTCACACTTTATACACTTTACTATATGGCACTTGGACTCTTCTCACACATTGAAACATACATTAGAGGAAACATAACTCACACTCCCTAATCTAATATTTACAAATATACAGATATACCATGGGGTTACTTTAACATTTACCAAACAATGTAATATCTCCAACACCCTTTGTATTACATTACTTAGTTTGAAGACTTTTAGTCCTCAATATTTGATTCTAGTATTTGTCAATAAACTATGGCTTTGGCATTGTTTGAAGTTTTGGTGCTGATTTGCTAACTTGTTTCATACAATATTTATTAGACTTTCTTTGTATCTATAAAAATATTGTGATATATCCATAATCATGTTCCATCATAATTTGTTAATCTATCCACAATATGCTTCAATTTTCTTTTTGTGATCTATTTTTGGTTTGGTTCTCTCACAACTTTTGCAATTCTAGAATGATTTTGATTTTATTTGTGCCTTTCATCTATTTTTGTTGTCTTTTTTCAGCCACTTTTATTTCATCAACTAAAACATCGATGCCTTTAGGAATTTCTAGATGATTTTCATTTTCATCCTTTTTACAATCATCTTAATCTCGGTCTTCATATTTAGTTTCTATAATCCTTATTGTAAGAGCTCTTATTTTATTTTCTTCTTTAGTATTCTTTTGATTGTTGTTGTTGCACGTGTTGATACTGAAGCTACTATTATCTTGGTTGAAAACTTTAAAAAAGGTCTATTCATTTGATTTTTCTGATTCAAAGAATTATATTTATAAATATTTGTAGTATGGTCTTTTTAATTGCATATGTGCCAATATATTTGTCTCCATTTAGGATGAGATTGTGATGATGCTACTATATTACTTGATACATTTTCTTTTGATAGTGAAGCATTATTAGTCATCTCATCTTTGACTAAATTCTCTATTTCATATTCCTGAAGAACATTAACTAATTCATCAAAGGTTATTGTCTTATTTAGCACTTGAAGTGAAGTGACTAAATGTTTGAATATCTTTGGAAGTTCTCTTAATATCACTTGGACAAGAATTTTGTCTTCTAATTTATTTCCCAAAGTTAATAAACTAGCCTTTAATTCTACTATCCTTTTAAGAAAGAGTTCTATACTTTCTCTACGATTAACCTTTAATGAATTTCACTACGACTACAAATGCAAGATAGTTGTTTTGTTCTTCCCCTCAAATATTGTTAATATTTTTCCCAAGCAACTTTTGAAGTCTCTACTTCACTTATATATGGCTAAACTTCATCATTATCTCAAATGTGATTAACATAAGGGCTTTTGCATCACTTTCTACAAATTTTTAGTTTCCTATTTCATCTTTTGGCATGTTTTTTATTCCATTCACTATATCCCAAAGTTTCTCAACAATGAGAATTGATTTCATTTTATTTTTTATGATGCAAATTTTGGTCCTTTTAGAAGTTACGATTCAGAAAGAAAAAAATTACTATTTTCCATAATGGAACTCATTCAGTAATTTAAATTTCAAATTTATAAACTTCTTATAACTTCAACAAATTATTTCATTTCAATCAATTTTCAAACTCAATCATCCAAATTAAAATTTCAATTTCAATTTTCCTTATATCTTAATTTCAATTTCAATTTCCTTATATCTTAATTTCAATGTTTAATATCTAATTAAATATCCCAATTTAATTCAAATTTTCCTTTAAACGATAATTCCACCCTTAAGTTAACTTTAGTCGCTTCACAAAGGATAAGGGTATTTTTTTTCTAAAAAATGTCTCATCTTTTAGGAGTCGTATCTTCGTGAAGGGTTATTTGATTTAGTTAATTCTTGGACAAACTTGTGTGGAATTTGAATAGATTTAAAATGAGTGGTCATATGAAGGAATTTGAGCAATATTTATGGATATATGACCCTATGAAGTCAACCATCTAGAACAAGGGTAGTGGCGCTTTTTCAAGTAATGAAAGATAAAATTGCAAATATTTGTGAGCTAGGGTTCGAATGATGGGAAGAACAATGAAGGGCTAGGACTTCAGTGAGGCAAGACATTCTATCTGGACATAGAATTTTTAGCTAATTTTGTTTTCCTTTATTTATCATAAAAAATTTTGCATGCAAATTATTATAATTTTTTATCAAATATTATATTTGCTATAAGAAATTTTGAGAAATTTCAATAGATTTTAAGTTTTAGTTTAATTTCCATGGACCTATTTATATTTAAATCCTTAGGATCATCTCTAGTGGTAAAGGTTAGTGAGCACACCTCAGATATATCCTCGTTGCTCCAATATAGGGTAGTTTTTGGTAAATTTAATGTGTATTGGCCAAAGGCTTTAGCCTTAATAAAATGGATTGATAGGAGTTGGAAGTCTCCAGGAGTGATTCTGTCATTTATTACCAAAGGTTTATTCCAAGCCATTTTTTGTTCTAGGGAATAAAGATAAAAAATCCAAAAAGGGGGTCCTTGGTTTATGGGAAGAGTTGGACTCTTCCTTACTAGTTGGTATGAAGGTTTTTCACTTGAAAATGTAAATCTATCACTATATTAGTCTGGGTTAGGATGTTTGGATTACCAATTGAATTTTGGGAAATAGATACCTTCAAGACAATAGGAAATAGTCTAGGATAATTCCTTGAGGTTTCAGATACTACGAAAGATGGATTCTTGGCTATTTATACTCAAATATTGGTCATGATTGATATAAGTAAAGCTTTACTAGAATCAATCATTCTTAAGTATGGGGATAAGATGTGGATCCAAACCATAGATTATGAAAATATATCTTTATATGTAGGATATTTCATGATGTGGGGTATATTGAGAGATCATGCCCTAAGAAGAGCCCAACAAAATCATATGTAGAAAACCTTAAGAGAAACTTACAAATGGATATGGATGAAGATGGTTTTCAACTTCCAAAAAATAGATCTAGAAAAATGAAAGAAAATAAATAGTGGATACTAGTAAGGAAGTATATAGGAAGAAATACCAACTCTTTTGAGGCTTTTGCCTATGAATAAAAAGTATATCAAAACTTAGAGGACATGGTACATCAGGTTCAACATATTAACAAGGAAGCGCCTATTCAGTATGATCCTGATTTAGGGAAGAATATTCTTGATGAACCTAAAAAATACATCTCATCATATTTTGAAGACTCTTTTGAAGTGCCATGCACCATTAAAAAAAATGGTAAAGAAAATGTAGTTTTAGAAGTTAATACCTCTACCATAAATAAGGAAATGAAAAAAATGAGCGAGACAAGTCAAAGTAGAGCCACAAGAGGATATATATGATGAAAAATAAAATTATGAAAAAATATTAAAAAATAGAATAATAAGACCTACTCCTAATATAGGCAAGGCAAAAAGAGAAAAACCCTCAAATTATCAAGCAAGATCTAGGGAAGCAAGAGTAAACATAGAGAAAGGAACACAAACTAAGTTGGTTGAACTTCTAATGTAGGAACTCAACGTGAAGCTGATTTCTTATTAGCAATAGAAGAATATATAAGCAATACAATGGAATCTCATGTAGGTTAAGTGGTTGTAACAAGTTGTCAAACATGGCCAACCACTTAACTAACAGATAAAAATTTACTAATCTAGGATGACAACTAACTGCTAGAAGACAAGACACATCCTAACAGTTAACTAAACATCCAAACAACTTAACAACCTATTTCCAACATGGGCATACTATGCCTCACGTGAATACAAAGTGCAAGAAATATGAAATTAATAAAATAATAAATATACTAACTTAGGCTTAAATGGATAAGCCTAAGTATCCTCAATACTCCTCCCAACCATAGAAGCATTGGATCCCAATGTTCTCAATAAATGTGGAAATTCATGGGCCATCTCATGGTGAGGAATACAACGATCCATGTGTGGAAAGTGATCATGGTGGGTGACAAGGTAGGAACTAGAATAACTTTATCTAGTGTGATGAGTCTTCATCTTGAAAACTCTATCTGAAATGAACAGAAGTTGATTACTAGGTGCTACTGTTGTTGTAGGGCTAATGACAGGATCAAATACCAAAAGAGGATCCTAAAATAGTGTCTATGGAAAGTGTGCTTATCCAAAGGAAGCCAAACTTTGTCTCCAACCTAAGATGAGTGAGGATTGTGATGCTTGCACACCATGCTCTATTGTTCCTACGGAGTCTCTTGCAAGTCATGTGGTATCTTACCTAGAAGGCTCTATCGGTGCTCAATGAAGGAAGTGTTCTTAGCTTACTCCTCTATGTGTGCAATGGTGGAAGTGGGCAAATCCAAAGGTAACTTCTATGGAGCAAGTGGTTGTGTAGCCAAAGGTATACCCGAAATGATACCAATAGAATGAATGGAATCTTTCTCATGAGTGAGAGTGATGGATTCCTTAACCACTTACTCTTGTGATTGTTCATTTGGTGGGAATGAAACTTCTTTATTATCATGTACCTTTGATGGTGCTTGTTCTTCATTTTGTGTGCAACTTATGCAAGTATGAGCCAAAATGAGTGCTTGACTTAGCAGCTTATGAACTTGCCTACAACTTAACATCAAATTTGATGTAGGTGTAGTGCTTTATATCAAGTAGGTTTTATCATGCAATTCCAATGTGGAGGTGTTCTTTTTAGCATGATAAACAACATTCCTATCAGATTGATAGGGTTTACCTAGCAATAGTCCACAATAATCCATCTATGTGACATCACATATGACTTTATACACAAACTTATCACCAAAAGCAAAATTCAAGGTACAAGTGTGGGTGATGTTAGATGTGGAGTCTACATCTTTCCACCCAAGTGCATAGGGTTGGTGATGTGGATTTATGGGAAGCTTCAACTTCTCCACAACAAACTTCGCAATGAGGTTCTTTTGTGATCTGTTATCTATCATACAATCAACATAGAAATCATGCGTAAGGTGGGCTCTAGTGACAAAAAAATTGTCACAAGCCCCTTGAGCAAATATATTTGACATAAGAGTAACTTTATTTAGTTTACCCTTTAAAGCAGGATACTCTTCTTCTGTCCCTATAGCCACAATAAGACCATCATGTGGTTCCTTATGTGTAGGCTGTACAAATAGGTATTTCTTCTTCTTGAGTTTTTCAAAAGTAAAGCATTTGAATTTCACATGACCATGCTTCTTACAAAATTCACAATACATTGACGAAGAAGGAGAATATTTAGAATGAGAAGAAGAATGTGCTTTAGTAGAATTGGGAGGAGAAGAAGAATGAGGGGAAGAATGAGAAGTGTTCTTCACCTTCTGTTTATGTTGATTCCTACCTCTATAAGATCTCTCCTATGATGAACAAGATTTGTGATATGCACCAACTTTCTCCTCTGCAAGAATGGCATGGTTGAATGCCACATCCAAGGTGAGGAAAATATTGAACTTGATTTCCCTAAAAGTTTGATCTTGCAAGACACGAGTGAAATTATTAATTAAATCCTCTTCTAAATATTTCACATCAAGAAGCACCCTTAGCCTATTGAATTGGAAATTGTACCTGGAAACAAATATACTATAGGCTTACCTCAATCTATACCACTTGGTAGTGAGGTCTCTTTGGTAGTTTGGTGAAAAAAAAGTGTTTTTCAAAATTTGGATCAATTCTTTCCAAGTCATGGTGGAATTATCGCTTTGTCTTTCTACAATTAATACTTTTTCTAGGCCTGTGATTTTGACTGTAGCAAATGCAACTTGTTCATATTCAATAATTTCAACATAAGTGAACCAAGTTTGCATATCCAAAATCCATATAGACAAGACATCAAGATCCCTAGATCCATCATACAATTTGACCTCACATTTAGCTTTACTAGCATGATTGTGATGAATTTTGATATCACTAGGAGTTAATTGCACAACAATATCTTTGACCTTATCTGCCAAAATATCTACTGCTACAGTAAGGTTTTCCATGTTTGTTTTGAGGTCTTGAGCCATTTGGTTTTGTGTATATGCCAGACTAGGAGGATTACAAAATGGTCTTTGCAAGAACTAATCTAGGCTATTAGGAACAATTTTTTAGTTTCCTAATGCAAAAAATTTGCCTATATTTACAACAATTTGCCTTCCAAAAATTTTACAAAAATGGGCTATTTTAGTGCTCTTTACAAAATAAAATTGCAAAAATAGCACTAAAATCAAGAAAATTAGCCCTTAATAAGCAAAAATCTGTCTTGGAAGCAAAATAATATGGTCAATTTTACAAAAATAGCTAAAATTACAAAAAATTGAAAAAAGATTTGACCAAAAATGTGAAAAGTCACTTTGTTGTTATGTTTTCTGGATTTGAAGCCAAAATTGAAAATTTGAATTTTTTGCCAAAAGTTGAATTTATCGCTAAAAATTGGTTTAAATTTGTGCGCAATATGTAGGGCTGGTCCGACCCGATCAACTCCTCAACAATCGATGAATCTCAAATTTTTCAAACTCATGGATCCAACGGTCTGTTGAATGGTGCGTTAAGACTGTCATGTTGTGCAAATGCACCTGCGTCCCAACCAGAACGTGGGGCCCATGCACAAGTGGTGGGCCTTTGGTGACCACCATAAGGTGGTCACTAAGGTACTATTGCTTTTGCAGTTTTAAGGCCCCATAAGGCTGGAGTATGTCCAATGTGGGACTAAGAAAATAAGAGACATTTTGCTATGCTTACAGCCGAGAACTTTTGCAATTATTGGAAATGCTAATTCTACCAAAACTTTGTAGTCAACATCGAAAACCCACAAATTGGTGTCGAACCCTCGTTGTCAGCAAAAAATGACCTTAGATGCCACCTATCCTGCCAAGACCACCTGTGCATTGGAAAATTAATCTAGGAACGTAGAATTTGCTAATAATGGCCAAAAACTACCAAAACATACCTTTTATTCATCGAAACTCCACCTTACCCATACTTTCGAATTTTCTTGCTTGTCCTTCGATCGTCTTGGTCTCAAAAATATGATGTCCTCTACAAAGTTATTTCTGTGTGCCTGCGTAATTCATCCTGTGATGTCCTGATGATCTCTATTATTCTCTACGTGTAGACATGTGGGGGGGAAGCCTCCTATTACCATCATCAAGCGGAGGAAGACCTCCCTACATGCTAGAAAAAAATCATTTGATTTACTGTATTTTCATCGAGCAATTTCAGAAAAAGGTGTGCTGCACCCATCCCAAGAGCACTACTACGTATATCTCGTAGATTAGCTGCCTAGATACATCAAAATTTTCATCGAGCATGTTTGATAATGCCACGTGGTCATCTCTAGTTTGCAGATGGATTTAGGGTTTGAATATTTTGCCTTATTGACTAGGTTATAAACCTTAGGCAGTATAAAAAAATTTATCGCTTGTGTCATGCAAAATAAATATCGCCTCCAACAATTGTCGAACCGATCGTCGCCTGTGATTGAGCTACTACGAGGCGTTTGATTCCCGTACAATGTGTCATGGAAGGGAGAGGAATTGCCCCTTGGCCTATGATGGTGGTCGGATGCTATATTCCAAACATAGCCACCTTCGGCTATGTTTCCCGAAAGAATATTTTTGTATATAAATATGATTTGATTTTAATTTATCTATCATCTATATTTTATTCAAATTTCATCTGCGATCTCGCATTCGGCCTATACAACGGGGAGCTACCTTCCTTGAGTGGTAAGATTTGATTTATTAATTATCCACTGCATATATTTTTAATTCATTGAGTTGGTTGTATCTTTGTTGTATCTGTGTGATTTAATATATCTAAGTTTAGCATTCAAAGAGTGAAACCCAAGGATAAGTTGTATCCCTACAAGTGGTATCATAGCTAATCAATTCTGGTAGGAAGTCATTCCCGTTGCCCAGTGTATTCCATAGAAAAAAACACTATAGTTAGAACACATGCAGCGAGTAAAGCATGCCAGCATCAAGCAAGAGACGTGTGCGAGTTTTTTTTACTGCTATCTGGGTATCCTACAACCGTCCACTCAAACGGTTATTGTAGTGGTAGAACCGCCTTCAACTGAAAACCCTAATATTATTCAGGCAGCGTTATATTGCACACAAACATAATATAAATGTGATAAAATTATTTTCTCCTCAACAGACATCGCGGTTAAACACACTCAGGGAAGGATTTTATTGGGTGGATTGCATGGGAAACAGGGGTTTCAAACCACAACAACTGGTCAAATAGCAAATGATACACCACACTCATCAGAGGTTAGCATGAATCACTATGCAAAAAAAACAGGATCCGGTTACTCAGGGGTTAATCAGGCACCAAACATTAGGAAAAATCACATGGAAGAACCATCAAAAATATGTACAGTGTATTCGTGTGTCATCGTGAAGCTGCAACCAATCACCACATGGAATTAAATCACCAGAACCATATAATATAAGGTACATAATTATTTTTTTCATGTTGGATAAATATCCCACATCAGTGGTGTGGGAAAAAAATGTTGTCTAAAACATAAGTCGTGCATGCACTAAAGTGTGACTACAATCACACATAAGCCATAAGCTCCTCGTGCGTTCATCCTGTGTCCTCTCTAGTTTGCTCCTTGTGTCATTTGTGCTCCTCTCAATCCCTACATCACCTCCCATGTCATGGTTAGTTCTTGTGTCTAGATAGCTGTCATGCCTAGTGTGCTCTCCTGGGTGTCATCTCCATTCGGGTCCCACGTATTTGAGCCAGCTGTCATCTGTGCCAAGGTCTTTGAAAAGTTGTTAAAATATTATCAGGAAGTTGCTAAAAGTTGTCAAATATTTTCATAAAGTTGCTAAAATTCATCGAAAATTTGTCCAAAATTTGCTAATCCAAAGTGCAAAGAGCTCCATCAAATCTGCATCACAGTTGGAGTGACAATAAAGCGGAAAAAACAACACAATTTTTGCCAAAACTAACCCAAATTTTGTAGAAAATTGAAGCTCAATGGTTCCTAAGCAAGAAATTCTGAAAAGTGCATAAGCAAAAGGTGGACCAAAGGATCAAACGATTGACTATAGAGTTTCAATGATCCAACCGAGCAGAGTTTAGAATCACCAAGAAGACCTTGTAGAAGCAAAGGTACACAAAATTCTTCTTCTTCTCCTTTAGGAATTGTTAGCTATAACCTAGGTCATCCTTTGATTACCAAAATTGCATCCAATACCTCCCCAAACTCCTCCCAAGAGAACATCACTCAAGTAGAAACTGGACGTTCCAAGGTCACTGATGAGATGTTACTCCACTTAGTAGAAAGTATTAATAACATGACTACCAACTTCAACCAAGTATTCAACAAACAATCCCAACCAAATCCTCCTAGTCCCAACCACTGGAGTATCGACATTCATTATGAAGATTATACACACCATAGAGGTCATAATAGTCAGTCCCTAAATCTCAACAACCATAGAAATAATGAGGATATGGGTAACGAAGAAGTGTTTGAGCAACAAAGGGGTTCTGATAGACCTTACCAAAATCGCATCTAGCGATAGAGGAATAATGAAGAATTGTATAGGAACAATGTTCACCACCAACCAAGAGGTCCTACTAGATCCAATTATCCATGCATTGGCATGCCTACCTTTGAAGGTCATGATCCATGTGGGTGGATAGTCAAAATGACGGCATATTGAACTTCTACCATTTTTGGGAGTCGATAAAATTTTCTTTTGCGGCAACCAAATTAGGCACTAAAGCTTATCAATGGTTTATATGGTTCAAATGTGAGGACAAAAATTACAACCACTGGCAAGAGTTCTCAGATGCATTTCTTCACAAATTTTACGAAGGTCCCATAGGTTCCTACAAAGTGTGGTTGTTGTCACTCAAACAGAGAGGATCGGTAGAGGACTATATCTTAGAATTTACTAGTATGCTTCACTATGCAACAATATTACAACCATAGGTGGTCATAGCAGCTTCTAGAAATGGGTTGAAAGCAAATGTTAAAGTTGAAGTGGACCTATAAAACCCATCCAAGTTAGATGAGTGCATAAGGATTTCCAAGTTGGTAGAAACGAAGATATAATTGGATACATCCACACAAAATGAATCATATGGTCGACCTCAATTTTGCAATGAGTCTTTTCACAAAATGATCAACCATCAAGATATTTTTGCTATAAATGTCACCATCATCATCCAAAATTTCAAGCATGTATATAAATACAGAACTTTCAAATCGAATATGCTGACAAGGAAGATGAAGAAATAGAGGAACACAACTCACCTGAGGATCCCACAATCGAAGACCATAGTGACCATGAGGAGGTTGTAGCTGAAGGTAATACCATGACTATTTTAGTACATGCTTCATGGGATTATCCTCTCACCATACAATCAATGTGGAAGGGTTCATTCAGAAAAAGAAGGTAACATTATTAATTAATTCAGGAAGTATGCACAACTTTATTGACGTAAAACTTGCAAGGGCATCGAATTTGCACGTCTACTCTTCTAGTCAAGATAGATTTCAAGTCAGAATGGCAAGCAGGGAAACTTCTCAATGCCTAGGTAAGACATCTTCAATATCATTACAAATGGGTACTTATATTTGGCAAGGTCCTCTCTTTGTTATGGAATTAGGAAATTCAAAAGTTATTTTGGGCGTTGCATGGATGGAACAATTGGAAACCACAGTTGGTTTTAATCACAAGCATCACTATGTGGAATGGCAAGAGAATGGGAAGACCATTCATCTTCAAGGAATGCCCACACCTCCATAAAAAATCGTAAGTTCACATAGCATAAAAAATATATTAAGAAAATATGGCAGGGGATTCATAGCCCGAATCAACTGCATGGAAAAATTAGAACAAGATATGCTAAAAATCCAAGTAGAAGATCTCCAAAACATTATTGCTAACTATGAGGAGGTTTTTCAAGAACCAAAAGGACTACCACCCAAAATATCCCATGACCATTCCATACACCTAGTTCCTGACAGTATCCCACCTAATGGTCATCCTTATTGATATCCCCAACCCCAGAAAACAAAAATTGAGAAGATTGTCCAAGAACTATTAGAACATGGTGTCATCTGCAATAGTACTAGCCCTTATTCCTCACCAGTAGTTTTGGCTCATCGAAAAGACAATTCTTGGCATATGTGTCCAGATTTTCATCCTCTCAAAAAAATCACCATCAAAGATAATTTCCTATTCCTGTCATTGATGATTTACTAGATGAACTACATGGTGTAAAATTCTTTACCAAATTAGATTTACATTCAGGATTTCACCGAATTTGAGTTAGGGAGGAGGATATTCCTAAAACAACTTTTCGAACTCATGAAGGTCATTATAAATTATTGGTCATGCCCTTTGGTCTCACTAATGCCCCATCTACATTCCAAAGTCTCATGAACCATGTGTTTCGTCCATTCCTCCGTAAATTTGTACTAGTCTTCTTCGATGACATACCCATCTATAGTAAATCATGGAAGGATTATTTATCACATGTGGGAAGAGTTATTCATATCCTACACAGGAAAAATTTGTTTTTCACACGATCTAAATGCTCCTTTGGTGTTCAAGAAGTTGAGTACCTAGGTCATATAGTATCTCAAGAAGGTGTTAAAGTGGATCCCAATAATATTAAGGTAATTCAAGATTGGCCTTTACCTAAAACCATTAAGAAACTTCATGGTTTTTTGGGTCTCATAGGCTATTATCACAAATTTGTGCTAAACTATGGTAAAATTGTGGGTCCTCTCATAACACTCACAAAGAAGGATGCTTTCCATTGGTTCGAGTCAGCTACTCAAGCCTTCGAGGCCCTCAAAGAAGCATGTGTACTACTCCAGTTTTGGCAACTTTGGATTTTCACAAACCATTTCTCATTGAATGTGATGCTTCAGGAATAGGTATTAGGGTTGTATTAATGCGGGAAGGTCATCCCTTGGCATTCAAAATTAGCAAATTTTAGGGAAGAATTTAGGTAGATCCACATATAAAAAATAAATGTTGGCTATTCTACATGCAGTGGATAAATGGAGACACTACTTACTCAATAGTTTTTTTATTATAAAAACATATCACAATAGTCTTAAGCATTTTTTAGAACAAAGATTTTTTTATCTCGAAAAAACAAGTGGTTGACTAAGTTGTTGGGATATGATTTTGTGATTGAGTATAATAAAGGAAAAAAAAACGTGGCAACTGATGAATTATCCATAAAATACGAAGATAAAGTGGTCATTAATGCCATTTCAGGACCGTCTTCTCAATGGGTGTCTCAGTTACAGGAAGAATGGTTGTCCAATGGTGAAATAGCTCAAATAATTCAAGAATTGTTAGGGGGTTCATCCAAGCACCCTCTTTTCTCCTATGATGACAAAATATTATGCAAGAAGAATCGCATTTACATTCCACACAATTTGACAATCAAATCATGAATTCTCGATGAGTCACATGCTTCTCCATCAGCAGGACATTCAGGTTTTCTAAAAACTTACATGCGGGTTAAACAATCCTTTTGTTGGAAAGGGTTAAAAGCCGAGGTCAAACAATGGGTAGCTGAGTGTGAAGTGTGCCAATGCAATAAGGGAGAAACAGTCAAATCACCAGGGTTACTTCAACTGTTACCTATTCCATATCATCAATGGGAACATATTTCCATGGATTTTATTGAAGGTCTTCCTAATTCATAAGGTAAAACAGTAATTTTTGTGGTAGTTGATCACCTTTCCAAATATGCTCACTTTCAGGCTTTACAACATCCATTTTTAGCAAGCAAAGTGGCTAAGGTATTTATGGATTCAATTTTTAAATTGCATGGAATACCCAAAAATATTGTAAGTGATCGAGATCCCATATTTAATAGTAATTTTTGGAGAGAATTGTTTCGACATAGTGGTACCATATTAAATATGTCCTCTGCATACCACCCACAAACAGATGGTCAAAAAAAGGTAGTTAAAAAATATTTGGGTACCTACCTAAGATGTTTTGTTCAGGATATGTTGGAAATTTGAGTTAATTTAAGGCATTTTGTGTTGTCATTGATGTCACATGGATACAAGGTTTTTATGAAAACCAAGGCAGGCAAAATAAAAGATTTTATTTAAAACCATGGTGGGCTTATGTGGAAAGGGATTTTCTTAAAAGCCAAGGTGGAATTTTGTTTCATCTAAAAAGGATCTCCGGTGATGAAGATATTAAAGTTTAAAGTTTAAATTTAAATTAATGGAGGGCCGACCTATGTGCAATTAATGGAGGGTGGCATATATATACATGTAAAGGTTTCAATTTATTTTGAAAAGTGGGCATATTATATATCGTCAAAAAGCTTATTTCGAGGGCTATTTGACTAACTTATTTAGAAGGAGAAATAAGGTGTGTGTAAAGAGATATTTCTGATTTTTCAAAGGGGTTCCAAAAGTGAAGTTTGCCTTGTTCTTTTTCAAGAGGATTAATTCTTTCATGAGGTGACAAGGAGAGATAAGGAAGTTGTGCAATTAAAGGCCTTGGTGATGATTATTGAAAAGTGGAGTAATTTTTATTATTTTGTGATCTACTAACCCTTGTGAAGATTGGCAAAAGAATTTTGTGATTGTGGCAGATTTACAAAGAGGTTTTTTAATCTTCATAAAAGGTATGGGCACATTCTCCTATTGATTGTTTATGGTGGTTGATTCGAAATATCATTGGATGGAAAATGATTGCTTGTGGTTTCCTTTTCGAAAGTGGTTGGTTGAATGCTTCAAGGTTTTCTGAATTGAGAGTTGTGTCTAAACCTTGTTTGATAAGCATAGTTTTTGAAGCCCATTGTTTGTGAAAGAACTTGAGTTAGAAAAGAACATGAGTATCATTACTATGTGAGATTTGTGGTTGAGCATTGTTGAAAATATTTGAGTTGGTTGATACATACTTGGACTAGGGTTGTGTGAGAAATATTTGTTCCTTGTGATGATTGGTTGAGTTGAGTTGATTGAGCCTAGTCAAGTGATGTGTGAAGTGATTGTTCAAGTTCTATGAAACAAACTATTCCATAATTCTATGTTGAGTTGAGATTAAGGTTAGAACATATTGAGTCTCTAACAATTCTCTTTATGGTTCTATAAGAATTGAATTGAGTTGAGGTTGATTTGAGTTGAGAGTGAGATTAGAACATATTGAGTCTCTAACAATTCTCTTTATGCTTCTATGAGTTGATTTGAGTCGAGTTGAAATTGATTTTGGTTGAGAGTGAGTTTAGAACATATTGAGTCTCTAACAATTCTCTTTATGCTTCTATGAGTTGAGTTGAGATTGATTTGGGTTGAGAGTGAGATTAGAACATATTGAGTCTCTAAAAATTCTCTTTATGCTTCTATGAAGTTAATTTGAGTTGAGATTGCCATTCATTGTTGAGTTCATTTTGAGTACTATTTGAGCATGATTGATTGAGCCTTTGAGAAGGCCTTTGGGATAGATTTGAGGATAGTGTTGGGACAAATTTGAGGATAGTGTTTGGATAAGTTCTTAGTGAGCTTGTTGGAGCAGATTTGGGCAAGTTCTTGGTGAGCTTGCTAGAGCATATTTAGGCAAGTTCTTGGTGAGCTTGCTAGAGCATATTTGGGCAAGTTCTTGGTGAGCTTGCTAGAGCAGTTTTGGGCAAGTTCTTGGTGAGCTTGCTAGTGCAAATTTGACAATTTCTATGTGAGCTTGTTAAGTAGGTTCTGTGTGAGCCTATTGAGCAGGTTCTTAGTGAGCCTATTGATAGATATTTGGAGGTGACAGAGTATAGAGGATAGAGTATCAGTGGATAGAGATCCAGTAGCCAGCACAATTGAAGATAGATCTGAGTGAGGAGTCTTCAAGTGGAGAGAGGTCCACCAGTTAGTGCAGCAGAGAGATAGAGTCTTCTAGAATATCACATAGCCAGAGCAGAAGGGGAAAGATTTCTCCTATGGAAGAGATCCATGAACTTGAGATTAGGGGATCAACATCTCCTTTGGACATAGATCCATAAACATTTTAATTGGGAGTGACCCAAAGAGATTGATTGAGAAAGTTTTAGTAAAATATTTTCTCCGTGGAGTACCTCACATTGGGGAACCACATTAAATCTTGTGTCTCAATTGTGTGTGGTGACTTGTGCTCTTGCTTACTGTTGCTATCTGAGTTATTAATGCACACTGCTATATTTTGCTATTGTAATTAAGGACATTAATTGATATTGGTTTGGAAAGAAAGTAAAATGTGGTCTTATATTGTTCACCCCCCCCCTCTTAGTATAATCTTGTATTATTCAGGATAAATAATATCAATGGAGTCGATGGCTATCATGTGCAGAATGATGGTACAACACTTCTTACCATTATTCCATCAATATGTCTCCTTTTAAAGCATTGTACAAAACTAAGCCACCAACAATAGCAGATTATGTACCAGGATTCTACAAAGTGGCTCAAGTAGATGATTGCTCGCTATTAATGCTCACTATTCTAAAAGATAATTTGGTCCAAGTACAAAATCGTATGAAGCAGTAGCAAGACATGCATCATTAGAAAAGGGCATTCAATATTGGTGATATGGTGTTCCTGCATCTTCAACCCTACAAACAGTTTTCATTGAAGATCAAGTCTAGTCAGAAGTTGGCACCTCGATTTTATGGTATTTACAAAATTGTATGTCACATTGGAGTAGTGGCATATCAATTAGAGTTACCTTCGTCATTACGAATACATCCAGTACTTCATGTCTCTTGTCTCAATAATGTGATGAAGAATTAAAAAAGAACACTCTCAATTAGAATTACCAATATTGGATGAAGAAGGGCGTATACATCTCTAGCCAGAAGCAATTTTACAAACCAAAACTTTCACACTAAGATCTCGTCACATCCAAGAATTTCTCATAAAATGGCAGGACTTACCCGAAGAAGATGCTACATGGGAAACTGAAAGTATCTTCCAGTCATTTCCAGCTTTGAGGACAAATCTTTCCAAGGAGGGGAGTCATGCTACATTCCAAACATAGCCACCGTCGGCTATGTTTCTCGAAAGAATATTTTTGTATATAAATATGATTTGATTTTAATTTATCTATCATCTATATTTTATTCAAATTTCATTTGCGTTCTTGCATTCAGCTTATACAGTGGGGAGCTGCCCTCCTTGAGTGGTAAGATTTGATTTATTAATTATCCACTATATCTCTTTAATTCATTGAGTTGGTTGTATCTCTGTTGTATCTATGTGATTTAATATATCTAAGTTTAGCATTTGGAGAGTTAAACCCAGGGATAGGTTGTATCCCTGCATCGGAGTGTGCCTACTCTTGGCCATGCTCCCTTATGTCGAACAACACTGATCATCATTGACATTGGTTGTCTACTGGCATCACTTGTAAGAGGTTGATCGACATGTATTGCATGTAGGAAGGCAATGGAGTTCGTAATGAGGGATAAGGAAGGGGGGAAGAATTATAGGTAAGGGATGGATAAGGTGATATGGGAGGGAATACGACCTCCTCCTATCAATTGGTAACCAAGGTTGCAGGCTGTCAACTTCAACAAATTTGTAAAAATAGGTAAAGCCTATTTAATTTTCATTTGGATATTAATATTAATATTATATTTTATTGCATTTAATGAACTATTTGATCGTGCAATATGTAAACTCAACCTTTCAACCTTTCCACCATTGGTTACTCTCGACAAACATGCAAATATCCTCCTTTTGGCAACAAATTGGCCTCAAACTGATGGAACTTCTCCTCAAATATTTTCCTTCAGATCTTCAAAATAGCAAATTTGTACAATATCTAAATTGGATAATTGTCAAATTATTGCCTAGAAAGGAAAATTTGTTTTACCCTCTAACCTACTATTAGGGGTATTTGGTGCAGGGGTAAATTCTGCCCTCTGCTACCTTAGCTTCACCTGATGTTGTGGGTGGATTGAAACCAATTTTCACTAGCACCTACCTAGGATCTGATGCACTAGAAAAATATAACTAGGCACCTAACAAAGAAGTGGAAACTTGTCCTCCTTCCTGCAAAAATGAATCCTCGAATCTGATTACCAATGATGTAGGAACTCAATGTGAAGCTAATTTCTTATTAGCAATAGAAGAATATATAAGCAATACAATGGAATATCATGTAGGTTAAGTGGTTGTAACAAGTTGCCAAACATGGCCAACCACTTAACTAACAGATAACAATATGCTAATCTAGGATGACAACTAACTTCTAGAAGACAAGATACATCCAAACAACTTAACAACCTATTTCCAACATGGGCATACTATGCCTCACGTGAATGCAAAGTGCAAGAAATAGGAAATTAATAAAAAATAAATATACTAACTTAGGCTTAAATGGATAAGCCTGATTTCTTGATCGAGGTCCTCCTCAAATTTGGATTCCACCCATCCTGGGTAGACCTAATCAAGAGGTGCATTTCCTCCTCATGGTTTTATGTCCTAGTCAATGGGTTCCCTGCAGGGTTCTTCCCTAGCTCTAGGAGCCTGAGGCAAGGTGATCCTCTGTCCCCTATTCTATTCATTATTCTGGTCGAAACCCTAGGGAGGACCATCTCAAGTGCAGGGAGGAGTGGGCTCATATCAGGTATTAAACCTGCTTCGGGTCTCAAACCAGTAACTCACCAACAGTTTGTTGATGACACCATATTGGCCATCTCAACCTCTATTTCCTAGGCCAAGACCATCAAAAAAATCCTCCAGCTTTACAAGAGTGTTACAGGGTAGAATATCAACCTTCTCAAAAGCAAGATATACTTCATCAAAACCCTATAATCCAGGCAAGTGAAGATAGCATGAATTCTTGTATGGTCTCCAAAGGTCCTTCCCACATCCTACCTTGGGATTCCTTTGTTCTTGTTAAATCCCACCAAATCCATGTGGAATAACATCATCAAGAGGATCCACAAGAATATGGCCTCTTGGAAAGGTCACCTCCTCTCCCAGGTAGCCAAAGCAACTCTCACCTCAGCCTACTTGCATAATATCCTGATTTATTTTATGTTGGTATTAAGGATCCCTACCTCAGTAAGAACCAAGATACAATAAATCCTAAAGAGATTTCTCTAGTCTGGGAGTGAGGAAAAGAAGAGTATTCCTTTAGTGTCCTCGAACTTGGTATGTCAAAACAAAAATGAGGGGGCATTAGACTCAGGAAAGTCTCTCTAATGAACCTTGCCCTCCTGGCCAAGCATGCGTGGAAGGTATACACCAACAATGAGACCGAGTGGGTTCAGATCATTAAGAGGAAATACCTTCAAAACCATCACTTCTTAAGTGATCAAGATCCCCAAAATGGCTCTGCATTCTGGAAATCCATATCCCAAACCAAAAGTCTCATTTAGGAAAGGCTACATATGGATCCTGGGAGATGGTAGCACCATTGGCTTTTAGCAGGATAGGTGGATTCAAGATGAGCTATTATGTGAGCACAGGGAGTTTTAGATCCTTAAGCCTTCCTTGGATGCCTCCAAGGGAAGCAAAGTTGCAAACTTCATCTCTAGGCCCAACGAAAAGCCCATTTGGAGCCCCATCGAAGAGGTCAAGTTCCCCCACCAAGCTGCCAACCTCTCCATTTTACTCAATGTAGCCACCATTCCAATGGGGGAGGTGGAGTATAGGCCCATCTAGTGAGGAACCAATGATAGAGCCTTTTTGGTTAATTCATCCTACTCCCTCCAAGAGACGGCTCAGGTGACCAACATCCCTTTCAACCTAGTGTGGAGGAAGAAGCTCATCCCCAAAATCAGCTTCTTCTCTTGGATCACCATACAGAACAAGATCCTTACAATTGAGAACTTGTCCAGAAGAGGGTTCATGATCCCAAATTGATTCTACCTTTACCTGTTAAGCTGGGAATAAAAAAACCACCTGTTCACAAGTTGTGCATTTTCTTCTGGGGCCCTTGGTCACTTGCTTCAATCTTTCCACATTCAGTGGGTCCAACCCAACTTCATTATAGACTTGTTATCCCAATGGCCAAATCTATTTTGGTATCCCAAACTCTGCTCTCTTTGGTCCATCTGCCTCCATCACCTAATATGATAAATCTGGTTAGAGCGCAATAGTAGAGCTTTCTCATCCTCCTCCAGGGATCCCATAGTTGTAGCAGGTAAGGCCATCTTCTATACCATAAATAACATCTGGCTTTTCTCTCCCACCCCAACCCTTCCACAGGTATGCAAGCTAGCCCTGTTCAAATCCCTAGGTATCCTCGAAGACATCCTGAATCCCCATCCCAGGCCCAACCCCAGGTCTAACCTCAGATGGGCTCCTCCCCTAGAAGGATGGGTCAAGTTGAAATTTTATGGGGCATCCAAAGGTAATCCTAGTCTTGTAGTAGTAGGAGGGGTTATCCAAGATCACAAAGAGAATATAATCCTAGACTATGTTGAATATCTTGGGATGTAGACTGAGAAATTTGCAGAAGCTATGGCACTATGGCGAGGTCTGGTCCTGCTTTAGGAGGATCCCAGAAGGGCCATCATTGAGGGAGACTCCTTGAACATCATCAACCACATGACTAGCCATAAAACTCCATCATGGAAAGTGTTCAATGCTATTCAAGAGTCCAAGAAAATATTTCATATGCTTCCTCAAGTGTCCATCTATCACGTTTTTAGGGAATGCAACTAGCTTGTTGATGCCATGGCAAACATTGCAGCCATGTCAAAAGGGCTCAGAATCTAGAAATATGATTTTCCAAAGGTTCTATCCGATGCGACAAGTCAGGAAAGAAGCTAGTGATGCTGACTCCCATAAAGATGATACCTAATGTCAGAGCCCAAACCCCTTTCCAACAACTAGCGTAATGATAGGTATTTATTCTACCTTGAACCCATGTTTTACAATTATATTTCATGGGGCCTCTCCCCATTGAAAAACATCAGGTTTTCCTAGAAATTTTATCCACATCAGATTCCATGACAATCGACTATTTGCCTTCAATAGCATCGTCATAAATTACAGCTTGGGACCCACCTCAAGTATCGGGAGTTGGTGAGTGAGTCATCTTTTCAAATCCATCGATAATTAGGATTTTCATTTTATTGATTTTCTTAGTGCTTTTTCCCATCAGACCCTCATCATTTTTTGATGACCCACTCATATTTTGCCTCTGCCCTACATGTTCTCCAAGTTGCACGCATGCCACTGCAGACCTATCCAACTCCAACCGTCCACGCATCTCAATTTCCTTCTTTGCCACCGTTCGAGTGTGTAAGCCATAATTATCAGTGTTGCATGCCCATGCAAATGGTGGCTTCACACTGATGATTCCTCTACCCTTCTACCCCTTGCATCCTAATTAATCTTTCCTGTTCAGCTGCCTTCCCCATACAGTCCCTTCTTTGTTCTGGTCTCCTTCATCTCTTTGAGGCTAGCCATTTCCCTGTGTCTCGATCTCTATCATTCTGGTCCCAGAATCTCTACTCCTAGTATTTCCCTGAGGCCCTGGCATTTCCCATTCTCCCTAATATTTTTTGTGTACATGGAGCTGAGTTACCTCAACATGAGCGGTACTACGCAAGTTTTTATGGATGCAATTACCCCCTTTATAAGTAAGTTTAAAGGCCCCGATGATGAAATCACTAAGGATTTTATGGAGACTTGGCAGAATGGTGAAGTCCATGTTCTTCATATTCATTTTAGGCTCTCGAAGGAGCTATTCTATGAGGTGATCAGGATTTCCTCTGAAGGACGTTCTATACGATGGAAAAAAAACAATTAGGAGGAGGAGCTTGAGCAATTCTTGGACCAAGCCAAAAGCTACATATGGGATAAATATGCGCTACTCTGCTCTACCCTGCCCTCTCCCTAGAATGAAGCCATTGTCCCTATCCTCTAATTCATCACCTGTGATGATATTGAGAAGCCCCTCCATATCTTCCACCTCAATTTCATCAACCATCTCCGTGACTCTAGACAGTTTTCCATCACTGACTACTTATTGTACTCCATAATAATTACTATTAATAATGCCAAAAGTTGCAAGCCAAGCCCATCCCCTAGGACCTCCTGGTGGTTATATTTTTCCATGTCGTGGCCAACCGCCCCCCTGCCCAAGAAGTTCCCCCCTAGTGTCCAATCCCCCTGCCTCCCTAGATATCTCTAAAAATCATAATTCTAAGGATGGGAATGGCAACCTAGAGGAAAAATCCAAACCCTCCCTCCCCAAGAGTGCAAGACGCAACTCCACTAGGAATCAGAGAGTGGTAGGTGACACCCCCTCTAGCCCTAGGTCCTCAACCCAGTTGAAGAAGTCCAATAAATAAAATAAGTCCTCCCCTAAAATCATATCTGACTCCGAGTTTGACTCTGCGACCTCCCCGACCTAGCTCTTCCTGAAGATGGCCATCAACTCGATGGTGAGCATAGAAAATTCAGTGAATGCCACTATGAAAATTCTTAAACAGTTGTTCACCAAACATATTGAGGCATCCAATCAGGAGGATACCACAAAGACTTAAAAGGCACTGCATCCATCCTAGGATGTATCCCAGACTGTCACCTGCAAGAGGATGGCAGTTTTTGGCTAAGTGGGTTTCACTTGTTGCTTCTATTTTCTGGTCTTTCCACTGGTCTATAAGTTTTTTTCCTATTTTTCTTTCTAATTTTGTTTATTCTCATGTATTAAGGTACTACCTCAGAAGTTCGATATTCGATCCTTTTTGTTATAAGGTTTTGGGATCCTCATAAAAAACCCAGTTTGTATATAATTCCAACTTACCAAAAAAAATGGATAAGCCTAAGTATCCTCAACAACTTCTCTATACCAAACAATAAAATTATATTTTTAATACGTAGGCAGGACCAACAGTCCCTAATGAGACATGATATCTAATGGAATATAAGGGGTGTTAATACCCCCTCAAGGTAGAGATGTATCAAGGACCTATGTTTAATTAATAAGCCTGGTATTCTTTATATCTAGGAAACTAAAATGATAAAAGAAATTTCAAAAACTATGAAAGTTGTATGGGCAAGATGTGAATGGTATGCTATAGATGCTGAAGGAGAGATAAGGGTAATTCTAACTTGTTAGAATCCTTCTAGAGCCTCATGTATAATCATTCATAAAACTAGGCATTAGATAGCCTCTTTAGTCACTTGCTATTTTGCAGATATTCATTTCATCTTTATCAATGTCTATGGACCTACAACTTAGTTAGGTAGATTAGAAGTTTGGAGTGGAATTGAATCCTTTATGAGAAGTAAAGACCAAGAAATCCAATTTGTGATCATAGGATATTTTAATGCCATAACCAAGTTGGATGAATTTGGGGGAATTAGGAAATTAACCCAAAGTATGAGAGATTTCTCAACTTTTATTCAAAACAATAATCTATGGGAGGTTGAGTTTGAAGAAGACAACTATACAAGGACCAACAATATGAGAGGCTAGAACCTAATAGCAGAAAAATGAGATAGATGCATACTATCATATCATTGGCTAGATGAAGGAACTTGTGCTAAAATTAATAACTTAACAAGGATTGGTTCATATCACTCGTCAATAAGAGTTAAAATTAAGTGAATTAAAAAAGAGATCATATTTTAAATATGAGAAGATGTTGGTAGACCATCCTCATTTTGTTGATATTATAGTACAAACGTGGAATTCTTCAGGAAATGGTGGGTTGTATACTCTTCCAAAAAAAATCAAATTAATGACATCTAGATTAAAAGAAGGGAACAAGAATACTTTTGGAAAAAATTTTGAAAAGGAAGATGAACTAAAATATAAACTTTTAAAATTCTAAAAATGTGATCATAATAATCCAAGCTCAGAGGAAAGGTAGTTTCTTAGTGAATATCATACTATTTTGAGTAAAGAAGAGAAATTATGGAGATTAAAATCAACACAAACTTGGTTAAAAGGAGATAAAAATATTTGTTTTTCATAGGATGACTATAGTACACATATCAACATATAGAATTAGTAGAATTAAATCAATAGAAGGGATTTTTTGAATATCAAAGTGAAATTAGAAAGAGGTAAAGTCTTTTTATCAAAATATTCTAGGATCAGAGGAGACTAAAGTTATTAATGATAAACTTCTTCAAGATGTACATTCAATTATAATGAATGAAGACAATAGGAAATTGATGGAGCCTATTACTCTAGAAGTTCATTTAGCTCTTTTCTCTTTTAATAAGGATAAATTCCTAGGTCCATATGTGCTCTTTGCAACTTTTACCAACATATTTGGGATATAGTGAAGGATTCTTTATTGGTGACAGTAAAATAGTCTAGGGTAAAACAATACATACCTTATAAAATAAATGCAACATATTTTACCCTAATTCCAAAAAAGAAGGATTCTGAATTGTTTCAATCTTTTTAGATCCATAAGCCTATGTAATATGTTATATAAGATTATCTCCTAAGTTATGATGAATCGATTAAGGCCGTTGTTAGAAAAAAATATTTTAGAAGAGCAAGGAGGATTTGTGAAAGGGAGACAAATTTTGGACAAGATCATAGTAGCTCATGAAGTTATACATTCAACAACTTCAATAAAAGAGAAAGCAATGATCTTAAAACTTGATATGAGTAAAGCCTATGATAGGGTTAAATGGGATTTTCTTTTTGTATTTTTAGAAAAGTTTGGATTTGGGAAAAAATGGGTTAGATGGATTAAATATTGTGTCTCTACAGTTTCTTATTTAGTGTTGGTTAATGGGTTAGTTACATAATATTTTAAATCCAAGAGAGGCCTTAGACAAGGAGATCCTCTATCTCCTTATTTTTTCATTATTATGGTAGAGGTTTTGAGTAGGAACTTAAAGAATGCTTACAAATATGGGCTTATAAGTGGACTTAAGGTTAATAATAACATCGACATCATCACCCATCAACAATTTTTAGATGATACAACCTTTTTTGGAAGGGCAAGGATAAACGAGGCTAGAGCTTTGAATAACTTTTTAAAGGAATACAAAAGAGCATCAAGACAAAAAGTTACCAGGACAAAATACAAATTTTACTTCCTTAACTCTCCAACTACTATCAAAGCAAGAATTTGCAGGTTACTTCAAATGGAGGAGGTAAATTTACCAACAACTTATCCAAGGATGCCTTTATTTGAGGGGAGAATGAGGATAGAATTATAAAATATAGTTATTAGTAAAGTTCACAATAAACTAACTGCTTGGAAAGGTAGATGGTTATCATTAGTAGGAAGAGTGTAGTTAATTAAGTGTAACAACCCTCCTTGGTAGAACATTTTATAGACAATGAACTATGTTTTGATATGAATTTTTAATGATAGTTTCTTTTATGATGTCTATATGATGGAATAATTGTATTCTTTTGAGCAAAGAATATGGAACTAATGATATAATTATGGGTGTAGGACCAAGTACTCTCTCTTTAGCAAGAAACTATGGGTGAACCACCTACAAAGAGAGATACTTAGGGAAGTGATTATGATGACTTGTTCATCCATAGCTCAGGGTAACAAGAAAAACTACCCTTCATGTAGATGCATTGTTTGTGTGCTTAATCCATGTTCACACCATTGGTTCAGGAAGTTGCCTAAGAAATGAGTCTCCTTAATAGATTGGCAATAGTCTAGGACTATCTTAAAAGAACCACCTATTTAAGGATAAAACAATGGTGTGTAACATTATGGAATTGAATGGTAGTCATGTTGTTAGTAGTATGATTAGCTTTAAGGAAAAAACATTAGTTAAATATTAATGTTGTTGATATTAGGACCAATGCTAATAATCAATATTAATGTCTAGAAACTAAAATTGGATTAGTAAAATTAATTCAAAAGAACTTTAATTATTAAAAAATTTCCATTCTATGATTAAAGGGAAAAATGTAATAAATTGCTTTTAGAGCGTAGGTTAAGGAAAAACATGCTCCAATTAATACCTAGAGTGTTTCATCACTTTGGATATTACAAAGAGAATGTTATGTACCAGTTCAAGGGAGGCTCGGGTGAAGGACATGCACTCTTCTTGGAAAATACTTGAAAATCATTTTGAAAAGAGTGTATAGGAGAATTTATTGGGTTAGGAAGCTAGCGGATGCTTAGAGAAGAAGGGAAGCTATCAGATGCTTAGAGATACTTTGACAAGTATGGTATTCTCTTTAATAGAATGAATTATTGTATGTTGGTTTTGAAAGAGAAACTATTATAATGATTCTTGATACTTTTGTAGGTTAAGGAATCATTATAAAGAGAAGTATGGGATTCTCTTTAATAAAATGAATTATTGTATGTTGGTTTTGAAAGAGAAACTATTATAATGATTCTTAAGACTTTTGTAGGTTAAGGGATCATTATAAAGAGAAGTATGGGCTTCTCTCCATATTGGATTGTTTTCATTATGTTTCTATGCACAGTTGCTTGCATAATAGATGGTATTTTATAATTACATTGCATCTAGAGTTGTTCAAATACCTAAGTATATCTCATAAGTCACGGGCAGGTCTTTATCAAGAAGATATTACAGATCTTTAGAAAGCTTGAAGACCCTTGGGAAATGACTTCATAGGCTTTATAAATGTTTGGTTGATGAAAAATAATCAAAGGCTATGTACAGGAATACTATTTTCAAATAGTTTTGTAAACTTGATTTTTATACAAACTTAATGATTATGTTGTTTAAATGATGCTATGAGTTTTGTACTTTAAGATGTGTTCAACAATATTAGCCATGGATAGATAGAGTTGGGTTCTTTCAATTTCTAGAATGCATAATTATGATATCTTATGTTAAAGTATGCAAGTTAGAAAAAAGGATCCTTGGAATTTTATGATAAGCATTTGTATTATGTGCAATTTGGTGTTGTTTCATGATGAATCTTTATTATAAATTGTAGCATGTTGGATCATGTAGTTGTTTTATAAATGCTTTTATATAGTGTAACATATAATGTTTTATTAGAAATTTATGTTTCAATGTAATATTTATTTTCTTGGGAAGGGGTGGTTAGGATTACTCTTGTAAACCAAAGCATAATATAATCTAATCATGAGAGGAGTTGCAAGGATGCAATAACCAGGTAAATATGAGTCATAGAATGATTTATGAGGATGCAATAGCTAAGAACTCATAAATATAGAAGGAGTTATGTAGATACAATAGCAAAGTATCTTGTTAATATTTGCATCTTGAACAAGTAGGATTGGGTGTATCCCAACTATGATTTGAGGAACAATTTACATATTAGTAGTGGTGATACCTAGATCATGTAGGATCAGGTGATCATGTTAGTTTTCATTGAAGTGGGAATAACCTTAGTTATCCCACAAAGTTGTGGTAATTAAACACTAATGCTTGACACATGATTAATCTACCTAGATGGACTTAGATTCACGTTAGGGAATAGGCATCCCCCTTTAGGTATTATGGGCTTTAAAGGGTAATACCTACACTATGTTCACATGGTACTATATTAATGAGGGTATAGGAAAGGTAGGGGGACTAAAACTGACGTCCTCATAAATGCGTAGGTCTAGTAAGGTGAATCCCAAAAAAATATAGGAATTGGCTACTCCTATCCACTAGGTGTCATTTGTAGTGACTTGGAACTCAAATATGTGAAACCTTGTGTGCTAAGATAAATTAAATAAGGGTGTCTCCCTTGCAATATTTTACTTGTATTCATTCTCTTTAAAAATAATTAGGTTGGTAGTTTTGGGTTGTTGCAGTTGGTATTAAATCTCTAGGTCATAGGGCTAGAAGCTTTCATGGAATGTGACTATGTTAAGCCTTGACTTGATGTGCAACTTTGGGTTATGAACCTTGCAAGTAGGCAAGTATGACCCTATATAGTATTGATCAACTAATAATATTTATTTTAGCTCATGAGGAGAATGAAGCTAAAAAATTATAAGTACAATTGAGGAAGAATTGTAACTTACCTAACTACCTTTTTGTGGATAGGGATGTAACCTATTAAAAAAAAAAGTTCATCAAAGAAAACAAAAATGGTTACGCAAGGAGGAAGTGTAGCACAAAAATTTGGATGAACTGGGGACTCTAGTAAGAAATCTGGGAGAACAACAACTCCTAGAAAGAGGCCTGAGACAACAATAGGTCTTGACAAGAATGTTCAAGAAACAATAAGATCTAATGAGAAAATAAAATCTCTCCTCTATAGTGAATTTTGTTTCAAGAGCAACTGGAGTAGCAACAAAAATTGATAGAAATATTGATCAATAAAAATCCAATACTAGAAATGTAGAGAGTAGGCAGGAAGGGAACCCTATTAGAAGAAGCTAAGAAGGCATTTCCCGGATGGAGACTGAGTTAGCAAGGGACCTCAAGAATATTAAAGTAACTAAATTTAATGGGAAAGGAGGAGATGCGATCTAGTCATGGCTGAAAGATTTAGAAATCTTGGTTTCCATGAAATGTTACTCATCTAATACTAACACTGTTTGGGCTACCCTTTATCTCTTGGATGTTACCCTAGAATGGTGGGACATGTTTAGTACATGTCAAAAATATCTAAGTTAACTTAAGTGGGATGGTTTTATTTAGGCTTTTAAGAAAAAATTTCTTTCTAAATAGTTTTATATAGAGAAATTTGAAGAATTATCTACTTTTCAACAAGTATCACTATCAATAGAAGTGTATTTCTAGATATACATGAAACTTTTGAAGTATGTTCCAAATTATGAGAGCAATGAATGCTTGAAGGTGCACAAGTTGATTCTTGGGATAGACCCTAAAATAAGTACAATGATGAAACTAATATTCAAATTAAAAATTCCAACTATTCAGGCTTGATAGAGCAAGAGAAACATGAACTCAAGAAAAGAAAGTGTAGGATTTGTAAAGTGGGATAAGGATCAAAACAAAATAAATAAGGGCAAATAGAAGTCTAGTAATAGGAACAACAAGCATCAAGGGTAAAACAAGAAGAAATTTTAGAAAAAGGATCATTCCAATGCTCATCCTCTTGAGCAAATAAAATCAACACCAAAAAAAGAAACAAAGGATAAAAGACAAGAGAGGTCGTAGGCACCTAGGGTAGGTTTCTACATATGTTGGACATTTTGAGTAGATAAGTTGTCATTGATGTCAAGAGTGAGTGGTCATTGATGTCAAGCTTTCAGCACCAGTCAGTGGCAGCTTCAGTGGGCAACATCAGTTTTAGGTTCTCCAATATGTGCAAAAGATAGCCCGGTTTCAGGAGATTAGATGTGGACCAAAGTGCAAAAGAAGATGCCCAAGTAAATAATATTATAATATTTTTATAATATTATAAAAGGAGGTTTTAAATTAATTATAAATTAATTAATATAATTTTTATTATAAATTAATTTATAATTTAATTTACTTAACCTAAGTTATGTAAATTAATTATTAATTAGTTTTAATATTAATTATAAAGTTAATTTATATTAATGTTTTAACCCAAAGGTGGGTTATTAAAATCATAATTCGAATTTTAATTCGAATTACTAAAAGCGTCGACGTGGGAGAAAAATCAAATCGTGTATAAAAAGGGGGATCCACCCACCTTAGAACTTACCATGCCTTCATTCAAAAATTAATGTGAATTGCTTGCGACGCGTGCTACAACGAAGTGGAGAGAGTAGTGGACTTTGAAGAAGTCAAAAGGTGCACGAGGCATAAGGTGGAGGAAGTGCTTTTTCCTTCACATGGGGACTATAGCCCACATGGTGGGCTCCCAAGTGCTAAGGCGCTTAGGCCTTAGGGAGACGACGGATCGAATCATGCCGAAACCCCTTTTTGGGGAAAGCAAGGTATGCATTGGAATTTAGGCACCAAAAATTTTAGAAGTGGTTGTTGAAAAATTAAAAATTAATTTTTGCATTATATTTGGTTTATAAGGTTGCATGGGGAGTTATAAGGGTTATGCAAATTAAATTTTTTGATGTCATTTGCTTTAATGGTTGGAAAGAGTTGTAAGGTGTTTGTGAAGTGTTGGATATTATTTTAAGTTGGAGTTTATAAGGTGTATCAAAGAAATTATTTTTCATGTATGGTATGATGAGTGTTATTTTTAAAAGGAAGTAATAAGGCATAAATTGAGTTGTGATTATTTTGTGTCTAAGGAATATTTTTGAGAAAGTGTTGAAGTGATATTGTTGTGTCTAACCATTGGAATTGGAAAGAAGGAAATTGTGATTGAGACAGGTTTTTCTAAAGGCACCTTTACATCCAACAAAAGGTATGGGCATATTCTTCCTAGTGAGTGATTGTTGAAAGTTGTGAATGAAAATTTGGAGTGAAAAGGATTGTTTGGTTAAGCATTGTTGAGTGTGTTTTTAATTAATGCTTCAAGGTTTTATGGAATTGAGAGTTGTTGATAAAACCTTGTTTTATAAGCATTGTTGTTGAAGTGATTAAGTTGAGTGAAGAACTTGAACTAGGGTTTGCAAAGAACATGAGTATCATTGTTATGTGAGATTGGTTGATAAGCATTGTTGGAAATATTTGAGTGAGTGTTCATATGTTTGGACTAGGATTTGTGAGCAAGGATTATTTCATTGAGTGATTGATTGAGTAGAGTTGGTTGAGCCTAGTCAAGTGGATGTGTGAAGTGATAGCTCAAGTTCTATGAAACAAATTGTTCTATATTCTGAATTGATTTGAGAGAGAGGTTGAGTGTAGGTGAATGTGAAGCATATTGAGTCTCTAACAATTCTCTATATGTTTCTAAAAGAGTGATTGAAAGTGATTGAGCATTGAGGTGAATGTGAAGCATATTGAGTCTCTAACAATTCTCTATATGTTTCTAAAAGAGTGATTGAAAGTGATTGAGCATTGTGATGAGTGTGAAGCATATTGAGTCTCTAACAATTCTCTATATGTTTCTAAAAGAGTGATTGAAAGTGATTGAGCATTGTGATGAATGTGAAACATATTGAGTCTCTAACAATTCTCCTTGTGTTTCTATGAGATTGGACAAGTTCTAGTGAGGACTTGTTGAGCAAATTTGGACAAGTTCTAGAGAGGACTTGTGGATAGATTTGTGTGAGCTTTTATGGAAGCTTACAATACAGATTGAGAGTAGAGTTGGAAAAGTTCTAGTGAGGACTTGTTGAGAAAATTTGGACAAGTTCTAGAGAGGACTTGTGGATAGATTAGTGTGAGATTTTGTGGAAGCTTACAAGGTAGATTTGAGATAAGTCTTTGAGAAGACTTGAGAGTAGAGTTGATTGATTGATTTTTTCAAACCTTGAGTTAAGGTTTGGGGTAGATCCAACAGAGTTGATTTGTGATTAAGTCAAGCTTTGAGTTAAGGCTTGAGGATAGATATTGAGGATAGATTTGTGCTAGACCAAAGGACTATGTTTAGTAGATAAAAGATATTGAGGATAAATTTGTGCTAGATCAAAGGACTATGTTTAGTATATATTTAAGGATAGAGTTTGGTGCAGATTTGAGGATAGGTTTGTGCCAGACTAGAGATAGAGATTGAGCAGATTTATGCTAGATCGAAGGACTATGTTTAGTGTAGATTTGAGATAGATATTTGAAGGTGATAGAGTATAGAGGATGACAATATCTAGTGGATAGAGATCCATTAGCCAGGTAGTGAGGACAGGTGTCTTTAGTGGATAGAGATCCATTAGCCAGAGTAGTGGGGGCAATAGTTCTTCTAGAAGATCACCAATCAGAGCTAAGGAGAAAGGAGTTATCCTATGGATAGAGATCCATAAACTTGATTAGGGATTGGTGTCTCCTTTGGATAGAGGTCCATAAACATTGTAATAGGGAAAGGATTCCCAAGAGATTGATTGAGAAAATTTTAGTGAAATATTTTCTCCATGGAGTAGCCCACATTGGGTGAACCATGTTAAATTGGTGTCTCTATTATGTGTGGTGATTTATGCATTGCTTTGATTACTATTATTGATATTGCTATATTTACATTGCATAATATTGATTGGGAAGGAAAAGTAAAAAGTGGTCTTATACTGTTCACCCCCTCTCTTTTAATCATAATCTTTTTCTTCAATTGGATCGGGGGCCCAGGATAAATGGAGTCTAAGAATGTGTCCTCAGATAATTCAACACCAATATTTGATGGAAGTGATTATATATATTGGAGTATGAGAATGAAGATTCACCTGATGGCACTTGGCAATGAAATTTGGGAAGTAGTTGAAAATGGATACATACCACCAGTTGATCCACCTACAGATAAGGAGTAAGCTTCTACAACATTACAATTAAAAAGAAATGAATATTTTTTTGGGGGGGTTTATAAGAAAAAAAACCATATATATTTTTTTAAGGTAAGCTTCTACAACATTACAATTCAAAAGAAATGAATACATTTTTGGGGGGTTTGCAAAGAAAAAATACCATATATATTATTTTTATATATGCAAAAGGAATTTGGGATAAGTTGCAAAGTATATATGAAGGAGATAAAGGTGTCAAGAAGGCAAAGATACAAAATCTCAAAGGACAATTTGAAGAATTAAGAATGAAGGATGAGGAAAACATTAGTACTTATCTACTTCGGATAGATGAGGTTGTTAATGCCATGCAAGGACTTGGACTTAAGGTTGAAGAATCAGATGTTTGTGATAAGGTCTTAAGATCTCTTCCAAAAATATTTAGTGAAAATATTTCTGCTATAGAAGAATCAAAAGATGGTGATTCTTTGACAAGAGATATGTTACTTGGTATTCTTACAACATTTGAGTTGAGAACAAAAGAGGAACCTAATATTCGGAAGGAAGCAACCTTCAAAGCAATTAAGAAGACAAAGGGTAAGAAGTCAGAATCGAGCAATGAGTCATCCAGTGATGAAGAAGCAAATTATGGTAGAAGGAATAAATATTCAAGAAGATTTAAAGATGCAAAATATGTTAGATGTTTCAATTGTGGAAAGTATGGTCACTATGCAACTGATTTTCAAGAAGCTAAAAATAACAATGATGAAGAAAAATAGGATCACAGGAACAGGGAATCAGAAAAATATAAGTACCAAAAGAAAGGCAAGGATGGACAAGGTAGACAAGGAAAGAAGTTCTTTCAAAGACAAAAGAGGAGCTACTATGCAGACAAGGCAAGTAAGTACTCAAGTGATAGTGATAATAGTTTTTCAGATAATGATAAATATGAAGTCCTATTTTTGATTGAAGAAAAAGAAGTCAAGAAAAGGTCACCAATAATTCTCAAGTATTTTAGATGTGGTAATTTTGGACATATTGAAGATAGTTGTACAAGGGATGGTTTCAGTTTTAGTGATGATGAATATGAGGATGCACTTGAAGGACCAGAAGAGAATATTCTAATGGCACTAGAAGAAGAAGAAGGTGAGCCTATAGAAGACAAGTCAAAATAAAATGAAGATGTAGACAAAGGCAAACAAATAGAGGAAGAATCAGAAAAAGAAGGAGTTGATCTTGAGGGAGAGCTTATCTATGCTCTTAAAACTTTAAAGAAGGTAAGAAAGCAAAACTCTCAACTTGAGATTCAATTTCAAGAATGTGATGAAGAAAGAGGAAAGCTTATAGAGGATCTAAACAAGTCAATGGCTAAGACAAAGAAGTTCAAGGATAAGTTAGAAGCAAAGGTCTTAGAATGTGAAAGGTTAGAACAAGAAGTAGCTCTACTAAGGGAAGATTTAGAAAAATCCAAGGATAAGCTACACAAGTTTGGAAAGAGTTCAAATATTGTGGATAAGATGATCAAGGTACAAAGAAGGTCAACAAACAAAATAGGTCTTGGTTTTGAACAAGCTCAAAAGAAACAAGAAGAAGAGTCAACCTCAAGTTCTAAGAAGAAGAAACTTCAGAAGAAGACAGTGTAAGAGAAAGTGAGACTTCTGAGGATGAGTTGGACAATAGAAATTTCAACAAGGAAAGGAACAATGCACAAAGAAGAAACAGATGGAACAACAATCAGAATAGGTTAAGAGAGACTAAGAGACCAATGAGGTCAAGACAAGGAAGTTTCAATGGATGATGTTTCTCATGTCATAGATTTGGGCACATGGCTTCACAGTGCAGGACACATGAAAGACAAGAAAATGGGAATTTTAGGAACAGATAACTTTTCCATGGGTATTGCTACTCATGTAATCAGTTTGGTCACAAGGCAATGAATTGCAGGGTTCATGATAGAAAAGGATATGGCTTCACCAAGAGAAATCCCAAGATATTTGCACCTCCAAGGAATAATAGCATTAAGTGTTATAAATGCAATAATGATGGACATACAACAAAGTGGTGTAGAGCAGACATTCCAGAATCAAGCATGAATAGGAATAGGAACAAGAATAGGAATATGGATATGAATAGGAACAAGAATATGGACATGGATAGGGATAGAAATAGGAACAGTCAAAGAAATCAGAAGGATCATATGAGAAGGAAAGAGGATAAAGGTAAAGACCAATGCTTGTTGGGAGTAGAAATACTCCCACCCCAGAATTAACCACCTCAAGAGGAGGTGGGGGAGGGGCTAAGCTAAGAGACTCATTCTTAGCCCCGAGCCCCAAAGGTGACCCTTTGCCATTGATGTCAAAGGGGGAGATATTTGAGTAAGGGGAGAGATTTGGTTTAAGAAGAGAGCATTGAGTCAGGGGGAGCAATGTCCCAGGGGGAGCAGAACAAGAAAAAGGTCAAGTGTTTGGTAAAAATAATTTGGGTTGCCATCAATGACAAAGGGGGAGATTGTTGGACATTTTGAGTAGATAAGTTGTCATTGATGTCAAGAGTGAGTGGTCATTGATGTCAAGCTTTCAGCACCAGTCAGTGGTAGCTTCAGTGGGCAACATCAATTTTAGGTTCTCCAATATGTGCAAAAGATAGCCCGGTTTCAGGAGATCGGATGTGGACCAAAGTGCAAAAGAAGATGCCCAAGTAAATAATATTATAATATTTTTATAATATTATAAAAGGAGGTTTTAAATTAATTATAAATTAATTAATATAATTTTTATTATAAATTAATTTATAATTTAATTTACTTAACCTAAGTTATGTAAATTAATTATTAATTAGTTTTAATATTAATTATAAAGTTAATTTATATTAATGTTTTAACCCAAAGGTGGGTTATTAAAATCATAATTTGAATTTTAATTCGAATTACTAAAAGCGTCGACGTGGGAGAAAAATCAAATCGTGTATAAAAAGGGGGATCCACCCACCTTAGAACTTACCATGCCTTCGTTCAAAAATTAATGTGAATTGCTTGCGACGCGTGCTACAACGAAGTGGAGAGAGTAGTGGACTTTGAAGAAGTCAAAAGGTGCATGAGGCATAAGGTGGAGGAAGTGCTTTTTCCTTCACGTGGGGACTATAGCCCACGCGGTGGGCTCCCAAGCGCTAAGGCGCTTAGGCCTTAGGGAGACGGTGGATCGAATCACGTCGAAACCCTTTTTGGGGAAAGCAAGGTATGCATTGGAATTTAGGCACCAAAAATTTTGGAAGTGGTTGTTGAAAAATTAAAAATTAATTTTTGCATTATATTTGGTTTATAAGGTTGCATGGGGAGTTATAAGGGTTATGCAAATTAAATTTTTTGATGTCATTTGCTTTAATGGTTGGAAAGAGTTGTAAGGTGTTTGTGAAGTGTTGGATATTATTTTAAGTTGGAGTTTATAAGGTGTATCAAAGAAATTATTTTTCATGTATGGTATGATGAGTGTTATTTTTAAAAGGAAGCAATAAGGCATAAATTGAGTTGTGATTATTTTGTGTCTAAGGAATATTTTTGAGAAAGTGTTGAAGTGATATTGTTGTGTCTAACCATTGGAATTGGAAAGAAGGAAATTGTGATTAAGACAAGTTTTTCTAAAGGCACCTTTACATCCAACAAAAGGTATGGGCATATTCTTCCTAGTGAGTGATTGTTGAAAGTTGTGAATGAAAATTTGGAGTGAAAAGGATTGTTTGGTTAAGCATTGTTGAGTGTGTTTTTAATTAATGCTTCAAGGTTTTCTGGAATTGAGAGTTGTTGATAAAACCTTGTTTTATAAGCATTGTTGTTGAAGTGATTAAGTTGAGTGAAGAACTTGAACTAGGGTTTGCAAAGAACATGAGTATCATTGTTATGTGAGATTGGTTGATAAGCATTGTTGGAAATATTTGAGTGAGTGTTCATATGTTTGGACTAGGATTTGTGAGCAAGGATTATTTCATTGAGTGATTGATTGAGTAGAGTTGGTTGAGACTAGTCAAGTGGATGTGTGAAGTGATAGCTCAAGTTCTATGAAACAAATTGTTCTATATACTGAATTGATTTGAGAGAGAGGTTGAGTGTAGGTGAATGTGAAGCATATTGAGTCTCTAACAATTCTCTATATTTTTTTATAAAAAAGTGATTGAAAGTGATTGAGAGTTTGTGAATGTGAAGCATATTGAGTCTCTAACAATTCTCTATATGTTTCTAAAAGAGTGATTGAAAGTGATTGAGCATTGTGATGAGTGTGAAGCATATTGAGTCTCTAAAAATTCTCTATATGTTTCTAAAAGAGTGATTGAAAGTGATTGAGCATTGTGATGAATGTGAAACATATTGAGTCTCTAACAATTCTCCTTATGTTTCTATGAGATTGGACAAGTTCTAGTGAGGACTTGTTGAGCAGATTTGGACAAGTTCTAGAGAAGACTTGTGGACATATTTGTGTGAGCTTTTATGGAAGCTTACAATACATATTGAGAGTAGAGTTGGACAAGTTCTAGTGAGGACTTGTTGAGCAGATTTGGACAAGTTCTAGAGAGGACTTGTGGACAGATTAGTGTGAGATTTTATGGAAGCTTACAAGGTAGATTTGAGATAAGTCTTTGAGAAGACTTGAGAGCAGAGTTGATTGATTGATTTGTTCAAACCTTGAGTTAAGGTTTGGGGCAGATCCAATAGAGTTGATTTGTGATTAAGTCAAGCTTTGAGTTAAGGCTTGAGGATAGATATTGAGGATATATTTGTGCTAGACCGAAGGACTTAGGAAAGGGATAGATATTGAGGATAGATTTGTGCTAGATCGAAGGACTGTGTTTAGTATAGATTCGAGGATAGAGTTTGGTGCAGATTTGAGGATAGGTTTGTGCCAGACCAGAGATAGAGATTGAGAAGATTTGTGCTAGATCGAAGGACTATGTTTAGTGTAGATTTGAGATAGAGATTTGAAGGTGATAGAGTATAGAGGATGATAGTATCTAATGGATAGAGATCCATTAGCTAGGGTAGTGAGGATAGGTGTCTTCAGTGGATAGAGATCCATTAGCCAGAGTAGTGGGGGCAATAGTTCTTCTAGAAGATCACTAGTCAGAGCTAAGGAGAAAGGAGTTCTCCTATGGATAGAGATCCATGAACTTGATTAGGGGATTGGTGTCTCCTTTGGATAGAGATCCATAAATATTGTAATAGGGAAAGGATTCCCAAGAGATTGATTGAGAAAATTTTAGTGAAATATTTTCTCCGTGGAGTAGCCCACATTGGGTGAACCACGTTAAATTGGTGTCTCTATTGTGTGTGGTGATTTGTGCATTGCTTTGATTACTATTGTTGATATTGCTATCTTTACATTGCATAATATTGATTGGGAAGGAAAAGTAAAAAGTGGTCTTATACTGTTCACCCCCCTCTCAGTATAAGCTTGTGTTCTTCAACATATGTGGAGGTCCTTACTATGCTAAGAATTATCCCCAAAGAGTAGAGTCAAGTCATAGGGAAGTGGAGCAATCACACTGAATTGATGTCACTACTAGGAGTCATAACCTAGATGGACAAGCTACACTAATATTACTAAATGGTAAGTTGTATGATAAAGACATAAAAGTTTTAATAGATAGTGGAGCTACTGATAGTTTTATTTCCACTAGTATTATTGAGGATATGCCAAAAAACTTGGATTTTTGGCAGAAGGGTGGAAAGTCGAGTATGGTTCTAGTCAAACTTACTCAATGGATTAATGTTTACCTACAATAAATATAACTCTACTCAATGGGTCCACTATATGGCACTTATATGTGGCACCCCTTCATGATTTTGATATTATCCTAGGGATGGATTGGCTAAAATCTCATGGAGCCTTAATCAACTTCCAAGATAGATGGATGGATTACATCGACAAGGATAAGAGAATGATGAGGGTACAAAGTGGGTAAGGTTAATTTCAACCTCATTTACTTTGCTATGTAGATAAAGAAAGCCATTAAAAGAGGTGGTATGCTATATGCAATAAAGATCAATGGAAAGACTAGAGAAAAGAGAGGTGAACAAATATTCAAGAAACATCCAATTCTCCATGAGTTTCAAGATGTATTTTTTGAAGATGTATTTTTTGAATTTGACTTCACTATTGAATTAATATTCTCCATGAGTTTCAAGATGTATTTTTTGAATTTGACTTCACTATTGAATTAATATGAGTTGAACCCATTTCAGGGACACCTTATAGGATGACCCCAATTGAGTTACAAAATTTAAAGGTGCAACTACAAGACTTGTTAGAAAATGGTCTAATCAAACCTAGTGTGTCACCTTAGGGTGCTCCATTATTGTTTATGAAAAATAAGGATGGTTTCTTGAGACTATGCATAGATTATAGAATGTTGAATAAGGTAACCATTAAGAATAAGTATACTTTACCAAGAATAGATGATATCTTTGATCAGCTAAAGGATGTTACCATATTATCAAAGATAGTTCTAAGATTAGGGTATCATCAACTAAGGATTCAGGAAGAGGATACCTCTAAGACAACCTTTACGACCAGATATGGGCACTATGAGTTCACAATGCTGCAATTTGGGCTGATGAATACACCAGCTTTTATGAATTTGATGAACAGTGTATTTAGAAAATTTCTAGATCAATTTATCTTGGTATTTTTGGATGATATTTTGATCTATTCTCATATTAAAGAAGAATATGACCACTATCTTCGATTAGTGTTGGAAGTTCTAAGAAAGAACCAACTTTATGGAAAGTTATCCAAGTGTGATTTTTATACCTCACAGGTGTAGTCTTTGGGGCACATCATATTGTTGAGTGATTATTTTGCCTTATTGTGAAATAGTCACCACAATCAAAGTATTAAATTGAAAACTCCCTCTTGCAAAGAAATTAAATGTAAACATGAATTTCTCCAAGGTTCTGATAGACAAACATTCCACATATATGTATGAAATCAATGATAATTAGAAACAATATATGCTAGAATAATCTCAATAATATGCAAGTGACAATTAACAAGGGGCCTTGATGGTTTAATGCTTAGTGATTATTGCTCTTTAATCCTTAAAGTGAATGTGAAGTTTGCTTGTGTGAAAGTGGTTCCTTTTAATGTTCTTGGCATTAATTTATCTTACCCTGAATCCTAGTTAGCAAGTCCATTTTATCTTCAGATTAAAGGTGTAAAAATGTAAAAGTGCGTGGAATAGTCCACTTCATTTTAACTCCATACCTTTAATGTGAGATTCATTTTATAGTTAGTAGATTTATTTTATCTTCATTATGAGTTCTACTAAAAGCTAAGTTAGAATTTGGACATGTTAACCAGTTAGTAAGTCAGTATTCATTTGCATTATCTGCCATTAATGTAAAGTAGGTGTTAGTACCCTCCCTCCTAAGGTTGATTTTATCTAAAAATTTAGATTTGAAAAACTGAAAAGTTTGGTGCAATTTGGAGGTGCAAAAATTTTGGATGAGGACCAGAATGTAAATAAATGAAATGAATGTACAGGAAATTCTGGAAAATAGACCACAATGTAACTAAAGTTAAATAAAAAATGTACAAAAATTTTGGACAAGGACCAAAGTAAAATAACTGAAAATGAAATGCATAAATTCTGGAAAATGACCAGAATGTAAAGCAAAATGCAAAAATTCTGGAAAATGACCAAAATGTAAAGCAAAATGCAAAAATTTTGGAAGATGGACCAGAATGGAAAGCAATGGATATAAACGACCTTTTTACAAAACAGAATGAACAAATTACAGAAAATAAACTTAATCTATTTACATAAAAGTTGGAAAAACATGCATGTAAATCCTGGTATCATACTCCCCTACCCTGCAAAACCATAAGTTATGAGACAAGTCTGAAGGTAACCTGATCTAAACAAACCTGCATAAAACACAATCAGATTAGATCAAGTGCAAGACTCAAAGGGTGAAATAACATTTGCATCAATCTCAATCTTCACCTAGTATAACCCCCTAAAGGCATTCAATACGTAGATACAAATTAAAAGAAAAGATGCAGTGAAAGCATAAACAGTAAATGCAATAACCCTAGACAAAAGTCTCCTCTGATTTTGCTCACAAAGTGTATGCCTACCAAAATGTATGCATTTGATTTCAAAAAATTATTTTTTTTTAATAAAAATTTCCAACGTTTGCTCCCGAAATTTTATAAACTTAAATAAAATAAAATAAAATCTGACCCTTGACCTTTACTTTTCCAATTTGTCTTTTCATTTCCCTTAATCTCAAACATTATCCCTTTTCCTTATAACTCCCCATAGTTTATATACCAATAATAAAAATAAAACAATCAGAGAAATGATAATATTTTACTTTATTTATTTTTTAAATATATATCATTATATATATAATATATATATATATAATAACAAAAAAAAAATATATATATATATATATATATATATATATATATATATATATATAAATTCCCTTATAGCTCCCGAACATACTCCACATATTCCCTTACAGCTCCCGAACATACTCCACATAGATGAATCCTCACTATGTAGTCTGCAGTGTTGTGTGAATGGTGTCGACGTGTTCACTGACCTTCCTTTAGTAGGTGAAACCCCCATCTGCTCTTATTGTCATGGCGATGTGTCACTCCCGTCATGCCTCCGGTTCATCGCTGCCATATTTCAAATGGTCCAAGTCATCGATGGCTGCCTCCAGTCTCCCAAATAGTACTCTCGATCTTGTATGTTCGTTGCCCTATCAGCGCCATCCAATGTCTCGGATGACACATCGACGCTTGGCCCACGTCTCCATGTACCCGTTCTGACCTGCACAATATCATCACATAATTAAATTGATGTCATTTAAAACAAGGGTTTTAAAATAATACTGCCCACTATGCTTTTATTGTCATTCAGGAACGAAACTCGTTATAGTGGAGCACACTATTTTGTTTTGGTTATTTATTTTATATATTTTCTGAGGCCACTTGCATTATCGATAATGTGACCCGGATTCAATCTCCACGCGGATATTGTATAAGAAGTATTTACTCAATATAAAAAAAATATATAAATATTATATATATTTAAACTTTTATTTATTTATTCTTAAAACCACTTTTAAGTGTATTATATTTATAAATATAAATATAAATACATATATATATCCTATATATTATTATTATTATTATTATTTTGCTATATAAAATATATATATATATATATATATATATATATATATATATGCCATATATATAGATATGTTTTTATTTTAATTGAACTTTTCCTTTTATTTTTTAATTTTATTTTGGAGCACAAAAAATTAACAATAAAATTGCTAACAACAAACTGATGATAAAAATCGTCATCAACAAATTGACAATTAAAAATCGTTGACTAGAAAAAATGGCGATAAAAAAAATCGTCGATAAAAATCGTCGACAACTTTTGACAATAAAAATCGTCAACAACTTTTTGACAATAAAAATCGTCGACAACTTTGCAAATAACAAATCAATAAACAACTACAATCTAACACAAGGCAACCTACAGGACATTCGAAATGAAACAAAACCACCCAAACACAAACATCAAAAAGGTGGGTCCCCAATTTTGGGGCAAGTTGTGCAACAGTCACAACACATCTCAAGAAAGAAAATTGTCGTGGACCTAAAGAAAATTGAGGCTATTTTAAATTGGCCTCCACCAACATAGTTAAGATTTTCATGGGACTCATCGACTATTATAGACATTTTGTGAGATATTACTCTAAGGTTGCCTATTTGATCACCAATCTTCAGAAAAAGGAAAAAGAGCTCAAATGGACTGATAAGTGTGAGGCCACATTTGAGGCTCTAAAAAATAAGATAACAATAGCACCGCTTCTCAAAATACCAGATCCTCTTGGGAATTTTACCATGTGTAATGATGCTTCCCTGGAAGGTTTGGGTGGGGTATTGTCACAAGAAGAGGCTATAGTGGCATATGAGTCCAAACACTTAAGAAGCATGAGGTAAACTATGTTACACATGATCTAGAATTGGCAGTAGTGGTACATGCCCTAAAGATCTAGAGATATTATTTATTGGACAAACCGTTTGAGGAGATATTATTTATTGGACAAACCGTTTGAACTAAGGACAGACCATCAAAGTTTGAAGTATATCCTCATCCAACCCATGTTGAATGCAAGATAAAGAAGATGGGTAGAATTCTTAGATGAATACAAATTTGGTCTTGAGTATATCAAATAGAAGGAGAATAAGATTATAGATGCCTTGAGTAGAATAAGGCACATAACAACATTGACCCGAATCCATATAGATTTGATGGATAGGATCAAGGAAATGCAACTACAAGACCCATATTGCATAGAATTCTAGAATAAAATCAAGGGGAATCCTAAAGAGAATAAGGATTTCAACATAAAATATGGATTTTTATATTTTAAAGACAGAGTAGTTATACCCAAAACTACTGATATAAGGAGATTAATTAGGCAAGAGGCACATAATTCTCAGATGAGAGGATAAAACATGAGGGAAAACATGAAAGGACCTTCTATTGGGTTGGAATGAAGCAATATATCACTAGTTTCATTGCAAGATGTTTAGAGTGCTAGAAGGTGAAGACAAAACATCGACATCGAGCAAGGAAATTATACCCACACGATGTACCTATGTAGAAATAGCAGGTAACCTATATGGATTTCATTGTAGGTTTACCTAAGACTAGGTACCAGTGTGGTGTGATCTTGGTAGTGGTTGACAAGTTGACCAAGGTTACACATTTCATATCGAGGAACATCAAGGATGATGTACCGGTAGTGGAAAAAAATTTTACCAAAGAAATATTTAGATTACATGGGTTTCCTAAGGTGATCATATCAGATAAGGATTATAGATTTACATCAAAATTTTGAAAGGTTCTACACTGTGCAGTGTGTACTAAGCTGAATATTAGTTCTACATATCATATTGAAATAGATGGTTAGGTCGAGAGGGTAAACCAATTTTTGGAAGACATGCTTCACTTGTACTATATGGACCAAAATTCTAAGTGGGAAGACTTTTTGCATCTTGTTGAATTTACATATAATAATGGGTACCATGCATCATTGGGGATGTCCCCATTTGAAGCCTTGTATGGAAGAAGATGCATAACACCTCTATCATGGAATAATCTGAAGGATCTAGTGATGATTGAACTGAACACTATCTAAGAGATGGAGGAATATCTTAGATCAGTACGACTTAGGCTTAAGGAAGTGGTCAATCATCAAAAGAGCTATGTTGATCTAAAAAGATTGCCAAGAGAATTCTCTATGGGAGACATAGTTTTCTTAAGGGTAAGACCCATGTAAAGTGCCATCAAGTCAACCAAGTTGAATCCTCACTATGTTGGGTCCTTTGAGATCATTGATAAGATTAGCCCAGTAGCCTATAGGCTCACTTTACCACCCAACCTATCAAAATCCATGATACTTTCCACATATTCCTACTTAGGAAATATGTTGTTGATCCTACTCACACATGGAATGTTTCTAAATTGTAAATGGTAGATCCCTCAACCATTGAGGTGAGACCAGTTAAGATTCTAGGATTTCATTCCAAAATATTGAGTAAATAGACCCTAGATCAATGTAAGGTCTAGTGGGACCAATGTTTTAAGAATTGTGCTACGTAGATAAATGCTAAAAAAATGAGACAACAATTTCCATACTTATTTGAATGAAAAACAATTGATGTACTCTTTTGTAAAAAAAGACAAAGGATTGTGTTTAGCCCAAGGGGGTAGTATGTAACAACCCTCCTTGGTAGAACTTTTTATAGACAATGAACTATATTTTGATGTGAATGTTTAATGACATAGTTTCTTTTATGATGTCTATATGATGGAATGATTGCATTATTTTGAGCATAGAATATGGTATTGTTGATATAATTGTGGGTGCAAGACTAGGTACTCTCTCTCTCTAGCGAGAAAATATGGATGAACCACCTACAAAGAGAGATACTCAAGGAAGTGATGATGATGACTTGTTCATCGACAACTCAGGGTAACAAGGAAAACTTTTCTTCATATAGATGCATTGTTTGTATGCTTAATCCATATTTGCACCATTGGTCTGGGAAGTTGCCTAAGATATAAGCCTCATTAATATATTGGCAATAGTATTGGACTATATTAAAAGAGCCACCTATTTAAGGATAAAATAATGGTGTAACATTATGGAATTGATTACCAATTCCACCATGTAAATTCAAAAAATAAAAAATAAAAAATAAACATCAAGGAATTGAATGGTAATCATGTTGTTGTTAGTATGATTAGCTTTATGGGAAAAATATTAGTTAAATATTAACGTTGTTGATGTTAGGACCAGTGTTAATAATAAATATTAATTTTTGGAAACCAAAAGTGGATTAGTAAAATTAATTGAAAAGAACTTTAATTATTAAAAAATTTCATTCTATGATTAAAGGAAAAAATGTAATAAATTGCTTTTAGAGCATAAGTTAAGCAAAAACTAATACCTTGAGCATTTCACCTCTTGATACATTCCAAAGAGAACGTTATGTGGTAGCTCAAGGGAGGCTCGGATGAAGAACATGCATTCTTCTTGGAAACTGCCTGCAAATAATTTTTAAAAGAGTGTATGGGAGAATTTGTTGGGTTAGGAAGCTAGCAGATTCTTAGAGAAGAAGGGAAGCATTAGAGTAAAGAGTGCAACAGAGAGATCAAGTCATTAAGTAGTGAAGGAGGTAATCCTTTAGAGTCGGAGTACTTCAGTAGTTACATTGCTTTCTTATGTGTTGTTTTTTGTTGAATATCTTAAGGATGTTGTTTGATATTTTCACCTATTTTCTTTTGGTCTTCCTTCTTGGTTAAGCTTATTTGGTTTTAGACTCATCCTTCCTCTTTGTAAGCTTAGATGTGTTAGACATTGTTTCTAGTGTGTTGTGTATCTTGTTGAGGCATTTCGAAGGTCTTTCGGCTATGGTTAAACATGTTGCTACCTGTAACCGACTTCAACTACGTAAAAGGTTATTGTTTTATGTTTGCTTATGCATCAGTCCTTATGTCTAGTGAATGCTACGTGTTGATCATAGTATTTATTGTGGTGCAGTCTGCATCAAGTATTTTTTGTGTTCGCCTATTGGTTTTAGCGCACCACATCTATATATATGTTGGCTTTAGGGCTTAGAGTGCTTGTTGTTTGTATGTTTTTTTGGTGCAATCAATGTGGTTCTCCTTAGTACCCAGACCTCTTGGTTTAGATTTTAAGCTTGTTTAGATTTTAAGCTTGGATTATCATGTTAGAAGCTTAAGATTTCTTTTAGGGGTTTGAGTTTAAGATTTTATTTTCAGTTATTATTGACGATGCATGATGATGTAATTATATATATTATATTAGCTATGCTCTTTTTCGGAAGAAATAAATTATAGCATGGAAGGTCTAATCCTTCTTATTTTAGACTATTGTTTTGAGAAGCTTAAAAACTCTCATTATGCTAGAGATAGTATTTTTCTATATTAGATTTAAATCTTCTCCTTATTGATGATGTATTATGAACCTCATTATGTTAATTATTATATGCTCTTATGGATGAAGTTTTCATTATTTTAGCATAAGAGGATGAGGCCTTACATTATGGAATTGGAATGTATGTTCTTGCTTCAAAGATAATACGGTAGGCTTAATAAAATAGATTGTTTTATGTTGGTTTTGAGAAAGAAACTATTATAATGATTCCTGAGACTTTTGTAGGTTAAGGAATCATTATAAAGATAAGTATGGGATTATCTTTAATAAAATGAAATATTGTATGTTGGTTTTGAAAGAGAAACTATTATAACAATTCCTGAGACTTTTGTAGGTTAAGGAATCATTATAAAGAGAAGTATGGAAGTCTCTTTAATAGAATGAAATATTGTATATAGGTTTTGAAAGAGAAACTATTATAATGATTCCTGAGACTTTTGTAGGTTAAGGAATCATTATAAAGAGAAGTATGAAATTCTCTTAAAATGTTGATTTTAAAAAAGAAACTATTATAATTATTCCTAAAATTTTTGTAGGTTAAGGGATCATTATAAAGAGAAGTATGAGCTTCTCTCCATGTTGGCTTGTTTCATTATATTTCTATGCACGGTTGCTTGCATAATAGAAAATGGCATGTTTATAATTACATTACATCTAGAGTTGTTTTGATCCCTAAGTATCTCTCATAAGTCGTGGGTGGAGTCTTTATCAAGAAGATGTTGCAGATCTTTAGAAGGCTTGAAGATCCTTAGGGAATGACTTCATAGGCTCTATAAATGTTTAGCTGATGAAAAATAATCAAAGGCTATGCAAAGGAATAATATATTCAAATAGTTTTGTAAACTTGATTAGTATACAAACCTAATGATTATGTTGTTTAAATGATGCTATGGATTTTGTACTTTAAGATGTATTCAACAATCTTAGCCATGGATAGATAGAATTGGGTTTTTTTAATTGCTATAATGCATTATTATGATCCCTTATGTTAATATATACAAGTTAGCAAAAAATATCCTTGGATTTTTATGATAAGCATTTGTATTATGTGCACTTTGGTGTTGTTTCATGACGAATCTTTAATATCAATTTTAACATGTTGGATCATGTAGTTGTTTTCTAATTGCTTTCATATAGTGTAATATGTAATGTTTTATTAGAAATTTATGTTTCAATGCAATATTTATTTCCTTGGAAAGGAGTGGTTAGGATTACTCTTTTAAACCAAAGCATAATATAATCTAATCCTGGGAGGAGTTGTGAGGATGCAATAACCATGTAAATATGAGTCTTAGAAGGAATTGCAAGGATGCAATAGCCAATAAATCATTAACTTGGAAGGATTTGTGTAGATACAATAGTCAGGTATCTTGTGAATCTTTGCACCTTGAACGAGTAGGATCGAGTGTATCTCAACTAGGAGTTTAGGAACAATTCACAAGTTAGGAGTAGTCAGTAGTGGTGATCCCTAGATCATATAGAATCATGTGATCATGTTAGTTGTCATCGAAGTGGCAATAACCTTAGTTAGCCCACGAAGGTGTGGTAACTAAGCACCAAGGCTTTATGCTTGATTAACCTGCTTATTTGGACTAAGAGTTAGATTAGGGAATATGTGTCCCCATTTAAGTGTTATGGGCCTTAAAGGGTAATCCCTACGCCATGGTCACATGGTCCTATGTCAATGATGATATCAAAAATATTGGGGAACCACTATTGACATCCTTCTAAATGCATATGTTTAGTAAGGTGAATCCCCAAAAAATGTGGGAGTTGGTCACTCCTATCCACTGAGTGTCATTTGTAGTGACTTGGAACTCAAATGTGGTGAAGCCTTGTATGCTGAGATAAATTAAATAAGGGTGTCTCCCTTGCAATAATTTACTTGCATTCATTCTCTTTATGGGTTGGTATTTTTGGGTTGTTACATCAAATTAGTCTTACAGGCTATTCCAACATATTATATCATTGTATACTATGCCAAAGTCTGTTGAAAAAAAATTAATCTATATTATGCAATTCTTTTTATGGTTAGGTTTACATGATAAAAGAATTTTTCTCTTGGTATAAGAGTTCTTACATATGCAAACTTATCTCTTAGGGGAAAAGTAATCTAGAGATTGTACAAAGATAATTAGTGACAACGGGAAATAATTCTTCTAATTAAGTATGTTGAACCCAATGGTCAAAGTTTAATATTTACTATATTCTCTCTACCAAATGATTCTGCTCTTTAGAATGGTTTAAAAAATTCTATTGATATAATTATTAAAGGTTTAATATGAGTGGTGGAAACTAGAGAAATTTTTTTGTTTGGATGGATACTTGGTGTGATAAAAAACCACTCAATTTAGATCCAATTTTAAAACCTTGGGTGAGATTGCTTCAAGACAAGTATGGTTATAGAGTTTCAAATATTTTGTACAAGGATTAAGAAGGAAGATACAAATGGAAAGAATATTTTTTACAAGTATACAATACATTGATGCTAGGATACAATTGAGTAGAAAGATAACAAATATGATTATTCCAAGGGGAGCCAAGTATAAATTGATTTGGGAGTTGAATAGCTCGAGAGAATACACAACAAGAAGTGAATATAATGTAAAGCACCAACAAAATAGTAATATCATAAGAATATGAAGAGATAATTAGGATAGCCCAAGAATTCCTAAAGTTGGTACTCGAATGAAATTATCGAACTTGTTTCGGCCATATTTCACTCATCCAAAATCAGATTGAGCTAAAATTTTGAGGGTAGATGCCTGAAAAACCTAGAAAATCTTCACCAATTTTTAGATCATTTGGAGCAACACAGATCCTAGCACATCCCTATGTATAAATGATACTTTTGGCAAGTGGTTGTGCGAGGGTTTCATCTGGGTTGAGTGCAAGTAGCTCCATAGGTTACTTTTTGGGGCCCTAGCAGCCAATATTTTTGTGATTTCTACTCAATATTTTAGAAGGATATATTGCAAGGGATCCAATATGGGTTAGAAATCTATATTTCAACAGATCATGCTGTGAACTTAAGTGACAATGACTTCCAATTTGCTGCACAAAATAAAAGTGAAAACCATACCTTTCCATGACATCTAGGGCAAGGATTAAAGATATCACAAAATAAGTTTCAAGTAGCTGATCAAAAAATGACTTAGATCTCAAGTGATTCTGGTGCTAAGGTGCACCCACAAAATAAATCTACTATGGAAACCCCTGTCAAGGGTAAGAATTTTGAAGACTCAGTCCCAAAAATGAATTTTAGGTATGCCCTCCATGGTGGATAGCCTCAGTACAATGCTAATATTAATCGTAGGACTTCCCATAAACCTCTAAGAATGCCTAATATTGATCCCAAGAAAATGGATTCAGGATGTCTTAAAGCAGTTGATGGAATACTTATTGTTAAGCTTGATATGGGTAACATTCAAATTGGCATTGAAGATCTGGAAAAAAATGACTAATTTGTCGATTCGTGGGTTTTCATCCGAGCCTATCTACTTTTAAAGTTTGGGCTACAAAAAGTTGGAAAACTAAAGGTGAGTTACAAATATCTATTTATCCAAATGTTTATTTTCTTGTTTTATTTGCTAATAATGAAGATAGAGAGAAAATTTTTCAAGGGGATCCCTGGTTCTTTGGAAGGGCAGTGCTTTTCATGAAGCCCTGGCATACTAAATTTAAAATCGAAGAAGAGATGCCTTCTATAGCTCCCGTGTGGGTTAGAATATTTGGCTTCCCTATTGAATTTTGGAATCCTACTGTTTATTCTTCAATTGGAAACTCTTTAGGATATTTTATGATGACTTTTGATTATACTCAAATTTTTTAACATATTATTTATGCTCAGATTTGTGTTTTAATATATTTTGACAAACCCTTACATAAAAAGATCACATTACAATTTGGGGAAGACACTTGGGAGCAAGTAGTGGACTATGAGAACATTTCTTTTCATTGTAGAATTTACCATGAATATGATCATTTGGCTAGTGCTTGCCCAAATAAAATTCTTGATCAAAAGAAAGAAGATATGAACTCAGCAGGTTTCCAAATTCCTAAGAAGAAGAACACTCAGAAAAAACCAGTTATGAAGGATCAATCAAATTCATCTGCTAATATGTTGAAATCCTTTCCATGAATGATGTCCCAAGTGAGGAAGAGGAAATAATGGAAACAAAAATCTTAGAAACACAATTTAAATATGTAGGAAAAAACTCAGAGACAAACCAACAAATCAAAGTTCAACAAAAAAAAAGGGAGAAAATTTACACAAGAAAAACAATCTTTTAAATGTCAAAACTTCAAATAATACAGGTCCCAATATAGACTCTGTTGAACCCTCTAGTAACACTTTGGTTGTGTACGAGCATTCTTCAAGGTTAGAAGCCATCTCAGATTCAATTGGAGTAAGTCAAGAAATAGGGAAAAAAAATTGAATATGGATTCTAATCAAGAGGCAGGTCGCAAGACCAATCAATATCATATGGTAAAAGAAGGTAAAAATCTTGTAGAGGAAAGTAATATTAATGCCATTCCCAACTTTTTTAGCCCTAGTATTAATGAATATCATCACTTGGAATATTAGAGGACTCAAAGGGAGTCTTTCAAAATAAAATGAAATTAGAAGAATGATTCAGATAAATCATCCACATCTTGTTTTCCTTCAAGAAACGAAGATGTTAATAGAGGATACAGACTCTATTGCTAGTAAAATTTGGCCAGCTGGAAAAGTGATTTCCTTTAGTTCCTAGGGGACTTCTGGTGGCATTGCTTGTATTTGGGACCCAAAGAGGTAGTTATTCACCATATGGTTGGCAGTTGGGGTCTTTTGGCTATAGCTATTCAAAGTAGATATTCCAACCAAATTATGCTTTGCATTACTATTTATGCTTCGACTACTTTGGAGGAAAAAAGAAGACAGTGGAAGGATATAACTTATATTATCTCTCATTTTCCTGAAGCTTGGATTTTTATCGAAGGAGATTTCAATACCATCCTCTCTGGATGATAAAATAGGGGGAAATAGAAATTTGGATAGAAGCACTGACCTTATGAGTGAATATATTGCAAATATCCATCTTGTGGACATCCAACCAGATAATGGCCTTATGACTTGGTCTAACAGAATGTAAGGCTTAGCTTGTATAATGGAGAGATTAGATAGGTTTTTGCTCTCTAAAAATTTCTTAATCCATGGTCACATTCCTAAAGTGAAGATGCTTAACAATGTTGGTTCGGATCACTGGCCAGTCATGGTGGACCAACATGTGGCTTTCTTCTCGGGGTAGAATCACCTTGGTAAAATCAGTCCTTCAAGCTATTCCTATTTATGTTTCTTCCGTGTTGAATATCCCAAAGGTTGTTCTTCGAGAACTGGATCAAATTAGTCATCGATTCCTTTGGAGTGGTACTAAGGAGAAAAGAAAATGGGCCTTGGTGAAATGGGACACTTTATGTCTTTCTAAGAATGAAGGGGGTTAGGATTCTAGTCTTCTATTAATAACAACAAAGCTTTAGCTACTAAATTATATTGGAGGATGTTGCATAACCCCAATGCTCTTTGGGCCAATAATCTCCGTGCTAAATATGCTGAGAACAAAATTCTTGAAGACCTTATTCGCTATCAATTGCCTACCAAATGTTATCCCATTTTAGCAGTTCTTAAGACTGATGAGGATTTGATAAATAAAAAATTATTTTGGATCATTCATAATGGTCAACAGGTAAATTTTTGGATAGATTCTTGAGATGGTCATAAGCCTTTGATAACTCAGTTTCCCAATTGGAGGCCTTATATGGAGGAGCTTCATCGAGCTAATTGGATAAATGTGGCTAGTTGCTAATTATTGTCGGTACCATACTGGTAATTCAAAGGTTGGGAGATATTGGATTCCTATTGAGGACTAGCCTATTCAAATCCCAGAAAGGCAAAGACAAGATATCCAAGGCATCCTTCATATGAGATATCTCTCTTGGTCCCATGAAGAAGATTGTTTTAGATGGAACAACACTACTAAGAGTGAGTAATCAGTTGCTCAAGGTTATTTGACCTTATGCCATAATAATCCCAACCAATCATCTAACATATTTTCTCAGTTGTAGGCTCAAAAGATCTAGCCTAAGGTAAGGTTATTAACTAGGCTTTTATTGCATCGTAGGGTGCTTACTGGTGAGCAACTTATGAAGCATGGTTTTCATGGCCCTTTTATATGTGAAATGTGTGAAAAGAATGTAGAAAATCTCAGTCATATTTTTATTGAGTGCACTTTAACCTCTGAGCTATGGAGGAGAATTACCACTTTACTTGGCTTACAGTGGTCCAACTCTTTTACTTTTGAACAGCTTTGGAGGGAATGGCCTAAAAAGGAGGGTGTCGATCATTTTATTAGGTAGTTAGTTTGGATGGGTTCTACCATTCTTCTTTGGAATATCTAGAATGAAAGGAACAATCAAATTTTTAATCAATATAGAAAGGATATTCACTATATTTGGAAAAAGACCATTGCCAACTTAGTTGAATCTATCCAACAACTCCTTAATCACCCCCAAAACTCCCACCAAACATGGGATCAAGTGATGCAAATATTGAAGATTAACTCCTCTAAGGGAAACCATATTAAAGGGAATGTGAGCAATTGTAAGATGAATAGAACAAGGAACTGGAAATCTCCTCCTAAGGATTTTGGAAAATTCAATACTGATGGAGCCTCTAGAGGGAACCTTGGAAAATCTAGTGCGAGAGGAATTGGTAAACTTTCAGATGGTTCCCTGGTTTTTATTTTTGCTAAGAATTTGGGTATTCTTTACAATAACCTTGCTAAGGGTATGGTATCCTTAGAGGCCTTCAAGAGGCTACTAAGGTTGGTTGGGAAAAGGTGCTAGTTGAGTTTGACTCTCAACTCATGAAGACTCCTAAGAATCATAAGGTTGATTGGAGAATAAAAATAATTATTGAGAAGATTCAGTTAATCCAGATGGGATTTTTGAAAGTTGATTACAATCATGTGGTCAGAGATCAAAACAAGAGTGTTGATGCTTTAGCTAATTGGGCTTTGGACAAAGGTGATCTTACTTTCTATGGCCATCCTCCTAGATGGTGTGATTCACAAATAAGGGAAGCTCTTCTCTCTATCATTTCTTTGGATGGCTCCAATTCTTGAGGTACCTAGTTTCTTCTTACTTTATTTTTGCTTCTATTTGGTTCAGTCAAGGTAGTTTAGTTTTTTGAGATGTGTGTATTTTTTGTTTTTTTGTTGTTATTGTGTTTTTATTGTTTTGTGTTTTTTTGAGTGTGTTTTTTTGTTATTGTTCTTGTGTTTCTGTATGTTTGTGTTAATTGGTGTTTTATGTTTTAGTGTGTGAGTGTTTTCTATGTTTTTTTTTATTGTCTATTGTTGGTTGTTTTTTTTATTTTTTTTATTTTTTTAAGGTTTTGGTTGTGTTTGTTTTTCATGTTTTTTTTTGTTGTCTTTGTTTCTTTTTATTGTTTTTTTCATATTTATTTTTTTATGTTGTTCTTGTGTTTTTTCTATGTGGTTCATATTGTGTTTTTTTATTTTATTGTGTGTGTTTGGTTGTGCTTTATATTTTTGACACACTTAAGGAGCAATTTTTTTCTTATGCATTTGTGTTTGTGTTTGTGTGTTCTTATTTTTTATTATTTCAAGTTTGCTCCTTGATTATGTCAAAGGTGGTAGGCAGGTGCGAGCCTTGGGCGATTTTGGTGAAAGAGATACCCCTTCATTATTGGGTCTTATCCGAAAGTGGCATCCCTTTTGGGATGTTTTCCACACAAAAAAAATGCGTTCCTAAAGTTAAAATATTTGTTTTCCTAGTAGGTCATAAAAGAATTTTGTCCTAGGATAACCTTATGAAAAGGGGTTTTGTGTTCTTTGTAAAAAGGAGGAGAGTATAGACCATCTTTGAGGACATTGCTCAAAAGTATAGAAAATATGGCAATGGATTCTTAATATGTTTGGTAAATGCATGGTTATGAATAGCAAAATTGAAGAATTGTTAAAGCAATGGTAGAGCACTTCTACCACTTATAAAAGTGATGCTTTATGGACAATATGGGATATATCAAAATATACAATACTTTGGATTGTATGGCTAGAAAGGAATAGAAGAATATTTAGAGGAAAGGAAATCAGTTTAGAAGTAATGAAAAGTAATATATGTTTAGCCATAGAGGAGTCTAAACCAACCCTATCAACTCACCCAATTCCTAATCTAGAAGCAAAGAACCTTGATAGATGGAGTCAAGTCATTAAATGGAATTATGATGTTAGGTACAAGAGAAGCAAAAATAAGACAAAGAATATAAAGTGGAAACCACCAGATGTGGAGTTGGTTAAATTGAATTTTTATGGAGCATCTAAAAGAAATCTAGGACTAGCAGGAAGAGGAGGAATAATTAGAAATAATAGAGGAGATATTTTGTCTCATTATGCTTTCAATAGTGGATTTAAGAAAAATAATGAAGCTAAATCTTGGGTGGCTTTAGAAGGATTAAAAATATGTAAAAAAATGAAATGGATTAAATTTTGGATGGGAGATGATTCTCTCATAGTAATAAATACAATTTTGAGGAAAACAAAGACTACATGAAACATACAAGAGATAATTGTGGAAATTTAAGATCTTGCTAAAGAGTTTGAAAAAATCAAGTTTACACATACATTAAGGTAAGGAAAAAAATGTGCAAATAGGCTAGCTAATAGAGGGGTTTTTATTGAGGATCATGAAGTTAAATTCTCATTTCCATGGTTAGAGGAAGTAGTAAGTTTAGCTAAATCTAACAAGAAAATGTTGATTGCCTGAATCAAATAATGATTAATATTTACTTTAATGTTTCCCATGGGTAATATCCACTTTATTTTATAACATTAATGTGTTTTCATATAAACTATTTATTATAATTTTTATGGTTGCATTTGTTTTCAGGAAGGAAACTAGCAATCTAGATTTGGTAAAGCGGACTATGATAGTGCGATGTTTTGGAAATATTACTCTACTAAGATGCAATGCATAGATAGTAGAGGTAAATTTTTGGTATTGTGAAGGCTAATATAGAAAAATTTCAAGAAGGATATTGAATTCTAGAATATTTGTATTCATATAGAAAATTGAAAAGATCAAAAAAATGAAAATCAAGAATTCAGACATTTTATGTAAAATGATGTAATTTTCTAGCTATAGCATCTCAATTGAGATGAGAAGTGTATCTATTTGTAAACTCTCAAGCTCTAAAGAAGAGAGTTGTAATTTGGAAAGGGTGGAGGACTCGAGTACAACCCCTTATTATCCAATAAAAAAACAATATTAATTCCACCCTTACTTCAATCAATTCTAATTTCAATTCAAATTTTAAAAAAATGTTCCCTTATAACTCCTATTCATCAATTTATTCTTTTCTTCAAAGTCAAACTTTATAAAATCAAATTCTTCCAACCTTCTATCTCCAAAAATATTCATCAATTTATTCTTTTCTTCAAAGTCAAACTTTATAAAATCAAATTCTTCCAACCTTCTATCTCCAAAAATATTTATCAATTTATTCTTTTCTTCAAAGTCAAACTTTGTAAAATCAAATTCTTCCAACCTTCTATCTCCAAAAATAAATTAGGTGCTCAAAACATGTATAATCAAATATTCTTTTACCTTTATTTGTGCTAGTTCTCCTTTATGTCACATTGTTGTGTTCTATCTATGCTCTTAATGCATTGTAATTGCTATTCAACTTGACCAAGCTCTTCAAAGATTCTAGACAAATTTAATAATGCTTGTAATCATTTTTAACAAGCTTTATTGATGCACTATCTTCTTATATTTGCGTTGTTACGTATTTGTCATCCACTCCAATTAGCTTATGCTTCTCTGTTTATACATTGCTCCAATTTACTCCTTTGCTTTAATTTTTCCCTTTAAAGTTATTTCCACTCCACATAACTAGAAATAATCAAGGTATTTTTCATGAATGGAAAGAAATAACTTATAGTCTAGTTTTTCCTTCAATGAATTTTATACATCTAGCAAACACACTATCTCAAGTGGTTTGTAATATTATCCTAAGACTTCAGGTTTTTCATTCTCTTAGGATTATATACATCTAGCAAACACACTATCTCAAGTGGTTTGTAATATTATCCTAAGACTTCAGGTTTTTTCATTCTCTTAGGATTATCCGCTCTTAGGGCTTTGGTGCTTCATCTTTGAATGGTTGGAAATAGTCACAATCCTTTAATTGGCTTCTCAATACATTAATCACCTTTTATTTCTAGCAAATTATCTATTTATAGTAATCTTGACATGCAACAAACATTCATTGTCCACCTTCTTTCTTCAATATCAACCAACCTTCTCCTTAATCTTCTCAATACTTTAATATTCATTTTTCTCCAATTCTTCCTACAATAAAATCCTCTTAAACTCGATGTAGTATCAACTAATTTCTTCTTCTCATCAACTTCTCCTTCCAACTAATTCAAATGGTCAAAGTGCAACTCTAATACCATTGATGGCTATTTAGCCAGATTAAATCATAGATCCACTTTCCCAAGATCTAGTATAAATCACATAAATTATATAAAGACCCACTCGCAAAATAATATCAATATCAATTAATCACATTCATTAAATAACAATAATATTTCTCAATAATAAAACTCACAATATTATTCATAAATCAAATATACAATCTCTTGGATTCTTCATGATATAATGCATGGAGCTTTGTCTCCATAATATAACCTTAGAAGATGACTCTTCAATACTTGACTATTGCTCTCCTCACATATCTAGGAGATGCATTCTTTCCCATCCCTCACAAAAGTATCATGTCTCTTCACTTTACATCTTACCACATATTATGTGATTCTTCGCTTGTATATTTGACACCTAATACTATGAATCTTGACTTACTTACATGACATATTGTACTCTCTCACACTTTACACACTTGCACATTTTATTACATGACACTTAGACTCTTCTCACACATTGACACATACATTAGAGGAAATATAACTCACACTTCCTAATCTAATAAATCACTCCCTAATATAATATTTACAAATGTACCATGGGGTACTTTAACATTTACCAAATAATATAATATCTCCAACAGTGCAACCACATGTCACTGCTACTATAAAATGGTGTACCAAATATACTACTAAATGGATCAACAATTGAATGATCAACAAGTGTGAGTTTACAAGATGCCAAATGTGATTGGATTGACTAGTTTTTATATGCATTTTTCTAAGATGGCCATAACACATTGACCTATTTCTCAACAAAAGAAAAATAGTGGGTTCAGACTCTAGACCTCCTCCAAGATGAAAAGCATTAAGACCCCTCTTATAGCCACTAATATTCATATGCACTTGAATCCTAAAGGTGATGGATATAATATCAAACCTTGGTAAGACATAATCCAAGTGTATTGGCTTTCAATGAAAAATTGGGTGGAGTTTGAACCCACACCCTATGGGAGGTAATGTCCTAACCAATGCCCCACTAATCAAGAAGTTGTCCATCCTTTGAGATATAATGGGAGGAAGGTGCATTGTGTTTAATATGGGGCTCATGTGGAGAGGGGATGTGTACACCCTAGGAAGCTCGCATACCCCACCAAACAACACACACTCTTCCATGCCCTTGAACCCATGGCAAGGCTCCTTTAAAACACTCAAACCAATCAATAGGCATGATACCCGATAAGCTTAGAGTGCCCTAAACAAGATTTATTTCTCTAGATGAAATGACTTTGTTCTATCCATAGGTTCCCCCAAGAAAATAGAATATTTCCATCAATATTAGTATTTTAAATTTTAAAAATCTAAAAAAATAACATAAAAGGACCTTTTCTTCAATGAAAAAAGGAACACATCTAGAGACAAAATTATAAAAAAGGAACACATCTAGAGACAAAATTATAAAAAATGTTGAACTATGACCCCCCTAAAATTTTATAAATTCTACAAATGTTAATAGTTTTTCCATATTTATCATGTTTCCCCTATACAACTTTTTTTGAAACATAATGAGTCAAAATATTCACTCTTGCCAATGCAAAAAAAAAAAATTGTTGAACCATTTAAAAAAATTTGTGAAGTGTCCTAGAGTCTTTGTCATGCATGGGAGATAGTCCATGACTTGTATAACATATAGGAGTTGCCAAAATATATTCAAATTATTATTTTTTTGTAAATCATGTAGTCTATCCTCTCATCCAAGCTATATTGATACCAAAATATACTAAGGACAAAGTAAATGGATTTTCTTTTTAAATCTATAAAATATAATTGAGGGTTACATTAGACAACTTTATTTTTAAATGAAGGATTCTATATTGTATGCACACCTATACATGACTCTTACACTTCTATATCTTACATACTCTACTCTAAGACACCTATGCACATCCTACACATTACAACATTACATGACACTTTTGCATTTCTTGCACATTCACACTTACATAAAAGGGAAAATATAACTCACACTCTAAACTATGACTCAACCATAATCTACTATTTACAAATATACTATGAAGGTACCATGGGGTTACATTATCATGTACTAAATAATGTAGTAAAATCCAACATCATCACCATAGTCTCGATGTAGGTTAGCATGTTGCACTTCTTTGATTAAGAAGTTCAAGATTAGTTGATCATTCTAAAATACATGTCACTACCTACATTATTAGGGAAATATGGTCAAAACATCACCTCAATGTTATCCAATCTGAACCACATGTCACTTGTTGGCTTAAACCTTTTACATTTTTTGTGAGCTAGTGTGCTAACTCATTTTTCTCTCTAGGGATAGCCTACATACTTACCACTTCAAAATATTCCATTGAGTCCCAACCAAATATCTTCAATTTCTTAAGACTTAATTGTTCAACTTTTGAAGACCAAGATAAAAAACCCCATATAGTCACATTATTTGTGTAGACACCAAAACCTAGGCACTTGCAAAACCACATTCACATTGCATATTTCAATTCTGCACAATAAAATATATGCCTAAGTCCAAACTTAGGCATATAAATCCTACATTAAAAGTATTTTCCAGTTTTTCTAAATCAATAAAATCTACCTAGGATACCCTGCATACCCACTGGACATGTGTCATAGCCACATCACCCACACCCCTTGCCACCTCTCACACACCCATTTCACCCTTGTCCCTTCACATGGGACATCCCTCCACTTGGATGAGACACCCTTGGTGACTCACTCTAACTACCCTAGAGATGTGGTAACTCTAGCTTACCATTTGGCAATGCTAGCTTGCCACCTCTCTTTCCCTCCAAAATCCCAAGGGGCCTATAAAGGTACCTTCATACCATAAAAAAAAAAGAGGCTAGAAGAATATATCGTCACACTACCAAAATCCCCATAGAAAATCATCCATGCACTTTGAGATCCCTTCATCGAGGTCTCAGATCGAATCTGAAAGCTTTCTGCCTTCCTCACAAAATTGCTCATTAGCATTTACACAAAGGCAACCACCCTACCATGGTTTTCCAGCCCCATCTATGTGTCTGTGGTTTCTCAGGAGCACTTTCAATCGTTAGCTAACAAATCAAGATTAGATAAAAAAATCAGCAAGGCTTTTGTTCATGATTTTTCTGTTCTCTGCACATTGTTTCACCTTCTGCATGCATTCATCTTTAAGATTTTTCTTATAGTAGCTATTTATATCAGTATCAATAGGTGCTACTAAGTCTTTTTTTTTGCATGGATATGTGTGTAGGTTACAAGTTCTTGGGTTGCTACTGAACAAGGATGGTCCACATGGATACTTAAACCCATCCAGAAAATTGATTGTAGCAATAAGGATCTACACCCACCATTCATTTTATTTGCCAAAGGGGACTTTTCCTCCTTTGTACCTATTGTATTCAAAAGCAAGCATTTCATTTGTAAACATACCCCTGTAACTCGGGGTAAGGCATTGTAAAAGGAGACGAAAACTCCAACAAAAATTTCAATACAAAGTTCATTTATTCTTGCATCTGCTTGCCTTTTATTGTTTCAATTGTTTGGGTGATTATATTTATTGCTTAAATTTGTACAACTAAATAGTAATCTACATATTTCCTACTTTATTTGTGGATTTATCAATACAATCATTGCATCGATGTCATTATTAGTTCTAACACCATCAAAATACATGGTCCATGTCTAGTCTTAGATTTTGTTATTCTTCTTTCATGAGAGCTAGAGTCTAATTTAGATTACTCAAGACCACATAGTTTATATGACCTATTTCCCCATATGAAGTCTAAAAATCATTGTATTATTCCTAAAGGTTGTTGGTAAGCATGTCTACCTCACTAATTTGGTCATATTCAAGTTGTGAATTTTCCAAATTAAGATCATCATTTCAACGCTCTACATTTTGCTCCCGTTATTCATGTGCTAGAATTTGATAAAGACATCTTCTTACATTCAATTTTGATTATCCAATCCTTGTACAACACTTTTATATAGGTATCCATCAAAATATACTATTTTAACAATTTTTTATTCTATTTACAGGATGAACATACCCAACAATTATGCCAAATACACTATAGTTACTTCTTATACGACTACTAATCTTAGATGAAAGTACACTATCATCATGAGGTCTTTGAGACCTTCTACTATATTTGATAAGTTTTATCCATCTATATTAGTCTATTCAAGGTACGAGTATAGGTGAGATTCAACTTATCACAAATTGTTTTTGGCATCACTAAAATTATTGAGCCAAAATCTATGATTGCATTATGCAAAAGGAAACCTTCACCATTCAATGTAATTTGAAATGGTAGATACTCCATCAAATTTCCTCTCTATGTTTTGTTCAATATTGCAACATTAATATTAACTTATGACAACGCTTTATGGGCGATCATGTTTCGTCAATTTTTCATGATTGGTTCCTTCACTAAGGTAGGCTTTATCTTTTACTTGCATTTATTCTATTCTTTTAGATCATTTTGTAAAAGGTCAAACTATCTAAGAAGGAAAAGAGAATCAAACATGCTTACCTTAATAGGTGGTGTTTTCAGTTCTTGAACAACATTGAACCTCTAGTCTATGTGGACATTTGCTCAGGATTGAATAGTTTGTATTGCTTAGTTGATTATTGCCTTTCTTCCATTGTCAAAAAAGGGAACCATAGTTTTTTCACTACATCCTCTCTTCCTCTTAGTTGCTCTTATATTTAGGCAAAATACTAAGGCACATATTTGCTTGTTACATGCTCCTTTCCTTTACATTGTTGGCATGTTTGCACTTTATTCTTTAGCACTACGATGCATATAAGTGTCATAGATTCTTGTAGAGCTTGCATTTTAAGGGAAAAATCAAAATTTCTTAGCATTAAAGAACTACTTTTCAAAATTATTAGAGTTTAATCATTTTTTAATCCAAGTTGGTTTTGTTCTTACGTCACTTCCTTTTAGGTTCCCTTTTTTGATAAACAGAATTGTCTTCAAAGGGAAAGCATGGATCTTATTCTCCTTGCTTTAAATTACCCAAAATAGCATTTAAACTTGAAGCCTTGAAGTTCTATGAACAAACTTGATTAATAGTGGATATGTGTTGTTGTGTCTACAATATAACTTGAGGTCTTTTCCCTTTCAATATGCATATATGAGGATTGTGCATATAATTACATGTGTAACACCAAAATTCCTCAATTTAGATATACTACTTGATATAATGCACTCATTGGCACTACATTCTCCACACTATTTGTTTGATTTGGATGGTTTGGTAGTCGAGGCATATTGTCCTAATCCCTAATTAGGTAAATCATTCACCTTTGTTGTTTATTCCCATTATACCATTTTTCATAACCCTCTCTCTTTAATTGTTAACTTGTTTGATAGGTCTCAAACTACTGAAGTTAGTTTTTTGAGTTTCCTTTCCATTCTATCTACCTCATCCTAATTGTGCTCTTAAGGTGTTAGAGGTGTAGAAATGAAAATGAATTAATTTATAGGCAATAATGTTGGCTATGAGGGTGGAATGGGAGGATTCAAAATTAGTGTCATTTGTTAAGGTGAAGGAAATTGTTATGAAGTTGATGTTAAATATCCTTGATTTAATTTTGCTAGTAAGTGCATTGGATGTTTTTGGGATACCTTGCCTACTTGTACTAAGATCTCTCTTACATAACTTCTTAGTGAACCTTAATGAATGAAATCTTGTTTACATGTCTTACCATCATAGCAAGATTTATTTGCAATGGCTTTATGTAATACATAAGTGTTTGGTCAAAAATGAATTTGATGGTCATTGGAATCCTATTCTATATAGGGTAAAATTTGAGATTGAAGTCATAAATATTTTGACATGGATTCCTCAAGATGGTATTAACCTGGATTAGTGAGTTTATGCATGAAGAGTCATTGAACCTTTCCATAAACACATCTACCAATGTGGTCTAGTGTAACAACCCAAAAAAAGTTCTCTTCTCTCTTTTTTTTATACTTAATTATGCAGAGACATAAACATTTTGTTGGCAACCCATATTTATGTTAGCTTGGGCATACAAGTAAATGCACTTCAAGATTGGCCACCATTGCATCTGGTGTCTTAAGTGCTCGAGACTGGCCAAATTCCGCGGTTCACCATGAAATATTTTGACTCCTCTCATGAGTTCTCTTAGAATCTGGCGAAGGGTTATCCGCTCAGGGCCCATATCACCTGAGCGGGGTACGCTATTTTCCTTTGTCCAAAGTTAGAAGAACTCACAGTTTCCTTGAGTACTCAACTCAACACCTTGGATCCAACGTTCGTATGTCGGTGCTAGTCAACGACCTTCCACTAAGGCTTGACTAGAGCCTGCCATCACATGGCTTCTAGGCTAGATAATCGTATGCTATCCCAAATCTAATGGCAATGTTGCGCATAATCATCTGTCGTTGGAAATATCGTAAGGATCCCACTGGCTATAATGGCATTTTCCCAATCCGAGTGGAAAAACAATTATCACCACCACCAACAGACTGATCACCTAGAGCAACGTCCCATACCGCCGCTCGTTACACTCAACGGCTTGGACCTCTGTCCTCAAATTGCCGGAGTACAGTGACTCAGCCTCACATAAGCCACCTCGTGACTTATTGTGGATGGGCGGAGAAAATCCCAACTCGATTTTCTCGCTTTTTAAGGGTCAATGGTTTATTTGTGGTTGTAGGAAGGTTCAATGGTCCTTTATGGAAAGACAATAAATCCATTGTGCCAAAACATTCTAAGAATATTCTTGACTAATTCAAAAGTCATACACAAGATAAAATTTATTTTAAAAAAATCACTCTTCAATTAAAAATGCTTTTCGTCTTTTCTATCCTCTATTTTAGAAATAAAAGAATAATATTAAATAGAATTTCCTTACCACAATTAAATGAAACTAATTCTACATAACTTGTGGAACTCTAACATATAATTAAACAAATCTACTTTTTAAAAGATAAGTGCAAATTCACACCCAACTTGATAAAGTTTAACATAATATTAATTTCCCCATTCCCTATGTGTAAACCCACAATAATAAAGTCAAGACCTCTGGATTACTCTGCGCTCATTCAAAATGATATTATAATTTCCATCCTCTAATAAACTTGTATATGACATTGGAAAAGAAATCCATAATATTAAAATTTAAATATACATTTTAAGAAATAATTGTTTCCTCCTACGTTTGATTATCTTTCCGTCTTACAACATAATGGAAATCATTCTAAGAGCTAAGTGCTAAGCATACACGGAATATAGCTTTCCATTATCCTAAACTATATCGTTTCACAGATGGAAGGATACGAATTTAACACAATCACTTCCATACATTGTCATTCTGTACTACCCAGCTAAATTAAGAAAACAATATCGCTGCTATCTTAGCTCCATAGAAGCAAAGATGAAGGCTTTAAACCATACACCATATTGCCGCCAACCAGTTGTTTCCAGGAAGACAGTCATATGCTCAACGCCATGGAAAAAAAAACGGACTTCACGCCATCCTTCAACCCACATTAACCGACAGAATATAGATACGGGTATAACGGGTTCAGACTTGGCCCATAAATGACTACATGACACACTCTCACATTCAAATCACAACAAGCATACTATTGCAAATTATAAAGCTTTTATTATAATTCCATGCATATTATAACGCTTTTATTCATAGAGCATTGACGAAGCAAGCAAGGGTCTACCATTACCAAACATCTGAACATTGTTTAATACAATGCAGGCAAAAATGAGACTTATAAACAACGAAAAGTTGCAACTTTCTATACGATGACAAATACTGTACAAAATTTATATTTTCTTTTTAAAAAAAAACTTCCATTGTTCTCATTCATTTTTTTTTTAAATAATTATAATTCAAATCATTACAGTTCCCATTCCCAAATTTTCCAATTGACGCTAGCAGGGAAAGCTTATCAAAACAGCTTAAATTCAGTTCCCTACATTACCCAGCAAGTCTGTTCGCTATTTTTTTATCTCTGAAATTATTTTAGTATTTTCTTTAATAAGCTATTCATTCTTTTCCAAGAGTACAATCCAAGCATCGTAAATCTTTGCGCTCCTACTTAGATTACCATTCAATCAAATCTAATTATAATTGCAACTAAATCTCATATTCCACCAATTCCTAAAATTTAACATTCCTTAACATAGAATGGTAAAAGAAATTCTGACCTATCTCACTTGTAAATTCAGATTCTCCTGACGCGGTGCCACTTCCGGCAAATCTATAATGAACTAGCTTGTTTCAGGGAGTTTCTTCAAACTTCCGCCCCCCTCTTCAGTTCGAACGTTTTTTTTTTATAATAGATGGTGGTTAACAGGGATTAGACACTTCATTCAAGTCGCCAAACAAAACGTCCAGACGCCTTCCACGTACTGCGTTTTGCCGAAATAATCCATACTTTATTGTTATTAATTAAGACTCCTTTGAAGCTCAATACAGCTTTGGTTTATCGATTAATAAGTTTCATAGTCGTGTTTAACTTAGAGTACGTAGGCTCTTTAGCCACGTCATGACATAGGTTACGTTGGTCCTTAGTGGAGCCAACACTTAGGTCTAACATTTTATGGTTCGTTGGTCCTTAATTTGGCCAACACTTTATTATTTATTTATTATTATTATTATTATTATTATTATTATTATTATATATTATTATATATAAAAGGAAAATATCCTTCATTGCCATTAATTGATGCTATTATCTCTTATTATTATTCTTATAAGTAATCCTTTAGTTACAATTTTTCTGATCTTATGTTAATGTTTGTTATTATTATATATTTTTTTATTATTGTTAAGTTAATTTAAGCTAGAATACTTATATACATTATTATTTTATGTATATATTGGAAAATTGTTATGGCAACAAAACACAGAACAACAAGTGACAAAAGCAACATCATGCATTCAATTTTGACAGGCAGAATGCAATGCAACCCTATTGTGGGCGTCCATGTACCCACGGACCAAGGTGCCTGAGGCACAACATCATATCCACTTATCAACGTTTTCGATTCGCTGCCTCGGTTAATGGGGTGGGTGCTCCTCTCTCTATCCCCCGATTCCTGCACCTGCATCACAACCACTAGCCGCAGAATCATATTTTTCCAAGAAAATTAATCATTAATAGTGGGGATGTGACATATAGTTAATAATTGAACTCACTACGATCCATTATACTACATTTTAGCTTTCTCTCGCAAGGAGAATGTGAGAAAATGAGCCATGATATTCTCACATTGGATAATATGGATCACCTTCAAAGTATTCAAGTTCTACATATGTCCATATTTCTATTATGGTCTGCTAAAGGTTGGAAGGGTGTTTATTGTTGTCACCAAAATCTAGTTGTAGGTTATCGAGTTCAATGGTTGATTATTCTACTACAAATACTTGACCTTTGCAAGTGTTAGAAGTTGTTGGGCCATCTTGAACCTAGATGTAGGTGAGATAGATCCTATTTGCATTCTCACAATGTGTGACTTAGTTTCCTAAGGTAAGAAAGATATGTGTCTTGTTAATCTCTTTGATTCGAATAGAAGTAGAAATTCATGAAAAGTCATAGGTCTCTCAACTTGTCATGCCTTAAACTATGTGAGCATACAATAATGTATTGACCCGTGGATTCATCTTATGATTTTCATAAATTTGGATACTAACACTAATTTCATGTCCTATCAAGCATGCTGATAACTCAAATGGTTGATCTGCCTTAAGTTATATATGTGTCATAGAACATAGTACCTTTGAAGATCAAACTTTCTTTAAATCAACCTATAGAGAGGGTCGACTCCCTGATTTATTTTTGCATATAGGAAAAGGATTAGAGAATTGTGCAATAAAATAAATTATTCAAAAAAAATTTAATTTTGATCTAATTTAAAGATCATAGATACACTCATTGAAATAACTACACTTTAAAATCAAAATTAATTATCCAACAATGAAATTAAAGCACACAATTCAATGAAAAGACAAATTAGAAAGAAAATGGTCAAATTTAATAACCCAATTCACATCCTGATTCAAATCCACATAGTAATATATTTACACGAGAAGATTAGAATCAACTACACACAATCATGAATTATAGTTCAAAGCATGTTTGTTACATCAGTTGAAAATAAGATTAAGGGAGCTTATGATTACGGATGACAAAAAGGATCCATGACAATATGTTATAGTACTTATATATATAAAGTCAAAATATTTAAAATTAACCCAAAAATCTAGTTACAGTATTATCCATGAAAATCATATCCTACTAGAGATGCAATCCACGTATTCATTAATTTTAGCATCCTACTTTAATAGTGAATCTTCTATTTGGGCTTTATTTCAAGCATCTTCTTTAGTTGCATGAGTTGTTTTCTTTTGAAATAATCTTCTTTTTATGATTTTCTCTAAGAATGTGAGTCAGTCCTTCTAAATCCACAAGAATTTCGTCAAGATAATCTTCTTAATCCATGCCCTTATTTTAAGCTTTAACATTAGTGGATCAATCAATTTCTATTTCAAAATCATGAATCGATCACTCCAAATTTTTTAATTCATGGATTGACAACTCTTCCAAATTATTCAATATTGTGTTTTTGACCAATTGATTAATTACACATGATCACAATGTCATCACCTAACAGATTGGTAGATTTTTAAAATTCATGGATTGACAACTCTTCCAAATTCTTCAATATTGTGTTTTTGGCCAATTGATTAATTACACATGATCACAATGTCATCATCTAACAGATTGGTAGGTTTTTTAAATTCATGGATTGACAACTCTTCCAAATTCTTCAATATTATGTTTTTGGCCAATTGATTAATTACACATGATCACAATGTCATCATCTAACAGATTGGTAGATTGGCTAGCCATTTCCTTATTTTTCCTTCAAATCATCAATTCTTGAATGCCATTGGGTGGTTGACATCAACATTACATTATAGTTTCAGCGAATTAGGTGTGACAAGTCATTTGCTTCAACAAGTTAGTAGAACAACATATCGGATCAGTGATCATACATTAGTCAATCCATGGTTTTAGACCTAGCAACTTTTAATATGTTAACTTTGTCCCTTTTTGTTAATCATTGACTTTTGAAGTCAATTTCTTTAGGGAAGACACGTTTTTGGCCTTGATCTCTATTTGTCCTTTAGCCCTTTGTATAATGTAAAAATTGCTTTGTATTTAGTCGGTAACCCCAACTTTGAATCGGTTACCCAATGGCAGTGGTATTAACTACTACACAAATATTGTAATTTGATTGCACATGGTGATAACATTGTAATATTGATTGTGTGCATTCATGTATTTTCCATCACCAATAATAGGGCCAGTGCAATTCAAAAGGGAAAATTTAATATTTGTTCTACTTTTCACACAATCGGTTTAGACCTCACACATTATTGTTTATGTGTATTCGTAAGTTAATCAACACATTTTCATATCTCCAACAAAGCGCGCCAAAACATTGTTAAAGAAATTCAAGATGAGTGATTGCAATCCCTAAATCTACACCTACAAAGGGCAGGCAACGACTTTTAGCTTATAGTGAATCTTTTCTAGTTAGTGAGATATTATACAAGCAACTTGTGGGTGGTCCAATTTATCACACTTATACTAGAACAAATATTTCTTTTGAAATCAGCTACAATTCTTGATTTATGTCAAAATTAAAGCTAGATCATTGAGAAGTTGTTAAAAGGTAGTTGAGACATGTCAAAAAGATTGTAAAATTGTACATCCTGTATCAAAAATATGTGCATATTGGGATGACTGATTGTGCAGATAAGGATTGGAGAGGTTCTATCGATGACAGAAAATCCACTTAATGTTATATTTTTGCTCTTTGTTTTAGGTGCATTTTAAAAAAACTACACCTACAATGTCATTATTAATACAGATTAAAAAGTGAAAGTAGAAATAGCTCATGCGCCATTTTGTGAACTTGAATACAACTACTTCCAGGCGTCTTCATAATTTCTCTATCTTTCATCAATTTCCTTCTTTGAACATCATTCTACCTACCAACTTTCATCAATTTCCTTCTTTGAACATCATTCTACCTACCAACTTAAGCATAGATATTTGAAAGAACATAAGATGCAGCATATTTAGATCCAACATAAAAAGTACTGTCGGAACATATTCCTCTATCCCTATGTTCTTATGTGTGATCCACAAGCACCAAGCAGACACATCCGTATGCCCACTTCAGGTTTTATGGGGATTTTGGCAATGAAGTTCAAAGCTTCCTCAAGTTAACTTGCACGACCAAGAAGGTCATGAAGGCATACATAATGATCCATTGCAGGAATAATGCAATAAGAGTCACTCATGATATTAAAGTATTTACAGCCCTCATCCACTAGACCTGCATCGCTGCATGCAAGTAGAACACAGACAAAGGTTACGCTGTCAGGGTTGGTTCCCAAGTGCTTCACCAGATCAAAGAGTTTAAGGGCATCCTTGCTGTAGCCATGAATTGCATATCCTGCAGTCATTGCATTCCATGAAACTGTGTTTCCATCATGCATTTTGTCAAACAATTCATGGGCCTTGTCTATTCTTCCACATTTTGCATAAATGTTTACCAGGGCATTCACAACCACGACATCTGCTGAAAATCTGCTTTCAATTTATTTTTGATGAATGTCCATACCCTCTTCTAGAGATCCCATGTTGGCACATGCTGGGAGAATGCTGGCAAAGGTTACTGAGTCTGGCTTTACACCTGACAATTGCATTTGCTTAAAAGTCTCCAGGGCCTTTTCAGAAAACCCATTCTGTGTATATCCTGCAACCATTGCATTCCATGAAACTGTGTCTGTATCGCGCATTTTGTCAAACAATTCCCAGGCCTTGTCTATTCTTCCACATTTTGCATACATGTCTATCAGGGCATTCACAACCATATCTGCTGAAAATCTGTTTTCAATTACTTTTTGATGAATGTCCATACCCTCTTCTAGAGCTCCCATGTTGGCACAACAGAGTCTGGCTTTGTGCCTGACAATTGCATTTGCTTAAAAGTCTCCAGGGCCTTTTCAGAAAACCCATTTTGTGCATATCCGGTTATCATTGCAGTCCATGAGAACGCAACTCGATGAGGCATTTTGTCAAACAATTCGCGGGCCTTTTTAGCGTGCCTTTTTTGTGCATATCCTGCAATCATTGCATTCCATAAAACCGTGTTTGCATTATGCCTTTTGTCAAACAATTCCCGTGCCTTGTGTATTCTCCCAAATTTTGCATACATGTCTCCCAGAGCACTGGCAACCACAACATCTGATGAAAAAACATTTTTTAACTATTCTTTGGTGCATGTTCATACCCTCCTCTAGGTGCCCATTTTGGCACAAATAGGAACGTGCTGGAAAAGTTGCTGAGCTTGGCTTTACACCTGACGATTGCATTTGCTTAAAAGTCTCCAGGGCTTTTTCATAAAAACCATTTTGTTTATATCCTGCAATTATTGAATTCCATGAGACAGTACTCTGTTGAGGCATTTTGTCAAACTGTTCGCATGCCTTGTCGACACTGCCACATTTTAGATACATGTGTATCAGGGCAGTGGCCGCTGCAACATCTGAGGAAAATACGGTTTTGATTATTCTTTGATGGAAGTTCAAACCCTGTTGCAAATCTTCCAGTTTGGTCCATGGTTAGAGGAAGGTGGATAAGGTGAAATAATTTGGTTGGACATACCGCTGTTTGTTGGATTTGGTGAAAGTGCTAGTGCATGTGGAGGAAAACCATGTCTGTGGTAAACTAACATTATCATATATTCTATGATAAGATGATAAGGCGTCTCGTTCAGTCATGCAATCAAAAACTTTGCGAGCGCCCGTCAAACAAAATGGGTAAAGGATACATCAAACGGCATTAGATTAATTAAATATTTTTTTGGTTTTTAAGGAGAAAACAGGAGAAGATCTAGGTTTGGAGACTTAGGTTCGAATCTTGTGCAACAATGCATAATAGGTTGTTGTAATACCACTATGAAAAAACTTAGATTCAAATCTTGGAAGGTAGAACTTGTTTCACTCTCATCAATTAAAAATAAGAATAAGAATACAACATAAAGTTGAAACAAATATATGTTAGTTATGAAAGTACATGTTAAATCTTTAACATATATAACAATTATTGAGATATTTTAATTATTTTTTTATTTACAAACTTTATGAAATTTTTAATAAGAAACTCATTTATATTATGTGTAGGAGCAAACCAAATTTACATAAACAATATAATAAAACCAATATTTGAAAGCCTTAAAAACTAGACTTTTTATTTCTATCACTAAAGATTTACGTAATTAAATGTGCAAAACATGGTCTAATTCTAACCAAAATATTCTTGGTATTTTATGAACATGGACGATGTAAAATCTGCATAAGCATATATAGAAATTACTAGATAAAATTTGGGCCTAAATGACACATACAACTCCCCGCTCTGGATAGGAGGTCACCTCTTCATCTTCTCGCACCCTCCTCGGCTCCTCCTAGGGCTCTCAGGCGGATCTCTTACTTTGCTGCAGAATTCCAAGTAGATCTCCTAGTTTTCCTAGGGTTTCTGGCCCTTCCTATTGTTGCTTGGTGCGTAGAGGGTCTCTAAGACTTTTTCTACTTCTTGAGGTATTCTAGGAAAGAGGAGGTAGATCTCGTTTTCTTCTGGCGGATCCATAGCATGCTTAGAAGATGCCCTGATGCAGGAGCAAGAGACCTTCCGCTATGGGCGGGAGGTCACCTCTTCATCTTCGTGCTCCCTCCTTGTCTCTTCCTAAGGCTCTCTGGCGGATCTCTTGCCTTGTTGTGGAAGTCCAGGCAGATCTCCTAGTTCTCCTAGGGTTTCTGACCCTTCCTGCCATTGCTTGGTGTTTGGAGGGTCTCCTAGACCTTTTCTACTTCTTCCTGAGGTGTTCCAAGAAGTCTTCTTGGGTGCTGCGTGGTCGGACAAGCCTGGTTTGTGGTCTTGGTGTGGGGGTTTCCGTTCTTGCTCGGTTTGGGGAGTCTGTAGAGCTATTCTCAGTAATTTTTCCTTGGCCATGGGATAGGGCCATGCACTATACTACCTGTAGGGAAAACTCTTTGTTCCTTTTCATATCTTGGCTTTGCTCCGGAGTGGGATCCAATTCTTTCATTTTGCTTCTCGAGATGGTCATTCGTTGGTTTCTAGGCTTGGGGGAGGCCCTGATTGTTCTCAACTGAGTGTTTCCCTTGGTTTATGATTCGTGGCTGGTGGCTTAGGATTTCTGGTGGCTTTGATTCGCTTGTTATGCTTGTCGGGATGGGCTTTCACTAGTTTTTAGGCTTGGGGGAGGCCCTATTTGTTCTCAGTTGAGAGTTTCCCATTGTTTGTGGTTCGAGACGGGCATTTCAGGATTTTTGGCAGATGCTTTTCTTTGTTTTGTTTGCCAGGATGGTCATTCACTACCTTTTCTAGGCTTGGGGAGGCCTCAAATTTATAGTTGAATGTTTCTTGTGGTTGGCATTTTGGGCTCGTGTCCAGGGGTTTCTACTGGATTCCTTCTCATATATTTTGGTCTTGGAGGGGACCATGTATTGCAGAAGGATTTCGTGGTTTCTTCGTTAGTGGTAGGGTTAGGGTTTCTTGTTGATCTAGGCATCCTCTTTCCATGGTTTGTCTTCGACTATGCTTCACCTTCTTCTCTGGGAGTTCTGATGCATGTCGTCAATTCTTCATCATTTAATCATTATGTCAATCCAGGGCGGTGTCCAAGGCTATATACGAAAGCAAGGGTTAACAGACTGATTTTTAGTTCATCTAGATCATGGCCTTATTCATGGAAAAATTAGTGTTTTGGGGGTGTTAGGTGTCCCTTTTAATCTCCTAGAAACTAAAACTGAGCGCCTACTTAACCTTGCATAATTGAAATTCACACAGTTGCAGGAAAAGCAAATATGAACTATTGCAGAATTAAAAATGATAGAATTTAATTGACAGAATTTAAAATAACAAAAATGGAAATCACATAAATAACTTATAACAACAATGAAACTAAAACTTCAAACCTACAGAAAATGAAACCTAAGACGATGATGAAATTCAAAGGTTGGAAAGCAAATATTGCAAATATGTAGCAAACTGAATTAACCAGAAATTCTCTGATGCAAACTGGAAATACAGATTGGAAATGCTGAAGTTGAAACATAAAATGTTATGCTATAAAATCTATTCTAGATGAGTTACCTACCATGCATTCAAATGCCACATTATCCTAATCACTAACTATGCAAAAACTGTCAGATCTTTGTTGACCTGCTGCAGCCAGAAATAGCAGAATTTTGTCAGGTAAAAACCCCCCTCTAGACCTGGAAGTGGCCCTTGCTTCCTGAACCAAGAGAGGGAAAATAAACTTGCTCTAAACTATTAAGTCCTCACACTCAACATAGAATTGAACATAAATGAATGACAAATGATGCACCTTTATTTCATTCCAACAATATAACAGCAGTGCAGGGAAAGACCTGTAGACTATTGTGCTGCTGTAATAGACAATTACAATATCTAAAAATTCTTTTACTTATTTCCTCTCTCCTCTCCCATACAAGAGCACTTTATTTATACAAATAAGGTACATTAAAGATAAGGTTTAATGTTGTTACATAAGATTGTTACAACTGTTTCAATTCTGTTCTTCCACAAATGCAGGGTTTTGACCCTTCAGGCCCTCTCCACTCAAGTTGTTGGCTTCCACCGATGAGGTACAGGTGTAAGAATAGATAAGGATACTCCTAAAATTATTGCAGTCACCGTTTACCTCCTATTTATGGTGATTAAAGATGCATTCAGTCAGTTTTAAACCCTCTGCGCTTATTTCGAAGCAACTCCAAAATATCAGGCAGCAGAACAAAGTTGTTGTTATATCTGGCAACAAAAGCACATGCGACCAACTGTGGTGGCAGATATGGTTTCTCTGAGCACCTAAACGACTAATTCTACTTTTGGTTTGAGCTGGAGTGGAAAAATTCCATGTCATGCTATATATGTACAGTTGGCTGGAATTTGTATGGAAAAAGTCCAGTTTCCTGCACAACCAACTGTTGACAGAGTTCTTGGCGCCTTTAAGTAATTTTAAAAAAATGGGCAAACGATGAAATACACTTATGGAAGAAACATAAACCTTATGAATGAAGTACCTAAATATTGTAATACCTAAATTAATGTAGAATATACTGAAATAAACAACCAAAACAGAATATAAAACATGCACAAATTAGTCAAAACAGAGTATATGCACTTTCATCATTTTAACATATAAATACCATCACATAATGCATAGTATCTCTAATATTAACATAAAATCACAACATAAGCAATTCCAAATGGGTTTAAAAGTTTATCAAAGTAGTCTTTTATGAGGTAATTTTTTGCCTAATCATTTCCTCCTAGTCTGTTCTACTACATGTCCTCATGCATTTTGTTCTGCCACAATAGCACAAAGATCCACATCTAGGCATCGGTCAGCATACTTCCATAATCTACTTCCAACCTGAGAGTATCCTTTGTGCATCTGAATCTCCCCGAGCCATTCCTGAAACTGTTCTTCCGACTGAGAATCATTATCAAAGTAGTATGGAACAAGAGTGATTATAGTTGGAATTCTGTACCTGAGCCCAATCCACTGCTCCCTGACCTCAAATATGGTTTGGATTATGCTTGTAGCCCTTCTTCTTGACCATATTTAATTTTTAGGTGTGACGGGTTCTCTCTTTTGCAAAGATATAGGTAACAAAATATTTTCATAGAATCTGTGCCTTGGAACCTCCAATTTGAAACCTACACCTTGGTACAACTTCCAATCCTGATTGGCGTAAATTTTATGAACCCATAGAAATTTTAATTGACTTTTGAGCCTGAGCCTTGTGGTTTTAGAGTTTAAAATGAATTAACCATTTTTTAATTCATTTTACCAATTTTTATCATTAGCTTTATTCCTAAGCAAGATATCTTCCAAAGTTTTCATTCGAGAGTATTTGTATGCAGCAGGTTTATTCCATAGCAGTTTTATCTTTCAAGAGTATTTCTTTTGATAACCTTTCGAAACTAACTTATGTAAGTTTTTATGCCAGTTAGGGATATCATACATCATACAAGAAGTATTCACACTATTAAAATAGAAAAAGGCACATACATGAAGAAACTTGTTTATTCATATTTTGTACAAATGCTGTTTTTGGCTGATTCAGCGCTAACTCTTTATATGGTGCAATCTGAACTATAGTGAAACAAAGGGGAAAATGAGTGGAACAAACGTTAACAATGATGGAGTGAAGTGAAAATGAATGGACCAAAGGTGAGTAATAGTGAGAGTGAATGGAATAATGGAATGATGAAGAGTGAATGGAATAATGGAATGATGAAGAGTGAATGGAACAATGGTGGAGAGTGAGGCAAACATGTCAAAAAAATCAGTTTTCATGTAAGCCCAATTCAGATGCGCCTCAAAGAGGTTTTCATATGATTTATTATTATTATTATTATTTTTTTTATATATATTATTTATTTATTTATTTATTTATATATATATATATATTTTGGTTAATGTCACTTGATTGAGTCCATCTTGGAAGAAGTGGTTTCCTTCCAATATTGATACATCCAAGTTTCCTACTTGCTTGAGAAACTCCTCCTTGGTTAATGGTTTGTGATATATCTGAAGACGATGACCGTTAACCACCAGTTTACTTCTTGAATCATCCATTGGTGAAAGACGTACAACTCCATTTGTAAATACCTCCTCAACCTGATAAGGTCCGAGCCATCGAGTCTGCAACTTGCCACAAAGCCCAATCGCCTTGTTGAAATTTTTGTTGTTGGATATGACTATCATGCCACAACTTGCGTTGTGACTGGATCACCTCGGTCTGGTGCAATGCATCCCTCCTTAGCTCATCCAATGCATTGAGTCTGCAGGATCCAGTCTGTTTGTGCCTGTGATAGATCAATACCAACTTCCAAAGCAATTCGAAGAGTTAGTAATTCAAACTCAATAGGCAAAAGAAGTTTTTTACCATAAACCAATTCATAGGGAGTAAATCCACTAGTGGATTTCCAAGTGGTGTTATAAGGCCAAATTGCTTCAGGTAACTTCTCCACCCAATTCCTCCTATGGGTTGCTACAGTTTTGGTTAAGATCCTCTCTAATTCCCTATTTGTCACTTCAACCTGGCCATTGGCTTGCGGATGGTAGGGTGAGGATTTTCGGTATTTGATTTCATACAACTTTGTAAAGGCTTCAACAACTTTTGAGGTAAACTGAGGTCCATGATCAATGGTGATAGAATGTGGAGCTCCAAATCGTAGAAAGATTTGTGAATACAGGAAATCAACAACTTTCTCTTCTCGGGCATGCTTAAAAGCACGAGCTTCTACCCACTTGGTTACATAATTAGTACATACCAAGATATGCACTTTCCCTTGGGAAGGTGGATCAATGGGTCCTAAGAAATCTAGTCCCCACCTTTCAAATGGTTTCGTACCTAATTGAGGTTGTAAAGGCATTTCACTAGTAAAAGTAGGCTTACCCATCATTTGACATGCATCACAATTTTTGACATACCTTTTGATATCTTTGTGCAAGGATGGCCAGTAGTAACCAGTACCCAAAATCTTTCAAATGGTACTTTTCATTGAATAATGCCCTCCTAATGGTTCATCATGACATGCTCGCAGGATGTCATATACCTCATCCTTGTGAACACATCTGCACAAAACATGGTCAGGACTGCATTTAAACAATAAACCTCCTATCCATTCAAAATAACTTTGCTTGATCAAATGTTTCTTTTGTTTAGGATTAAAGTGAAGAGGAATCTTCCCTATAACTAAATAATTAGCTATATCTACAAACCATGGAGTTTATACAGAAACAACAAATAACTTCTCATCAGGAAACACATCCTCAACCAATTCCTCCGTATCTACATTTGACAATCTTGACAAGAAATCTGCCACTACATTAGCTTTCCCTGGTTTATTAACTATAGTGATATCGAATTCTTGCAATAATATTAACCAACGAATAATTCTTGCACTAACCAGAGGTTTATTCATCAAGTATTTAATGGCAACATGATATGTATGAATGAATACATGATATCCTGTGATACAGTTTCAGAATTTGTTAATAGCATACACCACAGCTAAAAATTCCTTCTCAGTTGTGGTGTAATTCTTTTCAGCTCCAGTCAAATTTTTACTAATGTAGTATATGGCATAATGTTGTCCATATTCAATCTGTCCTAATGCAGCTCCAATAGTAGTATTGCAAGCATCAGTTTGAATGTGGAAGGGTAACTCCCAATTATGACCTCTCAATACAGGTGGAGTTGTTAATTTTTCCTTTAAAGCTTCAAAAGACTGTTGACACCCAACAGACCAAACAAATTCAGAATCCTTTGTTAACAATGCAAACATTGGATTAGCAATAGTACTATAATTGGCAATAAATCTGTGATAAAAGCCAATATGTCCTAAGAAACTACGGACATCAGTTTGATTTTTTGGAGGAGGAAGGTTCTTGATGACCTCTACTTTTTTAGGATCAACTTTAATTCCATAAGCGTAAATATGATGTCCAAGAACAATTCCTTCTTCCATCATCAAGAAACATTTATCAGGATTCAAAGACAAATGATATGTTTCACAATGTATTAAAACTTTTTCAAGTTGTTCTAAAGTATATTCAAATGTATCTCCAAACACTATGAAATCCATATAAATCTCTACACTTTCATTTGTTAGATAAAAAAAATAGCCAAAACAACTCTCTGAAATGTTGCTGGTGCATTGCACAAACCGAAGGGTAATACTCTGTAAGCAAATGTTCCCCAAGGACATGTGAAAGTTGTCTTTTCCTGGTCTTCTAGTGCAACTTGGATCTAATTATAACCACTAAAACCATCAAGGAAATAGAAAAATTTCTTACCAGCAAGGGTGTCCAACACTTGGTCTATAAATGGTAATGGAAAGTGATCTTTATGTGTGACCTTATTCAATTCCCTATAGTCCACACATACTCTCATCTTCCCATTTTTCTTTGGAACAATGACCAATGGTGAAACCCACCTACCTGTCTGAAATTGGATAAATGAATCCTACATCCAATAGTTTTTCGATTTCTTCCTTAACAATATCCTTCAAAGCAGGATTCAGACGCCTTTGTGGTTGTCTTACTGGTTTGACATCTTCAGTGTATATCCTATGTGTACACACATCAAGGTGAATACCAGTCACGTCCTTATAACTCCAAGAAAAATCTTGAACATGTCTCTATAAAACAACAAATAATTTGGCTTCTTGCTCATTAGTCAGCCAACTATTAATGTTCAAAAAATTTCCTGGTTGTATCTCAATTTGCTTAATCCCTAAATAAACTAAGTTGACAACCTCATATTTATTGATTAAAACATTTAAAGGACAATGATGTGGCTGCAGAGTATGAAATACTCTTGATTCTGGTGTAAATATGATACCTGATGGGATCATTTGCATAAGACAGATGAAAGAAGTCAGAAGATAATGATGCCATCCATGTGGTAATGTGAAGGAGATTTCTTGTAGTGGAATAGATGATAGATGTTCAGCAGTTTGTTCTTCATATTTCCATAACAAATGATGGACAAGAATTTGATCATCCCTAAGGCCTTCTTCTTGCAATGTTTTCACCAAAATTGTTTCATGTTCAAAGATTTCTCTTTTTGGTGAATTAAGTTCTTCAATATGTTCTTTTACTACAACGGTGGCCAAGGTGACAATAGTTTCTTGTTCTTTATCAGACTCAGGATACCATATCTGTCCAAAAAATTTAGCTAAAGGTTGGGTTGGTGGATACAAGGAAATATTTTTCAGGTCTACACCATTTGAAATGGTCATCTCACCTGACCTGCAGTCTATAAATGCAGTTTTAGTGGCAAGCCAAGGTCGTCCTAGAATAATAGGATAGCCATTAGCTGATTTTCTAGGCTACAACACTAAGAAATCTACAGGGTATTCCCAAGAGGATACTTCAATGGCAACATCCTCCAGAATTCCTTTCGATTTAGCCACTGACCTATCCGCCATTTCCAAAACTGTGGTCGTAGGACTAAGGTTATTGAGCTGCAATTTCTGCATGGTTTTCTTAGTCATCACGTTGATTGCAGCTCCTAAATCGATAAGTACATTTGGAATTTGAACTAACCCAACGATAATTGTAACTCATCGGACTCCTTGGATCACCATATTTAGGGGGTACTAGTTTTCCAAAAAGCAGGTCATCCAACTTACCTTCTACTTGTATAGTCTTAGGAAATGCTTTCTTCTTCCTGCCAGGTTTCCTAATACACAACTTCTGAACGGTTTTCCTAATCAGAGGTACATCCTTTATTGCCTGCAACAAAGGGAGTGAGATAGACATTTTCCTCAATTCTATGATTAATTCGATTCGGGAGCGTTGATAGTGTGGTCAAACCTTTTAGGATATGGTAGGTCTGCCAAGGCAGGTTCAAATTTTCCTTGTAAACTTTCTATTTTATTCTCTTTTTGCTCTGTTTGTGGTTTTTTTGGACTTGAAAATTCTTGTTTTCCATCAATTTCTTCAATAGTGGGTGGTGCAGGGTCAGGTAAAACCTTCCCTGAACGTAACTGGATGTTACGACAGTCAAGGACATGGACTGCAGTAGTCTCTTCAGACTCAGCTCCATAAACAGGGGCTGCTTGTCTGTTGTTATTGGGGTTAGCCATAGGCTGAGCTGGAAGTGGAGGTTGCTTAACTGGCTGTGTTTGTTGTGGTTGAAATATTCCATGAAAATTTTGATTAGGGGCTAGCAGCAAGTGTTGGTTTGGTGGTTGATACCTCTGCTACCCTTGATAGGATGGGTATTGTTGCCCCCATATTTGCCCTAACTGATTTGGTACCCAATATGGATTAATTAGATTCCAAGGCTGATTCCAACCAGAATGTGACCAATCTTGAGGAGCTATCCAAGTTTGATTCCAAGGTTGAGGAGGAGGTTCTGTGTATCCCCATGGCATATTCCAAGGATTATGTCCCCAATTTGAAGAAAAGCTAGGGGAATTTTGGTTTTGTATGAAGTTGCCTCCTGGCCTTTGCCCAATAGCATGAAGTTATTCAACTTGGTTTTCTATAGCACTCCTAAGATGGGGCAAAATGTGACATTTATCAGTTTTATGCTCCTTTAAGCAAATGCCACAGATTGTTGAGATTGAGGTCTTGTCCAAAGGATAATCTTGCAGAGCATGCTTATTTCGACACCTAATACAATAGATAGACAGGGGTGGTGAAGAATTGGTTCCTGTATTCCTTTCTCCTAAAGCAGTGTTTAGTTGAATAAGTATATCAGTTTTCATATTAGCCATTTCTTCAATCAATTCTTTGATGTCTACATTATTAGGAGTTTTCTTCTTCCTTTTGTCCCTAGTTCTAGAATAATTTGTGCACAAATCTATAATGTCAACAATCTCAAGTTGGTGTACATCTCCTTTTCCCATTATATCCAGTACTTCCTTGGATTCATCTTGTAATCCCCTGAGAAAGATAGATTTTAACAATTCTCCTTCTATAAGACCAGCTCTTTTCTGGATAAAAGCAAATCTATCAACATAATCTTCCAAATTTTTATCTTCTTGTTTAATTCGAAATAACTCATCCTTTCTATTACGTACCCTACAATACTCCTGATATTTGTCTAAAAATACAGTTTTCATTTCATCCCAGGTATGAATGGAATCTGAGTCAAGACTCATGAACCAACGTAAAGATGCATCTTTAAGTGTGGAAGGGAATAATTTCAGCTTTTGATTATCAATCACATAATCATATGTTTGACACAAGATCTTAAACTCAAACAAAAACTGGTTAGGATCTTCAGACACTGTTCCCCTAAAGATTGGCAACACTAAGGGAGAAATGGTTTTCATAGGAGCTTGTTGTCCAGCAGTTAATTGTATAGGTTACTCAAAAGTTCTAGCAGGCGGTGGTGGTTATGCCATGTTTTCCTCCTCTGATTTAACTGATTCAATTTTTCTGTTTGTTCTAATAATGGATCAAGAATAGAAGAATGTCTAGTAGCAAATGCTTCAAGAAGTTCTTCCTCAAAAGGTTCTGCAGATGGTTCAACTGATGAAGAAGATGATTCTCTTTTTACTTTGTCAAGATAATCATAAACAAGCAGATCTTCTCATGTATGGGAAGAACGCCTTTCTGGTAAGGAACCGGTTCTAATAAACCTCCCTCTCTTGTCTCTTGGCCTATGCATTCATGCCTATTTACTAAAATGAACTAAACCCCAGGTCTCCAAAAATTGTTTTCCTATGACATGACAGTTTTTGGACTGCTAGACCTCTCTTAACAACACTTAAGGGTACCTGACAACGACGCCAAAAATTATGTGTGTCATCAATTCTTCATCATTTAATCATTATGTGTCAATCCAGGGCGGTGTCCAAGGCTATATACGAAAGTAGGGGTTAACAGACTGATTTTTAGTTCATCTAGATCATGGCCTTATTCATGGAACAATTAGTGTTTTGGGGGTGTCAGGTGTCCCTTTTAATCTCCTAGAAACTAAAATTGAGTGCCTACTTATCCTTGCATAATTTGAAATTCACACAGTTGCAGGAAAAGCAAATATGAACTATTGCAGAATTAAAAATGACATAATTTAATTGACAAAATTTAAAATAACAAAAATGGAAATCACATAAATAACTTATAACAACAATGAAACTAAAACTTCACACCTGTAGAAAATGAAACCTAAGACAATGATGAAATTCAAAGGTTGGAAAGCAAATATTGCAAATCTGTAGCAAACTGAATTAACCAGAAATTCTCTGATGCAAACTGGAAATACAAACTAGAAATGTTGAAGCTGAAACAGAAAATTTTATGCTATAAAATCTATTCTAGATGAGTTACCTACCATGCATTCAAATGCCACATTATCCTAATCACTAACCATGCAAAAAATGTCAAATCTCTGTTGACCTACTGCAGCCAAAAATAGCAGAATTCTGTCAGTTAAAAACCCTCCTCTGGACCTGGAAGTGGACCTTGCTTCCTGAACCAAGAGAGGGCAAATAAAATTACTCTAAACTATTAAGTCCTCACATTCAACGTAGAATTGAACATAAATGAATGACAAATGATGCACCTTTATTTAATTCCAGCAACATAACAACAGTGTAGGGAATTCTGACTACTGTGCTGCTGTAATAGACAATTACAATATCTAAAAATTCTATTACTTATTTCCTCTCTCCTCTCCTAGACATGAGCACTTTATTTATACAAATAAGGTACATTAAAGATAAGGTTTAATGTTGTTACATAGGACTGTTACAACTGTTTCAATTATGTTCTTCCACAAATGTAGGGTTTTGACCCTTCAGGCCTTCTCCACTCAAGCTACTGGCTTCCACCGGTGAGGGACAGGTGTAAGAATGGATAAGGATACTCCTAAAATGATTGCAGTCACCGTTTACCTCCTGTTTATGGCGATTAAAGATGCATTCAGTCAGTTTTAAACCCTTTGCACTTATTCCAGAGTAGCTCCAAAATATCAGGCAGCAGAACAAGGTTGTTGTTATATCTGGCAATAGAAGCACATGCGACCAACTATGGCAGCGAATATGGTTTCTATGAGCACCTAGACGACTAATTCCACTTTTGGTTTGAGTTGGAGTGGAAAAATTCCATGCCATGCTGTATATGTACAGCTGGCTGGAATTTGTATGGAAAAAGTCCAGTTTCCTGCACAGCCAACTGTTGACAGAGTTCTTGGCGCCTTTAAGTAATTTTAAAAAAATGGGCAAACATGAAATACACTTATGGAAGAAACATAAAAATTATGAATGAAGTACCTAAATATTGTAATACCTAAATTAATGCAGAATATACTGAAATAAACAACCAAAACATAATATAAAACATGGACAAATTAGTCAAAACAGAGTATATGCACTTTCATCATTTTAACATGTAAATACCATCACATAATGCATAATATCTCTAATATTAATATAAAATCACAACATAAGCAGTTCCAAATGGGTTTAAAAGTTTATCAAAGTAGTCTTTTATGAGGCAAATGTTTTCCTCATCAAGTTCACTTGGGGGCTATTGCGGATGGTCTAGTGTTAGTTTACGGATGGACCTGGGTTGTGTTGTGGATGGCCCTATGCTAGTTTTTGAGTGGTCCCTTTTCCTTTGCTGATGGTCCTGATTCATTTGCGAATGGTCCTATGTGGTTTTCGGATGGTCCTGATTCCTTTGCGGATGGTCTTGATTCGGTTTGCGGATGGTCTTGTTTTGTTTTGCGGATGGTCATGTTTCATCTACGGAAAATCCTGATTCATTTGCGGATGGCCTTCTAAATCTGAGGTTTTCTCCTATGTGGGAAAACCCTTTTCAAATGGGTGTGAGGTTTTCTCCTATTCGAAAAACTTTTTAAAATTTTGTGTTTACCTTTGAGGTTTTCCCTGTTGTCCCTGCGAGGGCTTCTCTTCTCATTTGGTGTGGCTTTCTCTCTTGCTCTTGCATGGGCTTCTATTTTTCTGTTTTAGTTGTTTTTCTCCAATAGCCCACAGAGTGTCTATTTCTTCAACTAATTTCTAGTTGGGATCTCTTCTCCCAACCTTCTTCTTTTTGTAAAAGGTTACGGGATCCTTTCAAAATCCCTTTTTACCAATAAAAATAAAAATAAAAATAAATGACACGTACAAACTTAGGCACAAGATAATAAAGTGAATTCTGCACAAAATAATAAAGGCAAGAGCAAAGTACAACTAAGAGTTGTGTGTATTTTATTTATAGTGAGCAAATGTGTATTACATCCTTCAACTGGAAAAAGTTGTGTGAGAGTGATAGATTGTGATTTTGGTGGGCAGTGGATTAGATTGTATGACTAGAAAAACATGAGAAATAGAAGACCATCATGTTCAAAAGTGAAGGAAGTGGTCTTATGGCCATTTATTTCTACCCTTATTAATATATGTGATTTTGGATTTCGATTGCAAGAGTGAATGTGATGTGAAGGAGGATTTCTTTCAAGTTAAATTTTGTTGCGAAAGAAGAGAAGTGATGACTACTAAGCCCTTCATTAGGCAATTTTTTATTTAATCTTAAAATAGATAGCTTTGCATTCTTGCAACAATTTTGGGCTGAACCAAGTGAGAGACCCATGTCTGCTCCAAAAATTTGATTATAATTAACTCTAAAATAGAAATATGAATGGCGAGCTTCATCATCAAGAACTTTATCATCTTGAAAGATACATCATACATTCTTACTTTATTATAATTAACTCTAAAATAGAAATATGGATGGCGAGCTTCATCATCAAGAGCTTTATCATCTTGAAAGATACATCATACATTCTTACTTTATAGTAGACCAATAATTTAAGTTGACCAAACATTGTAATTTCACCCATTAAGGTAATTAGGGCTTTTTGGTCCATCTTACACAATCCAAACCTAACACCATAACAAGTCCATGAACTAATGCCACCAATGCATAGAGCTCAAAAAATTATGCGAATTGAAAAAAAGGCTCAAAATGTTTCTGTATGCAAAATATATGGCCTCTAGTCTCAAGTTTTATCCTAATGGACCCTAAAAATATTAAAAATTAAATGTTCAAACCTTAGGGTTGCAAGAGCCAATCATGACCTCCCACTTAGCGAATTATGATTCGTTGCTATGCTCTAATCACTTTTTGCAACTTCAACTCCTCTGGTTCGCTTGATCATTGACATTTACACATCCCTAATTGGTCAAAGGCATATATATATATATATAAAAATGGTACACATAATCCGAAAGTCAGTCATGTAAACCACCAAGGAGACCTCCACATTTGCAACTGTTTGAGTGGATGCCAAAATTGCATTTTGAACCTACATCGCCTTTGGGCTAAGCACTAGCACTAACCAAGGCACCAACCATGCAACCATGGTGTTGTAGTTAGACACGTGCAAATAATCTGAAGCAAATGCATCGGCTATAGCAAGACACAAAGTAAAAAATTGTTGACTTTAATAGGGCTTGTTGAGGCAGTGAGTGCCTTGTCATGCATGGAATAACCAATTGTATTATCTATTTAATGGTGTCAAATATGGAGAGGACATTATCATGCATGGAATAACCAATTGTATTGTCTATTTAATGGTGTCAAATATGGAGAGGGTCTCATAAGGTACTCCATACGCATTGTCTATCGACTTCCATCCTCCTAAACAAAGACATGGCAGTGTGGTTCAAACTTGGAACCACTCCCAACATGTGACATATTTTTCATTCAATTGGCCAGCAAACCAGTCCATCACTTCAAGTCATATGCTCCTCAAAAAATACATTGCTTGAACCTTACTTGGTCTAAAGGTAGCAAAAAAATAATGTGTGGGATAAAACCCATAATCTCGTCTACAACGCTCTGACTTCCCCTTTGCTAGTCTTGTCTTGCTGGTGATGATAGTACAACATCTTGTCTTGCTGAAGTTGGAAGGAGTACTTCGTCCTAAGATTTAGAGGCTTCAAATATCACTTTTGCATGACCAAGTGAGGTAGCTCCCCGCTTTGATACTATGTTGAAATTCACAATATATTCTAAAAAAGAATAGAAGCAAACCATGCACTCAAATCTTATTTAGAGAACGAAAATAAGGACGAAAATGAGAAGGATGTGATGGGCATCAACAAGCACCATAATCACTATATCCATAGATAATATTACACAACATTCCGATAATGATGAAATGAGGAGTGTGAGGGGGATATTTATAGCAATACCAAAAACCCAATTACATTAAAAATGTTGACGCAAACCAACATATCAAAAGAGCTTTAGGTTAATTATAAATTATAAAGAAGGTTTAACCATAACAAGGTTAATCATGTCCCATAAGGCTTACATAATAAAATTTAACAAATAATTAATATATTGCACAATGAAATACCCTTAGGCCTATCCAAAAAACATCACATAATATTGACTTTGACCATGAATTAGATTACAATTTTAACATAGTATTGTCTTACTTAAGAGCAAATTGTTAATGTGCTCACTAAATTACTTAGATATAATAATAACATTATAATTAAAGAAAAAGTTTGTGTTATCCCTAATTTAACAAGGTTAATCATGTCCTATAGGGCTTACATAATAAAATATAACAAATAATTAATATATTGCACAATGAAATGCTCGTAGGCCTATCAAAAAACATCACATAATATTGATTTTGACCATGAATTAAATTACAATTTCAACATAGTATTGTCTTACTTAGAAGCAAATTGTTGATGTGCTCACTAAATCACTTAGATCTAATAATTTTATTATAATTAGAGAAAAAGTTTGTGTTATCCCCAATTTGATTAATATACATGCTTATTTAACTTATATATGGTTTTTATTGGGACAACTCCCATCAAAATAAGAAAACTTTACATTGCTCTCCCATCAAGTCTAGTGGCATATTCCATGATTGGAATTCCGTTCACGTTAATACATATCTATCTATCTCAATACAATGGTGTTAGGTTAATTAAACTATGTATAGCTTGTCTTTCTATTAAAGATATTCATCTTCTTCAAATTGTTATGTTTTCCCAATCAACTCTTTTATATTATTTATTATTATGCATATTTTTTAATACGATGGTTATATTCAATTATAATATAAGAAACTGTATTTTTGCTTCTACATGTATTTTTCTCTCATTAATATCATTTATAAATCTTCTAATGTATCTTTTTTGTACTTTAAAAAAATTACAATGTAAAAACAAAACCCAACAAATAATACTTTACTTTTACATATACAAATTGTAAAAAATTGTTTCAAACAAAAAGAATAAAAGACACATGAAATGGGTTGCCCCCTAAGGGGCTTGGCAAATGATTTGGTCCTTTAACGATCAACAAATCTGAAGGCTAAAGGAGCGTGGAAGGCTAGAGGCTGAAGGAGTGTGGAAGGCTGAATGATGAGTTGATCTTTAGAGTGTTAAGGCTAAAGGAGCGTGGAAGGCTGGGTTGGCTGAAGGAGCGTGGAAGGCTGGACTGGTTGAAGGAGCTACAACAAAAGGCTAGGATGTTGGGTGGAAGGCTGGGATGGTTGAAGGAACGTGGAAGGCTAATAAGGTTGAAGGAGCGTGGACGGCTGATAAAGCTGAAGGAGCATGGAAGGGTAGGTCAACTAAAGGAGTTGCAATGGAAGACTGAGATGTTGAGTGGAAGGTTGGGAAGGTTGAAGGAGCGTGGAAGGCTGCTTACAATGAGAAAAATGAAATTGCAAAGTGCGAAGGATTAAGGTTTTTTCTTGAAAAACATCTCATCTTTTAGGAGCCATATCTTCACGAAGAGTTATTTGATTCACCTGATTCTTGGACCAACTTATGCGGAATTTAAATAGCTTTAAAATGAGTGGTCATATGCAAAAATTCGAGCAATATTAAAGAAGATACGACCCTGTAAAGTCAACCATTCGAAACAAGGGCAATGACGATTTTTCAAGTTGCGAAAAATGAAATTGCAAAGTGCAAAGGATTAGGGTTTTTTTTTTTCTGAAAAAATCTTTTAAGACCCATATCTTCACAAAGCGTTATCCGATTCAACTGATTCTTGGACCAACTTGTGCAGAATTGGAATAGCTTTAAAATGAGTGGTCATATGCAAACATCTGAGCAATATTGAAGGAGATAGACCCTTTGAAGTCAACCATTCGAAACAAGGGCAATGACGATTTTTCAAGTCGCAAAAAATGAAATTGCAAATATTTGCCAACTAGGGTTAGAACGATGGAAAGAGCAATGAAGGGCTATGAATTTAGCGATGAAGGAAACTGGCAATTTAGATTTGGTAAAGCGGACTATGATAGTGTGATGTTTTGGAAATATTACTTTACTACGATGAAAGACAGAGATAGTAGAGGTGAAGTTTTGGCATTGTGAAGGCTGCTATAGGAAAATGTCAAGAAAGATACTAAATTTTGGAGTAATTGTATTCATACAGAAATTTGAAAAGATCTAGAAAATGAAAATCAAGAATTCAAACATTTTATGTAAAATGATGTAGGTTTCTAGCTATAGCATCTCAATTGAGATGAAAAGTGTATCTATTTGTAAACTCTCAAGCTCTAAAGAAGAGATGTATTTGTCAGGGGTGGGGGACCCGAGTACAACCCCTTATTATCCAGCAAAAAAAAAAAAGACACATGAAATGAAATGGCATTAGCCCATTTGATTAAATTCCTCATCATTCAAGGAGGAGGTTCAAATCTTGCCAAGCAAAACATGCATAATAGCCAAGTTGTTGTGAAATCATTATGTGGTTACGATGTAATATAGATAGAGCCCCTTTCAATCCCATATAACCAATTAAAATAATGTTTATGTTAAATCCTTATTAGAAATATATAACCATGACTTGAAACATTTTAATTAATTTTCATTTATACATGTCATGAGTTTTTTTTATAAGAAACTCATTTATATTATGTGCCTAGTTTGCAAACCAAATTTACATAAATTATATAACAAAATGGATCTTTGAAAGCCTTATAGACTAGTCTTTTCACTTCTGTCACTAAAGAATTTCAATAACTAAATTTGAAAAACAATTTTAACAGTTAAATGTACAAAAAATGGTCTAATTCCACCCAAATACCATGGACAATGCAAAATCTGCATCAGCTTATAAAGAGATTACTACATAGAATTTGGGCCCAGATGGCAGATGCAATCATAGGCACAAGATAATAGAATGAATCCAAAAAAAAAGATGGCAGAAAATGATAAAGGTAAAAGCAAAGTACAATTAGGAGTTGCTCTGCTCCTTGTACCAAAGTAGTGGGTTACTTGTAAGTCCTCTAACATTTATTGTTTCATTGAGTGTTTTCCATTTCCTTCGAGTGTTTCTCCTTTCATGTTCGATTTTCTTCCACCTCTTTCTCCAGCTCTTCACTCTACAGTTGTACAGGATTCTTGAAAGATAGTTCAATACCATGACTCCATGGTATAAAAAAATGAGGCTTTCACAAATACCTCATTGATATACCTAGGCAGTCACGTTCACTCGACAATATATGTCAGCAATCAACAACATTGTCTGTTTGTACAAAAAATAACAGCACTTTTTGACAAAATGAAATGAAACATGGTTCCTTTCTACCACTGAAATCCGAAAGCATGCACCATGTCATTGTGCAAGACTCTTTAGATTACTTTGCATCACCAATAATCTCCACAAGAACATTCTCCATGTTTGAAATGATGGAATCGGTTCGCATCCCTCACAACAATGTCCCTTGCAACAATCTTGGAGATAAACTTAGTTGCGGTATGGCAGTCACTACATACTCGAAGGTTCTTCACAACTCTAATAATGGTTCCGGGGGGAGTATTTAACAACCCAAACACAATTGCCAACTTTTCGCTATGCTGGCAGAGAAGCAATTCTTTATCCTCAGCCTCCACATCATGCAACACAGGTATTGTATTTGGAATATACCCCGCTGCCTTCATCTCACTCGACAATTCCTCCAATTTGCCATAGATCTCCTGTGTTTGTGGGTGTGATCTGTCTCCTACACGAAAAACATGTACCCTTTTGTGAACTTCAATCCAACTATGTCCAGGTGTCTTCTTAATTCCTCTATCTTTCATCAATGTCCTTAGTCTTTGAACATCACCCCAGCTGCCCACTTTGGCATAAATATTTGAAAGAAGAACATAAGATGCAGAATGTTTAGGTTCCAACATAAAAAGGATTGTTGCCACAAATTCCCCTATTCTTATATTCTTATGTGATCTACAAGCACCAAGCAGACAAATCCACACAACCAGTTTAGGTTTTATTGGCATTTTGGCAATAAAGTTCAAAGCTTCCTCAAGATAGCCTGCACGGCCAAGAAGGTCAACAATGCTTACATAGTGATTCATTCCAGGAATAATGCCATACTTGTCACTCATGCTATTAAAGTATTGACAGCCCTCATCCACTAGACCTGCATGGCTGCATGCGAATAGAACACCAACAAAGGTTACGTTGTCAGGGTTGGTTCCCAAGTGCTTCATCAGTTCAAAGAGTTTAAGGGCATCCTTGCTGTAGCCATGAATTGCATATCCTGCAATCATTGCATTCCATGAAACTGTGTCTGCATCATGCATCTTGTCAAACAATTCCCGGGCCATGTCTATTCTTCCACATTTTGCATACATGTCTATTAGGGCACTCACTGCCACAACATCTGCTGAAAATCTGTTTTCAATTATTTTTTGATGAATATCCATACCCTCTTCTAGAGCTCCCATGTTGGCACATGCTGGGAGAATGCTGGCAAAGGTTACAGAGTCTGGCTTTACACCTGACAATTGCATCTGTTTAAAAGTCTCTAGGGCCTTTTCAGAAAACCCATTTTGTGCATATCCTGCAATCATTGCAGTCCATGAAACTGTGTCTGCATTATGCATTTTGTCAAACAATTCCTGTGCCTTGTGTATCCTCCCACATTTTGCATACATGTCAATCAAAGCACCGACAACCACAACATCCGATGATAGTCCATTTTCAACTATTCTTTGATGGATGTCCATACCCTCTTCTAGAGCACCCATTTTGGCACATGCTGGAAGAATGCTGGCAAAGGTTACAGAGTCCGGATTTTCTCCTGACATTTGCATTTGCTTAAAAGTCTCGAGAGCCTTTTCAGAAAACCCATTTTGTGCATATCCCGCTATCATTGCAGTCCATTGGAACGCATTACGACGAGGCATTTTGTCAAACACTTCACATGCCTTCTTTACGCTTCCACATTTTGCATACATGTCTACCAGGGCATTCACAACTACATCATGTGACAGAAATCCGCTTTTAAAGAGTCTTTGATGGATGAATAAACCCTGTTGCGAATCTCTAAGTTTGGCGCATGCTTTGAGGACGCTGGGAAAGGTGAATTGATCTGGTCGGACTGCTGCTGCTGTTTGTTGCATTTGGTGAAACAGTGTCAGTGCCTGTCGAGGAAAGCCATGTCTTTGGTAAGCTGAAATTATCATATTCCACGAGAAGACGTCTCGTTCAGTCATGCAGTCGAAAACTTTGCGAGCGTCTGACAAACTTCCGCAGTTGGCATACATGTGGATAAGTCTGTCTTGTAGAAATTTGTGCTTGAAGGGGTCAAATTTATGTCCGATGCGGTCGATGAGTGAGTGAAGGAGCTTGCCCTCTGAAAGGGCATTGTTGGCGATGCAGGTCTGCAGGAGTTGAAGACATGTTGAAGAGTGTAAAGAGTTGTGTGTATTTGTATTTGTAGTAAGCAAAACGTGTATTGTCTCCTTCAACCGCCCCTCGCGACAGAGTTGTGTGAGAGTGATATTCATATCGATATGGAGATTATGATTTTGGTGGGCAATGGATGAGATTGTATGATTGGGAAAACGTGAGACCATCGCCTTCAAAAGCGAAGGAGGTGGTGTTATGGCCATTAATTTCTAGCCCTGTTAATATCTGTGATTGCAAGAGTGAAGAGTGAATGTGCTGTTTTTGCAGGATTTGTTTCAAGTTAAATTCCATTGCGAAAGAAGCGACGTGATGAGTACTAAGGCATTCGTTGAGCAATTTCTTTATTTAGTCTTAAAATAGAGAGCTTTGCATACCTGTGACGGTTTTGGGGTGAAGCAGGTGAGAGACCCGGGTGCGCTCCGAAATTTTGATTATAATTAACTAACCGATTCCCCTGTGTTAACAAAGGAAAAAAAAACACTGTAAAATGGAAATGTAGTGTAGGTCTGGTAATTTAAATATAGTTTATAGTTTTGGAACTTCAAAATTTATTACTTCCTAGGAGATCAATTTTGAAACTTCAAGAAATGCAACAAAACATGGTAGTTTTTTTTGTTTTTGGTTTGGTGTAAATGTCGAGTATATAATTTGTTTTATAAAATTACTCCAAATTTTAGATATGTGGTTTCTACTTAAAAACCATTTTTGTTTTTTCTTTTTAATAATAAAGTGGTTTATAGGTGATTTTTCTAATACATGAATGGCTTTATTTTGTCTTGTTAAAGGATATAAGTCCTTTTCAAAACCTTGTATTTATCCTAATAAATAAATTAAAAAAAAATTAATGATCAAATTTTTAAAATATTTAATTTTCATTTTTTTCAACCATAAAGAATAAATAATGTTGATAGTGAGGGTTTGTGAAAAATGATGAAGTCTCCAACCCTTAATCTAAGCTACTACAAATACTAAAGTTGATTTTCTTCTATAAATTTAAAAATATCAAGATTTTAAATTTCCCCAAAGTAATTATAAAACTTACAAGATTCTAGATCACGTAGTGAGATGCTTTTCATAAGATTCTACCACCATGTTAGAACAAGTAATGTTACTATCGAATATCTTAATGCAACTCCATACATGAGACCATCTTATAAGCATGATCTAAAAAAGATTCAATGAAGAAATATTCAATTAATTTTATACTACAATAACCATTTATGTTGGGAATATAATGCTGAGTAAAACCCATAGCTACATAGATTCTCAATTGAGCTTGTAGTTGTAGCTATGCAAATTTTCAACTGAGCTTGTAGCTATAGCTATGTTTATTTCCTAGTTGAGTTTGTAACTGCAACTATATAGGTTCCCAACTAAGCTTGTAACTACAACTATATAGATTCCCAACTAATCTTTTAGCTATAACTATGCAAATTCTTAGTTGAGCTTATCACTATAATTGTGTATATTTTTAGCTCAATTTGTAATAGTACTTGTACATATTCTAGCTAAGTTTGTAACTATAGTTGTGCATATTCTCAATTGAGTTTGTAACTATAATTGTACATTTTCCTAGGTGTTCTTATAATTGGTAAAATCAATTTGTTGGTGTGTATATGTTGTATTGAAAAAATAGAATGCTCTTGCTATATAATTTTTCTAATATGTGAAAAAATTGTGCAAATTCTACTTTAAAAAAAATATTTTTTATTGAGTAAAAGGAATGTAGTTTTCACATTTGGTATTAAATCCATTACTAGTCTTGGTTTGGAGTGATTTTGTGTTGTTGATCTAACTGTTGATCATGGCCAACAATAACTCCCTTTCTATTCTAGAGTTTAGTGGACAAGATTATGACTACTAGAGTATTAATATGTGGACAATATTAACTAGAAAATATCTTTGGGATAATGTTGAGTTTGGTTATGATGAGCCAATAGATTAGTCTATTATCTCACATAATGATAGGCAAGCAAAGAAAGATACCAAGAAGAAGAATTCTTTAGCATTTACCACATTCAATCAACTCTAGATAAGAGCTTATTTCTAAGGATTCCAAATGCAAAATCAACCAACGAGCTTGGAAGTTTCTATAAGAGGCTTCCCAAAGTAGTGACCAAGTGAAAGTGGTCAAGTTGTAGATATTAAAGAGAGAGTTTGAGAACTTGAGGGTACAAGAATTTAAAAGTGTAATTGAATATTGTGTTAGAGTGTAAGATGTGGTTAATAAAATGGCCATTTAAACAATAAATATGGAATATATTGTGAAGAAAGTGCTAAGAAATTTAACACCAAGATGAAAACAAGTTACCATCATTATTGAAGAAAGTAAAGATTTAGCAATATTTGAGTTTGATCATCTTGTTGGTTATCTTATGTCACATGAAGAAAGACTAAGAGACACCTTTGATGAAGGTGAAGAGAAAGTTTTTGCCTTAAAATTAAGAGTCTCAATGAGTGATGGTGGTAGTACAAGCAACCAAGAACAAGGATAAGGCAGAGGGAAATCTAAAAAAAAAAAATGAAGAGGAAGAGAAGGAATAAGAGGTGGACTTACTGCTAGAGGAAAAGGAAGAGGAATAATCGATGAGGGAATTCCTAATGCTACTACTGCAAAAGGTATGGACATTTTGAAACAAAATGTAGAGTAAAAGCTACAATTAAAGCAAAAAGTGTAAATTATGAAAAAAGAGAATGAGGATGCTTCAAGAAACTTGTTCTTATCCTATGACAAGGCTAAAATGACTCTTCAAGAGAGTTGGTATCCTTGGTTTGGCTATTTCAACCATATTATGAGTAATAATGAGTTGTTTGCTACTATGGACAAGAAATTCAAGACCAAGATCAAGCTTGGTGATAATAAGTTTTTGGAGCTGACAACAAAAGGCATAATGGACATAAATACTAAGGAAGGTAAAAAGAAAATTCATGATATTTATTATACTCTTGATCTTAAGCATAATTTATTGAGTGCTAAACAACTTTGTGAAAAGAATTACAAAGTTATTTTTTAATATAAGCAATGTATTATATATGACAGGAACCATGGGAATATAGTTGTCACTATTGTTCCCATGTCAAGCAATTGAATATTTCCTTTAAAGTTTGGAGGTAATGGCAACATTGAAGATACGAGTTGGTTGTGGCATTTGGGGTATGGCCACTTAAATTTTTAAAGTTTGAAGTTGTCGACTTCTCAAGAGTTGGTTTTTGGTTTACCCAAACTTAAAGGTCACAAATAAGTTTGTGAAGGTTGTGCCAAAGGAAAGCATGCTAGAGGAAGTTTTCCAAGATGAAAATTATGGAGGGTCCAACATCCATTCGAATTAGTTCATGATGATATTTGTGGCCCAATGTAAACCAAAAACTTGGGTAAGTCATCTTATTTTATTACTTTTATTGATGATTTTTCAAGGAAGTGTTGGGTATACTTTTTAAAGAGTAAAGATGAGGCTTTGAATGTTTTCAAGATATTTAAAACCTTTGTAGAAAATAAAAGTGGATATAAAATTAAATGTTTAAAGACTAACCATAATGGTGATTATTATACAAGGACATTTATAGAGTTTTATGATAAGAATGTGATCAAGAGGTAACTTACAATTGCCTACACACCTCAACAAAATGGGATGGTTGAAAGAAAGAACTAGACTATGGTTGAGATGGAAAGAAGTATGCATAAAACCAAAGAGCTAAGAAATTATTTTTAGGTCGATACAATTGTTATAGCAGTATACATTCTTAATAGGAGTCTCACAAGTGCTCTTGCCAAGATGACTCCTTATGAAGCATGGTATTACTTTTCAAGCTAAAAGGATGTAAGAAAACAAAGAAGAAAAATAAAACATAACTGCAATATATTATGCCGGTCAAAATATTGTATGTAAATATTAATATATTTTTTGCATTACAATAAAAAAATCCATCAAAAACACTTCAATGTGGCATATTGCAAAACTGCAACATTTTTGGTGACTCACGGGGTATCTAACTCACATGGATGCAAGCGATCCTAGGCCTTTATCCATTGGGATTTTATAGAGTCTTTTTACCGACTGCTTTGGTTGGCACTTTTGATGTAGACGCCTTTCTTCACGCCTCCTCTTCCACCTTCTCAGCAGTTTTGGCTTTGAATACCACTCGAACTACATCTACCCGCTCTGCTTCCTCTACTGCCTTCTCTACTATGGTGCGCTCTGTTGTTACCCATTCCTCCTATTCCTTGAGGCTCTCAGAGGTTACCTCATAAACTGTAACCGATTCCTCCCAAGCATGAGTGGTAAACAAACAGGGAACACTCATCAATTCATAAACAAAACAAAAATTTTGGATGTCCTCCAAACTGAGGCATTTTGCTCGTTGATTTAGCTCGAACAACGAAAGCTCCATGCGAATGAATTTTTGCATTTGAGGCAATACCTGTGCTTCTGTGATGGTCTCTTCCCAGGAATCAATCTTTGAGGTATCCTCCACAAACTTCTTCGAGGTGGCTGTCAATTATTCTTTAGGCAAAGGTTCACCCCACTCATCGGTAAAACCTAGAAATCCCATATCGACAAGAGCATCAAAGTGGATCATGGAGATAGTGTGCTCTCGCTCTATGGTGTTGAGGATTTTTTGGCCTTCTCTCACCAAGTCCATCCTATGGAAATAACTACACAGTGTGACCTTGGAAGCTGACCAAGCATGGTCCATCTCGCTAAGGGTGCGAATGTAAATGCTAGAGTTGGCCAAAGCTTAAATTTTCACAGCCATCTCCATATACGGCTCCAACATTTCCTCAGTAGTATCTATCAACTACTACCCCATCTAAATCTGTTCTTGGGCTGCCCAAAGGTAATGCAATACTTGAACTGCTTGTACGACCAACTTTTTGTAGTTTTGGACCTAATGAAGGCATGCCTCCTTGATGATTTTCGAAGAAAAACCTACAGCCTATGTAGCCTTCTCCACCAATTGATTCTGTATGACCTTTAACTGTGTTCAAAGTGCATGCATTTCTATCCTTGTTGCATCCATTTCTTTCAAGTGCACTCCTACTTGTCGATGCAAGTGTTCATTCTCTGTGGCTATCTTCTCCTCTTGCGCTCTACTTTTGGCCAATGCATTTTCGTGTTCGATAATTTTATTCTCATTATCAAAATATCTTTTCTTAAAATACTCGCCATGCAAGTATATTGAACTCATATCCACATGTATGTTACCCATTTTCTTTGTGGGATCAATCCTAGTGAGGTCCTTTGTTATGGTCTCATAAACATAATCACTCGAAAACATTTCTCCTTGTGGCTTTTGAACCAAGGGAGTGATTTTAGTCATGTGAGCTTCCATGGCAACGGGATCAAAAGCAACCTTCTTGAGTGATCGAGCTAGGGCTAGAGCTTCTTTTCACCTTTTGCTTTTCAACCACTATGATGAACTCAGGTGCACCTGATTGATTTTCTCCACGTTGAACTATTTTGGCATCACCTGAAATTCTGGCAATGCTTGCAATTCCAAAAATAGTGTGAAAGGTATCAAAACTTCTGAGAAGTCAAGATCAAAGGAAGCGGATGAGACGACTAGAAGGGGAGGGATTGAAATGGTGGAATGAGTGGAGGAACCAAGTTTGGCTGTAATTACGCTCACTATGGGAGGAGCTTGCGTACTTACAGCTTCAGTGAAAGTGATGGCAGTAATGGAAGGGGAAGGACGCAAAAATGGGTTCGGCCCAAACACAAACAAACTAAAAGAAAGAGGGACCAAAGAAAGGGGAAGAGAAGAAGAAGCAGTAATGACTTTGGTAAGGGAAGAAGAGGGAAGTGAAATGAATACAAAAGGTATATCGAAAGGTGGAGAGACTGAAACAAAAACTAATGGAAGTGAACTAATAGTCACTACATGCTCCGAAGATGAAGAAGAAGAAGGAAAAGAGGACGTACCTGTTAGGCCCTCAAAGGGCTCTTACAAAGCTTGCCTCGTAGGCAGATTAGCACAAAATATCAAAAAAAAATCCCCCCTGTGTGAAGTACTTCAAACAAAAAAATGCTATTTATGAAGTCTAAAAAACAGGTTTAGAGGTTTGATGATATTATGCCTCTCGTTGTTTGCCTTTTGAAGAATTGCTCAATGAAAAAGAATCCCCCCTTGTTAAGTTTTGAAAAAAATTCTTTTTCTAAAGTCTTTTCAAAAAATTCCTTTTATAAAGTTTAATTAATTAAATAATTACTTTTTCATAAAAAAATTATTAAAAATAATTTTTTTTTATAATGAAAAAAAAATAATTAAAAAATTTAATTTTAATTAAACTAAATAAAAAAAAAAATTAAAAAAAGAACTTTATAGAAAAAAAAATATTAACAAAACATAACAAAAAATATACCTTAAAAAATAAAAAATAAAAAGGCACCTTGGGGGGTCGAAGGGAATGGATCCCCTGTCCTCTTGCCCCTTGCTAGCCTCTCAATTAGTGGTCATCGACCACCCCGGCTACCACTGCCGGTGGGATGTAGAGAGCACGATGTGCTACTTGTCTTCTATGTCTCCGCGAGAGCTTGCCGAGTGGTCGACTCTTCCGAGAGGCGCTGCCTTCTCTGCGCGGTGGAGCTTCAACTTCCGCTCCGTCCTTCAAACAACTCAGGCGATTACTACTGTTGATAAAGTTGAATGCAACAGTGACAATCAATGCCTCACAAACAAGCACCTTCGCATCCCTTTTTGGGATATGTTAGAGAACACAGTAATGTGTTCATTGCGGATGGCGCTTCTATGTTTTCAACGCGATGGCGTCGGTGTGGTTACTCACGCGCAGACTGTTCCGCCCGATGACACGATTCCAGCCAATACAGAGGTGTTGCCGGGTTTGAATCTGGAGGACGACAGAATGAGAGACCCCGCGGTGGTGGTGGCAGTGGCGATTTACGTTGCTTGGGTGGTGGCCAATGGAAATCGAAAGCTCCAAGAATCCTATGACGTCGAGCGGGGATTCAAACACGATACCTGCTTTCCCTATGATCCAACAACACAAAAAAACGTGCCGCCTAGATCTCTCAGACGAGCTCTTCGATGCGACGCTGTCTCTCAGGCGGCGATCATCCTTTGCAGGGATCGGAATTCAACCACTCAGAGAGCTCCTCTCGCATTGCGACGCTGTATCTCAGGCTGCGATCATCGTTTCCCCGCTGCAAACCGCTGTGATTTCCAACTAATCGCCTGTAATCTCCTGTAGAGATCCCCGTTAGCTGCAATCATCTGCAATACGTAAACACCGGTAAAATGGAAAAATCCATTGATCGCTCGATTAATGGCATCGATCTCCACAAATTCTCTGCAAACCTCCTTGCTGTGACTTCGGTTTTCAAATGGCTTACCGTTACACAGATTTATCACAGGAAAGTTGCAGAATTGTGTGCAGGCTTGGTACGCAATTATCCCACATCAGGGAAGAGGGTGAATATGTGAGTTTTTTTAAAAACAAACTATTGCCTATCAATAAATGACTACCTTCGGGTAGTTTAATAGGCTACCCAATCCTTTTGCACGTCCGCTTGACCACTTAGGCGCGTCTTGTCGTCCACCTGCAGGTTGCTGCACTTGCCGGTCCGGTGTCCCACGTCTGGCGCGTCTAGTCATCTAGCCTAGGGTCAATTGTCCACTTGTCAGTCCGCCCAGTTGGCCTTCGGGCCTGTCTGCCTAGCTCGTCCAGTCGAAGCTACCAGAGCTTCGACAAGTCAAGCTCTGATACCATGTTAGGCAAAGCAATAGTTTGATTAATCACGTAGTGGAATAAATAATACAAACTAGGCTCTAATTAGCCCGTATGAATCGGATCTCGCTAACGACTACGAGCCTAGATTACATAACAAAATAAACAACTAATGTAATAATAGCTATAGAGATAACTATAAGCTAACAGTACCTTCAGGCGCAAGCACCATGTGCTTTGGATATGGAAGCGGTTGTGAGATAATTTTCTCTTGTTGCTTCTCTATTTCTTCCTCAATGTTCACGTCCTCCTCAACATTCATAACCTCCACCTGAAGGCTCTCTGACTGTTGGTCCTCCTCCTCTTCATGGATCATCAAAAATAATTGTGCAATTGTCATCGAAGACTATCATCGGTTGGAGAGGAAATAATAGTCGTCGAAACAACTAAAACTAAGGGAATCATAGCCACTAAAACTTTAGCAATAGAGGAGGAAATGGCACTAGTCCTTGGTCTCTTCATAGCTTTAGGAAATGGGGGTACGCCTTAGACAGTCTGCTTCTACGGTAAAGATGTCTCCTCAACTTTATGCTTCGTTTGCTACGATCTTCATCTAAATACATACTATTGTTCTTCCTCCTATGGAATCTCTTCTTCAACTATTGGGTATTCTCCCTTTGCCCCACTTTCATCGATGTCAAAATATTGGAAGCTCTGAGGCAAGATCTTAGCGAAAGTGATGGGTTGATAGGAATCAACAAACTCATCATAGGTGTCCAAAAATACCTCATCCATATTCAACCTATAAGGAGACGTGGTCTTTCCTCGATGGACCCGCATTATCCACTAGTTTGTAATTTTCTCCTCTTTACCTAACTAAATAACCCGGGTGGAGGAATCTAATTTTTATACTTTGCCGGATTATACTAAGCCTCCTGTTCGTAGTAATCATGCCAAGGTGGGAGCATCGTCATATCTTCAATATGCCACTCCAAGTCAGGTCCATCAAAGTTATTTTATTTTTTCTCAATGTCGGGCTGAGGACAATAGTGAAATGTCTTGGATTTTATTATCTCTATGAATTTTCCCAACGGGTCATACCTCCAACGCTACCATGGTTCTATTAATCTCAAGTCTTGGAGCGTCACTGTGAGCAACCTGTTCTGCCCTACTTGACTCACTTCTATGTTGTCGAACTTAAATGATATATTGCAAGTCGTCTTCTTAACGTGCCCTACTCCATAGACATCATTCACATAGTTTGATTGGTGCACCACCTCCATAGCAAAAATATGTTCGATCGCAAAATATGGTAGCAAGAATGGCTTGTCCGTGAAGCCAAAAATTCTTACAACCACACCCTAAGTAAGCAGAAAGATATCTCCTTTCTCTCTTGTAACCACTGCGTCTCTCATATCCCATGGTACTCTTTCCCATGTACCACAAAGCAGTTCAATTGTAGGCCCTAAAAATAAACTGTTAAAACTATAAAATGACTCCCTATTTGATAAAGTGGAAGTCCACATGTACACTAGGAGAAGTTCATCCTTCTCATCCATTTGTCTCACGATGATGAACGAGAAGTGTTGGTGTAGGTGAAAGAAGAAATACCATACTAGAAAAGAAGTGTGCTTGAATGACGTCTCTTCCCCAGTTTGCAACCTTTCCAACTAAAAATATAATTTTTGAGAAATAAAATTGGCCCAATCAAAGAAAATTGGATTGGTACCTTACCTCATAGTCGGTGGAGAGTAAAATTCAACCTGACAAATGCATTGCGCTAGGGCTTCCTACCACTTATGAATGGTAGAATCTTTAGGTAAACCAGCAACCCATGCCAACATGGAGTAAATGTCTAAGCTTTTAAATTATGTGAGCGGCTTTGACAAGTTCAGAAGCTACCCTAGTTGTGGCTCTTTAATCAACTATGTCTTCATAAATCGACACATTGTTACAATAGAGACGTATCGGTCCTCCTTCTCATTGGTATGCAAATTTTTGGTAATCACATAAGGAGGCTTTAAACCACAAGCGAATGCCTCTCGCACTTCTTCTGGGGTGATGGTAAAAAGTATTTCTCTATTTGCATTCCTCATTGTTCTAGTAACTGGATCATAAAATTTAGCGATTAACTGTACCAATTTTGGGTATGGGTGTACGGGCATACACAAGTACCAAAATAATTGTGAGTGATATGGCACTGTCAATAGGCTTTATGCCATCAACCCCTGATTCACTGCAAACTCCACATCTTGTCATAGTTTCTCCATGCCCTTGTGGGTAATTGCACAATCTCCAATCTCTACCATTGTGTCGGTGTATGGGTCCAAATCAACATTCTCATTCCTTTGAGCCTTCTTGGATTTTGACCCTCCTTCTCTCTTCCTCGACTTCTTAGGCTTTGATGCCTCTATTGTATCTTTACTTTTCTTTCCCATTATATTATTCTGGAGGCTGCTCTAAAATTTCTCTGTATTTTTTGCAACAAGAGGCTTCTGAAACTACACGACAGTAATATTTTAAAAATTAAACTGAAAAAAGTTTTACCTTTCTGTTTATATAGAGAGTTCCCCCAACCACTGTAATAAATGCCAAATTTTCCTCAGGTACTTTCAAAAGAACATGCACTTCATTTCCTTCACTAGGCATTGTTATTTATGCTCTAATGGTATCAACTATCATTTTTTGCAAGATCATTCTTGGAAGGTGTGCCCTTATTACTGCATGGTTCCTTTGGAAATCACACCCTGGCCATTAAAGCTATATTCGAAAAATAACCTCACCACTTGTGGACCAATAATCGCTTATGCCTTCGATGGTGTGGGATCTCGTTCCTCGAGATCTTCAATTTGCCTTCCAATGTAAATTCGAGCATAATTAAATACCTTCAGAATGCACCTCAGGTTGCATGTGCACTTCCTGATTCTACCACGTGTGCAAGGATGAAATTACTCTGAAAGGGTGCTTTTGAAATCAAATGTTTTTGAAAATCAATGGGACGAAAGCATCTTTGAGGTACACTTGTCTCCCTATTTTTTGCTTCTAAAATGCCCTTGAATTCCCTGGTACATCTCCATGGTGAATGACCTTCTTCTAAAACCTTCTCGATCTTTCTTTTTCACTTAGATTTAGAAAAAACATGATTTTAATAGAAAAACAATTGCTTTTGGGGATTTTTCTCTGTTTTTAGATTTTTCTTTCTTTTAAGGGCACTTGCATGCCAAAAATTATAAGTATATAGCTTGCGCTTCTACGTTTTTCCCTCTCTTTATTTTTTTAAATTTTATTTTCATTGACGCCTTGCATTAATATTTGAAGTCATTTTCCAAAAAAACCAAGGCACATGTGCTTTTCGCATATTAAATCCTCGTCGCTCCACACCAAACAAAAATACCTTTAATCACCTTGTAATTACCTTTAAATTAGTGATGCACGTTTTAATCAACGCGTTCACCCCAACTAGGGGCGAACAAACGTGTCACCCCAACTTTGGGGCGAACACGACTTTGACTACTTTTATAGTGCATTGACCTGGAGCTTCTATTTTTTCTTTGCTCGTTCGCTCTCAAAGGGGGTGACTAAGGCTTTGCACCCCTTCCTTGGGTGAAAGCACTTGAAAGTGCCTTTTCATTTAATCGTGATCGTATGCTTATGGAGTGGGAAAAAGTACTTTGTTTTTTACCATGTATAACATATTTTTCAAAGGCGTATTCTCCGCTAAGAGTTTTGTAATGCCATCTCTTTTAGCCAAAGTCTTTCAATACAATAATAAGTTTGGAGCGAATATGATTTTCAAAAGAACACTTCTCTTTTTCTTTTTCCTTTTTTTTTATATTTTCATGTTATCTTATAAAAAAAATAAAATACTGAAAGAAAATTTGTACATATTTACAAGGTGGTACCTTTTAAAATTCAATCACCGAGCATAGGCCTTCAGATGAAGGTCATTTACTGGAATAGGAAGATCCCAACCATCCATATCCCGAAGATGATATGCATTTGTCGAATTCACTACAGAGATCTGAAATAGGTCTTCCCAAATCATGTCAAACTTGTGGTGTTTCCGTGGCTTAGCCTTGTTCTCATTCCATTTAAGAACTAAGTCTCCCACCTGAAACTTGCACTCTATTGTCTTCTTTTCGAACCACTTATGCATTGTTTTGGTGTGTTGAGTGAAATCTTGATATACCTTTTCATTTTCTTCCTCCAACTGCAATAATTGATCCAACCTTGCGCTCATTGGATCGTACTCCTCATCTTCATCTTTGAATAACTGCAATGTCTGGAGCACCCGAAAGCTCAATATGAGAAGGTAGAACCACTTATTTTCCATACACAAGAGAGTAAGGAGAGGCTTTAATTGACTTCTTCATAGATATGTGATCTGCCCATAAAGCCTGATTCAACAATAAGTGCCAACTCCTTTTGTTGCTTCCCAATGTCCTTTTTATAATAAATTCTTATTTGTGGATTTTGCCAACCCATTTCCCTGTGGATAATAGTTGGATGATGCTTTGAGGTAGATCCCGTATTTACTGGTGAACTCAGTAATCTTAGCCCCAATGAATGGAGTTCCATTATCCATTACAATAGCATCCAGGACACCAAAATGGGTGATGAGTCCCTCCAGGAAAGAGATGATCGTAGCTTGATCTGTCTTTTTGGTAGGAATAGCCTCCACCCACCTGGTGAAATAATCAGTCACCATCAAAATGTATTTGTGTTCCATGGAATAATATGGGTCTATGACTCCAATGAATTCAAGGCCCCACTGCTGAAATGGTGCTTCCACTTGAATTGGGTGTAGGGGCAGTGCTCCTTTCCTAGTTTTGCCAACATACCGCTGACAGTTATCGTAGTGTTGACTTACTTTATGAGCATCGATGAACAAAGTAGGCCAAAAGTAGCCAGCTCGAATGATCTTCAAGGCCATGGGCCTTCTTGCATAATGGCCACCTGATAGACCAGAATGAAACTCCTCCAATATCTTTTCCTTTTCTTATTCCTTCACACATTTGAGGAGAACTCCATCAATATTCTTGTGAAACAACCCATTTGGCAATAGAACATATTTGAGTGCTTGCAACCTAAACCTCCGATGCTATGAAGCATCAAGGTGTGGTGGACATTTACTAGTGGTAAAGAATTCAACAAGGTCCTCTGTCTAGTCACGACCTATTATAGCATGATTTGCACAAATGCTTTCATCAATATCCTCTTTCTTTACCATTGCCAATGATTCAGATGCTGCACTTTTGGCTAATTCTTGGCAAAGAGCTCACCCATGAACCAATTTTGTTGGTCGGATCTCCACGTCATACTCTTGAATATTTGAGACCCACCCTACTCTTTTGTTGCCAAGCTCCCCTTGGAGAATGAAATTTCTAACATCTGGGTGTATAACATAAATGACCGTTTTACTCTGTGAGACAAAGTGTCAAAATTTCTTCAAGGATTTCATCACTACGTACACCTGTTTCTCGATGAAATTATATTTCTCTTGGTGCGGTGCAATGACTTGACTTAGAAAGGCAATTGGATTTTCATCTCCATCTTCTTGCTTCTGCATGAGAACAACAACATAACTCTCTTGTTCGCCCACTACATATAATATGAAATCCTTAGAATAATTTGGGTTGATTAATACTGGTGCTTGGGTGATTCTCTCCTTAATCTCTCAAAAATCTTGTCTCCTTGCTTCAGTCCATTTGAAATCAATATTATTTTTTAGGAGCTCGATCATGGGTTTCACTACTTGAGCAAAATCAACAATAAACTTTTGAATGAAATTTATCTGATCGAAGAAATATTGCAAGTCCTTTTTGTTAGCTGGAAGTGGTAGCTTTAGGAGTGCCTCAACTCTTGTGGGATCAATTTCTAGTCCTTCTTGTGAGATCACATGACCTAACAATTTCCCTTCTTTGATAGTTAATATAGACTTCTTCGGGTTAATGGAAATCCTGAATTCTCGATATTTTTTGAACACCTACCTCAAATGAGAAATGTGCTCTTCTCTACGATGTGAAAATATGGTCATGTCATCAAGATAAATCACAATAATTTTGTTTAATAACTCATCGAAAGTGATGTCCATGGCTCTCTGGAATGTGGCACCAACATTTGAAAGGTCGAACGACATCCTTTGATAGGCAAACGTGCCCCACTTTGTAGTGAATGTCATTTTGTGCTGGTCTTCATCCTTCACCCAGATTTGGTTATAACCAGAGAAACCATCCAACAATAAAAATATTTGTGCTCCAGAAACCACATGAAGGATTTGATCAATTAGTGACAGAGGGTAATGATATTTCAATGATGCCTGGTTCAAATTTTGAAAATCCACGCATAGACGGATATCTCCATTCTTTTTTTGAACTGGCACCAGGTTCGCCACCCATGTTGAGTGCTTAATTGGATATATTATTTTTGCTTCAAATATTTTTAATAGTTTTGCCTTCATGAGCACCTCGATCTTGGGATTGACAGGTCATTGTTTCTTCAAAAATATTTTACCCCCTCCTACAGCTCGATGGTATGCTGGATAACATTTTTGTCATATCCCTTCAAATCCTGATAGCTCCATGCAACAATGTCGGGGAATTCATAACATAGGTTCTTGATATCTTCCAATTCTTCTAAAGAATAGTTGATTCTGACTTTGATGATCTTCTCAGGCTCCAATTGCAACTCCTTATATTCCTTCACATCTACCTTGATTTTATGCTTCTCAGCCCTATCATTTTGGTCGAATAGGATTTCAAGCGAAATCAATCCCTTGGGAATATGGTTATTCTTCAATTGAATCATTCCTTCCATCTCCTCTTTGACAAGTACTCTATCATCTGCGCTTGCAACTTCCTTAATTATAAAATTGACTATTTGCTCATCATTATTGAACACTTGCCAATAGAGGTTCTTATCAGGGACTAAGGGTCTATAGATTACCTTGACAATCTTGGGTTTTTTGACTACTTGTTCCATGGGAGAGAGATTTGCACCAAGAGAGGCTAAAATATCAGCATGTTTATTTTGCTCCCGTGAAATTGCTTGAATATTCAAAGTTGTAAAGGACTCGAACAAATCCCATACTCTGTTGCGATAAGCCTTCAAGTAGTGTTGCCTTGATACACACTTGTTTGTGGTCTAGTTGACAATGATCTCAAAATCTCCAAATATTTACAGCTGTTTGATGCCCAATTTCTAAATATTTTTCAAGCCAAGACACGATTATTCGTATTCAGTTGTATTATTCGTGCAACTCCAATTTAATCTATATGAATATGTCTTTTGTAACCTTGCAAGAGAAATAAGAACAATACCAACCCCTGCACCATTTTTACACCTGGTGCCATCAAAGTACAACTTCCATAATTGATCTACAATAGGATCTGGGGATTCAAGGACCTTTTCTTCAATATGCTCAGGTTTAGTTATAGTATAGCAACCAATATTAGTTTCGACCATCACATTGAAATCCATGAGCAAAAATTCATCTTCAAGGTGGAGTTCACCAAGCGCTTCTTCCATCAAGTCGACTTCTTCTAATTCTTCAGTCATCATGTGGATTGTGCTTGGAGATTTTTCTTCTTCTTCCAAATTTTCGATATGAAAATTGGATGGATTTTCATTATAAATACGAATTCTCTTTCCTTTGAATGGAATCTCCAAATGCGAATAGTCCAAATAAAGGTATCCTCCCAATTTCGTTGTGAACTCCCTAGAGAGACACATGCTGAAGTATGGCTCCAAGTCAACCACCACTACTTCTTGGATAACAGTGATTTACGGTATGCTATGTAGAACGATGGGGATATCCTTGATTACTCCCACTATTTTTACTAGAGTCCCATCCAGCTACAACACTCTTGGACTACTTCTCATATATTCCATTCCCATTACTTTGCATATTGCCTTCGGTATGACAGTAGTTGCAACATCGAAATCAATCATATAGTTGTGTACAATCCACCCCTCCATTCTGAGTGACAAATAGAATGGGGGTGGCCTATTATTTCTAGTGGTAGAAGTCGACAGCGTTTGAGCCAACACTATCTGAGAATGACTTTTCTTTTGCTCTTTTACAGTCTTAAGAGACTCTTGCAGCAGGTCAACTTGTCCAGGCAACTGCAGTGCATCATACAAGCTCACTTTTGTAGGTATCTTCTTCATTTCTTCCATGATGTTATAATCAGACACCCTAGGAGACTTTTCTTCTACCACCCACTCATACTTGTCCCGGTATTATTGAGTAGCTTCCACTCTTTGTCGCTTAGTCAATGATGGGTACTTAAGGTGCTCCTTGGTCTGTTCATTTATCTCATTCTATTCTGGAGCAACTACAGGCTATGTGGCTTGCACCTTCATCTTTGCTTGAGCTTGCTTGGGTAGTAAATCTCTCAATAGGACAGGATCTTGTTGCTTTGCTATCGCATTAGGCACTTTTTTTGGTGGCTTCACTTTCTCATTTTGCACCTTTGATTCTACAAGAACCTTCAAAGGCTCTAACTCCACTGGATTTACCATTCACCGACTTCTTTCCAGATCTCGTAAGAACTAAAACTTGCTCTAAATATGGGACCATAAAATTATGATCGACTTCCATTATCATATTAACTTGGCCATCGACCGAAATTTCTTCTAGCATCTATACATAGTTCAGATGAACCATGCATGTATCTTCTCCATGAGGATCATTACAAGTTGAGCACCAATATGCTCTTTCAAATGTGTTGGTTTCTTCATTTGTTAACACAGTTGTGTTCTTCTCAGGGTCCTTGCTAGTGGTTGCCTGCTCTCGGGTAATAGGTGGTGTTTGAAATCTCCTTGACTGAAAATCAGCCTTAACTTGCTTCTTTCTCACTGTTGTAAGCTCATTTGACATTGTCCTTATGGCTGAATTAGTAGATTTCACCTCTTGTAATAGTGTCGTATAAGGATAAGGATTTGAGGGTGCAGGAGATGCCGATAAGGGTAGAGGTACTTATGGGATAGACAATGGTAGTGGAACTGGTGGCGTTGGAAATGCTGGGAAAGGAACGGGTGCTAGCAATTATGGCATTACCGGAGCGGGTAACTGCAGAAAACTTGGAGCAAGAAGTTGTGGGATAGGAATTAGAGTGATTTGAGGTGGATCCAAGCTCCATGAGGGAACTGGGTACATAGAAGGCATGGGCTACAAAAATGCACTTGAATACAAAAATTGTGGAAGGTTGGGAAGGATAGGCATTATCATTTTTGGGGGAATCTTGCCTATGGTGATAAAATCTGATTTAGCCTTCTACACCTGTGTGTACAATTCTAGGAATGTATTCACATTGGTTTGCCGAACAACCATGCCAATGTCGGAGTTGAATGCTTTGAGGTAGTAGAACACAACTTGTTCATGCGTAGGCTATAGACCATCAGGAACTCTTTGCCAGCTTTGAGTGAACCTGACGTTGAAATCAACTATCTCCTCTTATGGATGCCTTTGAATCATTGTAAACTGATGCAGCAAGGAGAATGGGTCAACTTGTTCATGAAAATTCTTGATTAATAGTTCCGCCAACTGATCCCATGTGGTGATAGTGGTAAGGGTGGCAAGGATCGGTACCAATACAACAACTTTCCTCTCAACGATAACACTAGCAATCGTACCATGATGTCTTCATCAACTATGCCATGGATTGTAGCCAAAGAAGCCACATCCTGAATATGCTCGTAAGCGATTTTACCAGTACCATCATAGGTCGGCAAAGCCTTCAAAGCTGCTTGGGGAACTAGATTTTGAGCTTGTAAGTTCAAAGCTCCTAAGCTATTCCATGCTAGGAACTACCTTGGTGGTTGTTGTTCTTGTAGTGGTGGATTCTGAGCCATATGAACTGGTGTGTGTGGTGGAGCTTGGGGAATGCTAGTTGTAGTATTGACTGGACTTGTAGGGGTAGAAAAAACACCAACTAATCACAAGGATGTTGCAGATGATGTATGAGATGTATGAGGGAACGATGATGTACAGCATAAGGAAACTAGTTGAGGATGTTCTCCTAACATTTGGGTATCAAGTTCGTAGAACTCAATGGAGTTTTTAGAATTTTTGGCCTTCGATCTCGTAATCATGAAGTACAAATTTTGCTACCTTCACGCTTGGAGGTTTCTGGGTATAATTGAGTCACCATATGTTCTAATTATACAACACAAAGGCAAACATCAAACCTCAATACTGTTGAAAGTGGAACTTTTGGGGTCCCATCGGGCGTGCCCAAAATTTTTGGTCAAATATCTGCCTAATTATACAAACATGCATTTGTGCATCCTAGACATGACCAATATTGAAAGGCCAGAGGAAAGAAATGTCCTTCGTGCCAATCTCCAGAGAGGGTTGGCTCCCTTACTAAATCCTACACAGGTTTAAGACTAGAGTTGTAGGAAAGAAATTGGAAATGATGGAAAGAGAAGGGAAATATGGCCATAGGTCGAAGGTGTAGGATTTGGGATAGACTAGCAGTAAGAATTCCCACCAAGAATTATATAGCATATCATAGAAAGTAAGTAGTATAATTAAATCAAAATTTCACTGAGATAACTTCCAAAATCACACTCTAGTACTCACTCCCTCACCAACAATGTTCAAACTCAGATTGCAGAATTTAAACTTTACAGTAGATAATGAATGTGAGCAGGAAATAGAAGTGCTAAAATAGAAAGAAATCACATAGAAATCACTTGCAAAATTTAGAAGCCAAGGATCTTCTATTGATAAAAAGAACTTCGATAGTTTTCTCGTAGAATGTCTAACCTCCTCCTTCAATGAGAATTGAGTAGTATTTATAGAGGATTTCACCTCTTTCATTAAATGCACATGGAGACAAAATGTTTACAGATTAGGAACCATAATGAGAAAATTCCTTCTTGGAAATATTAAAAATCCATCCCTTCAAAACAACGATCCAACTTCTAAGGAAACTCCTCCAAAAAATTAGCATCTCTGGGTGTCGGTGCACGGAAAACTGTAAGGCTTGGTCATTGACTGGATGCTTTCACCATCTCAAAAATGTGCTTCTATTTTAGAAATTATGAAAATCACCTGGCACTTTTAATATTGCTTCTCCCCTTTGCTTGGGATCCACAATTTGAATTGCTCCTCACCTCCATCATTTAATGCTTTGTATTTGCTTGCCTTGGGCTCTTCTTGAAAACTCATTATGACATTGACAACATACTTCGTTTGACCTAGACAATAAGCGAATGCACATTTACTCTTTCCAAGGCGTGCATTAGTGGAGAGGATGCCTTTATAGATTTAATGGATCATATTCCTTCTCTGGTCACGACAACAGTCATCCTTCTTTTCCCAGGTGAAAGCGCCTTTAATAGTTGCGTCATTCTCTTTTAAATCTATGTTCACCCCCAAAATAGGCGAAAGGAGCCATTGCCTTCCTCTTGGGGCAAACGTGACTTTGATTTTTCAACGTTACTTCGACCTTTATAGCTTTCTCCTGACTTCCACATTCATGATGTGTTCACCCAAACTTTGGATTTTATAGTACGTTCACCCCCAGGAGGGGCGAATGGAGCTTTCACCCCTCAACCGGGGCAAACGCGACATTGAATTTTCAACACTTCACCTTCAATAATGTTCACCCCAAAGTGGGGTGAATGGAGCTTTTGCCCCAACTTTGGGGCAAATGCACCCCCATTTTTTAGCCAAATTTTTCCTAAATCTATTACAACTCAAGACTTTCGCTTAAAATGTCTTCATTGCGATGGGCAGGTGCATTTCTTAGATTTTCCAGGGTGTTCACCCCAAAATGGGGCGAACGAAACCTTCATCGCAAATTTGGGGCGAATGTGATTCTCCCAAAACTTCAACTTTGGGTGACATCATTACTTAGGCATTTTATGAAGCTTCATCATTTTTTTAATTTATGTTTCCTTCTTTCGCTTCAACAAGGGATGCATAGGGCTTTTCACCCCTTGGTTGGAGTGAACGTGCTTTCATTTTTTAGCAAAGTTTTCATCTTACGTACTTAGTCTTTATGCACCATTTTTTAGCGATTTTACAGACAATGCGAACCAAAGTCTCCAATCCATTCTCCCAGCCATTTTTCCTTAAAACACCCATTACTTTTCAAGCTAAAAGGATGTAAGAAAACAAAGAAGAAAAATAAAACATAATTGCAATGTTAATCAAAATACTATATGTAAATATTAATATATTTTTTCGCATTACAATCAAAAAATCCATCAAAAATACTTGAATGTGGCATATTGCAAAACTACCAACATGTTGTAAGCACAGTTGAGGCAATTTTGGTATACTTGTAAATGTTCTAAGACATTGATTCACCTTTCATCAATGAGTGTAAGCTGGTCAAGACGTGCTTGTCTAGAAATATCATTATCTATGAATTCCCTGTAATGAAATTTATAATGAGGGGATCTTGAACTCAAGAGGTATGATTGCTTTAGCACCATAAACCAATGAGAATGGTGTTTCCCAGTAGGCATGTAAATTTTTGTTCTATAAGCCCATTATACCAAGGGGACTTGAGTGTACCAATCTCGATGATTTTCTTTGATTAGTATCTTGAGAATAGCGATCAAGGTCTTATTGGTTGCCTCAGCTTATCCATTTATCTATGGGTAATAAGGAGTTGAGAAATTGTGTCGAATATTATATTTATCGCAAAGTGCTCAAACATCCTTAATTATGAAATATTTACCATTGTCAGAGATGATTTTTGAGGGAATACCAAAATGATAGATTATATGGTGAAGTATAAACTCCACAATTTGAGGTTCTATCGTACTGGTTCGAGAAATTACCTCAACCCACTTCATGAAGTATATAGTGGTTGTGATGATGAATGTGTGTTGTCCTCAGGAAGGAGGTGAGATTTTATCAATCAATTCAAGACCCCATTGTGAAAAGGGCCAAATACTTTGAATAGGTTGTAAATATTGTGATGGCACATGAGTTAAATTAGCATGTTGTGGACATTGTTGACATTTATTGACATAGGTGCAACCGTCGTGTTCCATGGTGGGCCAATAATAACCCATGCATAAAATGCACTTATGTGATGGTCATTCCACTAAAGTGACCACCACAAGTACCATCATGAGCTTATGATATTTATCTTTAGGCATTTACAAGCTCAAGACAATAGAGGAGGACTCCTTCATAACCACATCTATACAACACATCCCCCAAGAGAGTGAAACGAGTTGCCTTTTATTTGAAAGTTTGTTTGGCAATTCATGACATGTTTTAAGGGAGTGTTCCAAACTTGAGGAAGGATTTTATTTGGCTAGACCAAGGCTCATAGGACTCTTTGTAGATAAAGCAAACATCCTTCTCATATTTAGATTTAGCACGAAAAATTATATATTTGGAGATTTTTATTATAATCAATGGTTGTACCTCTCCTAAGGAGTTATTTGGAATCAATGATCCTAGAGAGGCCATTGCATCTACAAATCTATTAGTCAAATGAGGTAAGCTATTGATTTCGTACCAGTCAAATTTGGTAAGCAATTCCATTGCTACTTCATTATAAAGTTTTAGGACTGGTTCTGTGCATTGGTATGATCCATTTACTTGATAAATGATAAGTTGGGAATCACCAAATATATTAATAAGTTTTATACCTATAGCTATGGCTGCTTGAAATACTTAATCATTAAGGCTTCATACTTTGCATTATTGTTTGTGCATAGGAAATCAAGTTTAAATGATAAGGGAATAGGTATACCTTATGGTGTGTGAAATATGACTCTAGCACCTTTTCCTTTTTTGCACGTAGAACCATCAAAGAATAGTGTGATATTGACATCTTCCTCTAGAATGACATCTTCTTGCTCAGTGACAGTAAATACTAAATCATTGGGGAGCTCAATAATCAAGAGTTGATCACTAGGAAGTTGAGATTCCACAAGCTGATTGGTTATTACCTAAACTTTGATGGATTTTTGGCTAAAGAACTCAAGATCAAATTTAGTTAGAAGCATTATCCATTTTGCAGTACGGGTGTTGTTGTAAGTGCGAGACATCATGTAATGCAGAGGGTTATCTTTAGCTATGACATAAGTAGTGTGACTTAGCATATAATATCTAAGTTTCTTGGTGGCAAAAAACACCGTTAAGCATAGTTTTTCTATATAAGTGTATCTAGTTTCATAGCTTACCAATGTTTGACTAATGTAGTAGACAACTTTCTCATGATTATTTTTATTCTTTTGTGCAAGAATTGTCCCTAAAATAAATTCCATTGTGGAAACATAAATATGGAAGGGGACCCTCGGATAAGGAGGAGTTAATATTGGTGGAGAGGCTAGGTATTGCTTGATATCATCAAAATATTTTTGACATTCATTTTTCCATGAAAATGTCACCCCTTTTTGTAGCAGGTGATTGAATTATCTGTATTTATCCGATAGTTATGCAATGAAGTGACAGATTGATTGGATCTTTTCTTGTAAACTATGCAACTCTTTCAAGTTTGTTGGGGGGAGTGTTAGAGTTAAGTCTATTACATAATTTGGATCATGTAAGTGTACCTTCCTAGGTACATACTTAGGACATTATATTACTTTAGGGATAAGTTATATAGTTACTTCATGTAATGTAATAAATGCACAAGTGTCAATATGCAAGTTGTAAATGTGCAAGGTGTCCCTTGCACAACTAGGTAGAGTGTTGGCCAAGGAATCTATCTTTCATTATTTAAAGGGTCTCATTGTAAGAGTTTGATAAACAAGTTATTAAGTAGTAGTAGTAGTACTGGGTGACTCCATTAATGATGGAGCACATTATAGTTATGTAGCATCTTGCATGGAGTGTTCATTTCCTCCAAAGCAATATTGTATTCATTTTTGTAATTTATATTTATAGCATATTTCTAAAATCTCATGAATTTATTTTCTTTTATATTTTTCCATATTGTGATTGCCATATCCTATTGCAATCTACCTCAAAATCTAACAGTGGTATCAGATATACTGTAGGTCTAGTCACAGTAGAACTAGCTACTATAGAGTGAGAGGAGAACCACCATTATTATGGAGCTTGAATTATTTTGTGAACCTGATTTTCCATAGTGCATAGGATCTTGCAAAAATCTTCATAAGAATTAAGGTAGTAGGAAGAAATTTGAGAAAGTGTTATTGCTAAAATAGGGTTAGTCACTGTAGCTTCGATTTTTACAAATAGGAAATCCATTGCATGTGAATTTCATTATATGGTAGAACAAAATGAAAAGAGAAACTATGAAATTCATTGGGCTTAGAGTCTTTCCATAGAGTTATAGGAAAAAAAATCTGTGAAGATAAGGACTCAGTATTTGATTCACTAGTTTGATGAATCAACAAGTGAAGCTCATCTTAGAGATTAAAGAAATTTACTATTACCTGAGGTTTCTTTTATTGCAGGGGACTAACCCTCAGATGATCGAGGTATCTCCTACAATAGAATCTAAGAGATTTCAACTTCATTACCCGAAGGTCAAAGTGCCTTCATAGTGCAGAGATTAGTTGTAAAAAAGAAAACTTCAAAAGAGACTCTTGGAGAAGGAGTCATAGTGAAGTCTAGAGATTCAATATTTCTATTGATAAAGTTGACTTCATATTAGAAAAGGCCACAGAAGCCTTGACCTAAGAATAGGCCATAGAAGCCTTAATCTTGAAAAGGCCAAAAAGGCCTTATTCTAAGAAAATGCCATAGAAGCCTTAATCTTAAAAAGTCCACATAAGTCTTGATCTAAGAATAGGATATAGAAACCTTAATCCTAAAAAGGCCACAAAAGCCTTGATCCTGAATAAGACTCCAGAAGAGAGTACCTAATTTAGAAGCAGATTCAGATTTTAGTACTAATAATTTATTACAAGGAAAGGAGATTCAGTAAGTTGGGAAACTTCCTACAAGAAATTTAGGAAGAGTATTTTCTTCAGAATTAATCCAACACCTAAAGCAAACTTCACGACAAAGATATCTGGTGAAGATCTCATTGAAACAACTTCCAGTCTTGAAATGACAAGAAGGACTAGGAAAGGCTTTTTCAAATCTAAAAGCAACAGAAGCAAGTGATCCAGGAAGAAGATCTCATTTCTAGAAGTTGAAGAATAAGGTATCAATGAAGACCAAAGTAGTTGTATATTCAAAGACCTAGGAGAGGTCTCAAGAAAAAAGGCTTGGAGAGCCTTGTTGCTGAAGCAAGATCATCAAAAGAGTTCCTATAAGAACTCATTAGAGAAATTCTCCATCAGGGAGAAACTTGTTGATAAGGGAAAGATTTAGAACAAGCCATCTAACAACAAGCCCAATCAGGAGAAGAATAATTGGCAAGGAGTGTCAAAGAAGATCCTACTTGAAGTTATAATTTAATAAGAAGACTTTAAGACAAAATTATTTTGTCAAAGATGAGAGACTTGAATATTGTCTAAATATTCCTCTAAATCTACAACAAAAAAGAGAATATAAAACCATCAAACCCCAAGCTCATGAAAGAAAGTTTGAGATCTCTTTTTGATGGAGGAGCTGCTTGGAAAAGTTGCAAAAGCAACAAACTTGATCTACTTTCTCTATAAAATCTATCAAAAAGGTAAGCAATTATTGGTGCAAGTGAATTCATTAATCATATTACTTAGCATATTTGTTAAAGCACCTTATGCTAGATCAGAAGTTGCAACGAGAAATATTGCATTATAAGTCTTCAAAGAAATGCAAAAAGGAAATTTCTTTTTAAGGTTCATTTATACATTGATTTGGAGTTGACTAGATTATAAAGTTACAACTATCTATCAACTACCTATCTTATATCTTGAAAAAGAATATTAGATCCTACAACTATGTTTGTAGTGAAATTTATAGATTATATTTGAAAGGTTGTAGTGGAATTTTTAAGATCATTTTTGAGAAATTAGTGGAGCAATAAGGTGAATTTATTGTTACCATTTATAGTGCATCTATTAAGCACCATTCTAGTTAATTTTTAAACTAGTTTATCTAAATTAGTTTGTGTTGTTAAGAAGCACAAAATCAATATGCAAAACTTTAGTGGCCAAAAGAAGCCACCATTACAAGCATAAAGGTGGAGTAGAAAATCACCATTGAAATCCTTGAAGGAAGCCTCAAATCGAGACCCTGGAAGTCTCAAGATTTAAGGATAATATAAGGATTTCTTTTTCAAGCACAAAGTGCAGGAATCCTCATTTGATTAGCTTGGATTGACTATCATCCAAAAGAAGCAATAAGGATTATAAAAATTCTTCATTTTGGTGCAAGAATTACATATTACAAAAGGTACCTCTTTTGTTCCTTAGAATAACAAAGCCATTACCATTTACAGGGGGTAGAAGGATGTTCTTATCCAACAGAATTGCAACCAAGAAAATGAGCTATCAAAAAGCTCACACAAGCAACAAATTTAAGAACAAAGGAAGAGCTCACACATCCCTATTCAATAGACTTGCATCCAAGCAAATGAGCTATCAAAAAGCTCACACGAGCAACAAATTTGTAGCCAAAGGAAGATCTAACCAAAGAGCTCACACATCTAGGAGTTGAGGTGTTTAAAAACACTATTTTTTCTTTTTCAGATTCAGCCCTATAAGGAGCACATCACCTGCAATAGTGGAGCCAAAAGAAAGTATTTTCACTCATGCTTACCTAGAAATAAGGGCAGTATTCATTGATAGGTTATCTAAGTAAAGTATAAAGCATTAGCTCTTATTACAACGACGAAGAAAGGAAGAAATCAGTATTAAAGACCTACAAACAAGTACAAAGATAAGAGCTATACCTAAGGCATCCATTGAAGTGAGCATCCATCAAAAGAAGAGCTCGAAGGTTGTCTACTTTAGTTCGTGTATCCATTTAACTAAGTTATAGTGCTTAGTTCAATAGGAGTAATATGGAGATAGAGAAGTTTTTTTGTATTTACAAAATTTTACAAAATCAAATTAAAATTGAACTACAATTTACAAAAGCACTATATTGATAATATATTCTACACCAAACATCCTGGGGAGTCATAAGGAATTCTACAAAACTTGGTAATATTAGCATCCTTCAAAACTTATCAAGTTCTAAATTCATTGGATAGATGTAATATTGCTACAAAACCTAAAACTTATTAGGTTTGTGAACTCTCATCATTAGGGAGATATAAGGAAGTCTACATAACCTAAAGGTTAACAAAGTTTTTATCAAATCAAGCTCTTATAAATTCTAAGGGTTACATATACCTTAATATTGGGAGCTATAAGGTAGACTACTCTATTCAGGTAATACAAATGACTACTAGCATGCTCAACAACACTCTTAGAAGTGGAATAAAGAAAATACCAATATGGATTAAAAACCTAATGGATTACAATGATGAAAATGACAAAGAAAAGGAGGAACCAATACAATGTGAAATAAATTCAGAAATTAACAACTATGAAAAGGAATATTCATCTTGTGAATCTAATGATAGCTATGCCAAAAGAGACTCACGTCAAAAAGATATTTATCAACAAGATAGTATACAAAAATGAAAATATGGAATAGCTTCAATCGTGCACATATGGCTAGAAGATCTTATCAAGTAGATAGACAAATATGATATTCCTAAAAACAGACTTCAAAACTATCAGATCATCTCTATTATGCACCTATTGCAATCAATATGGTCATGAAAAGACTAATTGTTGGAGTTTCCATCCATGCAAATATTGTGATGGGACAAATCACCCATTACTTTCTTGTCATTTCAAATACATGTACTATAATGAATATGAAAGAAGATTACTACAAAGAATAAATTGTTAATTCAAAAACTTATTTTATATGGATCTACTAACATAAAAATCAAGGTTGATACTTATAAATAACAAAGAAACAGGTCTTACATAGGTACAAAAGAAAGGAGAAGAACCTATTTGGATCCACTCATGACACATAAAATCATGAGAACAACTGTTTATCAAATACGTTTGACATAAAGGAATAAAGAACTAGACATGAAGACTAAAGCAGTTGAAGAAGAAGAACCAATTAAAAGTTCAAGATGAAGAAGAAGATCCATATTGAATACTAAAAGTATTCAGTACCCAAATAATGTAATACAAGGGGGTGTTAGAGTTAAATTCTATTACATCATTTGGATCATGTAAATGTACCTTCTTAGGTACATACTTAGGACATTAGATTAATTTAGGGGGAAGTTATCTAGTTACTTCATGTAATGTAATAAATGCACAAGTGTAAATGTGCAAGGTGTCCCTTGCACAGCTAGGTAGAGTGTTGGCCAAGGAATCTATCTTCCATTATAAAAAGAGCCTCATTGTAAGAGTTTGATAATCAAGTTAGTAGGTAGTAGTAGTAGTAATGGGTGACTCCATTAGTGATGGAGCACATTATAGTTCTATAGCATCTTGCATGGAGTGTCCATTTCCTCCATAGCAATATTGTATTCATTTTCATCATTTCTATTTATAGCATATTTCTAAAATCTCGTGAATTTACTTTCTTTTATATTTTTGCATCTTGTGATTGCCATATCCCATTGCAATCTACCTCAAAAGCTAATAGAGAGGCATATCCATGATGGCCTTCACCTTGTTTGGGTCTATTTCAATGCCTCTTAGAGACAATGAATCCTAATAGTTTGCCTAAGGTGATACCAAAGGCACACTTCTTGGGGTTCAACCTTACATTATGCTCTAGAAGTCGATCAAAAACTTTCTCTAAGACACCAATGTGCTCTTGTCAGGTTTTAGATTTTTCCAGTAGATCATCCACATAGTCTTACATGATCTTGTGCATGTAATTGTGGAAGATGTATGTCATGGCACGTTGATAAGTGGCATCTATGTTTTTAAGTCCAAATGGCATCACCTTGTAATATAAAGTCCCCCAAGGTGTTGTGAATGTTATTTTGTGTTGGTCATCAGGATTGATCTAAATCTGGTCATATCATAAAACATTGTCCATTAAAGAAAGCATTTCATGGCCAATGCAAGTATCGACAAGAGTATCGATGTTTGGTAGAGAAAATTCATCCTTAGGACATGCTTTGTTAAGATTATGAAAGTCAGTGCAAATGTGTATCGCCCCGTTAGGTTTACGAATGGGTACCATATTTGAAAGCCACTTAGGATATTTAATGGGTATAATGAAACCCACATCTAATAGCTTTTAAATCTCTTCTTTGACCATGAGGGCAATGGTAGGAGGCATATTTTTTAGTTTTTGTTTGATCGACTTAGCATCGGGATGCAAGGTGAGATTGTGAAAAATAAATTTAGGATCAAGGCCATCATGTCTTTGTAGGACCATGCAAATATGCCCTTATTTCTCTAGAGGAGAGCTATCAATTACTCTTGTTCATCAATGTATAATTTTTTTCCAAGTTTTTCGATTTGGGGATTGTTCACACTTGAACTAAGGTTCACATCAATGGTATCTTCAATGGACATGTGAGAACCTTCCTCAAGTTGATGGGGCGTTGAAATCATATGAATGTCATCAATGACATTATCAAACTCTTCTGGTATAGTCTCTTCCATGTTTGCCTGGAAAACCTTAGGATCCAAGGGTGAAGGCAAAGGTGAAGGTAGAGGGGAAGGCAAAGGTGATGGAGGAATATAAGCAGAGGAAGATCTTAAAAATTCCTTAGAAAGGATGAATTCGACAAAGGATGGTGGCGATGAAATCCCTTCCATATCAATGAGGCTAATGTCAATTGGAATTGGTTTTTCCAAATTGTATGGATTATGGAGTGGGGTAAACAAGTAAAAAAAAATTATGTTGACTTAGTGGGGGGATGGCAATTGGCAATGTGAAGGGTGGGTTGGTCCTATCTACTTAAATTGGTGAAGGAACTTTGAGATCCTAAACAAAAACAAGAAACATGTGTAAACACAACTAGAAAAATCCATGTACATGCAATGCAATTTTTTTTTTTTTTTTTTTATGTACATATGTTACATGATTTTATCACTGAAGTGGATGATGTGGTGGTGGTGGCTCACTAGTTGGCTCAACTCACTTTTGTGGAAGGAGCAAATGAAATATGGGCTAATGAATTAGAAATATTCTGAGATAACGTTCATCTTGTTTAGTGAATGGGGTGACTGGGACTGATTCCTCTTTAGATTTATCAGAAGCTATCGACATGACATCATTTTCTTCATATAATTCCTCCTCCCAGTCATAAATGTCATTATTATTATTTTCGTGATCTAGATGAAGCCTTTGAAAAGCTCGCTCAAAAGAGAAATTGACATATTGTGAGTGGTATCCCAATACTAAACGGTCATGCATTTCTCAATATTGAGGCTCGATTATTTTGTGCATGCCCTGTTCATATCATCCTAGGCCATATCCTTACCAATTAAACTGATGAAAGTATCATGATGGAAAATTAGAAATAATCATGCTTTCAGGGTTGGTAGAGGATGGTTGCTTGGGTTCATCTAGGGAAGGTGGATTGAAAAATGAATCAATCCCCCCATATAAAAAATTAATTCAATTAGGTGCTAAAACTATATTATACACCATCCTATGGATAAAGGTGGGTCATGTGGGCGATCATAATCCCTATTAGTTTGGATTCTTAGAGGTGTAACTGTGATATCTTGGACTATGCATTCGCTAATGCCAGGATTGGTGAGGTGGATTGTAACTTGTGAGGATGTGGAAGTGTATGGAGTGGATGTGGAGGTGGAAGGCTCATGGATGACTTATGGCTCAAGTAGTGGGAGGGATGTATGGTGAAATGACATATCATAGTCCATTAGATTGACTTGTGAGACATATGTAGTATGGATGAAGATGAATATGGTTGAGGATTTTTATGGATGGTTGATGATCTTGATGTGGATGGAATGGTAGTGGGTGTAGGTTGGATGGATGATGATGAATGAGTAGTGATAATGGGTGATGTTGATGATGTGGATGGTTTGGATTAAGTTTGACCACATGTACATGTAGTCAATGGTGATGAAGGTGAAGTTATGGAAATGGAAGCTTGATGTGGGGTAGTGATGGGAAGCTCCTCAAGAATAGGAGCTTTGGATGAAGAAGTGGTGGATGGTGTGGTTTATGGGGTTAGGAATAGGTGGGTGGATGGAAGTGTGGATTCTTATGGATTTGAAATGAAGTTGCAGTACTTAAACAGTTCGATGTTCGCTGGTATGTAATGGACCTATCCCTCATGTACATATTTTAAGCATTGATGCAGTATGGAAGGGACACATATCATCTCCCTAATCCAAGGGAATCCAATAAGGACATTGTAAGCCATGGACCCCTCTAGGATGTGGAACATGGTATGCAATATTTTTACCTCCACTTCTATGGGTAAAATGACAATGTCAACTGTGGAACAAAGAGCATCATTAAATGCTCTTAAGGTGAAGGTGGATTTGGTTATGTGTGATGGCAAAAGATTGAGATGTTGAAGGATGAATGTGATGATGACACTGATGGATGAGCCAATATCAATTAAAACTCATTTAAATGGCTTCCTATCAACTTGAGCCATAATATGTAGTGCAGGGTCCACCGATTCTAATAAAATTGATTTAATTTCAAAATCATAGAATGTGATGGAAGACTTCATGCATGTTTAAATACTCCCTACAAAATTGTTGAAGGTATTAGTATCTTGGGATTGAATTTCAATGGGTTTTAAAATTTCCATTAATGCCTCATGGTGTGGGGAAGATTATTGTATTAGATTAGATATAGATAGTTTGGATGAAGTCATTTTGAGGCTAGTTGTCAGCCAGCTACTTAGTGAGATGATGGGTCTTTGTGGATGGTTTGGAAGATGAGTTGGTTGTGATGGGAGACTTGGAAGGTGAATGGGTTGGGATGAATTGGAAAATAATGGATGGATGATGATGAATTGGTAGGTTGTTGAGACACACTTAATTGAGGTGCTACAGGAGGTTGAACTTATTGTTGTTGTTCATTTTATCTATTGGTGCTTTTTTGACCTCGGGTGACTATGTGAATAGCCCTCATAAAACCTTGGTATTTTTGCACGTGGTTGACTTGATTAAGAGTCATAGTGTTTGGTCCCCTATTGTTTTTTTTTGTTCCTCATGATAAGGAAGTGGCATTTGGTATATACCAAGGTTTTGATTGTGTTGGGTCAAATGACTATCAAACTTGATGGCCCCTATATCTATCAAATCTTGCACCATGTGTTTAAACATAGATTTTGTATTAATGTCATGCCATTTATGTCAATGGAAATGATAAAACAAGTGATCCTTATAGTTCTTTCCACATTTAACTTGATATTATAGTATGATTTTGGGGAAGGAAAAAGTGTTGGTGTCATACAATCTACAGAATAGGGAGGCATATAATTCAAGAAAAGGTGTGAAGATGCGGTCTTGTTGAGTAGATTATCGATGTTGGTGATTTTCCATAATTGACACTATGTTATGAAGTTATTGGGGTGGGGTAATATCTTTATAGAACACTTGTTGCAGTTGTTGTTGCACTGGTTGTTGTTATTATTGAGTCATTATCAGCTGACTTAGGACCACTTTATTTACTTGAATTGGTTTTGTTTGGCCATAAAAAAATCCTTTGGATTGGCCCTTATTTTGCCATTCTTTTTTCTTCGGTTTTATCTCACCTTATTGTATTTTTATCTCTTCAATTACACGAGATTGGGTGAGAGCTTCATAAAATGTTCTATATTGTTGTATTTGCAATAACAAAGAAATGGGTTTTAGGCAACTCCTTGTGAACATTCGGGTCAATTAATCCATTGGTAGGGAGAATGACAACTTGGTGATAACTACCCTCCAATGGTTTCCAAAATCATATATTGACTCTTCTTCAAATTTTCTAAGGTTGTACAGGTCAATTAACGTGGTTTCCTTGTAAACATTGAGGAAAAACCTCTCAAAAAATTTATTTGCCAATTGTTCAAATGTATAAATGCTATGGTGAGGTAGATGATTATACCAGTCTAAAGTGTCTCCCCCCAATTCCTAAGGAAATATTCTGAGCATCAAAGCATATTGATATTGAATCCAAAAGCATGAGTGGATGAATGTGCTGATGTGCTCTCTAGGGTCCTCAGTCCCTTTAAATTTGTCAAATTTTGGTACTATTAAGTTTATTGGATATGGTGGTGATGGTACCAAAAAATGAATAGGTTGATTGATTAGTTATCTGTATAGGCTTCTTGTACATCATACCAGGAGTATGCATTATCAAGCTATCAATATGATGTTGCATGGCTTGGATTTTAGGGTCTTCCACATGTGTATGAAAGCCCTATATTGTTTGATGATTGTATGGAGATGAGGTATGTGGAGTGGTGACTTGTTGAGATGGAATATGAAGTTGATGGTTGGATGGATTGAAGGGTACTTCAAGATGTTGGGCATGTTATTGAGCTTGGTACTAAAATGATTATTGTTGATGGAGTGAGGATGAGGTTTGTGGGATGTGAATGTGTTGGGTTGTAGAAGTGGGGTTGATGTGGGTGAATGGAGGTGTGGGTATAGCAACCTAAGAAGGTTGTGATACCCAGGATGGATTTGAGGTGAAGAAATTATGTTGGCTTGGAATGGAATGGGGTTTGAAATTTGCTATATGTGTTTGCTATTGGAAATAAGAACAAACTTCTTGTTGGCCCATGAGAAATTGGTTGAGGTGTTGCCATGCTTATTGTATGACAATTTTTGAAGCATATTATGTGGGTGTGATGGAGGTGGATGTGGGTGAGGTGTAGGTGTTTGCAATGTTGGTGGATGTTGGTGGAGGGTAAGTTGTGAAAGGAATAACAACAGAATGAGGGATAGTGGATGGAATGGTAGATGGTATCTACAAAACTGCATTTACATGTGCTTCATAGAGTGGATTGGTATAGGTATTGGTATAGTTATATGAGATGAAGGAAATTTGGCTGCATGGTGGTAGAGGAATTTGATTTGAAGAGGCATATGTCACCTCCAAAAGAGATTTGGTATAGACTTGGATGAAGTCAGTGGGATGTGAGTAGATAGGTTTTAGATGAGAATAAGGAACTTGGTTGTGTGGAATGTGAAGTGGTTCTAGAGCATTATTAGTTGGTTTAAAATAAGCTCCAACCTTGTCCATGTCTATGTAGGTGGTACGATGGTCGGTTGGTGAAGGCTCAATTTTTGGGATGGAGGTGTAAATGGCTCTGTGCATCACATCAACATTCAAAGTGAATACTATGTGTGAAGGTCCTGCAAACAAACCAAAATAACTTTTTTGTGTTGGGTTGGCTAGGTTAGCCATCGAAGTGACTAGGGAAGAAGTGGAACACTCCATGGATGAGGTTGGTCCTTGGCTCATGGCTCTGGCTTGATTTCTAGTCAAAAACATAAGCTATAGGTAAGGCAGAGGTTGTGAATGTGAAGAATGTGTATGAAAATATGTAATGATAATGAAAAGCACACATAATAAAACAAACAATTGAATCCTATGTCTTGCAAAAATTGTATTTTTGTGTGTGGTTTGTGTGTTTTGATGTGCAAATCCTAACCCTAAGATGACTATGCAGGATGGATTCCTAAATTGGATGGCAAGTGAGTATTTTCCTAGTGATGAAATCCAAAAAAATCACTCACGGGCTGCTAAGGTGTCTATGGGAAAATATAGTAGATGGATATGAAGCCCACCATCACTAATCTTGATCAGTGGTTGGTGATGAAGTCCAACTCATTGATGTTGAAAGTGAAGCATCCAATTGTGTGTGATTATTTTTAGATTTCTATTTTCTATGGTATTCATACAATGCTAAGAAACCCTCTTTTACTCAGCCAAGTTGGTAACCAAGAACACTAATACCAAGTTCCTCAAAAGAATATAGGGTACACCTCTTACGATACACCCTGAATCATCAAGTGATTCCAACAGTGGAGGGTTCACTTAGCTCTTCCACCCTGAATCAACAAGTGATTCTAATAGTGGGAGTAAGCTCAAGTACCAATGACTTGTTCTAGCTTAGAAAAGTAAAAAGTGGGAGAATTTAGCCTAAAGTGCAGCTACTTATGTTTTTTTATTTTATTGCAAACAACACACAAGGTAAAAAGTAAAAACACCACAAAAAAAAAAAACTTGAATCTAGTGTAATGAATGTTCTAATGCAACTAAGATGAATGCACAAGTGCAGATCTATCCTATGTGTAACTATATAAAGAGATATTTTTGAATTCCTAAGATGCAATATGTGTTGCTTTTTAAACAAAAAATAGATATCTTCTTTTCAATCTCTCTTTAAAAAGCAAAGAAAATGGAGGCAAGGTTTGATCAAGACTTACCAAGAAACCTACGCATTTATTTTCAACTCTCTTGGATGCGATGCAGAGTCTCTTGAATGCTATGAGGTATCTCCTGGATGTGGTGAAGGGCCCCTCAAATGCAGTAGGGCATTCGTCTACCACAAATGAAATCCTACTACTTCCAAAAATCCTAATATCAATGTATTGATGGATAAAGTAGAACATGCTTACGGATTGGAGGAAATGAAAGATCCTATGTACGAGGATCCTTAGCCACCTATCCAATCATTTGGGACAAGGAAGGGAAATTAGTGAGTAGTTTAAAACTACTTTTGTGTGTTGTATTTTTTTGGTTGTAATGATCAAGAGTTGTAATTAATTTTATTTGTAAAAATCTAATAGAAAATTGACTTCCTGACTCTCTAGTTTTTTTTAAATACATTTTTTAATGAATTAAGGTATTTTATTTGATATTTTTCTTGAGTTCTTGTTGAGTTATTAATTGAGGTTTTGTCTAGTTGTGAAGGAATATCCAAAATTAGGTCACTAAGTTTTTGTTGAGTTGTAATTTTCCAACTATGATATGGAAGTCCATCAAAGAATAATTGGAAATAGTTTTTCATAAGACATTGTGGTTGTTGGTGCTCTTATAGAAATTTAGATTTAAATTAAAAACTATTTCCATCAACCACAACATTAAATTAAAAAAATGTTCCCAAAAACTTGGAAATAGATAAAGTTTTCAAAATCAAAATGCCTTAGGAAATATATATCCTCAAAATATTTAGAAATGTGTAAGTGATAAATGAAGCACTTAATTTAAAAAAAACACAGTAGTTTTGAAACTTGAGACAACATTAAATTAATAAGATCACAAATGGGTCAAAAACAATTTAACGATTAAATCTCATATATTGTAGAGTGGTTAATGTTAAAGCCAACCTTTATGGATTAGGATCTACATTCCTTGTAAAAATAATTTACATGAAATGCGCTATATTATAGTTCTTAATCTTCAAAATCGTCATAGATCAGTACCAAAACTTTAAGAAGACCCAACTCTTATGATTTAAATAGCAGGAATATGAGAATGACTTTCATCATCCCCAACATCAAAGGTAGACATTAAAATATTTTAGTCAAGACTTTTAGGATCAACATCCTAATGTTTTGTTTTCCCCCTTGTATATTGTTCCTTTTTGCAAGAAACAAGCCAAAGATTAAAATGCAAAAAAACTAGATCCTTCACTTCTTTCTTTTGTTTTTCTTCACCAAGTTAGTGAATCCATATGTGCTTCAATTCCTCTTTGTCATTGAAGAGTGTGTAATTTATTTTGAATTTTATGGCTTCATTGAGCCTACCCTATAATTATTTTCAAGTCATCATAATTTTGTTCTCTTTTTCCTCAATTTAGAGTTTATTTATAGTAATTCAACTGTATTAAGTGGGTCATTGTGTCCCATGTGGGCCCTATGCAAATACCCATGAAACATCTAAAAACTTGAACTTTGGATATTTTATGGTTCAAAGTGAAAAATAAATGTTAGAAAAGTGTCTTAAAAACATCAAGAAATGTTGGATAATTTTTTGTTCTGGATAATGTTTTTTCTGACAGAATTCCTAGTTTGTTGGATGTGCGGTTGCTTCTCTTTGGTCTTAACGAAAAATTCTTTCAAATTCCAGGTTCAAATTTGAGCAAGACCTTGGTGGATGGTGGCTAATAGTTGGATCTAAGCTAGTACCTTATTTGCTAGGGTGGAAGGTAATTCAAATTTTAAATTTAAATTTTGAGCAAGATCTTCATGGTTTTCAAATTTCATTTAAAGCACTTTTGGTTGTAAAAGCAATTGTTGAATCTCTTCTCAAGATTCTCACTTTTTTTAGTTTGTTCTTTGTTTAAGGAGATCTGAATCTTTCTTTAGTTGAAGTTTTTCCTTAATCCTATTGACAATTTAATAACTTAACATGCCAACTTTACCTGTAAATGCAAGCTAGAGGCATTGTTGATACCAAATGCTATGAGTGTGGTTAGACACATGCATATTTTGAAATATAATGCTTAAAATTTTTAAGGTGTTTATCATTGCCAAAAATGCACCTTTTTACAAAAAAAAATTAATACCTCTTCAATTTTGTAAATTATTCACTATAGTCTATATATTTCTTTTAATTTTTGTTAAGAACTATAGGAAATTGCAAGTTAAAAATTTCTTTTCAAGGGTTGTAAAATATTGTCTTTTATCCCCATGAGTGTGGTCTACCGGCAAGGATGCCACTTGCATTATCGGTGATATGACCCGGGTTCAATCCCCATGGTGGATGTGTATAAGAAGTATTACCCAAAAAAAAATTGCCTTTTGATGGGTTTTGATCCCTTGACCTCTATTTAAGATTTTTATAATTTCTTTCAAAGTACCAACTCTCCTATTATATTTCATATGGATGAAAAATGAAAATAATGATTTCATCCCTTAAAAAATAAAGGCAAGCAAAACTTCACGAGTTGATTTTTGTTCAACACCATGATCTCCACCCACCAACTATTTGCTCTAGCTCTCTCTCGACCATCAACTTCAATATTTTGTCAATCTCTAACATTAAATTCTTTGAGGATGGTAATTTTCTTGGTAGCTCCTTCTAATGGAACTTGCCAAGTACACAATGGTCATTATCTACTTGGTGTGGTGATGTACTAGCAACTGTCAAGGAACTAGTACTTTGACAAGCACATCAAAATTGTGTACATCACATACTAGTCTTTCCTTTGTACACTGCCTAGAAGTTGCTCTACATCCTCCCCAAGTTGTCTTCACTTGTGTTATAATGGATATAGGGCATCATGTTAACTATGTAGTTCATGCTACACCTTTAGTTTCAGCCCTGTTGCCACCTCCACATGGCTTTTGTAATGCAAAAAACTTATGTATCTCTAGAATTTTATGAGAAACAACACTTAATATTCCATAAAGTGTGTTCTCATAAATTATTTTGTTATCTCTTCATGTAAAGAAAAATTATATCATCAACACAAAAATGACCAACTGCTTTAATATTTTATTCTGGTGGAAGGGAAGTCTTATCATCATTTTCATTCTTTGGATGAATAACAATTCTTGTTCGAATTCCTCTGTCTATTCACAAAAAAATAAGCCCATGCAAAAAACAAGAATGTTTAGGCCTATGGGAGGTTATGGGAACAAATCTTTTCTAGAGAAAGTTAAATAGAAATCAACAAAAAAAATGAATGACTCATATGGTGCACTTCAACTAGTAGGGGGGCAAGGAGAAAGCTAATGAAATCTCCATATTGGTGTGGTGAGAGAGACACAAACTCTCAATCTCAAATTACTCATCATGAAGGGCACCTAGCTAAAGAAATATTTATCTCTTATCAAATAACAATATTTGTGTAGGCCACCTAGTTCTAATATTCATGTTGAATAGTGTGATACTAATGATGGATTGATCATGGAATAAAATCATTCAAAAGAATTAAATCAACAAAGGTTGTACAGGTAAGTCTACCTCATATACCAAATAAATTTAGAAAAATTAATTCAGTTAAGGAGAGGAAGGAAATCTTTGACAGAGCTCTTAGAAGATACAAGAAAGACCCTTGTGGAATCTGGACTGGTGGTTCCCCTGAGTATAAATTTTTTGGCAGAAAAACCCTTCACAAGTGGTTCACAATGAAGATTTGCATAAGATGATTAACATTAGACACAAGAATTTGCAATGGTGAGAGCTAGGGTTTAACATGACAATTTCATGAAATCATGGATTGCAACTAAGGTGCAATTTTTTTGACAATTTTTTGTGTTGTTTTTAATTATTATTGTTGTTTTTATTTGTGTTTTTTTCTAATTATTATTATTGTTTTTGTGTGTTTGTGTTTATTGGTGTTTTTATGTTTGTTGTTGTTGTTTGTTATTTTTTTGTGATTTTTAATTATTATTGTTTTTGTGTGTTTGTGTTGTGTTTTTTAATTATTATTGTTGTTTTTGTGTTTGTATTTTTGATGTTTTAGGCATGCTCTTTAGTGTGCCAAAGGGAGCATGCTAGGTGCGAGCCCTAGGAAAATTTGGTGGAATAGATACCCTTACCTCCTTGGGTCTTACCTGAATATGACATCCCCAAAGGGGTGTTTTCCACAAACAAAAATAAAATAAAGTTTGTACATGTATTTATACAATATGATGTCTCTTGGAGTCTTAAGAGACTTTTGGTGTTCCCTCTTTTGATAGAGATCAATATAACACTTTGTTTCTTGTTTATTCAATTTTTCCTCAATAATGTAATAATAATCTAACAAGTATATCATTATCACTCATACAAGAAATTATTTTAATTCTTAAAATTGGTACTAAGTCTTAACAAAAAAGGGACCTACCTCAACCTTTAGGATATTGCCCTGTTGGTCCCATTTCGATATAGCTAGTCTTTTAAGTCAACACAAGAAAAACTATCTATTTATTTATATTTAATTCTTGATATCTTCATTAATTAAAAAAAGACCTTAATTTTTTTTTTTAACTGTGGTGTGTGTGAGTGTGTGAGGGAGTCAATGTGTGGTGGTTGTATTAAATTTCCTATTGATAAGCATAGCTCTTGGCTTTACAAGAGGTGATGGTTGGGAGGAGACTGCTCAGCCATGTGCGTTGGTCATATTACTAACCTAACTTTATAACTCAAAATTGGTTATGATAACAATTAATTTGATATCAATCAATGAATTTATTATGACTATTTTTATTTTACATTTAATTATAATCAATTTTTTGGAGTGAACTAGGCTCTCTCACCTACTTCAACCCAAAACTATCTACTTAATTTTTTTTTTCAATAATAGAGCCAAAGACTAGAGGCTAAATATTTAACAATTTAATTGTTAAAATTATTCTTCAACCACAAAGAACAAACATGGTAGATAGACAAGGTTTGTGAAAATTGACGAAGTCTTTAACCCTTAATTTAAGCTCTTGCAAATGTTACAATCAATTTTCTTCCATAAATTTAAGAAGCATAAATATTTTAAAAATTTCCAAGTAATTATAAACCTTACACGACCCTAGATCTCCTAGTAAGCTTTTCATAGGGCTCTAGTACCATTTTTTAAATACATAAGGGATTGATAACATCATTGGATGCTGCCACTATAAACCTTAACCTATTGGGTTAGATGAAGTCAAAGGAACCCTCGACCCTTTGGTGCATTAAACTGGGACAACCAATTGATAAACACTCAATCACTATCATCTAGCCTATCCCATTATGGATACACCATGATTTGAACCTTATATCTCCCCAAAGAAAAGCCAAAGCCCTAACTATTGCACTGTTCTTATTGAACACAGGAAGATCTCAATACAACTACATATATATGAGTCCATATTATAAGCAACTCCATACATAAGTCCATCCTATGAATATTTGTAGGTTCAGTCCATCCTTTGAACATGTAAGTTGAACCCATCCTTTGAGCATGCTCTCAAAAAAGAATTTATTGAAAAAATATTCAATTAATTTTATATTACAATAACTATTTAATAGTGTTTTTAATTTTTAGTAACTAAAGAAACATATTAATAACATCCTATAAAAAATATTCCTAAAATCTGGCTGGATTGGTAAGTGCTTGTCTAGACAAGTACATACCAAAAAGACACCTAGGTTCAAACCTTGGGGTAGCCTGTTTGCAAAGGTATTAGTTTGATCTGAATCATTTGAGTGTGCGCTAAACCAACGATGATGGTATGAATCCTATGTGTTAGACTAACAATGACAGTATGAATCTGAGTGACAGATGGTCCCTTTCATGTCAGGTCAACCCATGTGGTTTAAACCCTACGCTTGTCAGTTACTAAAAAAATAGTGTGGTTGTGACCAACTCTCCTATGTAACCCCCCCCAAAAAAAAAAAAAAACACCCTTTAAAAAATTTACAAAATTAAATTTTGAGTTCTTTGTTTGAATCTATTAATATGAATTTATATCCAATCTACATTAGTGAAGTTAAACTAATTATTTCCCCTTTTATGAAGATCACATATGAATTTCAAAATAAAATGCTACATAACAAACATAGCCGTCGTCAGCTATGTTTCCCAAAAGAATGATTTATGTATTTATGTGATTTGATTTTAAATTAATAATAAGCTATTATCTTTTATCCAATTTCATTTGCGACATTCGCATACTTGCCTATACGGCGGGGGTGTGCCCACCTAAAGTGGCGATTCATTTATCACTAGATTCATTCTTCTTAATTTTTGATTTATTCATTTGAGATTCAAGTTGCACAGTTTATGTTTTAAATCAAGATAGCAGTCTGTGTTCAAGAAGAAAGCAAGGTGTGGTTTTCCATGTGGTATCGATATTCAGATAAAAATCTCATGGTACTTCCACTGTTTCTCACATCCGGATAAGCATTCGAGGATCTTTCGATAGAACTCCACATGACTCATAGCTATAGACGTCGTTGTCACCAATAATAGGTCCCGATCATGATTGGAAAACCATACAACTAATACCATCGTGAAGAGAAACCGGTGTCTGGATTGGCGCGTTCAATTACAACGCTGTACAACGCACATTCGAGGAGTAAATCAAGTCATGGAGTAAGTTTTCCACACACTTTGTCAACCAAATGCTTCGCATCATTCTTATGTTCTTCAACAAGGCCTTCAAATCATTGTGGGGGAAGCTCAATCGTCTTCAAAACATAAAACTATCGAACAAACTCGTAAAAAATTCACCCAAAATCCTACAGCCATTGTCGTCAGCTCCCAACCAATCAACGCTCACAAAAAAGTTTTAATAATCGCTTTAGATAAGGTAATCACATAAATTTTATTTTCTTTTGCTTATTTTTTTATTCGTCGGGATATTTATCCCACATTGCTGGTGTGGGGGAGGAAGGTTGTGGTTTATAAGGGGGACGATTCATATATGACGTTGTGATTTTGGTCACACGTTCACTCGCTCTTCGTCCTTCCCTTCTCCTGCCTTCGTTGTCATTTTCTTGCCTTGCTTTGTCCACGTGTTCCTTGTCTCGTGCATCGCCCACATGTTTCATGTCTCGAGTTTCGCCCATGTGTCCTACGTCTTCTTTAGTCCTTGTGCATTATCGTTGGTCTGTCCGTTAGTCGTGCATCTTGTGGTCCCTTTACTGTGTCCCTTGTGTCATGCGTACTGTTACTGTGTCACATCCCTCGTGTCGTGTGTCTGTTGTGTCATGTCCCTAGGGTTGTTGGTCCCTCCCTTCGTTGTTGTCACTGGTGTCATGGTCCGATAAATTCATATAGCATATAGTGTCTTGTCTACTCTTGTTAGGTTCGTGTTCGATCTTCTGTCTTCTGGTCACTCGTGTCCGGTCGTGTCAGGTTTATGTCCAATCTTTTGGTCACTCATGTTGGTTAGGTCGTGTCCGTGTGTCTCATGGCTTGCATCATTTATGTCGCATCTGGTGTCGTGTTGTGTCGCATTGGTAGGTGTGGTGTCCCTCGTACCGTGTGTCGCATCCTATATTGGTCTAGTCGCTATCGTGTCTTAGCAATCGTCCAAAGTCATCAAAAGATGTCAAGAAATTACCAAAAAGTTGTCAAGTGCAAGTTGTCAAAAGTTGTCAAAATTAGAACTTGTCAAGAAATTGCCAAAAGTTGTAAAAATTGTTGAAACTTGTCCAAAGTTGTTGTCAAGGAGGCGAGCCAACAAAATCAAATCCGCGTCGCAGTTGGAGCGACAATTGAAGCAGAATACAAATTTTTGCCAAATTAATTAATTTTTGCAGAAATCAAAGCTCAAACGTTGCTAAGCAGGATATTTTGGAAAGTGCATGAGAAAAAGTTAGACCAAAGGTTCTAACGGTCGACTATCAAGCTCAGAGACTCCCAACAGAGATGCAAGGCGACCTCATCGAAGCCAAGGTACAAAAAATTCTCCTTCTCCTTCCAAAATTGGTAGTTTTAATCCGAGTCATCCATTGGTCAGCCCAATGGCATCCAATACCTCTCCAAACTCCTCACAAGAAAACCTCACCCAAATAGAAAACAATCATCCAATGGTCAGTGATGATGTGTTAAGAGAATTGATAACCAGTCTTCAGATTATGACTGCAAGCTTCAACGCATCTAGGAAACAGCCCCAACCAAATCCTCCTAGTCCCAATCATTGGAGTACTGACGTCCACTATGACGACTATACACACCATAGAGGTCAAAATAGTCACTCTCTAAATCATAATGGTCACCAAAGTAATGAGGATTGGGGTAACGAAGAAAATTTGGAGCAACAAAGAGGTTCTCACAGACCTTATCACAATCACAACCAACGACAGAGGAGTAATGAGGAACAAGATAGAAACAATGCTCACTCCCAACCAAGAGGTCCTACTGGAGTCAATTATCCACGCGTTGACATGCCTACCTTTGAAGGCCAGGATCCGCGTGGGTGGATTGCCAAAATGGAAGGCATCTTAGAATTCTACAAATTCTAGGAAGAGGACAAAGTCCCTTTTGCAGCAACCAAATTCGACACTGAAGCTTATTAGTGGTTTACATGGTATAAACGTGAGGATCCCCATCATGCCTTCTTTTGGCATAATTTCAGGAAAGCCTTTCTTCACAGATTTGACAAAGGTTCCACAGGTTCATACACAGTATGGTTGTTGTCACTTAAGCAAACAGGATCAGTAGGGGACTATATCTCAGAATTCACTAGTATGCTTCACTATGCACAAGACCTACAACCGGACGTGGTGGTAGTGGCTTTTCGAAATGGATTAAAAGCACATATTAAAGTTGAAGTGGACCTACAAAATCCATCCAAGTTGGATGAGTGTATAAGGATTGCTAATTTGGCGGAGACAAAGGTGCACTTAGGCCCATCCACTCGACGTGATTCATATGGGCGACCTCAATTCCACAACAACTCTTTTCGCAGAAATGATCAACCATCATGGTACTTCTACTACAAATGTCACAATCATCATCTAAAAGATCAAGCATGTACACCACGACAAAACTTTCAGATTGAATATGCAGACAAGGAAGAAGAAGAAATAGAGGAGTACGACGCACCTGAGGATTCCCCAATCGAGGACCAAAATGAACACGAGGAAGTTGTAGCTGAGGAGGATACCATGACTATTTCAGTACATGCTCTTATGGGGTTATCCTCTCACCATACCATCAAGGTAGCAGGTTTCATTCGAAAACAAAGGGTGACAGTATTAATTGATTCAGGAAGTACTCACAACTTCATTGATGCAAAACTTGCAAGGACATTGGGTTTGCATGTTTTCTCTTCTAGTCAAGATCGGTTTCAAGTCAGAACTACAAGCAGGGAGATTTCTCAATGTCTAGGTAAGACATCTTCCGTTTCATTACAAATGGGTATGTATACTTGGCAAGGTCCTCTTTTTGTTATGGAATTAGGAAATTCAGAGGTTATTTTGGGCATTGCATGGATGGAACAATTGGAAACCACCATGGGTTTTAATCACAAACATCGCTTCGTGGAGTGGCAAGCCAATGGGAGGACCATTCGTCTTCAGGGATTACCCACACCTCCATCAAAAGTTGTAAGTTCACATAGCATGGAAAAGATATTAAGAAAATATGGTGGGGGATTCATAGCCCGAATCAATTGCATAGAGAAATTAGAACAAGATATGTCGAAAATCAAAGAGGAAGATCTTCAAAACATTGTGGCTAACTATGAGGAAGTTTTTCAAGAACCAAAAGGACTACCACCCAAAAGATCTCATGACCATGCCATACATCTAGTGCCTGGAAGTCTTCCACCCAATGGTCATCCTTATCGATATCCCCAACCCCAAAAAATAAAAATTGAGAAGATTGTCCAAGAGCTATTAGACCATGGTGTCATCCGTCATAGTACTAGTCCTTACTCCTCACCAGTAGTCCTAGCTCATCGAAAAGACAATTCTTGGCGTATGTGCCCTGATTTTCGTCCTCTCAACAAAATCACGATCAAAGATAAATTTCCTATTCCTGTCATTGATGATTTACTAGATGAGCTACATGGTGCCAAATTCTTTACCAAACTGGACTTACGTTCAGGTTTTCACCAAATCCGAGTTAGGGATGAAGATATCCCCAAAACCGCCTTTCGCACTCATGAGGGTCATTATGAATTCTTGGTCATGCCCTTTGGTCTCACTAATGCTCCATCTACCTTCCAAAGCCTCATGAATCAGGTATTTCATCCATTTCTTCATAAATTTTTCCTTGTCTTCTTCGATGACATACTCATCTATAGTAAATCTTGGAAAGATCACTTATCACATGTGGGCAGAGTCTTCCATATCCTACACAAGGAAAAGTTGTTTGTCAAAAGATCCAAATGCTCCTTTGGTGTTCAAGAAGTTGAGTACCTCGGTCATATAGTATCTCAGGAAGGTGTTAAGGTGGATCCCAATAAAATTAAGGCAATACAAGATTGGCCTTTGCCTAAAACCATCAAGAAACTTCGTGGTTTTTTGGGTCTCACTGGCTATTACCATAAATTTATGCGTAACTATGGTAAAATTGTGGGTCCTCTCATGGCTCTCACCAAGAAGGATGCTTTTCAATGGTTAGAAGTAGCTACCAAAGCCTTTGAGGCTCTCAAGGAGGCAATGTGTATGACTCCAATTTTGGCCACTCCAGATTTTCAAAAACCATTTGTCATTGAATGCGATGCCTCAAGAACAGGTATTGGTGCAGTACTAATGCAGGAGGGTCATCCCTTGGCATTTGAAAGTAAACAACTTTCAAGGAAGAATTTGGGTAGATCTACTTATGAAAAAGAAATGTTGGCTATTCTACACGCAGTGGAAAAATGGAGGCATTACTTACTCAATAGCCGTTTTATTATTAAAACTGATCACAATAGTCTCAAGCATTTTCTAGAACAAAGGTTTTCTTATCCCGAACAAAATAAGTGGTTGACTAAATTGTTGGGATATGATTTTGTGATTGAATATAAGAAAGGTAAAGAAAATGTGGCAGCTGATGCATTATCTAGAAAATACGAAGATGAAGTAGTCATTAATGCCATTTCAGGACCATGTTCGCAATGGGTGTCTCAGTTGCAGGAAGAATGGTTGTCCAACAGTGAAACAACTCAAATAATTCAAGAATTGTCTAGGGGTTCCTCTAAATACCCTCTTTTCACATATGATGACCAAATATTACGTAAGAAGAGTCGCATTTACATCCCACACAACTCACCACTTAAATCACAGATTCTAGAGGAGTCACATGCTTCTCCATCAGTAGGACATTCAAGGTTTCTAAAAACCTACATGCGGGTTAAACAATCCTTTTGTTGGAAAGGGTTAAAAGCAGAGGTCAAGCAGTGGGTAGCCGAGTGTGAAGTATGCCAATGCAATAAGGGTGAAACAGTCAAGTCATCGGGTTTGCTTCAACCATTACCTATTCCAGATCGTCAGTGGGAACATATATCCATGGATTTTATTGAAGGACTTCCTAAGTCAGAAGGTAAAACAATAATTTTTGTGGTAGTTGATCGCCTTTCCAAATATGCTCATTTCCAGGCCTTGCAACATCCATTTTCAGCAAGCAAAGTGGCCAAGGTATTTATGGATTCAATTTTTAAATTGCACGGAATGCCCAAAAATATTGTAAGTGATAGAGATCCCATTTTTACTAGTAATTTTTGGAAAGAATTTTTTTGACTTAGTGGTACCAAATTAAACATGTCTTCAGCATACCATCCACAAATAGATGGTCAAACAGAGGTGGTTAACAAATGTTTGGGTACTTATCTGAGATGTTTTGTACAAGATAAACAATATCAATGGAGTCAATGGCTTTCGTTGGTAGAATGGTGTTATAATACGTCCTACCATTATTCCACTAAGATGTCTCCTTTTGAAGCATTGTATGGAACTAAGCCACCAACAGTAGTAGATTATGTACCAGGATCTTCCAAAGTGGCCCAAGTAGACGATTGGTTGCAGCAACGACAAGCAATGCTCACTATTCTGAAGGACAATTTGATACAAGCACAAAATCGCATGAAGCAACAACAAGACAAACATCATTTGGAAAGGGCATTCAATGTTGGTGATATGGTGTTTCTACGTCTTCAGCCCTACAAACAGTTATCATTAAAGATCAAATCTAGTCAGAAGTTGGCACCACGCTTTTATGGTCCCTACAGAATTGTGCATCGCATTGGGGAAGTCACATACCAATTGGAGTTACCCCAATCTTCTCGTATACACCTAGTGTTTCACGTCTCATGCCTCAAAAAGGTGATTGGCCAGAAAGTACAATCTCAGTCAGAATTACTAGTGTTGGATGAAGAAGGGCGTATATATCTCCAACCAGAAGCAATTGTACAAACCAGAACACATAGACTAAGATCTCGTCACATCCAAGAGTTTCTCATCAAGTGGCAGGACTTACCTGAAGAGGATGCAACATGGGAATCTGAAAGTATTTTCCAGTCATTTCCAGCTTTGAGGACAAAGCTTTTCGAGGAGGGGAGTCATGCTACATAACAAACATAGCCGTCGTCGGCTATGTTTTCCAAAAGAATGATTTATGTATTTATGTGATTTGATTTTAAATTAATAATCATCTATTATCTTTTATCCAAATTTCATTTGCGACATTCGCATACTTGCCTATACGGCGGGGGTGTACCCACCTAAAGTGGCGATTCATTTATCACTAGATTCATTCTTCTTAATTTCTGATTTATTCATTTAAGATTCAAGTTGTGAAGTTTATGTTTTAAATCGAGATAGCAGTCTGTGTTAAAGAAGAAAGCAAGGAGTTGCTTTGCAGAAAACATGACCCTATAATTTAATATAAAACAATAGTATAACAAATATCAACAATCATCTCGGAAATAGCTCAACAATTCAAGGTTTGGCTCTTCTTTGGAAGGTTCAAGATTTAAACCGCAACATGTGTATGGTTGTGTGTTAATCCCCTATTAATGCTTGTAGCTCTCAGCCTTACGAGATGTCATGGCTACGAGGGGACTCCTTATCCCTATATATCTATCCTAGGGTTTTAATCCCCTATTAATGAACGTAGCTCTCCGCCTTACGAGGGGTTATGGTTGGGAGGAGATTGCTCAACCTTATATATTTGTCCTAGGAAACTACTCAACCCTACCCAAATAAAATAAATAAGTAAACAAATATCAACAAACAATATAATTAAATACATTATTATTCAAGAAATTCATTTAATCCATATTAAGTCTCAACAAATTCCTATTGATAAGCATAACTCTCAACTCTCAACTTTACAAGAGTCATGGTTAAAAATTCCTTTAATTATTCAAACCGCGGCGTGGATGAGTGTGTGTTTGAGGGGGTGGGTGTGTGGTGGCTTTGTGTATCTATTGATAAGTATAGTTGGAGGAGACTGCTCGGTCGTCGGGTCATAGAGGTTTCTCACAATAACCAAATTCAAAAAAAAAAATTCCTTAAGCATAGCTCTCAACTCTACAAGGATCATGTTTGGGAGGAGACTGCTCAACCTTATGAGTTGGTCATAAAAATTTCTTACACTAACCAAATAAAAAAAAATCTCAACAAATCTACTTCCATTCTTAAAATATTATCATAATTGTCCCATTTCAATATATCATATATTAAAAAATAAAATAAAAAACTTTATATTTGATTATTTTTAATTCTTGATGTAATTTTATTAATTAATTAATAAAAAAACAACCAACATTGATTACCAGCTTCACATAACTCGCTCTCTCGAAATTTGATATCCACTATATTTCATTTTAAAAAAAACAACCAACATTGATTACCAGCTTCACATAACTCGCTCTCTCGAAATTTGATATCCACTATATTTCCATTTTACAACTACTTATAATCAAAATTTCTGGTCTCTCACGTGCTTCAGCCAAAACCGTCACAGGTATGCACAGCTCTCTATTTTAAGACTATATAAATAAATTGCCCAACGAAGGAATGGAATTTAACTTGAAATCATGCAAAAAGATCACGTCCACTCTCCACTTTTGCAATCACAGATATTAATGGCCATTACACCACCTCCTTCGCTTTTGAAGGCAACGGTTTTTGTTGCTCACGCTTTCCCAATCATACAATGAATATCACTCTCACACAACTCTGTCGGAAGGGGCGGTTGAAGGACGCAATACACGTTTTGCTTACTACAAATACAAATACACATAACTCTGTACTCTCTTCAGCATGTCTTCAACTCCTGCAGACCTGCATCGCCAACAATGCCCTTTCAGAGGGCAAGCTCCTTCACTCACTCATCAACCGCATCGGACATAAATTTAGCCCCTCCAAGCACAAATTTCTACAAAACAGACTTATCCACATGTATGCCAACTGCGAAAGTTTGTCAGACGCTCGCAAAGTTTTCGACTCCATGATTGAACGAGACGTCTTCTCATGGACTATGATAATTTCAAATTACGAAAGACATGGCTTTCCTCGAGAGGCACTGACACTCTTCCACCAAATGCAACAAACAGCAGCAGCAGCAGTCCAACCAAATCACTTCACATTTCCCAGCGTCCTCAAAGCATGCGCCAAATTGGGAGATTCACAACAAGGTTTATACATCCATCAAAGACTCTTTAAAAGCGGTTTTCTCTCAGATGATGTAGTTTTGAGTGCCCTGGTAGACATGTATGCGAAATGTGGAAGAGTAGAGAAGGCACGCGAATTGTTTGACAAAATGCCTCACCGAAATGCGGTCTCATGGACCGCAATGATAGCGGGATATGCACAAAATGGGTTTTCTGAAAAGGCCCTGGAGACTTTCAAGCAAATGCAATTGTCAGGTGTAAAGCCAGACTCTGCAACCTTTGCCAGCATTCTTCCAGCATTTGCCAACATAGGAGCTCTAGAAGAGGGTATGGAAATCCATCAAAAAGTAATTGAAAACAGATTTTTAGGAGATGTTGTAACTGTGAGTGCCCTGATAGACATGTATGCAAAATGTGGAAGAATAGACAAGGCCCGGGAATTATTTGACAAGATGCATAATGCAGACACGGTTTCAAGGAATGCAATGATTGCAGGATATGCACAAAATGGACATGCTGAAAAGGCCCGCGAATTGTTTGACAAAATGCCTCATCGAAATGCAGTCTCATGGACTGCAATGATTGCAGGATATGCACAAAATGGATTTTCTGAAAAAGCCCTGGAGACCTTTAAGCAAATGCAAATGGCAGGTGTAAAGCCAGACTCTGTAACCTTTGCCAGCATTCTTTCAGCATGTGCCAACATGGGAGCTCTAGAAGACGGTATAGACATTCATCAAAAAATAGTTGAAAATGGTTTTTCATCGGATGTTGTGGTTGTCAGTGCTCTGATAGACATGTATGCAAAATATGGGAGAATACACAAGGCACGAGAATTGTTTGACAAAATGCATGATGCAAACACAGTGTCATGGACCACAATGATTGCAGGATATACACAACATGGGTTTCCTGAAAAGGCTTTGGAGACTTTCAAGAAAATGCAATTGTCAGGTGTAAAGCCAGACTCTGTAACCTTTGCCAGCATTCTTCCAGCATGTGCTAAAATGGGAGCTTTAGAACAGGGTATGGACATTCATCAAAAAGTAATTGAAAGCAGATTTGTAGCAGATGATGTGCTCATGAGTGCCCTGGTAGACATGTATGCAAAATGTGGAAGAATAGACAAGGCCCGGGAATTGTTTGACAAGATGCATAAACTAGACACAGTTTCATGGACTGCAATGATAGGAGGATATGCAATTCATGGCTACAGCAAGGATGCCCTTAAACTCTTTGATCTGATGAAGCACTTGGGAACCAAACCTGACAACGTAACCTTTGGATGTGTTCTATTTGCATGCAGCCATGCAGGTCTAGTGGATGAGGGCTGTACATACTTTAATAGCATGAGTGACTCTTATTGCATTATTCCTGGGATGAATCATTATGTATGCATTGTTGACCTTCTTGGCCGTGCAGGCTATGTTGAGGAAGCTTTGAATTTCATTGCCAAAATGCCCATAATACCTGAAGGGGTTGTGTGGATGTGTCTGCTTGCTGCTTGTAGATTACATAAGAATATAGGAATAGGGAATCTACATAAGAATATAGGAATAGGGGAATTTGTGGCAACAATCCTTTTTGTGTTGGAGCCTAAACATCCTGCATCTTATGTTCTTCTTTCAAATATTTATGCGGATGTGGGCAGCTGGGATGATGTTCAAAGAGTAAGGACATTGATGAAAGATAGAGGAATTAAGAAGACACCTGGATGTAGTTGGATTGAAGTTCACAAAAGGGTACATGTTTTTTGGTTAGGAGACAGATCACACCCACAAACACAGGAGATCTATTAAAAATTGGAGGAATTGTCAAGTTAGATGAAGGCATGATGTGGAGGCTGAGGATAAAGAACTGCTACTCTTCCAGCATAGCTAGAAGTTGGCAATTGCATTCGGGTTGTTAAAGACTCCCCCAGAACCATTATTAGGGTTGTGAAGAACCTTTGAGTATGTGGTGACTGCCATACTGCAACCAAGTTTATCTTCAAGATTGTTGCAAGGGAAATTGTTGTGAGGGATGCGAACCAATTCCGTTCGTTTCAAACATGGAGAATGTTCTTGTGGAGATTATTGGTGATGCAAAGCAACGCAAGCTCTAAAGAGTCTTGCAAAATGACATGGTGCATGATTTTCGATTTCAGTGATAGAAAGGAACCATGTTTCATTTCATTTTCTCAAAAAGTGCTGTTATTAAATATTTGTACTAATAGACAATGTTGATTGCTGACATCATATTGTCGAGTGAAGGAAACTGCCTATGTATATCAATGGGGTATTTATGAAAACCTTGTTTTTAATAGTATGGAGTCACGGTATTGAACATTTTTTTCTGAATCCTATAGAACTGTAGAGTGAAGAGCTGGAGAAGGTGGAAGAATCGCGAACATGAAAAGAGAAATACTAAATGGAAAACACTCAGTCAATAATAAATGTTAGAAGGAAATGGAAAACACTGAACTAACAATAAATGTTAGAGAAGGGCTTACAAGTAACCCACTACTTTGGTATGAGGAGCAGAGCAACTCTTAATTGTACTTTGCTCTTGCCTTTATCATTTTGTGCAGTCTTTTTGTTTGGATTCATTCTATTATCTTGTGTCTATGTTTGCATCTGCCATCTAAGCACAAATTCTATATAGCAATTTCTTTATATGTTGATGCGGATTTTGCACTGTCCATGGTTATATAATACTAAGAATATTTTGTGTGGAATTAGAACATGTTTTGTACATTCAACTGCTAAAAATTGTTGTCCAAATTTTATTATATAATTCATGTAAATTTGGTTTGCTCTCTAGGCACATAACATAAATGAGTTATTTTAAATTTTTTTATAAAGTTTATAAATGAAAAGTAAAAAATGTTTCAAGTAGTGGTTATATATTTCTAATAAGGATTTAACATGAGTATTACTTGCTTTATTAAAGAACCAAGATGTTTTTTGCATTTAACTTTATGTTGTATTTTTTATCCTGTTTTTTCCTTTTTTTTTTTAAACGAAAAGTAATTAAAATGTTTCAAGTAATGGTTGTATATTTCTAATAAGGATTTAACATGAATATTACTTGGTTTATTTTAAAGAACCAACATGTTTTTTGCATTCAACTTTATGTTGTATTCTTTATCCTGTTTTTTTCCTTTTTTAATTTGTGATATGGGATTGAAAGGGATGGGTTGCAGCATGACCACATAGTGATTTTACAACAGCTTGACTATTATGTATGTATTGTTGAGTGAATATTTTGTCCTGTTACAAAATGAACACGCAACTGGAGTCTTATACCAGAAGACTCTTTCTTGCAAAGAAATATGCTATTTTTCTTTAATTTCTCCAAGCTTCTTGTAAACAGACCTATATATGCTTAAAACCAATTTTGATTTAATGCAAATAAATGAATGTATCCCAGAATAGTTCAGATCCTGCAAGTAACTGTTAACAAGGGGCCTTTGTTGATTCACAACAAACTTTGTAACCCTAATTTGTTAAAGTAACCAATCATGTAACAAAAGAAAGAAAAATCCTTTTATGTTCTGACATTAATGAAATTAACATGCGGTTTATTTTAGTGTTAATTGGTTCATTTTATCTTTTATTTAATTGTTATGCTATTTTAACATTAGCTTCTAAATGAGATTAAAAATATATCAGAAACTGAATCAGAAATGTTCTTATTCGAATCAGCTGGAAAACCAAAGAAGGATGTTAATCTTGTTAGCAATCTCCTCCCCTGCAAAACCCCAAGTTATGAGATGAAGCTCTAAAACAACCTGACCTAACGGACACTGTAATAAACACGATCGAATCAAATCAGATGCTAGACTCTAAGGAAATAAATGATTTGCATTGTTTTGTCATTCACCTATCGCAACCCACATTACGGTGTAAACAAATAGATACAAAACAAAATAATGCAAAGGAAAGATATACAGTAAAACAGTAGTCTTAGCCTTCAATCTCCTTTTGGTTTCACACACAAAAGTTACTCTTGCCAAATAACTCCTTTATTCAATAAAATAATGCTTTTCTGTTTACAATTTCTAGCCCCGTATCAATCTACATTTTGTTATTTAAACTTTCTGTTGCTGCTCTCGGCTGCTCTGCGACGCTTCGTTTCAGTTCCCAGGACGCTTCGTTTCAGTTTCCCGCCTTTTGGTGTTTTAACCCTTCGCTTGAATTTGCAATGCTTGATCTTCTCTACGACTAGTAACTGTCGATCTGAAGCGTTACTCTGATCCTCCTGCCTTTGCGCCACGTGTCCAGCGTTTCCTGTAGTTTCATAACGGTTCCTCAAAAATCGTGACCAAAAATAGCATGTAGCCTTGCTCCTTTGGTTTCACAGAAAACGCGACATGTCGCGACATGTCGCGATATCGCGACGCTTTCATTCTTCGTACGCTTCGTTTGCAACCCCGTCGCGAAATCGCTACCGCTATCTCCATCGGGCCCTCTCACCGCAACCTGTCGTGAAATCGCGACCATTTTATCCATCGAGCCATCTCCGCAACTTGTCACGAAATCGCGACCATTTTACTTGGCATGGTCTTCATTTTCTGTCACGATTTCACGACCGTCTTCTTTATTCGTACACTTTGCAAAACACTTGTCGCAAAATCGCGACCATTTTCATCATCCGTACACTTTGCCAAAACATGTCGCAAAATCGTGACCATTTTCATCATCCGTACACTTTGCCAAAACACGTCGCGAAATCGTGACCATTTTCATCATCCGTACACTTTGCCAAAACACGTCACGAAATCGTGACCATTTTCATCATCCGTACACTTTGCCAAAACACGTCGCGAAATCGCGACCATTTTCATCTTCGTATCCACTCTCGCAAAACACCTCATTCCACATTTTTCTTATGTCGCGAAATCGCGACCATTTTCATCTCTTCTTAAACACGTCGCGAATATCGCGACCATTTCTGCACCTAGGCCCTTTTTCTGATTTCCACTTTCCTTTCCCTCTCCGCTTTCAGCCAAAAATCAAACACGTCACGATTTCGCGACCTCCCACTCTCCTTATTGACCGATTTTGACACGTCGCGATTTCGCTACAGTTTTCATTCTACCTTTCTCTCTCCTCCAGAGCAACATGTCACGATATCGACACTTTTCATTCTTCTCCGACGGAGCGACATGTCGCTGATATCGTCGACACTTTTTACGACGAGCGACATGTCGCGATATCGCGACACTTTTCTTTTCGCGACGAGCGACATGTCGCGATTTCGTGACACTTTCTACACTTGTGCATTTTGCCCCTTTTCTTCATTTTTTAGCATCTGGGTCACTGAGATTTTCTCTGAAAACCTGCAAAAAAGGTGGGTCCCCAATTTTGGGGTGTGTTGTGGATTAGCCACAACAAATGGTGACTCTGCTGTCAAATGCTCCAGAGCATTTTTGTGAGAACCCAACCTGAAATATATGAGCTTAGATACAGGCGTTAGCACATAAAAGATAAACAAATACCGAAAGATCAGAAGTACATGAAACATCAGAATCATTAGTATTAGCTCGGTGTGTGCTATTTGTTTTCATTCCATATCGCTTGGACTTGATCAACATTCCATTGTCAGTTTTACATGCATGCATGTGTGAGATTGTAAATGATTTGTGAAACCTAATGAATATGCTTAGAGATTTTGCTTTTACAAATGCATAGACCTTCTAATATCATATACAAATATTCAAGATTGTCAAACCCTCTTAGGATCAACCATGTGTATAATGAATTGTTTTATTAGATCCCAAAGTTGGTTATGAGTCACTATTATCTTGAACCCATGTGTAAGTGAAAGTGAAATCAGAGCTTTGGGAAATCGGACTCCCAACTTAATCTAGATGGGAGTTTAACCCTATTCTTACTACTCTGATTTGGAATTCATTACCTCACTTTGAGCAAAATGATCTAACCAATTATAGAAGAAATGGTCATGCTAGTCTAACCCTTTGAACGAGTCGGTGGTCTTGTTTTTTAGACAAGACATGCTTGTCATGCATGGGCATACCTAACCCCATAATCCATGACTTAACTTCATTTCTTTGGACCTTGGGGATGACTACCCATCCTTTGCAGAGGACAAGTAGTACGATCCTTTCAATCCAATATCAAGACGAGATGGGAAAAAGTTAATTTTACTTCTTGGATCTTAGGGATGACTACCCATCCTACCCATCCTTGCTAGGGACATGTAGTACGATCCTTCCAATCCAAGTCTTAGATGAAAATGAAGAATATTAATTTTATTACTTAGACCTTGGGGATGACTACCCATCCTTGCTAGAGGACAAGTAGTACGATCCTTCCAATCCAAGTTTTATCATGAAATGAGACATAGGAGCTTTGGGGAATCAGATTCTCAACCTAGGCGAGATGAGAATTATGCCCTATCCTTACTACTCCATGTAGGTCAAATCAAAGCTTTGGGGAGTTGGATCCTCAACCTAAGTTCGATGAGGACTTAACCCTATCCTTACTACTCCGATTTTAGGCTTTAAGCTTAATGGAAGTGGTAAAAACCATTGTTTTAAGGATCATGTTGCATAATAGGATAGACATGAAATATTCCTTTCGCTTGACCCTTTTCCTCCAAGCAAGGTTTTGATCATTTTGCCCAAGATCTTTTTTAATGTGTACAAACTGTGCTTGGTTCTAGATATCTTGGGGCTCAGTTTCCAACCTTAGGATTTTTCTTTATTTATGTTATAGTATAACCCTAAGAGGATTTAACACACTTTAATGATTTGTATCTGAAATGCATATGTAACTAAGATGGCATGAATATGCAAAGTGAGATGTACTATGAATGCATTGCCCTTTGAATTGCAGATGAAGTATTACCATAATTTGTAAAACTGACTACTTCATGCATCACAAGCCCCAAACGACATTATTTAACTGTTTGTGTTATATGTGGAGCTTTTACAACATAATTCCAATGCTTCATATTCTCCCAATCTTAGGCATGTGTTTAACATTTCAAACTTTTATTCCTTTTTTTTTTTTTTATATAAGACAATGAAAACATGTCAAATAAACACACCACCTAAATGTCCAACCTGCACACACAAAAGAAACAAAGCACAACATTAATACAAAACCTAAACATGTCAAAAACACACAACTTAAATATCAAATCTGCACACAAAAGAAACAAAGCACAACATTAATACAAAGCTAGACATGTCAAGAACACACACTTAAGTATCAAATCTGCACACAAAAGAAACAAAGCATGGCATAATTACATATAATACAAAACCCAGCTGCCTCAAGCCTGGAAGTAGTGTTTCAAGTGCAACCCATTGACGAGTAATGCCAAATCCTTTCCATCCAAGGTTCTTAGTCTAAAACTATTTTCCCCTAGGACTTCTGAAACTTGGTACGGACCCAACCATAAGTAGTCAAACTTATCATGATCCCCTTTCTTCTCATGTCTTTTGTCCCATAACAACACTAGATCTGATATTTTAAAGGCCTTGGCCCTAGACTTTTTGTCAAACCATCTCTTTACTACATCCTGGTGTTTACTAAAATGAAGCATAGCCTCATCCCTTTTTTCATCCAGATGCATTAATTGTGTTAGTCTAGACTCAAGTTTATCATCAGTTCCGCAATAATCTTTCATAAAATGCAGCGTTTGTAACCTGAGATTTGTAGGAAAAATGGGATCTTGTCCATAAACCTGATGGTAAGGAGATGTTCCTATTGCTTCTTTGACTCTGATTATGTCAGCCCAAAGAGCCAACTTAAGCTTGTTATGCCGGTCCCTCGGATTTCTTTCCAACAATTTTTTTATGACATTTAACAAATTCTTGTTAGATGATTCGGCCAATCCATTACCTTGCGGATAATAATTGGAAGAGAATTTTAAACTCACACCGCTGTCAAATGCCCAATTAGCAAATTCCAAAGAAGAAAAAGCTGAACCATTATCACTTACAATTGAGTTAGGCATCCCAAACCGAGTGACAATATTATCCTCTAGGAATTTAATAACAACCTTCGACGTAGCATTCTTTGTGGGGATAGCTTCGATCCACCTTGTGCAATAATCCATAGTCTGTCAAAATGTATTTGTGGGAATCGGATGAATTGGGACTGATAATCCCAACAAAATCCAGGCCCCATTGCGCAAAAGGTCTAGACTCAATTACGGATTGTAAAGGCATGGAAGCACTCCTGTCTCTATTGGCTGCAGTTTGACATGTATGACATGACCTCACATGAATATGGGCATCTTTGAACAGTCGAGGCCAATAATAACCGGCTCTAAGGATTTGGTGGGCTGTGGCATTAGCGGACCCATGTCCTGTCCCATGTTTACCATGAAATTCCTCGAGGATTTGCACTGCTTCTTTTTTATCAACACAACGAAGGTAAATACCTTCATGGTTTTTCTTGTATAACGTGCCAGATCTAATTAGGAAATTAGCAGACTTCAAGCGCAAGGCTCTTCGTTGAGTAGAATTCAAATGCGTTGGACATTTACCATTTAAAAGAAAATACACCACATCTGTATACCACTCATCTTTGGTAATATCCGCGACTTCGTAATGTTGACATGAAATCGCGAGATCCTTTTCTGCTATTGCCTTAACCAACCCTTGTCCCCGCACTATCTTCATCGACTGAATCTCAAGATCAAACTCCTGCAAAGTTGAAACCCACTTACCACGTCTTTCACCTAATTCATTATGTATGAACATGGCTTTGACTGCAGGATCCGGGACGATAGCAAAGACCCTACTGTGGACTATGTAATGCCTGAATTTTTTCACGGTCTTAACCGGAGCATACATTTGCTTGTCCAAGATGGAGTATCTCGGTTTTGCATCTTTGAGAGGACTACTCAGGAAGGCAATAGGATTTTCAATGTTGCCTTCACTCTTCTGAGTTAGAACACTCGCAAAGGAGTGATCTGAAGCAAATGTGTAGATATAGAAAGGCTTCGTATAATCGGGACTCACTAAAATCGGGGCTTTAGAAATCGCGTCCTTGATGTTTTTAAAAGCATCTCTATTTTCATCTGTCCACTTGATCTGGACCTCTTTCTTTAACATGTCGTTCAAAGGCTTTGCTATCTCTGCAAAATCTGCAATAAACTTTATGACGAAATTGATCTTCCCAAAAAATGATCTCAACCCCTTCTTGCTGTTGGGACAAGGAATCTGTTGTATGGCCTCTATTCTCTCAGGGTCAATGGAAATTCCATCCTTAGATATTATATGTCCCAATAACTTCCCTTCTGTCACCCCGAAAATGCACTTCTTTGGGTTGAGAGAAATGCCATGTTCCCTGCATCTTTGAAAGACTTTCTTAAGATCCCTGACGTGGTTTTCCCTGTTCTTAGAAAAGACAGGAATGTCATCTACATAGACGATGATGCACTTACCTATGAGTCCCTTAAAAGCAAAGTCCATAGCTCGTTGGAAGGTGGCACCTGCGTTCAATAGTCCGAAAGGCATTCTCCTATATGCAAAGGTGCCCCACTTTGTGGTAAAAGCAATTTTCATCCTATCACTAGGATGGATAAGAACCTGATTATATCCCGAATAACCATCCAGGAATGACATCATCTCCGACCCGTTTACCTTTTGGAGTATTTCATCAATGGTGGGTAACGGGTAGTTGTCCTTTTGGGAGGCTTTATTAAGATTTCTAAAATCGATACACAACCTTATTTCTCCACTCTTTTTCCTCACGGGGACCAGGTTAGCAACCCATGTGGAATGCCTAACGGGAAAGATGATCTTAGCTTCTAACAGTCGCTTCACCTCTTTCTCTATCAAGGGTTCTAATAATGGATTAACTCGCCTCTGTCTTTGCCCGAAGGGTTTGGAATCCGGCTTCAATGGAATCGTGTGCATTATGACATTCTGATCATAGGTTTTCAACTCCTTATAACTCCAAGCTATGCAGTCTATGTATTCTTTTAATGCATTGGCGATGGAATCCTTCTCCTGCTTGGTACATGCTTTTGCTATAAATACTTCTCGAGGGTTTTCTGCACTTCCAATGTTAACCAAATCACAGGCTTCTCTGGGAGGTGGAACCTTTTTACCCTCTCTTGGTTGATATCCGATATCGAAAGTTTTTTCTAATGAAGCCATCTCATCTGGCATCTTATTGCATTTTCCAATAGCTTTTTCTTCCAAATCTTCCTCCTCTAGATCCCTTTCATCTTCATCTATAACCTGCTTTTCAAATATACCAGAATTAGTGACAAAATTGAATGTGTCTGTCACTATCAAACACTTGGAAATTCGTGACATTATCTGGTATCGAGGGGCAAGGGACCAGCTCTATGGATAATTTCTTGCATTTCTTATGGTCCACTGGTTTCAACATACTCGCAGCTACGGCTAGAGAATCTGCCAGACGATTGCCTTTTCTAGAGATCAAAGATATGTTAAAGGCATCAAACTCATCCATTAAATCTCTAACCCTGGTTCTGTAAAGTCTGAGCCGCTTATCTTTACACACATATTGTCCCTTCACTTGTTTTACCACCAGTTCCGAATCACCAAGGACCTTGATACACTTAACTTTCTTTCGAAGGGCCAATTGAAGTCCGAGAATCAAGGCCTCATATTCTGCCATGTTGTTGGTGGCAGGGAACTGCAGTCTATATGCAGCGAACATAGGCTCTTTATCCGAACATGACAATTCAACACCGGCTCCTGCTCCTTGTTTGGACCTGGATCCATCAAATCTTAACGTCCAAATGTCCTGATGTCCTTCAGTAACGTTGCACCCAATATTTTCATTTTGGGAACTTTCAGGTGTTTCTATGTCCAAACAATATGCTCCCAGCTCTGCCTCAATGTATTGGATCTCATTCGGTTTGTTGTACTCCGTGATCATCTCCTTGAGCCTAGGCTCACTATCAATCCGAATTTGGTTGGCCACTCCCCTCCACGGCAACCACATATGTGAAGAATCTGTCACAATGTAACCATTCAGGTTTTTACTCCAATCTCTTCCCAAAACCATGCCATACTTGATAGGAATGTCGAGGACCAATATGTCTATGTGATGTTGAACCCTGGGTTCTGAATTGACTTGAATAAGAACATCACCCAATTCTCCCACTGCCTCCATGGTTGATCTATCCAGCTGCACCACCCTGCTTCTAGAAGGTTTTGGTGTAAATCCCAATTTTTATAGATTTCTAGGGGCATGATGGTAGCCGAGGCCCCTGAATCTATTAAACAATTGTGCAAGTTTTTACCTGCAATTCTAATGGTTATCAGAAAAGGAGGTATATCTCGTTTTTCCTTTTGTAAAACCAATCGGGACTCAGCACTTTTAGCTTCATGAACTTGGGCAGATGGATCTAATCTTTTTGGTGGACTTACTTCTTGGCCTAATAATCGAGACATATCATACATTGAGACATTGGCCTTAGTTTTCTTCATGTCTTCCACCAAGTCATAAGTGGGTTTTTCTGGATTTGACATATTTTGCACCATCTTAGACTTTTCCACTTTGGATGGAGGAGGGGGATTGACATCTCCTTTGAAATCAGGAGGGAGTAATTGGTTGCTTGGAGGAGTAGAGGAAGTTTTGGGCTCCTTAGAACTCCTAGTGTAATACTTGTGATTTCCTTTCCCAAAACGTTTGTTGGCATGAACTTCCAATGTTTCTTCATCTTCGTTTCCAAAAAATTCCACATCCTCCTCTTCTTCACTTTCTTGGGAATGTATAACCTCGGTCAATATAGACTCATGCTTCCCGTGGCCACAGTGCATACAATCGTTATCACAAGGTCCCGATTCTCCAAAATCTTTCGAGACATCTGCATGATTGGCTACGGGGTTGGGTACTCGCCCATTATTCGGCTGCGTGTTGTATGTTCCTTTTCCTCTATGGTTATGAGGCCGGTTATGACCCATGGCTTGGTCCACTTTTTTATTGACATTTCCCACCGTGACCAAAACTTTGGCCAAGGTTTCCTTCATGTTTTCTATGGCGGATTCAGACCCTTGTGGTTGAGGCACTTGTAATTTCGGGTCCAGTTGTGTTTGCTTGCATTAGCCACCTCCGGAATAGGTACAATGGCTTGGGTCTGGGTAAGTGGATTCCATCCTGGATTCACACTTTGAATAGCTTGGGTCTAGGCAGGTGGATTCCACCCTGGATTCACACTTTGAATAGGAGTGATTGTTGGATAAGTCGTTGGGCTTGGCGTGCTAATCGGAGCAAACCCCGGCAAGGTCAACAAATTACTGCCCATGCCGAACCCAGGCAAACCCATCGGGCTATTTTGAATTAATCCCTGCGTTTGCACGGAGGCATTCGGATAACCTGGAAATGGCGCCACTTGGGTGGGTGTTTGAAAATTATTCATCATAGGAACCTGTGGTGCCATTAACTGGTTCATCATGGCAAATTGACTGTATGGACCATATTGTCCCATCCCAGTCAATTGAGACAATCCTGCTCCTGGCAGGTTCATCTGTTGTTCGAGAGTCATTGTTTCTGCATAGGCCAAAGGAAGCGTCGTAACCTGAGGGTTCCTTCTAGTCAACAAAGACGTTAAAGGATCCAAGGCTCCGAAATATAATTGCAAGGCGACTGCAGGATCTACCGCAAAGTGACGAGTCAGATTCGTGTATAGTTTTTGGAACCTCTGGTTAAATGTTCGTATGGGCTCATTGGGTAATCTTTTACATGATACGAACAGATTGTAGATTATGGAGGGATCCAATAACATTCTAAACTGGCTAATGAAAGCGGTTTCTAATTGGGCCCATGAAGTGATGGACCCTGCTGGAAGATTTCGATACCATTCATTGGCCGTGGGGTCTAGACTAGCAGGGAAAACTCGGCAAGCAACATCCTCGTGAGTAACCCCTTGCCTAAACATATAGTCCTTGTAGATTTGAACATGATCTTCTACTGTTGTGGGACCATCGTGAAAGAATTTGGGTAATCCCCTTTCAATGTTTCTAGGCAAGTCATGGACTGCCCCTGGAATATCTAAAGGGGAACTTTGCGCACCGTACCAGAGGGCAGGTGGTTGTTGTTGTTGTTGTTGTTGGGCCATATTATTCAAAGGTGTTAACCCTGTGGGAACAATTGGAATGCTTGGAACTGTGGAGACAGATATCACGGGTGTTGTTGTCGCACTTGAACTTAAAGGTTCAGGCCCGCTAGATGTACTTGAGTCTAAAGAAATCCCTAACTCAAGTATCTGGGTGGTATTTCGATTTCTAATGTTTTGTTTTTCGGCCTCCTAGCAGTGGGAGAAAGGCTTTGGAAAATAGTTTCCCCTGTGGTTTTAGACCTAGTAGCAATGTACTCAGGTTGGGCCAGCTTGGAAACTCTAAAACCCAAAAGACTTCTCTCAACTTGCTTGCAAAATACAGTATCCAACTGTTATACCTGCAAGCACAATAAGTGGAAACAAAACTACCCACATTAATTGTTAGAACAAATCAAAAATCACAAAGCAATAAAGAAGGCCCTCCTTCTAGCGCCAAAATGTTGAGTGAATATTTTGTCCTATTACAAAATGAACACGCAACTGGAGTCTTATACCAGAAGACTCTTTCTTGCAAAGAAATATGTTATTTTTCTTTAATTTCTCCAAGCTTCTTGTAAACAGACCTATATATGCTTAAAACCACTTTTGATTTAATGCAAATAAATGAATGTATCCCAGAATAGTTCAGATCCTGCAAGTAACTGTTAACAAGGGGCCTTTGTTGATTCACAACAAACTTTGTAACCCTAATTTGTTAAAGTAACCAATCATGTAACAAAAGAAAGAAAAATCCTTTTATGTTCTGACATTAATGAAATTAACATGCGGTTTATTTTAGTGTTAATTGGTTCATTTTATCTTTTATTTAATTGTTCTGCTATTTTAACATTAGCTTCTAAATGAGATTAAAATATATCAGAAACTGAATCAGAAATGTTCTTATTCGAATCAGCTGGAAAACCAAAGAAGGATGTTAATCTGGTTAGCAATCTCCTCCCTGCAAAACCCCAAGTTATGAGATGAAGCTCTAAAACAACCTGACCTAACAGACCTGTAATAAACACGGTCGAATCAAATCAGATGCTAGACTCTAAGGAAATAAATGATTTGCATTGTTTTGTCATTCACCTATCGCAACCCACATTACGGTGTAAACAAATAGATACAAAACAAAATAATGCAAAGGAAAGATATACAGTAAAACAGTAGTCTTAGCCTTCAATCTCCTTTTGGTTTCACACACAAAAGTTACTCTCGCCAAATAACTCCTTTATTCAATAAAATAATGCTTTTTTGTTTACAATTTCTAGCCCCGTATCAATCTACATTTCTGTTATTTAAACTTTCTGTTGCTGCTCTCGGCTGCTCTGTGATGCTTCGTTTCAGTTTCCAGGACGCTTCGTTTCAGTTTCTCGCCTTTTGGTGTTTTAACCCTTCGCTTGAATTTGCAACGCTTGATCTTCTCTGCGACTAGTAACTGTCGATCTGAAGCGTTACTCTGATCCTCCTGCCTTTGCGCCACGTGTCCAGCATTTCCTGTAGTTTCGTAACGGTTCCTCAAAAATCGTGACCAAAAATAGCATGTAGCCTTGCTCCTTTGGTTTCACAGAAAACACGACATGTCGCGCGATATCGCGACGCTTTCATTCTCCGTACGCTTCGTTTGCAACCCCGTCGCGAAATCGCTACCGCTATCTCCATCGGGCCCTCTCACCGCAACCTGTCACGAAATCGTGACCATTTTATCCATCGAGCCATCTCACCGCAACCTGTCGTGAAATCGCTACCGTTTTTGTTCTCCGTACGCTTTGTCAAAACCTGTCGTGAAATCGTGACCATTTTTCGGGCGTGGTCTTCATTTTGTCACGATTTCACGACGTCTTCTTTGTTCCGTACACTTTGCCAAAACACGTCGCGAAATCGTGACCATTTTCATCATCCGTACACTTTGCCAAAACACGTCGCGAAATCGTGACCATTTTCATCATCCGTACACTTTGCCAAAACACGTCGCGAAATCGTGACCATTTTCATCATCCGTACACTTTGCCAAAACACGTCGTGAAATCGTGACCATTTTCATCATCCGTACACTTTGCCAAAACACGTCGCGAAATCGTGACCATTTTCATCTTCGGTACGTTTATCCATCCGCGTCGCAAAAACGCGACGCATCGCGATTTCGCGACATCCTTCGACTCAAGTGCCTTGTCTCCGGTTTTGTCGCGATTTCGCTACACTGCAGGGCCTAAGACTCTTTTGCTCGGCTTTGTCGCGATTTCACGACCATTTTGTACTCTGTGCCTTCCCCGCCTTCAAGCCGCGAAACTCCAACACGTCACGATTTCGCTACCGTTTTGTCACCTAGGCCCTTTTTGTCGTGATTTCACGATGCCTTTCCAATTTGTGCCCTCTGCCCGCTTTCAAGCCACGAAAATCAAACACGTCATGATTTCACGACCGTTCTGCCCACCTGCTGCCGTTGACTGCGTTGACCGTGATTTTCTGACACGTCACGATTTCGCTACAGTTTTCATTCTGCATTTCTCTCTCCTCTCTGGGCCGCGACGGAGCGACATGTCGCGATATCGCGACACTTTTCTTTTTTCAGCGGCGACGGAGCGACATGTCGCGATATCGCGACACTTTTCTTTTTTCAGCGACGACGGAGCGACATGTCGTGATTTTGCGACATGTCGCGATTTCGCGACACTTTCTACACTTGTGCATTTTGCCCCTTTTCTTCATTTTTTAGCATCTGGGTCACTGAGATTTTCTCTGAAAACCTGCAAAAAAGGTGGGTCCCCAATTTTGGGGTGTGTTGTGGATTAGCCACAACATGTATCACTTGAGAAGATTTGAACCTAGGTTTCCTCCTTAAAAGTCGAGGAATTTAACCAATTGAGCTATTTGATGTATCTCTAATCCTTTTTGTTTGAAACACCTTATCAAAATTTGTATGTATAAAAGTAAAGTACCTTTTTATGTTTTACTTTTACATTGTAATTTAAATAACAAGTACAAAAACATACATCATAAGATTTATAAATGATATTAACAAGAGAAGAATACATATAGAAGAACAAATATAATTTATTATATTGTAATTGCATATAACTATGGTATTAGAAAAAATGCATAATAATAAATAATATATTGGGAAAACATAATAGTTTGAAGAAGTTGAAGAATATCTTTATTAGAAATGCAAGATAGAGATGGTTTTATTAACCTAACATCGATATGTGGGCCAATGCAAACTGCCCACATAGATAGGTCCTAGCAAATTTTGTTGGGCTATCAAATTTTGCAAAATTTTGTCGCCTAAGTATGAGGAAACCTTGCCAAAATTGATAATTTTTGTACATGATTAGTTGGAAGCCAAAATGCATCTTGCCAGGACCTAAAGTCTGCTAAGGCAAGGAAGTTTGACCACTTCTTCTAAGATCTCTCTATCAGCAAGGCCTAAAGTGGCTAGGACTTTCAAGCAATGACATAAGCAAAATGCCTCAAAAGTTCCAATCAATCAAAAGTCTGAAGCATGAGTGGTTGGGGATTCAACATAAGTCTTCAAAAGATCCGACTAGTCCAAAATGCAGAACAAGAGTGGCCAAAGATTTGCATGTATGATGCCATCCAAGGTTTTCAAAAGTCCTAGCTAGTTAAGAGTGGCCAAAAGATGAGTGGCTAGGAAGTTTGAATGATGATGTCAACAAAGCCTCTAAAATGTTCCAACCAAGTCTTTGAGACCCCAAAAACAAACAAAAACCTTCAATAGATAGTGACAAAGGATAAAAAACTTCCAAGCATGTCCTTTTTGGCAGAAATCATGCATATTAGACACTTGGACTACCTGGCCACTCCTTAGTTTTCTAGATCAAAGCAATTAGGCCATGTCTATGGCTATTGACACTAGAAAGTAATAGCCAGTCCTCTAGAACCTATAGAAAGCGATAGTTGCCTCTATCCATTATGATTGACAGAGCTTGTAAATCAAGATCAAATCCAAAGTTGACATCTAGCAAGATAATAAGGCATGGTGGGGATAAGTTGAGCATGCTAAAGATGTTTAAGCCTACTAAAGGCATGATGTTGCCTGGATTGTGTGTGACTGCATTGGTGACCCAGATTAGGCTAGTTTGGCTCAAAGGTTAGTAGCTAGCAAATACAAGGCAAGAAAGCAACAACCAATTCCCTTAAGCAAGTTGATTAAGCATGAGCTCCAAACTGAGCCAGACTATGCCCACTCATGTCAGTCCATCTATGTAATCATTAGGCTAGGATAGCATTGTAGAAAACTATAAATAGCTAAAGTTTCCCCAACAATAGGGTCAAGAATTTAAGTATTTTCTTGTTGTAAACTGTGCAAATTTGCTTTGCTATTTAATGAACCAGATGTTTTTTGGTCTCTACGAGTTGTGTTGTAAATTTTGATGTGTATGTATGTTATGTATCTCTAGACATTTCTATTAAATTTGTGTGGGTGGTGTGTTCTGTTAGGCGATTCTTCTGTTTGGATTATCACTACAAGCTATTAGATTGTTAGAGAATGCATACCATGTAATCTTTGCATATATATTCGTTTGTGTTACTGCTTTGCATGAGAAGTATTATGTTAGGCTTGGAATGTTGTTTGGATATTCTCTTGCAGAGTAGTTGGAGTGGTAGAATACAGGATATGAGCTAAATAAAAAAATTGTAATGCTTTTATTAGGTAGCTGGTTTGTTAGGCTCTACTCAAGTTAGGTTGCATGTCACTTGCATAGTGAGCGACATTATTGTTAGCAAAATTTGGTCTCCCTTTTATCAATTTCTATCCCTTTTCCTTCTCTCTCTAACCCTTCCATTTCTATCTTTAGTTTTTCTACATTTGTTTTTATTTTACACAAGCAAGGACTTGACCTTATTCAAAGGTTGGATCAGAAGCAATTCCAAGCCATTCAATCTTGGCCATGGTCTAGGCACATCACACATACTAGGTAGACTGTAGACTAAGAGTTTGTGGCACACCCAGTGGAACTCAAACCCACAACTTGATTGAGTAGAACCTTGGTGAAGTCTCTCCTCTTCTAGATCAAAAATCCATTCACCTAGTGACTCCACTATTAAAAGAACCTAATGTTGATAACTTTGCTAAAGGAAAAAAGCCTAGAATTGCATGATAACAAGATCAAAGACCGAAAAGCTCAAAAAATATTTATAGTTTGTTGGATTACCAGCTCATAGAACTCGTAGAAGACCAAATCAATCTCACTCTTTAGTCTAAGATCCCTATGTTCAAAGTCTCATCCCTCTCCAAGTTTTTCCTAGAGTTTCCTGATAGTCCTTGCTCAAAATATATGGTCGGATGACCGAGATGGAACAAAATCAGACAACTTGACCTAGTAGATCTTCATGAAATCCTTGAGGTAGCACTTAAAGCTTTACCAACCTATGATGCTTGTAAGAAAATAACCTATGAGCATTGTCTAGATGTGTTTGCTTTAACCATTATTCATAACATCCAGCATGAAGATGCCATAGTCAATCTGTTAGCTTTATATTTAAGAGGAAAAGTATTGACCTAGTATGGATATCTTAATGAGAGTAGTATTAGTTCATGGGCTCAACTAGTTGAACTTTTTATCCTAGAGTTTAATGAGGTAGGAGATATTTTTTAATTGCTCACTTATTTCACTTCTATTCAGAGACATCCACAAGAAAATATCATAGGCTTTAATATCAAATTCAACAAGACATGGAAGTGGATCCCCCAAGATATAAGGCCCTCTCAACCTCAAGCTTACATTTATTATATCTGAGCCTTCGTCCTAGACTTAGGTCTGCAAATCTAGCTAGCCAATGAAATGAGATTACCATAGGTTTTTCAAGCTATAGTTGTAGAAAATGCACTGATCTCTATTGGCAAGCTACCTCCTAAGGTCACCATGCCCTACTTTTTATAGTTAGCCAAACTAGCTCAAAAGACACTAGCTATGACCACCTTAGTGCCTCAAATTTCTCATGTACTTGTACCTAAAGCTCTACCTCAGCCACCTATACCTTCTTTACCTCTATTGCCTACTCCAAAATTTAAAGATAACACATAGATACTAGAGTTGAGAGCAATGTTGAAAAATATTAACAATAAAGTTATTGTGTTGGAGAGACAAAATTGTTAGCTTTCTAGATAGATCAACTCATAGAAAGTTTAATCTAGGATCAAATATAAATCAAATATATACCACTAATAAAAATAACAACGAATCTCAATATTGGAATAACAACAATATCTCACAAATATAATTCAAATATATACAATAGAAAAAAATTACAAGAATTATTCAAATAGATTACATTGCATGGAGCTTTATCTCCAATATATAATTTTATATGAATTTTTAGTACTCTAACTATTGCTCTCCTCAAACATCTAGGAGATGCATCCTTTCATATTCCTCTCATTAAGACAAAACTCTCATATTACCACATATCAATATGACTCTTCATTCTCTCTCTTGACACTTTGCACTTTCTCTCATATTGCAAACACATACACTATATAAATTAATCTACCAAACTAATATTTACAAGGGGGCCAAATAATTTAATACTTCCAACACCCCCCATATTATCTTATTGGTAAGAAGGTTTTTTTCCTTCATTATCTGATTCTTCTTTCTCTTCATTCTTTAGATTTGAATTTGACATGGCTAGATATATTCAACCTTCATTAGGTCTTCCTTTATAAGTTATCTATGTCCACATTTAGATCAATGTATCTGAGTTGCCTTTGGGTCTCTGCCTCTGGGTCAGCCTATGGGTTATTACCTTTGGGTCTTTGCCTTTGGGTCACTACCTCTGGGTCACTATCTTTGGATTACCTCTAGATTATCATTTTCTCTAGATCATCCATCAGAACAATCATAAGACCATTATTTATGTATAATCATCACTATAAGTGCTTTCATTGTAGGCCATATTCCAAGCTATGCTTGGGTCATAATCATTTATTTATTTATAATAATACTAACATCATTATTTGATCATACTTGGTTTCCTTCTATAGAAACCATATAACATTATTTTTATCTTATCTCATTCATTTATACTTTTATCCATCCACAATCTATTTTTAATCTGCAATCTTTCTTTTCTTTATGTAGACAAAATAATTAAAAATGTTTTATGTCCTCTACAAATTTCACAATAATGGAGGTTCCAACATTTCTCTATATTATGTCCATATCTACCAAAATGATTACATTTGTTCCTTGTTATATGATTGCTTTTTTTTTTCTTTGATTTATTTTTTTGTTTATCCTTCATTGTTACTAATTTTGTTAGTCCCTATCATAGATTTGATATCACTATTTTCTATCACAAATTTAGTCCCTGATTCATTATTGCTTGTTTGTCTTGTATATCCAAGACCCTCATATTTTGGTATTATTTATAGTACAATTCTCTCTTTCATTCCTTGTCAATGTTTTCCATGTCTCTATATCTTATTTTATTTAACAATTTTGAACAAATTCCATTCGTATGCCTTTTAAAATATCCAAATTCTTCATCATCTTGATCTCTTTCAATATAAAGACAAATTTAAGCATCACTATCTTTGTCATCATTAATTTTTATAGCATTAGCTTTCTCTAAACAATCACGAACTATATTCAAATGCTTTGTGTCACATGTAGCATCTATTTTTTGAACAAGTTCTTCTATCTTTGTCATGAATTCTAAGTCATAAGTATCACAGCTTGCATCATAATTTTTCTTTTTATTTTGATGAGGATCACAATATTCATATTTTTATTTTTGATGAAGATATTTAGTATCACAACATGCATCTATCATCATGGGTTTTAATTTTATGGAACAATAACATACATTGTTTTTCATAACTCTTAAATCATTTGCTTCACTAGTGGCATCAATAAGCTTGTTCTTCAAATATTTTATTATCTCCTCTTGTCTTGTATTCTTGTATTTAAGGATTTCATTAGAAAGTAATGTCATATATATTATATTTCCTATATTATTAGATAATGTAAAAGAGTCTTTATGTGCTTCATTGAACTTAGATAATTACCAAGCATTAAAAAATTTCATATTTGGCTTCTCTTATAATTGATTGTAAGACCCTCTTTACCTTTATTGATGTATCCTTTTGTCATTTAATTTTTTCTATCATGTGTTGTGTACAAAATTTTAGACCTTTTAACCTTTCCTTAGTCACTTCTAGTTAAACATCCTGAATGTCTATTTGCTCTGCTTGAAAACATGAATTTTGTTTCTCTTCTTCATTTGTTTTTGACAGCTCATGTTTTTGTATTTCCTTATTTTGATCATTTATTTATTTTTTCTTGTTTTTTCCTTGCCATGTTGCACTAAAATATTTACTCTTAAATTTACAAAATCAAAATTTCAAATCCTTTGGAGTAGAAAACCTTATAACTCCCTAATTAAAAAATAACTCAAATATTATTTTTTTTGGGGGGGGGGGATTTTTTTATTTATTCAGAATCTAAAACAATACATTCACAAGGATTTCCAAGTGATCCAAGCCAACACATCATACGAAATACAATAAATCCACCAAGTAAATCCATGGATCATTTTGAAAACAACTTCGATAGGACACAACAACCCATGAAAATCGGGTTCCTCCACCTTGAAATTATCTTTCCTAGTCCTCATGAATTAGTTGATTAAGGAGTTTGGATTTCTCCTGATCAAGATCATTCCAATTATTAGCTTTCGAGTAAGCGAATCCTTCAGAATCCCACTTTCACCAAACAATAATCCACTCTATTTCATTCTCTTAGGATATGAACAAAAGAAATTTCAACAAAATTCCCAGCCAAGCTCAAAATTTGTTTCACTATTATAGCCATAAACCAAGAAGCATCCTGAAAATTCTTGTTGTTCAGAAGAGACACCACTATCATGGAATCGGATTCACAAATAAACCTTCTCCATCCCAAAGAAAAAGTTGTTTCCAATGCATGGATAATTGCCGATGCTTCCATATGATTATTCGAATGAATTCCCTTGTACACAGAGAAAAAGAGGTGGGCCACACCCTCACTATCACGACCATTTCCTCCTATACCATCATTACTTGGGTTGCCATTGGAAGAACCATCCATGTTTATTTTTATAACACCCCTAGAGGGGGACTCAAATTCCCATATCTATTGACCTTCAATGAACCAATCCCCCTAACAGGGCCTCTATTTGCAGTTGGTGATGATAAAGAAATCTTCAATCTATTGATGATCTACAAGTTAGAGGAAGTAAGAGGAGAACTCAGAACATACTTGGCCTCAATAGTCTCCTTAACCATCCTTTTGACTCTGATCCATACCTGTAAGGCTCCAAGTTGACATCCCTAAAAAATTCTTTGGTTGTGTTCCAACCAAATTTGCCAAAAGATGAAGGAAGGACCAATATCCCAAGTAGTTTGAAGACATGAAGCAAAGGTAGGGGGTCTACCCAAGCTTTACCAAGACTCAAAAATAGAAGTAGCATGGATGATGAGCCTTTTCCAGATCAGCCACCACAAGTTCTAGACCTCCAGCGAATATGAACATTGGAAGAAAATATGGGGAATGGTTTCCTCATTATTTCCACAAAGAAAACAGAGTGAAGGACCCTGAAACCTCTTTTCTGAATATTATCCCAAGTTGAACATTTCTTCTAACACAAAATCCAAAGAAAAAAATTATATTTGGGCCAACCAAACTTATTCTAAATCTTCTTCCACTAGGGGGACACAATATCCTCTCTTCTCTACATAATAAGGGTTTGATAACCCAGAGCAACAATGTATTTCCCTTTTGAATTATGGCCCCAAGAAAGAATATCAGAGTATTCAACAGAACAACACAATCTCTCAACCAAAATAGAATCTAAAGTGTCACAATCCTCAGGACAACCACCCTCTGGCCAGCCCTACGAATCCCACAAACAGTGAGTAAAAGAACTGCTAAGAGGACTTTATCACTTGAAGTCAGCCACATTAGAACAACCCGCATCAGAAACAATATCTTAAAGAAGATGAAGGTGGGAGAAAGAAGAAAGGGTAGGAGGATGATTATCCCAAGAATCTCCCCAAAATAAGGCATTGTTTCCCTTATTAAAAATCCAAAAGAGACCCTGCTTAATAAGCATAGCACATTTTTTGAGAGTGTCCCAAAAAATGGAACCTTTCCCCCTCCTCCAATATCAGAATCTCATTGGCTGGTGCACCACCAAAATATTCAAGGTTAAGAATTTTAGCCCAAAACTGATCAGGATTATTGTACCACCTCTAATAAAGTTTAGCAGTCAAAGTGAGACTATTCAAATCAAATTACATCAAACCAAGACCCCTAATCTCTTTAGGACAACACACAATATCCCAACTGACTAGGTTCCATTTATTACAGTCTAGGTTTCAAGCTATTCATAGGCGTCGATGAAGGTGTGACGAAGGCCTTTGCTGAAACCTGGAATAAAGGTTTTGTTACGATTTATGGGGTTGAATTCCATATCACCTTTAAGCTACTGGAGGACTTAATAGGGCAACCTTTGGACGACAAGGTCATCCGATGAAATAAGCACAACTGGGAAGCATTGGTGGCTTTCTTTGAGACGAAGGTTCATAAAAATCACAAAAAAGGTCTATATTGCAGCCATCTTTCCACTCCTTGGCAAGAAATCCTAATTCCTATCATGCAGTATCTAACGTGTGACAACCCTAAGTCCCAAATTTGTTGTTTCCACTTGGCATACGTAAATCATTTTCGTGATGCCAAGATGATGAATATCCCTGCCACCATTTTTTGGTCTATCGACTATAACATCTCTACCCGATCCAATAAGGAGAATGGTCTACCTTGCCACCAAGGGCTTTTCAATATCCTGTACATATATCTCCTTCTCAAATTCCCTAGAGGTAAAATTACTACCCCTGACTCTAAGGAGGAGAATTCCTCCTCTACGCCTAGCCCCAGAGTTTCAAAACCCAAAAGGACGGCTAAAAATGATAAACCCCATTATGAATTCCACATTAAGAAGAAGGTCAAAGTCGAAGCCACTCTTGTCAGATGTTTCCAAAGGCTTAAACACAAAGAGTTGGCTGAAATCCCTCCTTCCACTTCGATCAAACCCTCAAAGGCTCAATCCAGCTCGCCTAACCTAGTAGAAAAATACCTCCACAAACTAGTCGTTCATGCTACTTTTGCAACTATTGATCATCTAAAGACTACTCATGCAACCATTGGTAAAGCTATTGTGAGTCTCAAAGAACAGAGGCACGCTCTTAGCCTCCTATTATTTTGTGATAATTTTAATGATACTTCTATGTTCTCTGCTACCGAAGTTCCGTTCGATACCAAAGGAGGTACCAAAGATGAAGATGTGGTTGAAATTGCCAAGGATGCATGTCTCAAAGTTCTGAAGGACGACCTGAAGGATATCTTGAAGGATGATGCAAAGGACACCATTCTAGAAACTGTTGTTAATTCTCCAATGCAAACGGGCGCTCCTCTTTGAGCGCGTTTGTTGTTCTCTATTTTTGTTGTCATCCTTACTGTCTGGTTCTTGATCCTTTGGTCTAAAGGATTGCAGGTTTCATTTTGGTCTAGGTTGGTTGCTATCTATTGTTAGTTCCTTTTTTGTTCCTTTGTCCTTGAGGACGTCTCATTTTGGTAAATTTTGGCTTTTACCTCTCGGTTGTGCTCTGTCTGAAGTTGTTTAGAAGTTCTTCATTCCTTCTTGCTTCAAATATGTAAAAGGCGTTAGGGCACCTTTCAAATGCCCTATTTTCAATAAAATTAATTTACCAAAAAAAATTACAGTCCAGGTTTCCTGCCCATAAAAATTTTCTAGAAAGAGAATCAAATTCTTTGAGAAAGCACTTAGGAGCAACCAAGATAGAAAACCTGTAAATAGGTAAAGCATGAAAGATAGACATCAAAAACATTAATCTACCAACAAAGGATAGCCATCAAAAAGTCCAATGATTAACCCTTGATCGAAATCTATCCAAAATACTTTTCCAGTAAGCCCTTCCAAGATTTTTAGAAGAAATAGGAATCCCCAGATACTCCATTGGCAAACAACCCACCTGAAAACATAGAATATTAGCAATCCTACATTGAATCCGACCATCCGTATTGAAGAAGAAGATATTTTATTTATCTTCATTAATAATTTGACCTGAGGCAGATAAGTAAATATCTAAAGCCTTCCTAAAATTCACTGCTTCCTTAATTTTTGCCCTCCCCATCAAAGTAGTATCATCGAAAAACTGAAGATACGTCTGGGATAAATAAATCTATGCCCAAGACCATCCTTGGATAGCACCACGATTCTGAAAACTCTTAAGAATTCTACCCAAACCTTTATCCATAAGGATGAAAAGATAGGGGAATAAGGGATATCCTTGACGAATCCTCCTAGAGGTCGAGAAGAAAGCAGGAGATAAACCATTGATTAAAATTGCAAAGGAGGCCAAAGTCACACAACTCATGACCCATTCAATACAATTATATGAGAACCCAAAAGCTTGAAGGATGTTCTATAAAAAAGGCCAGCTAAACCTGTCATAAGCCTTGGACATATCAAGCTTAATGAACATAGCCTTTTACTTAGAGATATCCATAGAGTGAATAGCTTCAGCAACAACCACCACACCATCTAAAATCTGACGACCCTTAACAAACCCACCTTGCTCAGGAGAAATAAGAAAACCAAGAAATTTATTCAGCCGATCCACAATAATCTTGGTAATAATTTTGTAAGTAACATTGCATAGGAAAATAGGATGGAAATACCCCAACAAGCTAGCATTTTCAAATTTAGGAATAAGAGCAAGGAAGGTTGAATTAACTCAAGATTCTTGAACAACTTTTAGCAGATCAAAAGATAACACTTCTCAAAATTCTTGGAAATATTCTATAGGTAAACCATCAGGTCCAAGTGTTTTACTTTTTTTTTCATTTGAAAAACCACTTCTTTAAGTTCCTCCATCGATATGTGGTCCATTAGCATCTTATTCATATCATTAGAGACCAGCCTAGAAATGCAATCCAAAATAAGCCTCATATTAACAACATCATGAGGACCCTGCTCCTTGAAAAGAGAGGAGAAGAACCTGACTGCTTCACTAGAGATATCCTCAAAGTATGAGAGAGTTTCCCTCTGATCAGAAGTAAGTGAGACTATAGCATTACCATTCCTATGGTCTTTAACCAAATTGTGAAAAAAATAGGTGTTTTCATCTCCTTCCAACAACCAATAAATTCGAGATTTTTGCTTCCAAAAAATCTCCTCACAAATATCCCATTCAATAAGACGACTAGAAAGGGAAGCTTCCATTTCCAATAGATCATTTGTCAATCCTTCATCTTTAATTTGAAAAGTGATCTCCTCCAGGCTATCCTGTAGTTGCTTTTTCTTTGAAAAATATTTCCAAAAGAATTTTTTTTCCATTTCTTGAGTTTGAATTTGACAAACTGGAGGCTTTTGAAAAAAGTAAACATAGCAGTACCAAATTTGGGTTTCCCTTCGATCCACCACATCTCCACACATTCATACAAATTCTTATCTATGAGCTACATAAGTTGAAATTTGAAATGCAAATTTCTTGGCAATGAGAATCTCGAGGACTAAAATAGAATGGGCCAGTGATCAGAGCCCCTCCAACCTAGAATATCTAATAACAGAGTCCATATATCATCAAACCAATTATTTGAAGTAAGGAACCAATCCAATATTTTAGAAATAAAATTCGTTCCACATATTCTATTAGTCCAAATAAAGAGCCCATTTTGAGGCTTCACATCAACAAGATTAAGGAAAGAAATATTATCTTGCATTAAATTAGGACCCAAACCCTCCACACCAAAATTCTTCTCCTTCAAGGACATGATAGAATAAAAATCCCCAGCCATAATCCAAGGATAATTGGAAGCAAGAGATTGAATGAATGTAAGATGATTTCATAAGAGGATTTTACCTTATAAATCACTGGGGGTATACACATTAGATAGAAGAATAGAAGATCCAGATGAAAAGTAGGTAGCAACCACAGAGAGACAGTTCCTTCTACCCACCCACCAAGAGGAAGTTAAGCTTCATGGATCCCAAAAACACGTAAAACCACCTGTCGAACCCTAGGCTCTAATAGCAAGACAGTGACCACCTTTCCATATCTTAGAAGCAATTCTAACATATCTTCACAAGATAATTTTATTTTCTGGATGAAAACAATATTAGATCTATGATATCTGATCAATTCTAAGTAGCATTTTATCTAGGGATTATACGCAAACCCCTAACATTCCAATATATCACTTTCATTTTGGGGAATAGAGAAGTGAAAATATAATGTCTTAACAACACTAGACTCAACTAAGGATTCCCCTATCAATTTCACTTTTTCTTGATCCTTATTTCTTCTTGCTTTTACCACCTTCTTCATCCCATATTTTTTGATAGTTTTTGGGTGAATACCTAACACAGAAGAAACTTTCTTTTTCCCTTCCTCTCTGACAATCCTGTCCTAGGAGGGTTCAAACCTAGTCTCATCCTCATTTCCCTCAATCAAGTTTTCATCCAAAGGGGAATGATCAAGAGCTTTATTAAGAAAATTCGACACCTCTTTGGACTTATATTTATTTCCTACAAGAGGGTTACTAGGCACCACCCCTTCCTTATCAGAAGTTTGCATTTCAAAAGAAGGATTTAGGAAAGAACAAGTACTTGGTTCTTGAATACAAGTATCCATATCACCTCCGTTCTAGACTTGCTCCTCAACATGTGGCTCCTCAAAAGTCTCAAGCACATCAAATATATTACCAGAAACTCCCTTCCCAACACATTTATTCTGATGAAAAAAAGACCTAGATCTTGAACAAGACTTAACAAGAATAAATACATCAGAACCGGGCATCTCATTAACCATAGGAGCTTTTCCTTTTGCTTTTGTAGATGCATCTTGAAAGTCATATGAAGAGGATGAAGGCTAAGAATTCACTTTATTATAGTTTCTCTAAAGATACCCATATTCATGGCATATGCGGCATCGAAATGGGAGAGCTTCATAATCTAACTATTGGACCCAAGACATGTTTCCCAGTTTAATCTCCAATGATTGAGGCAACGAATTATTCAGATCTACTTCAACACAAAGTTGTGCAAATGAAGAAAATTTCCTATCCAAAGTTCGGTGAGAAAGACCAAATGGTTTTACAATAATATCTGCAATAGAATGAAGAATATTCGGCCTCCAATATTCCATAGGGAGTCGTGGCAAATGGACCCACACAAGAATCCTAGAAGGCTTCTCTTCCACCGGATCAAATCCTAAATGTCAGGGTTTGATAAATAATCCATACTGATTATGAAATTAAGGACCCCCTCGAACACTTTACTACAATATACCATACGGGAGAACACCACAATAAAATACCCATTAGATGCAAGAATAATATCCTGATCACCTTCAGGGCTCTAATTTATCCTAGCCTAATTTTCTAAAAAAGGCATAAAAATTAAGAGACCCATGAATTTACAGATGGGCACATGCTTAGACAAATATAAAACATCATCCACAACATAATCAGGAATGATAACCAAGAAATTATTTTCGTTTCTTTTCTTCAAACATCCATTATTATTCGACTTCAAAGTCGAAGAGGAATTAGAAACATGATCAAGGGTTTCATGCAACAAAAAATTCATGGAATTTGCATGATCATAAGAAGAGTCATCCTTATTCAAAACAATATCCTTAAAAGACAAATATCGGGGGTCACTAGGACCCCCCGAAGTTGCTATATCTAAAGCTAAACTACAAGACACCTTTCACCAGCCAACACGCTGATTTTCACAAAAAAATTCAGCACCGACCTAAAACCCTACACCATGCATCTCGCAAAAATAACTCAGATATTAATTCAAATATGAAGTTTGCAACTATTAAATTTCATAATCCTTTGATGTTGAAAACATTTTGACTCCAAAATTGAATTTGCAAAATATTTTAATTTTCTCAAAATTTAAGAAAATAAATCTCCTATCTTTAAAAATTCCAAAAACTTAAAAACTTTTCAAAAAATAACCAAATTAACTAATCAAAAAAGTTGAAATTCTTATCACTCCACACTTTTCAAAAAAAAAAACTTTAATTTCTAATTAATCCTTATAACTCGTACTAATTACTTCCTAAACTTATAATCATCTTATGACTTCCAAGCTTATAATTACCTTATAACTCCTAATCAATAATAATTCAGTTTTCAAAATTTTCCAACCTCCAAATTCAAATTACTCCTTATTACTCCAAGAATATTCTTTACCTTATAAAAAAACATAAATCTTACAAACAAGGTTTTTCGCTCCTATTTTTGTCAAACATTGACTGTCGTTTCAAAGCAATTAGAATCACCAACACTCTCTCATCAATTGATGTTCCAATATTTTGTGTGTGCATCAAAATTTTTCTTGTTGGGGCGAAATATGTGAGAATTGACAGATGCATCAGAGAGGGCACTTGGTTTTGACAGTGCTTGATCAATTTGGGTAGGGCAACTTCGATTTGTTAGGATATTTTTGAGATAAATAATTACTTTGTAAACATCACCTCAGATGTTCTAATTACTTTCAATATAAGGGCTCCTTACATGCATTTTAGTCGTTAAAAAAATTATTGGAATTGTTTGAAAATCTAATTTCCTTGAAGATGTTACCTAGTTCTTAGAGATGTTTTGTTGATGAGTCAACCTGATTCTTCTCCTATGAACATAGACAAAAAAGACACTTTCCTTATGCACCCTCAAACAATTACAATAGATTCTAGATTTAATTTTATCAACCTCAATGCTTTGCTCTTATTTTTAACTGCCTCTATGATTTTCCACTAGCTATTACCTATCAATTAAAGATTTACAATACAATCTTCATTTAACTTTTTTATTCTCCAAAGATAGAAATCTCTAAATATTAATCTTGGGAATAACACATTTGAAAAATAATTATTTTTTCTTTAAATTTTCTAGCAGCCAATCTGTACTACGTTAATATTCATGTGTTGCATTTTTTAATTAGCCAAGGCTCCAAAAAACTTGCTTTGCTCTGACTTGAATCACAAAAATATACCAAAAAAAAACTATTGAAGTTCAATCTCCAACGAAACCTGCATTAAACATTTCTCCTCATGGAAAAATTTAATTAATCCAAAGAAAAATATTAACTTTAATCTTTAATATTCTTCCTCTTCTTTTCACTCTTCTTTCTTTTCTTTATTTCTCTACTTCTTTGTCTAAAATAAGACAACTACAACTTCTTGGCTCTTAGTCCAGAAGCCTTAATCAGGAATTTCGCTTGTATTTATGCTCATTCTAAATGACTTTTCAATAGATCTTTCAATGTTGGATTATCTTCTTAGATAGTTCATGTCACTTCTCTTTCCTCAAATAACTCTGAGATGCTTATATCTCCCTTATTGTTTTTCCATATAATTAATTAATCTATCTTTATCAAATTTCTAAAACTTATATCTTCCAAGGAGTATACATGCTTACTTTAAATAATGGAAGAGATTTACTTTGTACCTTATTCTTGGTGCTTATGCTTTATCCTCTATGGCACTTGCAACAACAAACTTTTTATCCAGTAATGCTCCTCTAGTGCAACAAACATTTCCATTATAGGATGCTCAAAAAAATATCTTCAAGCACTTTCCAAATAAGCAATCATCCGACAAGTCAATCAACAAGTAAAATTTCTCTCAATTGGGTTTGTTTTTGGATGACGATGATTTTTTGAATACTTTCATTTAGATTCTTTGTGAATTTTCATAGCACTTTTTGGCTATGATACCATTGCTAGTTTTTAGATAGATTAACTCGTAGAAAGCTTAATATATGCCACTAATCAAAATAACAATGAATCTCAATATTGGAATAACAACAATATCTCATAAATATAACTCAAATATATACAATATCAAAAAACTATAAGAATGATTCAGATGGATTACATTGCATGAAGATTTGTCTTCAATATATAATTTTGTATGACTTTTTAGTACTCTGACTATGGCCAAACCGAGAAAACATAAAAAATTAATTCCATAGGGCTCAAGCCTTAGTAGAATATTGAGAAGCATGAATGCAATGTGTTTAAATTAACTATAGCCAATGACCAAAATTTTCCAATACCGATAAATGACTACTTTTTAAAATTCTTTGCATATAACAAAAACATGCCCAATTTATCTCATAGTGTACATAGAAAATTCCAATCAAATAAGCCTACCATTGTTTTGAAAATCAATAGGTGGAACATAGTTAAATTTTTAATTGTAAAAATGCCATTGGCCAAAAAAACAACGATATTTAAAACTGGAAAGTGCTTCAAGGTGCTTGCACGTGCCAAATATTTTAGGATAATTTCAGGTAATAACATGGAACACACACATGATTAGTATTAATGATGCTATATATTTGCCTTAATCTATAAAAGCAAATCCTTGTGGCTTCATTTGTACATTGAACAATCAATTTTTTAGTTAATTGATCATTCAAAAGGTAGGGAATCCAGAAGCAAGAGCACAAAGTAATTTTATAGGGGTTATTGTAGTTTATTAAATTCTAAGAGCATTGCCACAATTTATTACCTAAAACCAAGCTAAGAATCCATGGCCACCAAGAAGAATGAGCTCCAAGACTGCAAGGTTGACATTCATGACCTATAGCTTACTATTAAAACAAAAGGCAAAAAGTCATTAAGTACTCAAGGGAGCATTTGAATTCAACTACATGGAATTATTTATTGTTGCTATACATACCTAGGCATGCACATCCTTGCCTTGATATGGTAAAAGTGATAGCAAACAACTATGATGCCAAACCTATAACAATGTGCGATAGTAAAGGCTAGGTATTTTTTTCCCTAAGACATAAGAATTTTGTAGCAGCATTTGTAATAGGTACTCGTACTCACCCTAGAAAACACCACAAATATTTTAATCAATAAAAATAAAGGGCCTATTATGATAATATAATGCTAAATTGGCTCAATGACCAATTGTATCATCGTATCTCGAGACTTCCTGAAGGTCCTATAAAAATTGCTAATTTTAAAATTTTGTAAGATATGTTTCCCATGCTAGCATTTATTTTGAGGTTGGATAGTGATCAGTATGTGTATGATTACAAAATAGCTATGGTATATGCCATGACCAATCCCAAAAGCCCCTTCTATTTCTTTTCAATACCATAGTGTAGTAATACATACCCAATTAGTCAAGCTTTAACATATTGAGTATAGAATGTTTAGGTACCCTTCATATTTAGCATTATTGTTCATATATTTTAAAGCAAATATTTTCTCAAATTTAAAATTAAGAAATAAAACCCTAGAGAGGAAGGCTCTGTCAATGGTGGATTAGACACTAGAACTTAGAATTTTAAGCCCTTATCTAGAGTTTAACAAACAAATTCTAGGCCCTGATATAGCTTGTATCTATGGAGGAGTTCCTTAACTAAAAAAACAAAAGCTTGTCTTTGCACAACTAGCAAGGAAATAAGAGATCATTATTTTCTCAATAATGGTACAATTATTAGGATGTATGAATTTAATTAGGAACCATTATTGCTTTCATATTATTTAAGTGACCGGGTTTTTGAAATAGAATTCTACGACAAGTGGATTGTACAAATGTAAGTTTTGGGTTAGAAGTAAAGAAAGCCTTCACATATGATCTACCTTTGAACTATGGCCAATTAAATTGAGGGCTTAGAATAAAAATGAATCCCTAAAAGGTAAGCTTTAGAAGAGCATCAAGCTAAAGGTAGTTTCAAACATATGGTAGTATGATCGAGATGGTATTTTTGAGTCTAAGCTAAAAAAACAAAATCTTCCTACCTTCAAGAATGTCCAAAGGTTAGAGATAGAGGTATTCCTTAATGAACTATAAGGAGAGGAGGAAGATTGGGTATGAAAAAATCAAATAAAAATCCTCCTTGGAGGGATTTTCTAATATAATAGAACCATATTATCCAATAAATAATAAAAGCTATATATTGAACAAGTAGAGGAAGGAGACAATGAAAAAACAAGAATGGTCAAAAGAGAAAGTCCAAGAATAGTGGATTTCTAGATGCAAGAGTGGCATGCAAAAAAAGGATTTCAGCCTTAGCTTAGACCATTAAATTTTGAAACTCTATGATGAAAATAAGAAAATGTGGGTAGGTAATAATGATGAGGAGGTTGAACCTCTAGAGCAAAGTGATGAGGAATATGGCCTGGAGGAAAAGAAAGAAGCAGGATCACAGTGAGGCAAGTAGGTACCATAGTAGCAAGATTCAAAAGAGGATTGAGTTACAAAATAACTACCAACTGACACTTAGTAGGTTGGGAGTCTAGGAGAAACAAGTCTAGGTGAACAACAATAATTAGAAGTCTTGGTTTGGAAATCAGAAAGTTGATCTCCCTCACTGTAGTAGCTCTAAAAAAGATATGAGCTTCAAAAAAGATATTCAGTAGGAGTAGAGCTCATTCAAAATATGGTTTATATAGGAGGAGACATGGGAAAAATTTATCAGGTATCATTGAACCCATCCAATTAGAGCAAAGAAAGAAATGCATTGGACTTGGAGTTAGCAGTACTCATACCTAGATCAGTGTAGAAGAAGCTAGCAATATCCCATAACTAATAGAATAGGTGTTTATGCTTGAGAGCCCTAAAGCACAACAAAAATCTAAAAATAAATAAAAAATAAAGGGCTTCCTACTACATTAGCTAGATGAGAGGGAAAAAAAGGCCAAGATCCAACATAAAATTTTGATAACTCAAGACACAAATCCAATGATTGAGGAGTAGACATGAGCAAAAGGCACATGCATATTTTCTCATGATCTTAATCCTTGTTATTCTATTCCATCACAATCACCTTCCTCTCCTCTTGAGCAACCTCCACCTCCACTAGAAGATGCACATCCCCAATCACCCACCAAGAGGATCACTTTCACCATACTCCTAGAATACAAGCAAACCTCCAAAATCCCACAACCTCTGACATCTAATGGAACTATTTTTATAATCTAAAATATCTCCCTTTCTATATTTCCCCTTATCTAATATTACTTGGTTTCCATGCCCATTTCTAGATACCTAGATCTAGATATTTTAAGTTAGTTTTAAGAGGCTTAAGCCAATACACAAAAATGAATCAATGATTTGGTGCTTAGGAATGAGCTAAAGAAATTCCCAACAAGAGTGGTGGGTATTGTGGACCTGGATAAAGGAAATTACTCTATAACAACATTCACCCCTACTACTAAAATCCCACCTTTGAATTGATAGCAATAGAGTATAAAAGGATGATGCAAGAGATGGGTGTTGCCAAGATTCCATTAGATGATATTGCATAAAATGCTCACTCATCAGTTGATCTGATGCATATGAAGGGAATCAAGATGGGGGATAAGAAGAAGGTAAAATACCTATCAAAAGCTCTAGATGAGAAAAAGGCTTCAAAAGGCCCTACAAATACAAGTGGAGAAACTACAATAGAGCCTTCAGGAAGCTCCAACTCTAGCCCTCCTGTCAAGGCTTTGAAGAAAAATTGAAAAACCTAAAACTAGAACTTGACGAGAAAATTTAGAAGGCACAAGATCCTCACTTCTCTAGGAAAGTGTTGGTGCAAATCAAGAAATATAGTTGGAATAAAATGCTTGAGGTCACTAAGTTGCTACATTTCATACTAAAATTCTTGACTTTTAGCATGTAGGTCATCAAGGAATCCCAAACTAATTTCAAGATTATATGAGGCCAAATGGGCATAAGGGTGTAGTAGGAAGAAAATATTATGAATATTTTGAAGAAATATTGTAATCCACATATGGTGATATTTACAACCCAAGAAGTAATGGAGTTGGCTAATGAGCTCATTGAGTGGTATCAATTGATGTAACAAGGATGGGAGCTATCAAAATAATTAAGCACCAAAGGAGATAGAATGATTACTCCATTGAAATAAATTGTTAGCCTTGTGATAACCCCCCTCTTGGATCAAAATGGAACCATCTACACAATGGAGAAGCTAAATCCATGATTCAAGCTTATAGGCAGTAGTGAGGAGGAATTAAATCAGTGGCTAGAACTTATTGGAGAAGATATTGTCTCTACATTTTTAGTAAGCTATCGACTATACATGCAAAGGTACAAGAAATAACAAGGATATACCAAACCCTTCCTAAAATAAGGCTTATAAACTACAATGCATCCATAGGAAAGTTAGAAGATTCAATATCCTTATAAAGTAGGCTTAGAAATCAACTTGTCAAATATTGTAGCTCAAAAAGATACATCAACTGATTAGGAGGTTAATAAAGATAACCAAGAAATAGGATCAATTGTAGAAGAGCAAAGGCAAGAGGAAATACAAGGCAAAACCTCTAGAAATTAGAAATATTGATCCTGCTAAGTTTGCTTTCCCATTCATCCAAATTTTGTTTTTCTATTCCCATTTTTTTGCAAAATTCCATATTCCCCCCAAGTGTCTACCTCCTTTCCATCTTAGTATTTTTATTTGGCTTTTATTGACCCCATTTCCCAATGAAAAATCTCTTTGGATTCTCAATTTTACAAGTAAAAAATCTCTTGGAGACACCAATAATGAGGGCCAATGCAAACTGTCCTCATAGATAGGTTATGGAAAATTTTGTTGGACTATAAAATTTTATAAAATTTTGTTGCCTAAATACAATGAAACATTGTTAGAATTGATCATTTTTGTACATGACTGGTCGAAAGCAAAAATTCATCTTATTGGACCTAAAATTCTACTAAAGCAAGGAAGTTCAACCACTTCTTCTTAGATCACTTTATCAACAAGACCTAAAGTGTCTAGGAATTTCAAGCAATGACATTAGCAAAGCAACTCAAAAGTTCCAACCAATAAAAAGTCCAAAGCAGGAGTGGATAGGAAATTTTGAAGCTGATGTCTGCATAATTCTTCAAAGGATCCAACCAATCTATAAATAAGAGTGGTTAGATATTTTCAATAATAACATCACCCAAGGTTTTAAAAAATATTAGCTAGTCAAATGTGGCTGAAAGATATGAGTGACTAGAAATTTTGAATGACGATGTTAGCAAAGCCTTTGAAAAGTCCCAGATAGGTCTTTGAGACCCTAGTAGTAAGCAAAAACCTTCAATAGATAATGAAAAAGGATAAAATACTTCTAGGCATTTCCATTTCAATAGAAATCGTGCATGTTAGACACTTGGACCACCCGATCCTTAATGGATTTTTAGCTATATTTAATCAGAGGTCCTAATATCCAATATCTAATAAAAATTATATATATCATATGAAGGCTTATTAATAGAATAATTTCAATATCAATGAATATAACATTCATAAAATAATAATAATATTATAACACAATTAAGAAACTCATTATGTTATGAATCAAATGTACAAGAGCTTTATTATATTAATAAATGCTTGATACATTTCTTGATTCAATACGTGGAGCTTTATCTCCATAATATAACCTTAGAAGATGACTCTTCAATACTTGACTATTGCTCTCCTCACATATCCGGGAGATGCATCCTTTCATATTCCACACATAAGACAAATATCTTGTGTCTCTTGACTCTACATCTTGCCACATACATATGACTCTTCACTTGTATACTTGACACCTACACATATGACTCTTGACTAACTTATATGACACATTGCACACACTTGCACAACTAATTAAATGAAACTTGCACACTCTTACATTCTACACATGATCACATGGCATTGGAATCATCCTATAAATTGACACATACTTTAGGGGAAATATAAGTCACACACCTAATCAAATAACTCACAACCTATTCTATATTTACAAATGTACAATTGTACCATGGGGGTACTTTTCCACATTACCATAAAATTTAATATCCTCCAACACCCCCCTGCATTACATTATTTGGTTTTTGAATACTTTATTCTTCAATATTTGATTCTTGTCTTTGTTCTTCGATTCTGGCTCTAGCACTACTTGAGGTTCTAATGCTGATATGTTAATCTATTTCCTACAGTATTGCTAGAATTTCTTTTTCTTCAACTATAATTCTTTGGTCCTTTTTGATATTCTTCTTTTGTTTCATTACTCTATTCTTCTTAGTCTTGGTATTGAACATATCTGGTTGTTTTTCAAAGTTATTTCCTATTTTCTAGTGTTGTTAATTTGTTGCTTGTAACATCAGTTCCATTAGGAATTTCTAAATGATCTTCATTTTCATCCTTTTCATAACTATCTTCAATTTGGTATTTAGTTAGAATTCTTGCTATAAGGGCTCTTATTTCATTTTCTTATTTAGCTTCTCTTGTTTCCTTAACCTCTTGAAATTGTTGGACTAAATTTCCCTTTTCATTTTCTTCTCTTAGTCATTATTGTTGTTGTTGTCCTTATTAGTACTAATGCGGATATTGCCTTAGCTAGAAATTTTGAAAAGGTCTATTTATTTGATTTCATTGATTCAAAAAATTATATCTACAAAATTTTTAAGTATTACCTTTATTATTGCATATGTGATATTATCTCTATTTCTATTTAGGCTGAGACTATGAAGATGTTGTAGTGTGACTTGGTAAATTTTCCTTAGATATCAAAGCATTATTAGTCATTTAATTTTTGACTAAATTTTCTACTTCATACTCTTGAAGAAATTGACTAATTCATCAAAGATTGTTGTCTTATTTAGCACTTGAAGTGAAGTGACTAAATGTTTGTAACTTTTTGGAAGTGCTCTTAATGTAACTTGGACAAGAAGTTTATCTTCTACTTTTTCTCCTAGAGTTAATAACTTAGCCTTTAAATCTGCTATTCTTCGAAGAAAGAGTTATATACTCTCTCCACTATTAACCTTTAATGAATACAATTGTGATTGCAAATGAAATATATTTGATTTATCATTTCCTTCAAATATTGTGCATATTGAAGGAGTATTCAAGAGTAGATTTCTCCAAAATGAAGTAGGGACGTTTTTCAGAGGACTGCCCAAACTATCTAACCTTGTTTTGGCCATATTTCACTCATCCGAACTCGAATTGAGCTGAAATTTTGAGGGTAGATACCTAAAAAACCCTAGAACATCTCCACCAATTTTTAGATCATTTGGAGCAACAAAAATCCTAGCACATACCTATGTGTGAACGAGATTTTTGGCAAGTGATTGTGCGAGGGTTTCATCTGGGTTTAGTGCAAGCAGCTCTAGAGGTTGGTTTTTAGGGCCTTCGAGACCTAGTAGTCAATATATTTATGATTTATACTCAATATGTTAGTAGGATATGTTGTAGAGGATCTAATATTGGTTAAATATTTGTCTTTCAACAGATCATGCTATGAACTTGAGTGACAACAACTTCCAATTTTCTACACAAAATAAAAGTGAAAATCATACCTTTCCACAACGTCTAGGGCAAGGATTAAAGAGATAACGAAATAAGTTTCAAGTAGCTGATAAAAATGGCACAGATCTCAAGTGATTCTGGTGCTAAGGTGCACCCACAAAATAAATCTACTATGAAAACCCGTGTCAAGGGTAATAATTTCGAAGACTCAGCCCCAAAAATGAATTTTAGGGATGTCCTCCATGGTGGACAGCCTCAGCCTAATGCTAATATTAATCTTAGGGCTTCCCATAAACTTCTAAAAATACCTAAGATTGATCCTAGAAAAATAGAGTTAGGATATCTTAAAGCAGCTAATGGAACTCCTATTGTTAAGCTTGATATGGGTAACATTCAGACTGGCATTAAATATTTGGAAAAAAATACTAATTTATCAGTTTGTAGGTTTTCGTTCGAGCCTATCTACTTTCAAATTATGGGCTACAAAAAACTAGAAAATTAAAGGTGAGTTACAGATCTCTATTTATCCAAATGGTTATTTTTTTGTTTTATTTGCTAATAATGAAGATAGAGAGAAATTTTTTTAAGGGGGTCCCTAGTTTTTTGGAAGGGTAGGGCTTTTCATGAAGCCCTGACATACTAAATTTAAATATAAAGAAGATATGCCTTCTACAACTCCTGTGTGGGTTAGACTCTTTGGCATCCCTATTGAATTTTGGAATCCTAATATTTTTTCTTCAATTGGAAACTTATTAGGAAGTTTTATGATGATTGTTGATTGTACTCAAAATTTTTAAGATATTATTTATGCTTGGATTTGTGTTTTAATGGATTTTGACAAACCCCTACCTAAAAATATCATATTAAAATTTGAGAAAGACACCGGGGAGCAAGTAGTGGATTATGAGAACATTCTTTTTTGTTGTAGAATTTGCCATGAATATGGTCATTTGGCTAGTGCTTACCCAAATAAAATTCCTGATAAAATAAAGAAGATATAAACTCGTCAGGTTTCCAAATGCCTAAGAAGAAGAACACTCAGAAAAAACCAGTTATGAAGGACCAATCAAAGTCGTTTGCTAATATGTTTGAAATCCTTTCCACAAATGATGTCCCAAGTGAGGAAGGGGAAATATTGGAAATAAAAATCTTAGAAACACAATTTAAATATGAAGGGAAGAACTCAGAGATAAAACAACAAATCAAAGGTTTTCAACAAAAAAAAAAGGAAGAAAATTTACACAAGAAAAACAATCTTTTAAATGTGAAAAATTTAAATAATACAGGTCCCAATATAGACTCTGTTGAAACCTCTAGTAAAATTTTAGCTGTGTATGAGCGTTCTTCAATGTTAGAAGCCATCTCAAATTCAATTGGAGTAAGTCAAGAAACAACAAAAAAAAATTGAAGATGGATTCTAATCAAAAGGTAGGTCACAAGACCAATCAATATCATATGGTAAAATAAGATGAAAAAATGGTAGAGGAAGGCAACATTAATGCCCTTCCCAATTTTTTAGCCCTGGTATTAATGAAGATCATCACTTGGAATATTAGAGGACTCAAAGAGAGTCTTTCAAAACAAAATGAAATTAGAAGAATGATTCAAATAAATCATCCACATATTGTTTTCCTTCAAGAAACGAAGATGTCAATGGAGGATATGGACTCAATTGCTAATAAAATTTGGCTAGTTGGAAAATTGATTTCCCTCAGTTCCTGGGGGACTTCTGGTGGCATTGCTTGTCTTTGAAACCCAAAAGAGGGAGTTATTCACCATATGGTTGGCAGTTGGGATCTTTTAGCTATAGCTATTTAAAGTAGACATTCCAACCAACTTATGCTCTGCATTACTGTTTATACTCTGACTACTTTGGAGGATAAAAGAAGACATTGGAAGGATATTAATCATATTATCTCTCATTTTCCTGAAGCTTGGATCTTGATAAGAGGATATTTCAATAACATCCTCTCTCTAGATGAAAAAATATGGGGAAATAGAAATTTGGACAAAATAACTGACCTCATGAGTGAATATATTGCAAACCTCCATCTTGTGGACATCCAACCAAATAATGGCCTTATGACTTGGTCTAATAGAAGGCAAGACTTATATTGTATAATGGAGAGATTGGATAGGTTTTTGCTCTCTAAAAATTTCTTAATCCATGGTCACATTCCTAAAGTGAAGACTCTTAACAATGCTAGTTCGGATCACTAGCCACTCATGGTGGAAATGTAGAAAACCAATGTGAGTTTCTCTCCTTTTTGTTTTCAATTAATGTGGCTTAGAGATAGTTCCTTTAGACCTCATGTGCAACAATGGTGGAAGGAAGGTAAGCCTAGGTATGGGACTAAGATGTTTTGTTTTTCCAAAATACTACAATACATTAAATCCAAAATCAAGACTTGGAACTGGAAGGAGTTTGGGGATGTTCATAAAAAAAACATGAAGTTATTGCTCAAATTGAAAATTTGAATAAGAAAATACATTTAGATGGCCTCAAAAATAATATAAGTCCATATGAAATTAAACTCACAAATCAGTTAGAGGAATGGGAAAAAAGAGAACTCTTATGGAAGCAAAAATCTAGAATTCATTGGCTCAAAGAAAGAGATCGAAACACAAATTTCTTCCACAAATATCTTCTAGCTCAAAGATCTCACAACTTTATTTCTTCCCTGAAATCAGATTCTGGAGATGTTGTCTATACTTGGGATGGCATGAACTCTATTGTTGTCGATTATTTTTCCAATATTTTTGCTACTACTCCTCTTGATCCAACTTCTCAACAAAATGTTCTTCAAGCAATCCCTTCTCTTATCACTTCTAAGGAGAACTCTATTTTTATTGCTCCTGTTACTATCAATGAGCTTCAATAGGTAGTTTTTAAAATGCAAAAAGGGAAAACCCTAGGTCCTGATGGTTTTCCCATTGAGTTCTACCAAGAGTTCTGGGATATTCTTCATGTTGATTTATTAGAGGTGGTGGAAGAAGCCAGGAAAGCCAAAGAAAATTTGAAGGTTATCAATAAAACATATATTACTCTTGTTCCAAAAGCTCAAGAGGTTGATCATATATCAACTTTTAGACCTATTGCTTTATGTAATGTTCTTATCAAAATCATTACTAAGATCATGGCAAAAATGTTGAAGCCTCTTTTGCATAAGATTATTTTCCCTAAACAAAGGGGTTATGTGGAAGGGTGTCAAATAGTAGATGAGATAGTTCTTACTCAAGAAGCCATCCATTCCATGGATATGCAAAAATCTCCTTCCATGTTCATTCGGTTAGACTTATCCAAAGCTTATGACAGAGTGGATTGGCACTTCCTTATCAAAGTTTTGAGGCAATTTGGTTTCTCTAAGGATTGGATAGATTGGATTATGGGATGTATCTCTTCAATTTCCTACTTAGTTCTTATCAATGGTAGGTATTCTCAATTGTTCCCAGCTTCTAGAGGTATTAAGCAAGGTGACCCACTATCCCCTTATTTATTCATCATTCTTGTTGAATGCTTGGGTAGGACTATAACCAAAAAGAGGGATAACAAAACCCTTGAGGGAGTTACCACTTCTCATGGAGCTAGAACTATCTCTCATATTCAATTTATTTATGACTCTACTTTTTAAGGTAAAGCTACAGTTAAGGAAGCTTCTAATATTAAGCAAATCATTAACTATTTTTCTAAGGCTACTAGGCAGTTGATCAATGAAGATAAATCTAAAGTTATTTTCTTTCACTGCTCTATCATAAAGGAATCCATGGTCTTAGATAAGTTAAGATATAATAAGACCTTCCTTCCGATCACTTATTTAGGTGTTCCCATAAATATTCAAAGGCAGAAAAAAAATATTGGAATTGGTTGTTGGACAATGTCAAGAAGAAGATTTGAAAGTGGACCAAAAAGTGGATTTCTTTTGGGGGTAGAATCACCTTGGTAAAATCAGTACTTCAAGCTATTCCTATTTATGTTTATTTCATGTTTAATATCTCAAATGTTGTTCTTCGAGAACTAGATCAAATCAATCATCGATTCCATTGGAGTGGTACTAAGGAGAAGAGAAAATGGGCCTTGGTGAAATGGGACACTAAATGTCTTCCTAAGAATAAAGGGGGTTTAGGATTCCAGACTTATATTAATAACAACAAATATTTAGCTACTAAATTATATTGAAGGACGTTACATAATCCCAATGCTCTTTGGACCAATAATATTCATGCTAAATATGCTAAGAACAAAATTCTTGAAGACCTTGTTCGCTATCAACTTCCTACCAAAGCTTCTCCCATTTTAGCAGTTCTTAACACTGATGAGGATTTGATAAAGAAAAAATTATTTTGGATAATTCATAATGGTCAAAAGGTAAATTTTTGGATAGATTCTTGGGATGGTCACAAGCCTTTGATAACTCAGTTTCCCGATTGGAGGCCTTGGATGGAGGAGCTTCACCGAGCTAACTGGATAAAGGTGAATAATTACTATCGGTACCATACTGGTAACTCAAAGGTTGGTAGATATTGGATCCCTATTGAGGACTGGCCTATTCAAATCACAAAAAGGTAAATCAAAGGCATCCTTCATATGAGATCTCTCTCTTGGTACCATGAAAATATTTTTTTGGATGGAACAACACTACTAAGGGTGAGTATTCAGTTGCTCAAAGTTATTTGAACTTATGCCATAATAATCTCAACCAATATTCTGAAATATTTTCTCAGTTGTGGGCTCAAAAGCTCTAGTCTAAGGTGAGGTTATTTACTTGGCTATTATTGCATCGTAGGGTGCTTACTGGTGAGCAACTTATCAAATGTGGTTTTCATGGCCCTTTTAGATGTGAAATGTGTTGAGAGAATGTAGAAACTCTCAGCCATATTTTTATTGAGTGTGCTTTAGCCTCTGAGATATGGAGGAGAATGGCCACTTTACTTGGCTTACAATGGTCCAATATTTTTATTTTTGAACAACTTTGGAGAGATTGACCTAAGCAAGACGTTATTGATCACTTTATTAGGCGGTTAGTTTGGATGATATCTACCATTCTTCTTTGGAATATCTGGAATGAAAGGAACTACCAAATTTTTAATCAATATAGGAAGGATATTCACTATATTTGGAAAAATACCATATCCAAATTAGTTGAATCAGTCCATCAACTCCTTAATCACCCCCAAAAATCCCACCAAAGATGGGATCAAGTGATGCATAGATTGAAGATTAAATATTCTAAGGGCAACCAACTTAAAGAGAATGTGAGTATTTGTAAGATGGATAGGACAAGAAATTGGCAACCTCCTCCTAACGATTTTGGAAACGTCAATACTAATGGAGCCTCTAGAGGGAACCCTGGAAAAGCTAGTGTGGGAGGAATTGGTAGACTTTTAGATGGCTCCCTGGTTTTTACTTTTGTTGAGAATTTGGGTATTCTTTCCAATAACCTTGTTGAGGGGTATGGTATCCTCAGAGGCCTTCAAGAGGCTAGTAAGGTTGAATGGGAAAAGGTGTTAGTTAAATTCGACTCTCAACTCATGATTAATATTTTGAAGATTCCTTCTAAGAATCATAAGGTTGATTGAAGAATAAAAAGAATTATTGAGAAGATTCAATTAATCCAGATGGGATTTTTGAATGTTGATTATAATCATGTGGTCAAAGATCAAAACAATATTGTTGATGCTTTAGCTAATTGTGCTTTGGACAAAGGTGATCTTACTTGTTATGGCCACCCTCCTAGATGGTGGGATTCACAAATAAGGGAAGCTCTTCTTTCTATCATTTCTTTGGATGGCTTGAGTTTTGAAGGTACCTAGTTTCTTCTTGCTTTATTTTTGCTTCTCTTTGGTTTGGTCAAGGTATTTTATTTCCCTAGCTCAAAATTTTCTTTCTTTTGTTTCCTCTATTGATTCTTGCCTTAAAAGTTTTTTTGTCTAGAAAGGTCTTTGTTATATTCAATTTTTTTGCCTTTTTTCTTTTTTCTTTTTTTTTTAGTTTTTTCAGGTGTGTGTTTTTGTTTTGTTTTGTTGTTGTGTTCTTTGTGGTGTTTTTTGTTGTTCTTGTATTTTTTTGTTTTGTGTTTTTTTATTGTTCTTGTGTTTTTGTTGTTCTTGTTCTTGTGTTTATGTATGTTTGTATTAATTCGTATTTTTGTGTGTGAGTGTTTTCTATGTTTTTATTTTTGTTTATTGGCTGTGTTGGTTGTTTTTTAATTTTAATTTTATTTTATTTTTATTTTTAAAATTTTAGGTTTTGGTTGTTTTTACTTTTCATATTTTTTTTGGTTATGTCTTTGTAGTGTTCTATTATTTTTTCATGTTTGTATTTTATTTTTTTGTTCTTGTGTTTTTTCTATGTGGTTCCTATTGTGGTTTTTTTATCTTATTTTATGTGTGTGTTTGGTTGTGCTTTATATTTTTGACACACTCAAGGAGCATGTTTTTTATTTTATTTTATTATTATTATTTATTTATTTATTTATCGTATTGTGTGTTTGTTTGCTCCTTTAGTATGTCAAAGGTGGTAGGCCAAGTTCGAGTCCTGGGCGATTTTGGTGGAATGGATACCCCTACCTCCTTGGGTCTTACCCAAAAGTGGCATCCCTTCTGGGATGTTTTCCACAAAAAAAAATATTGTGCATATTTTTTCCAAGCATCTTTTGAAGTCTCAAATTCACTTATGTATGGCTAAATTTCATCAATTATACCAAATGTAATCAACATAAGGGCTTTTGCATCATCTTATTCAAATTTTTATTTTCCTTTTTCATCTTTTGGCTTATTTTTTGTTCCATTCATTATATCCCAAAGTTTTTCAACAATGAGAATTGATTTCATTTTTTTTTCATGATGCAAAATTTGGTCATTTTAGAAGTTGTGATCCAGAAAAGAAAATATTACTATTTGATATAATGGAACTCATTAAACAGTTTCTTCAAATCCTCCAAATTTGTAATCAATCAATCAACCAATTTTAGATCTTCAATTTTCCTTATAAATCCTAATGTTAATTTTAATTTCTATCTTTGATAAATTTAATTAATCAAATTAATTCCTTAATTCTCTAATTTTTAAATTCACATTCAATTCAATAATATATGTCCTTTTAACTCTAAATTATTAAAGTATCCCTTATTATAATTAACTGTTTTAACTACAATAAATGAGGTACTTTAATGTTGATATTACTTACCTTTATTCTAGCTTCCACTTTGGAATTCTCTTGCACCATGTCTCTGTATTCTATGCTAATTAGTTTGACATTAGACTTTGGAAAGTGAAATACCCTTGATGCCTCTATTCACCTTCTAAATCTATGCTCACCAACAAAAACAATATTCTACCTAAACATTCTTACAATGCGTATTTCACTCTCAAGCACTGCATTAATATATATTTCTCCTTGTGCTCGTAGGTTCTTGGATGATTCTACTTGTGTTTTAGGTGAATTTACTTCATAGAATGATATCTTAGGCACTGCCTAAAATATTTCCTCTTCTTGGATACTCTAACTTGCTTGTTTCTCTAAGATTCTTAAGCGTCCTTCTCTTTGGATTTGTTGACTCAACTTAGGGATATCCCTTCTCATTTATTCTTTTTCTCTATGTACAACTTCTAATAATCAAAGCACTAGTCTCTTTATTTTTTGCTCTTCGAGTTCACCAAGCTTGGCTATCTTGGCTAACTTTTTTTCTTTTTGCTATGTGTTCCCATTAGGCTTCCAATATCAATGTCCACTTAGGCATTATTCGAGCTTTCCAAGCTTGGATTTTATAGTAGACTCTTATCCTTTTGTTGTATATATGCCCACTAGGCTATGACATCCTCCCAAAGCATTTTCTCATAACTATTTATGTCATCAATTCTCACACTAAATCAATATTTTTAATAGCAAACTCAATATATTTGTTTTCAACAATATATTTATCAACTAGAAAATTCTTATATTTAAAAATATATTCAGCTCACCTCCTATAATATGCTATCTTTAAATTTGCACTAGAACTTATGATGCTAGCTTTTTAATCTGCAACTTTTACCTTCAAAGTCTTCTCACACAAAGTGAGTATTTATAGCTCTAATAGAGTCTACTCAATGTAGCTATGATACCATTGATATCTTTTTAGCCAATTTAATTATAGGTCCTAATATCTGGGATCTAATCAAAATTAGATATAAATTATATGAAGGTTTATTCATAGAATAATATCAATATCAATGAATATAATATTCATAAAATAACAATAATATTATAACATAATAAAAAAACTCACTGTATTATGAATCAAATATACAAGAGCTTTATTATACAAATCAATTCTTGATATATTTCTCGATTCAATATATGGAGCTTTATCTCTATAATTTAACCTTAGAAGATGAATCTTCAATAATTCACTATTACTCTCCTCACATATATACATCCTTTCAAATTTCACACATATGATAAACCTCTCATGTCTCTTGACTTTAAATCTTACCACATACATGTGACTATTCACTTGTATACTTAGCGCTTACACATATGACTCTTCACTTGTATACTTGACACCTACACATATGACTCTTCACTTGTATAATTGAAACCTAAACATATGACTCTTGAATGACTTATATGACATATTGCATACACTTGCACACCTTATCACATTACACTTGGATTCATCCTATACATTGACACATACTTTAGGGGAAATATAAATCACACACCTAATATTTATAAATATACAATTATACCATAGGGTACTTTTCCACATTATCAAATAATATAATTTTATCCATTAGTCACTCATTAGTTGTCTAGATCAAAGCAGTTAGGCATGTTTATAGCTACTAATATTAAAAACTGATAGCCAATCCTTTGGAACTTGTAGAAAGTGTTAGCTACCTCTTTCCATTATGATTGAGTCTACAAATCAAGATCAAATAAAAACTAACATCTAATAAGATAATAAGGCATGGTGGCATGGCGGTAAGAATTTAAGTATTGTAAATATGCTCAATCCTGTTGAAGGCACAAGGCTACCTATATTGTGAGTGGTTGTGTCAATGACCTAGATCAAGTTAGTTAGGCTAGAATACTAACAACTAATAAATACAAGGCAGTAAAGTGACAACCAGTTACCCTAAGCAAGCTAATTATGCATGAGCCCCAAACTGGCTAGGTTGTACCCACTCATGTTAGACCTATGATAAGCCATCCATGTAATCATTAAGATTGGCTAGAATTATAGAAAACTATAAACAAATAAAGTTTCCTTAGCAATAGGGTTAAAATTTGAGTGTTTGCCTATTATAAAATTTGCAATTTTGTTTTGCTATTTAATGAACCAGATGTTTAGCCTCTATGGGTGATGTGTTGTAGATTTTTATGTGTATGTATGTTTTATATCTCTAGAAATTTTTATTAAAGCTTTATGGGTGGTGTATTCTATTAGGCGAGTTTGGTTTTTGGATTAATACCAACTATTAGAGTGTTAGCGAATGCATAACATGTAATATTTGCATATCTATTCATTTCTTTTAATTCTTTGTATGGGAAGTATTCTATCAGGCTTAAAATATTGTTTATATTGCTATTTGGATTTTTTCTTGTAGAGTAGTTGAGCTAAATAATTTTTTATTAATGCTTTTATTTGGTAATTGGTCTATTAGGCTTTACTCAAGTTAGGTTGCAGGATACTTGATAGTGAGCAACATTTTCATTAGCCAAATTTTAGTCACTCTTTGATCAATTTCTATCCATTTTCCTTATTTCTAACCCTTCCATCTCTATATTTTGTCTTTGTATATTTTTTTATATTTTGTACAAGCAAGGAACTAGCCTTCTTTGAAGGTTGGATCATAAGAAATTTTGAACCATCCAATTGGTCGTGGTCTAGGGTACATCACACAAACAAGGCAAATTGCAAACCAAGACAAAGTATTGAGAGCAATACTATATTTTGTTTTTTATGGAAGTGGTCCCAATAAAATCCATATATAAATTAAACAAAAACATGCATCATAATCAAATTGAAGATAGCACAAAAAAATATTTAATTATAATGAAATTATTAGATCCAAGTGATTTAGTGAGCACATAAACAATTTGCTTCTAAGTAAGACAATACTAAGTTGAAATTTTGATCTAATTCATGGATAAATTCAACATTATGCAATGTTTTTGGAAAATCTCAAGGGTATTTCATTGTGCAATGTACTAATTATTTGTAATATTTTATTTTGTAAGCACTATAGGATGTTATTAACCTTGTTATGGTTAAACCCTCTTTATAATGTGTAACTAACACAAAACCCTTGTCATGACTTGCCTTGGTAGGACTTTCTAAAAGATAAATATGTATTGATGAATGATAACTTGATGCCTAGTTTTGATGCATTTGGATGGTTATGCAATGTATATATTGATTTATCTTTGAGGAATACAATATTGTTGATGTATTGTCAATTTGCAAGACCAGGTACACTCATGGGTGGAAGAGGTAGAATCGACCATCGAGAATGGGGTACTTGAAAAGAGAAATTATGATTATGGTAGCTTAGGGTAACATGAATGACTACCCCATATAGATGCATGCATTCTTGCTTTTACGATAATCATCAACAACCCAACCATCCTTAGCCCAAATTTGGTAACCTAGAAGTTACCATAAGTCCTCGGCTAGGATAGGTGATTGGGTTTATGATAAATCACCCACCTTGTTTGATGCACTTGATTGCTCGCTTTTGTTTACATATGTGTTGTTGTGTGGGTGGATCTGGTAAAGAATCCCCTTTAGAAAGAATTAATAGATATAGAGGCTCTATTAATTCTTGGCCTATTCAAATACCATACTAATGCTTAATATTAGTATAGGTATTTTATTTGAGTTAATCAAATAGGGAATGATTAATGGCTTTTATGGTTTGAATTAAAATTGAATTCAATATTCTAAATATGAATGCTTTAAAGATTCTATTTAAATTAATTAAATAAATGAATAGTTTTATCTTTTAGAAAAATAAATGAATGGTTTTATCTTTTGTAAATAAATAAGTAATTGGTTTTTATTTGAAACAAGATATTTGAAAAGGGAAGAATCATTTTAAATTCAAATATCTCCCCTTTTCTGCCTTGCATCACTTTTGGTAGGAGGTTTTTATGTCCAAAGTGGATTGTGGGTTTTAGGATAGATAGGTTTTCTTGGTTAAGAAGGTCAAGAAAAGGAGGAAGTAGGATTCTTATTTTGGGAGAGGAATAGAGGAGGGGGAGAAAAGATGAAGCGAGAAGGTGGCATTTGAAGAAGAATTTATTACAGGGAAATTCAGGTTGGGGGCTACTCTCATTGTTTTTAATTCTTAATATGTCTTTGTTGCTTATTTATCCTTAGAAGCATCTTCATAGAAAATATTTGTTGTGTTTGGATGTGATGGCTTGTATATTTTTTAGCAATAAGAGTTGTGCAAACCTTTATGATTATTTTAATCATACATTTCTATTTGGCTAGTGCTTTTTATGTTTAGTAGCTTGTAGTGAAACCTTTGTTTAAATTTACCTATATCTCTTTTGGTCAAACCTGTAACAACCCTACTAGAATAGCTATTTGATTTATATTAATTTTATTTCTAGAACTAGGTACTACTAATGAATTTATGATTGCAGTAACAGGTAACTATACTTAGGCAAGAAAATCAAGTGAACCTAGCACCTCCTACAAGTGGCAAATGAATAATGACTGCTAAAAGTAATATGGAGATATGATGACAATGTGAAATACCACTATGATGGACTATTCATGCTTCAAGACAAATACAAATCAAAATTACAAATGATAGAATCTACTAGGTTCAAGAAGAAGGCATTTTCACTCAACCTACCCTTTCATGAATGCACTCTAAAAATGTATTGTATATACCCATATTAGTCAATAATTTGATACCAGTGTCACAATTGATGAATAATGGTAGAATAGTTGAATTTAGAGTTGTCGATGGAATCAAAAAATGTTTCATTAAAAGACAGAGAACTTGAAGCCAATTTTTATATAAAATGGAATATTTGCTCTAATATATGACATCACTTTCTCATAAATAATTGAATCAACTACTCCCATAGGAGAAATATCAATCATAAGTGCAATATCAAATAAGAAGTATAAATCATCAAAGAGACAATATAGTACACAACTTTCATGATGATAGAAATACATCAAGATTATAAGGTAGCAAAGAATAGCTCAAAACAATGGAAAAGATATCCCAAATGGTTGTATCTACACTTAATGGGCTACAAATATTAATATCAAAAACAAAACAAAAAAGTAGCAAAAAAATTGTAAAATATACCCAAGATGAAAGATGTGAGTTGTGACACTAATGCTCTTCATAAAAATAAAAATATGAATTGTAATACTTGTAATTTAGAGCTCACGAAGGCTCATGAATATTTTGAAAAATTCACAAGTAATCCCGCCTAAATAAAGTACCCTTTTCGCCCTAAAATTTTAGAATTTCTAAATTATCCCACCAAACTCACCAAGTATACCTCTATATATAATTAACACCCCAGGGATACATTTTCATTTTTAGACCGTGTTCTATACCCGACGAATATACCGACATAATTCTTCACAACACCGAAACCTTTTCTACGACCGATCGTAACCAATTCTACAACCGAACGAAACCTCATCTACAACCATCCAAAACTATTTTGGCAACAAGACCAGTTTCTACAACCATCCGAAACCACTTCTATAGTAGGAACCACTTCTGCAACAAAAAATAATCACTTCTGCAATCGGATCCTATTCTGCAACCATCCGGAGCAACTTTTGTAGAAGGTACCTCCTCCGTAACCAGATGAAACCACTTCTACAGCCGGATCCTATTCTGAACCACTTCCCACAACTGGACGAAACAAATTCTACAGTCGGATCCTATTCTGCAACCGTTTGGAACAACTTCTATAGTAGGAACCTCCTCTGCAACCGAACGAAACCACTTTTATAGCCGAAACCTATCGTGCAACCGGATGGGACCACTTTTTATCTAGATATTTTCCTGCATTCGATTGAAACCAGTTCTGCAACCGAAATATTTTTAATCGGATCCTGGTCCGCACCGGACCTCTTTTCACACCAGGTTCTCTATCACTGCTCTTCTTGCCATGTTTTTCTTTATTTTGCCATGTTCTGCATGTTATTTTTCCTGGTTCTGCATGTTTTTCTTTATTTAATGATTTTTCAATCCTGTTCTACACCACACCAATATCGGAGCCCTCTTTTGCATCTGGAATGTCATTGCTCTATTCCCATGTTTTTCTCTATTTTGCCATGTTCTGAATGTTTTAAAACTCTTTGATTCTTAGTTTCAATTCAGATATTTTTTTCCTTGCTAAGATTATACATGAGTAAATGCTTTGGTTCTCTAAAGACATATTGATGCTCTTTTTCTCAGTTAAAGTGCTTTCACCAGAAAACGAACCAGTGGCATAAACTGATAAAATCACAATAAAGAATGGTAGGAAAAAAGTATGTATAATCTACCACCCAAACAATTGTTTATTCTATTTACAATATTATCTTAAGGCCTCTAGAAAGTACACCCTCTTTAACCTTTTTTTTGTAACAAGTAAAATGTCACCCAGTGATGGAAAGAAGGGCACCAAATCTTCTGCTGAAAAGAGTATCCTCAAATATTTTAGCCAAACTTCGAAATGCAACGAGCCAATGACATCCATGCAAATTCAAGGTACAAATGATTTTTGACTTCCCAGTATGTGCTTGATTGATGATTTGAATATTTTTTTGTAAATTTTTTTATCCAAGAATGATAAAAAATATTATGGTATGCTACTATGTAGAATACCCTATCGATCCTGATATGCCTCCACTTGAAGATATTCCCCAACAAGAGATGCCTTTTATTGAAAATCCCCTTAGAAATGACATCCAACAAACACTTGAAGACAACACACAAAATGACATCACAATTGAAAATGAAAGTGATAAATCAAAATCATTACAAGCTTCAATTGAATCTTCAACCAAAAATTCCAAAAAAAGAAAAGCGTCTCTCTAGATACTTGGAAGGGGATTTAGGAAAGAATGGGTAGAAATATTTCCCTGGCTTGAGCCTGTCATGACTGAGGATAACCAAATCGATGAAAAATAATGTAGATGCAAAATTTGCAGTTGGAGACTTGGTAAGGATCATAGGCTTCAAAACAAGATTGATACAATTGAAAAACATGCTGGCAAATCTTATGTAAAAGTTATAAAAAGTAATGGTGAAGTTAGTAAAGAAGTTAAGTGGAAGGATGCATTAGAATGTATGCATTTAAGATATGCTATAGAATATGACAATCACTTAAAGCAACAAAAATCTCTTGTTGAGAAAGGTGGAACAATTGGAGCCCAATTTCACAAAATATAGAAGACTATTTTAGCTTCAAAAAGTATGCAGTTTGCCGTTGTTTACAATATTCTCAAGAAAGGTAGACCAATGTCCGATTTTATTGATTATAAGCAGCTATTACGCCTTTTTAATGTGCAAAACCTTCCTAGTTCTCATTGGTCAGACCGAAGTGGTTGGGAAATGGCAAAATGTTTATCTTTGGTTGAGAAAGAAGACCTAAGGGAGCAAGTAAAACTTGCCAAATTCATTTCACTTTCTATTGATGAGGTAACAGCTATGGATAACACATCTTGGATTTGCATGCATGTGTACACATTTCAAAATCATATTAGAAGGCCTATTTTGTTGGGAATACATAAGATGTTGGAAAGTTCAAATGCAGAAAATATTTATAATGTTGTTGTCAAAAGTTTAAAGAATATTGCGGGAATGAATGATATAGACATAGCAACAAAGTTAATTTGCATTGGAGTTGATGGAGCTGCTATTATGCAAGGTCACAGGTCTGGTCTTTGTGTTCGACTCCAAACCACAGTTGCCCCATATATGATCCCCATTCACTGTATGGCTCATAGAGTTAATCTTGCATATAAAATTGTGAGCACATTTTCAAATGTTGCTAAAGTAGAAAACCTTATTCGTGATATTCATTCTTATTTCTCATTAAGTCCGAAAATATTTGCAGAGTTTCAGTAGTTTGCACTAGGAGTTACAGAAGGGAAAAAATTGTTAAAATATGTGGATACAAGATGGATTTCACTGTATCAACCTGCTCAGAGAGTTTTGGCAGAATATCAATCATTGACGGGGTTTATGCATGCAAATCATAGAATAGTTGATAAGGCAAAAGATATGTTGTTCCGTTTGACTGACTTGGAAACACTTTTGACCTTATGTGGTATTCTTCCAATGTTAAAAGAAATGAACAGATTAATTAATCTTGCACAAGAGAGATCCATCTATATCGTTGATTTTATGAGGATGAGAAAACAAATATGCGTGCTTCTTGATACATTATATGTGTCTAATGCAGATTTTACAGAACCTGTATTTGATAGTTGGAATACATTGATAAACGTGAACAATCCAAAAAGCTTCTTGAAGTTTGACATCAATGATCATCTTTGTATTAATGTTCATGAAAAGATGATACCTGTTTATTGTTTTGAAAGGCAATCAAGTATAGTTGTGGAATATTTTGAAGAAGTTCCTATAACACACAATAGATTTCATGTTGTAATACAGAAAACAAAGAGTAATTTGTCAAATATAGCAAAAACTTTGATAGGTGAGATAAGAGAACGGTTTCAGAGAGATGAGTTGCTCAAGTCCATGGGTGTGGTTAACCCCATGTTTTGGGGACCTTGTACTGAATACAATTCTGCAAATGAGTTGTTTATTAAATATATGGGTAACCTCATTGACCATTTCAGTAAGAGTGTGGAAGTCAATGGTGTTGAAATTAAAGGTATACTCAACAGTGATCTTTTGAAAGAACAATCATCGCATTTTGGAAGAACAATGGTTGTGCAAACATCACTTATGACAGGTGTCCATGAGATTGGTTCCACTACACGTTTGTGGAAAAAATTGTATCCAAGCACAATCTTAAAAGATACAATAAGTGAATACTTTCGTTTATATGAATTATGTGAAACAATGATTTTGGGGTCAATCGAAGATGAAAGAGTTTTTCAGTGCACTTGCTTTTGTTAAATCTAAACTCCGCAATAGACTCGACAAGAATTTAGAAAATTGTTTAAGAATTTATGTGTCTTCATATCAGTTGGATACATTTCCGTATGACAGAGCATTGGAACACTGGAGTTCCTTGGTAGACAGAAGAGGAACGTCGAATACGATCGATAACGATGATGATGATGCTTTCAGTGATCAGATGGTGGAGACACAGATTTCTGCTATGCTTCATAATGATTCTGGACAAGCTGATATGTTTCAGCTTCCATAGTGATAATTTTCCATGATTTCATTGACAATGATAAACACGAATTGATTTGATAGCATATTTCTCAATATTGTTCCAGATTTATATGATTTCAAAGAATTGTTGTTTTAAATCACATTATTATTTTAAAATTACATGGCTTATATCATTTTTGTAGATTGTAAAATTGTATGTTTATGTCTTAGTGTCTCAAATCTCATTTCATTGACAATGATAAACCCAAATATTACATAATATTTTCAAACTCAAATATTACATAACATTTTCAAACCCAAATTAGATATTACTTAAAATTTCAAACAAAAAACATAACAGTTCACAAAAATTACATCGTTCAAACATTTTTAAACTCAAATATTACATAACATTTTCAAACTCAAATATTACATAACATTTTCAAACCCAAATTAGATATTGCAGTCTTTTTAAAACATTTTCAAACAGAAATTACATAACATTTTCAAACATAAAATTTCATATTAACTAGTTCAAAAAGAAATATATTACATCGTTCAAACATTTTTAAACCCAAATATTACATAACATTTTCAAACTCAAATATTACATAACATTTTCAAACCCAAATTAGATATTGCAATCTTTTTAAAACATTTTAAACAGAAATTACATAACATTTTCAAACAAAAAATTTCATATTAACTAGTTCAAAAAGAAATATATTACATCGTTCAAACATTTTTAAACCCAAATATTACATAACATTTTCAAACAGAAATTAATATATTGCAGTCTTTTTAAAACATTTTCCAACTCAAGTCTCAAATATTACATACCAATTTCAAACAGAAATTACATATTGCAGTCTTTTTAAAACATTTTCAATCTTTTGATTGGTGCTTGGATGCTTCACTAGTGGTTGGAGTTGTCGTTTCTTTTCCTTTATCAGCTTTTGTGACACTCTTCTGGTAGTGCTCCAACTCCAACTCTAACAAGGTTGTCACGTACTTTCACAATACTTGACACACATGTTGCTTCTTCTTTGTTTGGATCTTCAAGTATTGTTGGAAGTGATTCTTTCATTTTCTCAAGCACCTTATCCGGATCTTCTTGCAGCTTCTCTTTGATGTATTTTTTAAACGATTGTTTTCTAAAACCTTTGCCTGCATTTTTTTCATTTCCATTGCATTCATCAAACATGTCTTTGTTGTATGAATATTGACATCCATGCTCTTAACCTGTGTTTTCAAATTTTCAAAATTTGACTGCAAAAACAAATTGAAAACTTAATTCGAAAGGGATATATTGAAATTATTACAAATTTTCAAGAAATATAAAAATTTAACTACAATAGAAAATTGAAATACATATAACTTTTTTACCTCAGCCAATTCTCTTGCAGTCTCAACAACTGCAACCTTGTCCTTATCAAAAGCCCATTGGTTGTAAAATGCTTGGGCTTCAACATTAACATTCTCCAATCTACCAACAACAACATTTAACACATCATCATCATAAGTAAAATCAGATTTAACTATTCCTGATGTAGCCTGTTTTAGCAGGCCATCAAGCTTTTCAGGTTCAAATTTGACCAAAGAATAAATAGATTCTCTTTTTTCATAATTTTTATATCGGACATTAATTTCCCTAATAAGGACCTTTGCCCGATATTCCCATTCTTTCAACTCCTGCAAATATTTCAACACAAACTCCTTAATTGTTGACTCGGTACTTTCAACCAATGAAACATTTTCATTAAAATTGACAACATCATCCTCAGTTTGAGGACCTTGAGGATGAGGGTTGTCTCCTTGAGCGGGTGGTACTAATGTCTGCTCAGCTGTAGGGGCTTCTTCTTCTTGTGCTATATATTTAAGCACATTTGTTGCCTTGAAGCCTACAATGTTGCCCTGCAAAAGGAAATCCTCATCAAGTTGAATATTATCCAATCCCGGTGTAGAACATTCTGGTGCCTGTGAATTTGTAGAAAATGTAAATTGAGACCATCCATACCCAGAACTTGTTGTTGGCATGTGTGATCTCTGTGGGTGTGAAAACCCATGCCCATAACTTCATGTAGTGCCCTGTGATCTCTATGAAAACAATCATTTTCCAACACCGACTTGCCCTCGCATAGGCATTGTCGGAGGCTGTGTCGGTGCCTGTCGCTGATTTGGTGGAAGTGGTGGTTGTGGTGAAACCGGTGAGTGTGATGCAACTAGAGGTGGCGACGGCATATGCCCTCTAACTTGTGATGTTACTTGTTGAACATGTGAATCAACTAAAAATAGTCAAAAACATTTTGTTAGAATTCTTCTTAAAATAAAAAAGATCTTAATCTAAATTAACTACACATAGATTTACTTGAAGACGATGAAATGTGTTGAAATTGTCCTGCAATGGGGGAGGGGTTGGCCACACTAGATTCGGCTTGCACATTTTGTGCATACCTAGGTGTACGAGAAACCCCAGGAGTAGCTGCTTTCCTGGAACATTTGTGTGACCTCTGCATAGGACCAAGTGTTGCTTCAGAGCTCGTGTCTTTAGAATCACTTGTTTGTTCCGGCCTGTGACCCCTAGTGGCAACAATATATTTACTCCTTGTATTTTCTACCTTCTCCTGCATATAGATGAAAAGAAAAATTAAAAAAGGGAATGTGGTAAACTATAAAATAGTATGTCAAGGACAATGATGTAGTTATTACCTTCAATTCCTCTGTTGACATGGCAATAGACTGTAGTGTTGCATGCACTACAGTTGGTACAAGAGTAGTCAAAAAATTATGAAAACACTCAAAATATAAAGCTAAAAGAAAATTTACAGTGCCCACAATGGGTTGAGTCTTGTTGGTTGCCAGTTGGACCGTGTGCAACTCGGACCTGATTCGATCCGAAATATAAGTGCACCAATCGAACCTATGATTTTTCTCAGACTGAACAATATAAGCAAGTGCCCAAAATAAAATTTTTGGTCTTCCCATCAGAATAAGTTTGGCCTGGAAAAATTCAATAATGGCCTTCAGAGTTTGATGGTTAACATCGTTGATTGATAAACCTCTTTTTGATTTGGTGGCAGAAGCTGCATAAAAAAAATTAGATGTCAATTTACAAATTTGAAACATTGAAAATTAATAAAATATAATTAACAAGATTTATACCTACCAAATATTTCGATGAAAGACTGTACTTATTTTTTAGGTGTGCTTTGTCATCTGGAGAAAGCTGCAAGCTAGTCAAGGTTATGCATAAGGGGTAGTATTGAAAAAGTATTTATAAATTTGGGGCGAATCAAGGTGAAACATGTATAAACTGTGGGGCGAATTTTTCAAAATTTTGCAAAAAATTTATCAAAATATGACGAATTTTCAAAAAATTTACACATAAATTATAAATATTTTTGGGGGCACTTTTGACCTATTAAATCATCCTAAAATTTTATAAAAACACCACCATTAGATCAGGCTCAAAAATAACTTTCCAACGAGTACAAATATGCCTATGTTTGGATATATTTTGATGCCTAAAACTATGAAATAATGTTCAATCACCATCTGCTAGTCGCCATCTACCACTTGCCATCTGCTACTCGCCATCTGCCACTTGCCTTGTGCCACTCGCCATGTACCACTTGCCATGTGCCACTCGCCATGTACCACTCGCCATGTGCCACTCGCATTATGCCACTCACCTTATTCCACTTGCCATCTACCACTCGCCTTGTGCCACTCGCCATCTGCCACTCACCTTATGACACTCGCCTTATGATAGTCACCTTCTACCACTCACCACATGGAGACTAGCAGAAGGCGACTAACATATGTCAACTAATAATTATTTCATAGTTTTAGGCATCACAATATATCCAAACATAGGCATATTTTTACTCATTGGAAATCTCTTTTCAATCCCGATCTAATGGTGGTATTTTTATGAAGTTTTGAGATGCTTTAGTAGGTCAAAATCTACCTCAAAATAATATTACCTCCTCAAAACCATATTTGGGACCACTTTTGACCTATTAAATCATATTCAAACTTCATACAAATACCACCATTAGATTGGGATTGAAAAGAGCTTTCCAACAAGTACAAATATGCCTATGTTTGGATATATTTTAATGCCTAAAATTGTGAAATTATTATCAGTCACCATCTGCCAGTTGCCATCTACCACTCACCATCTGCCACTCGCCTTGTGCCACTCACCTTGTACCACTCACCATGTACCACTCGCCATGTACCAGTCACCATGTGCCACTCGCCTTATGCCACTTGCCATCTGCCAGTCACCTTCTGCCACTTGCCACATGGTGATTGGTAGAAGGCGACTAACAAATGGCAAATGATAATTATTTCATAGTTTTAGGCATAAAAATATATCCAAACATAGGCATATTTGTACTCATTGGAAAGATCTTTTCAAGCCTGATCTAATGGTGGTATTTTTATGAAGTTTTGAGATGATTTATTACGTCAAAATCTACCTCAAATGATATTACCTCCTCACCACCATATTTGGGACTATTTTTGACCTATTAAATAATCTTCAAACTTCATACAAATACCACCATTAGATCGGGCTTGAAAAAAACTTTCCAACAAGTACAAATATACCTATGTTTGGATATATTTTGATGCCTAAAATTATAAAATAATTATCAATCACCATCTGCTAGTCGCTATTTGCCACTCACCATCTGCCACTCGCCTTGTGCCACTCTACATGTGCCACTCGTCATGTGCCACTTGCCATATGCCACTTGCCATGTGCAACTCACCATGTGCCACTCGCCTTATGTCACTCACCATATACCACTCGCCTTGTGCCACTCATCTTCTGCCACTCGCCATCTACTAGTTGCCTTATGCCACTTGCCTTCTACCACTCGCATTCTGCCACTTGTCTTCTATCAATCACCTTATGCCACTCGTCATCTACCACTCGCCTTATGCCACTTGCCTTATACTAGTCGCCTTATACTAGTTGCCTTATAATATTGTAATTGCATGAGAGTCGCTATTACGGTTAACTATATATAATGGGGTACAAGGGGTGAATTGGGCGGGATATTTTTTATTTTTAATAAATTTAGGGTGAAAATTAGGTGGGAAACCTTATGACAATGGGATGAATTTACCCTTAAAAAATTTGGATCTTGAAATTTTTGGGCGAACGGGCCAACCTCTATGGTCCCAAAATTCATAAATTAACATTTTGAAAATCTGAATATTCACGCTAAATTGTGAAATTTACCACTATGCAAAACCCTGAACCTCGTTGATACTTGAGTAAAACCAATGAATGGAAGACCTATCAATCTGTGAATATCTCCAAGGGTGATGCTGAAAATCACATTTTTATTTCATACTTTAATATTCACTATAGCCCTATCGTGGTCATAACCAGATATAATATGTTGTAGGAGAACTTTATCTGTTCTGAATTGTGGTATGGAAACAAGGTTTGATAAACCTGCATTATTGAGCCACTGAAAGTTCATCCCTAGAGTTGTTACCAGATCTGAAATCAAAGTGCACAAAAAATTCTTGAATTTTGGTGTGATTGTGGAAGAGGTATCCATTGCAAGAAGTTGGAAGTTGAAGAAAAAGGATTGGGAATTAAAACAGAAAGGTTGATCAGAAAGGTTAGCTCTGGTTGTATTAGTCACAGAAACGAAATGGAAAAATAACAGTTGATGCCCTTTTATATATTGAGAAATAGAGTTGACACGTGGCAACATCGTATTGGACATGTAGTGTTGCTGATTGAATGTGTGACACATGGTAGACTAACCTTTTTTACATCTGATACAATGTAGGACCAGATTCTATTCTACATTCGATCGATGCCTGAATGTTGTGCACCCGGTTCAAGATCGGGTCAAATTATGCACTCGATTGGTGATCGAATCTGAGTATGTATCCGATCATAAATTGAAGCATATTATACAACCAGTACAAGATCGGATCATAATATATATTTGGTTAGTGGTTGGATCATTTTATAATACCGGTCAACAGTCGGATTATAGTATGCATCCGATCGACAGTTGGACCAAACTGTGCATCTGATCCGTGACTGGATCATAGTATGCATTCGATTGTTGATCAGATATTATGATGCATCCGGGCCATCACTGGATCATATTATGCATATGGTCCTTCATCGAATCATAATATGCATCCGGTACGTAACCATATCATAATATGCATTTGATCTGTAACTAAATCATATTATGCATCTGGTCCATAATCGGATCATATTATGCATCCGATCCGTAACTGGATCATATTATGCATCCGATCCGAGCCCATATTAATATTTGGAAAGTGTCTTACGTTGCCAAACTCCTTTCTCACTTGGTCCGATCATAACTTTGAATTTCACCATTTTTTACCAATTTTTTTTGAAAATTTGAGGTAATTCGCCATGCCATCATACATGCAGTTTGCCAGGATTCGTCGGGTTTTCGGAATAGATTAGCCATTTTTTACAAGTACCTTTCAGGTCCTACCTCTTATGCATAACCCCGATGTATATTGTAATACAAAGGACATTATTCAAGGAACAAACATATCATATGATACGATGAATTTAAGTATTGTTTGTGAAGACAAAGAGTGAAAAAAATGTGTGTGTTGATTATGATTGTGGTAATGCAAATTGTGATGCATGTAGTGATCCTCCATAGAAAATAGACACTAATGGTTGTGAACCAAAGGTTTTAGAGCACATAGAAAATATGTGTGAGAGTCAATATTTATGATGATAGAAATATTGAGGACAACTCTATATATGTTTCTCTATAGAATTATGATTTAGGCTTTCTCAGTTTGATTGTGTTAGTTTCATATGTGTTCATAAGAGTGATTTTTTTGGTGTGCAAAATGGATATCTACAATTTATCCCTTTTTTATGCATTTATTATGTAATAAATATATCAAAACAATTGTAGATGCCCTAATTTTATGGTAGGTAGGAATGTTTCTTACTACATAAGATTACCGTTTTAAGGAAATGGTTGTAAAAAAAGATGTGGCTAAAAATTATATTTTTACATCATTAATGCACATATGCCCTAGGGATCCCCCATGTTTTGAAAGGAAGATCATTTTTTTATGAAACTTGATTATCTTGAGAATATACGATGGGATAAGGAGGAAAAATGGTGAAGAGTAAGAAAAGTCAAATAGGTAGGCAAAGGGAATTCATAGGGTAAGGGATTAAAAAGGAATTCATTTTCATCATTCATGATCATGAGATAGAGCTTTGGGTGAAAATTTTAGAGCAAATTTTCGATGGTAGATGTAATCGAGATATCAATTGGACATTGTGTGAGCACAACAAGACCACTAGGAGTGGGTCTTTAGGTATGTGTGTAAAATATTATCTTTAAGTTTTATTTTTATTAAAAAATGAAGTTGAAAAATTGTGTGGTGTATTTGTGCTTGGCCAATGCATTTGTGCATTGTAAATGCATGTGGCCAACATTTTTATGCCAACACAATTAATATTTAATGGCATAATTATATTTGGATAGTATCATTTATGGGTAGCACAAGTATACCTCGATAGTGCAAACACTAGGTAGCACATTTATATAAGGGTGGCATAGTTGCCACTAGGTGATGCAAATGTGCCCAAGGAAAAAGGGGATTGGATAAGTATTTAAGATGTTTGAGTAGATATACTAACATATTATTTTTACTTATATAGGTTTGGTATGACATTTTGTATTTTTAGGAGTGGTGGCCCTCCTTACTTTGTTAGGTGTTAAGGACCATGATCTTCTTATGGTAGTAGCACTATATCACTTAGATATAATACCAAATATAGAGTTTGATCAGTAATTATTGAGGTCTTAATAGAGCATTGGTTTTTCAATACCACCACATTTCATATTCTAATTGGGGAGATAACAGTGACACTTGAGGATATTTAGTACATCTTATGAGTTCTAGTCAAATGAGAGGTGGTACGATTGGCCTAGGATCTACACCATACCATGGAACTTTTGATAGGATATGCAATGTATCCAATGGTTAGATCTAGACTAAATATCAATGTTTCCTTGTAAATATGGATGGATAGAGAAATATCTCTTCTATACTCACTAATTTAGAGGATGTTGGTGGGTGATGCTAGTAGAAGAGTAATTCACTAGTCCTAAGGTATATTAGTGATGTTGATGTCAAACCACCGGATGGTGTTTGTGTGGAGGTCCTTCATACTAGCCTAGTTTATTGTACTCTACATAGGGTGGTTTATTGGAGGGGAGGAGCATGGTTTGCTATAGTTTTCTATAGGTGTGGACCTAGGAGAATTTTGTGATTATGCAACCATTAGGACTACTAAGGATAGTCATAAATTAGGATGCCTCAACAACTTATTAATGGGTGCATAATTTTAAGGGTCAAATGAGGAGGCTGGACAAGGGGTCACTGGAGGTGATATGATGGGTGATTGATGAGCTAAAAACTTGTAAAATTATATGGAAACCATGGTAAAGATACCTAGGGTGGAGAGACAAAGGTTATTAGCTAGCCTAGGTGAGGACGTTGAGGTTGCTTGTAGGGCCATGCAAAGAGAGGGACTTGAATAGGTATGACCAAGTTTTAAGATAGTTTGATATGCAACATAGAGTTCCAAGGGGACTTGTGTGGTATCATAAATTCACATAGGAGAGAGGGTTTGACGAATTTATAGATCCAAATAGTTTTGTAGAGGTAGAAACGGATGAACCTCTTGTGGAGGGCCTATAATAGGATGATGTTATACCATACCAAACTACTAGAGGTGGTATATGGCCATATGACCTATGAGGGTTACAATAGCTATAACCATGGCATAATGGGCCAAATTGGTGGATCATGTTTGTATGTGTATGGCAAGAGAGGCTTAATGTCATCAATAGGATTAATATGTGAATAAGGGTATGGTATCCAGGATGACCATAGAAGTGCCTCTATAGGTTGAACTACTACTAGCTTTTCCATTAGTACTAGGAGTGACAATTTAGATGGGCTTGATTTAAACAACAAAGGAGGCTACAATAGCTAAGAGAATAATATTATTTTAGTAGATGTAAGTGTTGAGATATGATTTGGAAGAGACTAATGGACACATAGCCAAACTCAAGAACTCCCAAATAGTAGAGTAGGATAGGTGGGATTAGATCATAGACCTTCATAGGCAACAAGAGCAAGAGGTAATGAAGATCAAGTAGGAGAGAGATGAGGTGATAACTCACATAGACCGGCTATAAGTAAACCATGCTAGGGATATTGTCATTATGTGCAAAAATATAGATCACCTCATTATGGAGTGATTTGTTGCATCAACATAGGCCTCAATAGAAGGACTAGGTGAAGGGGGTGACATGTTGTGTATGATACTAGAATAATTGTCATAGATATATGGGTGGATCAGTCAGTTAGAATGATAGTTGTAGGATACACAAATGGATTTATAGATCAAGATAGAGCTTTCTACACATTATTAGACTTCCTTCTATGTAGTAGTGCTAGTTGATTAGACGGTTCTTTCTCCTATATATCAAGGATATAGTCCTGGTTGAGACCGATGAGCAAGTACTTGTAGAGGTTTTAATAGATTCCACCATCACCATCATCACCAACTATAGAGGGAGATACTAGACCCACCATTTGACTATCATCTTGGGAGGTCTACTTATGATTTGAAGCTAATTTTATATATTGATTTAATAGAGTGTACTAGTATTCTTGGCTATGTGGTACACTAGCCTATTGAGTTTGTACATTTGTTTGATTGAGTGTACCATATTTTCCTATGTGGTACATCGGTTGTACAATGATTTATATTGATTCATTGATATATAGAGAGATACATGTAGTTATTTTCTTTATGCATGTGATGATGTTTGTTGTATGATGATATGATATGACTATGATTGTAGTATGATGTTTATAATACATTGATATTTTGGTGATTAATTTATAGTGGACAATTGATCTTAATTTGATAATCTAACAAATTAACTAAAATTAGTTAAGTCAAGCAAAATTTGACTTATAGATTTTAATGTGATTATGAAAAATGAGTTTAAAATTGGATGGGATTAATTTGATTTGGTTAATAAATGATTGATGCATGTACTTGATTAATTGGTTTTGAGTAAATTAATGTAGATTACTTGGTTTGTATTAAATATAATCTAATGGATTAATAAAGTAAATTTGAATGAATTAATTGGTTTAAATTAGCTTCTTGATCAAGCTAACTTAAGTTAAGAATCTCCAATTAATTCATTAATTGATTTGATGTAGCGATTTATTTGATTAATTGAATCATTGTTGGTTTGGAATTTTATAGTTCACAAGTGTAATGATTAATAATGAATTAGTTTTTTGATTTTGAATTGAATTGGATTTACTCGATGCCAAGTTGAATGATTGATTAATTAATAGACCAATGGAGTTTAGAAAGTGATAATATTGATATAATGACTTAAGGAGATAAGTTAAGTTGATGATGAATATTTTCAATTTGATAAATTAGTATAAAGGAGGTTTATCATTTTGATGAAATTAATTGTGCACAACTCATTTTGATAAAAAAATTAAATTGTAACTTAAGTTAATCGAATGATTAATTAAATGATTGATGGATGCCTAAAAATTTAATATAAGTTGATTAATGGAATTATAGGTGTTTAAAATTTGATTTTACATGATGAATGCATTGAGGAATTGACTTAGTATTTATTACTTAATTATTATAAATTAATTAATTTAATTATAAGGTATTTTGAAGAAAGACAATTTGTGTTTTAATGGAGAATTGATGTTAAGATGATTAAAGATAATTTGTGTTTTAATGGAGAATTGATGTTAAGATGATTTAATATTAGAAAAGAATTACTTGGATTGGTATCCAATTAATTGATCTACTATAAATGAGCTCAATCACTCTTGATGGTATAATATTGTGAAGAGTGATAATATATGGTAAATGAAGTGACATAAAAAATGCAGATGACTATGTGAGTGAAAAGCACCTGATTAATTAGGTCTAAGGTGTAGACTAACTGGTTTCCCCAAATACCGTAAGGGGGGTAGAGGTCCAAGGTTCAAATATTGGGCCTCGTTATATTGAACGCTTGTCCCTTTCCTCATGCTTTCAGTAGCGTAAAAGGTTTAAAATGATCATGGCATGGTGGTTATAGGGGTAGATTGTGCAAAGATCTATGTGGCAACTTCCAGGGTGGAATGTGCAAAATACTATGGCGGCCACAAAAATCTAGATAGCCTGCTCGAATTTGTGGTAGCTATCGATTCCACCATGTAAAATCGAAAAAAAAAACACTTGATTAATTAGCTAATTTCTTTAGAAGTTCCTAATAAAATAACTAAGTAATATGATTTAATTTTTAAGTAGAATTACATTAATTTTTATTACACATTAATTAACAACATAAATTGGTTAAATTATGGCAAGGTAAATTACATTAATGATTGTAAATTAATTATTGAATTTTAAATGATTAAATAGTTTGAACTAGTTTGATTGAGTGACTAAAATTTGATCAAGAGACTTAATTGTTATGATTGATTTTGCTAATCAAATGATTAATAGCATCTTTAATGGGGTGATATGTTAGAGCAGTTTCATTATTAATATAAGGGCCTTGGTGTATAAGTGGGAGTAGGGAACTAATGGATTACTAATTAAAAGTTGTAAAATTTTGTAGGAGGTAGATGAAAAGGAAGTAATATGATAATTGAGAAAAAATCATAATGATGAATGATTAAATAGTGAAAAATATATGATCAAAATGAAAGGAGAGAATGTAAATTTTGAAGGGGAGAAAATGAGATGCTTAAAATTAGAAGTGGAAATGATGAACATAATAAAATTGGGATTGACCAATGTAGGATTAAATGATTGAGAAGTAAAACTAGAAGTATCATTTCAAGGTGAAAGTAGATGAAAAGGAAGTAATCTGCTAATAATATGATAATTGAGAAAAAATCATAATGATGAATGATTAAATAGTGAAAAATATATGATCAAAATGAAAGGAGAGAATGTAAATTTTGAAGGGGAGAAAATGAGATGCTTAAAATTAGAAGTGGAAATGATGAACATAATACAATTAGGATTGACCAATGTAGGATTAAATGATTGAGAAGTAAAACTGGAAGTCTCATTTCAAGGTGAAAGTACCTTAAGTGAGGTGCTTAAAGATATACATTTAGTTTTTATTAGACTTTAGGCAAGGGCCCCAAAGGGTATCTTTTTTCTTTCCTAATTGGTCCATTGAAGGATGCATATGGATGACCTATTAAAGGCATAAGATGATTTCATGTATGTACAAGTAGGTCCATTAAAGGAACTAATATGATTGACCTATTTAAAGGCAAATGATTTTGTGAGTTATGTACAAGTTGACTTATTTAAAGGTGCAAATTTGACTCATCTTTAAGCAGTGGTCTATGATCCAAATGTATCAACAAGCACTTAAGTGACATGAGATATGTCCAAAGGGATATTGTTATTTCATTATTAAGTGGTGGTCTCTTAACCTAATTAATAGAAAAGCACTTAAGCAATGAAAGAGATGTCTAAAAGGATGAAAGTATGTATAAGTGTTTTATTCACCCTTAAGTAATGGCCTCATAATGGACAAGTGCTTAAGTGACTTAAAGTGTATGATATACCTATTTAAAAGCACATGAATTTTGATTGGTTAAGGATTCTAAAATGTTGATTGGTCCATTTACAAATGCTTTCATGTTTGACTATCCCATTTAAGGATGTTTTCATGTTTATGTATTAAATTTCCCATAATTTTGATGTTTTATTGCTTTCCTCTATGTGTGATGGTGTATAAGACAGAAGGATGAATAATATTGATGAGGTCTATCCTAGCTATCTTATATACTTCCAAGAAGAGATGATATTTCTAACCATTTATTGCCATATATATAAAATATTCTATATCTAAAAAACAATGGTTAAAGTGTTGGAGCTTCCATCACCATAGACTATTGTAGTGGTATTCAAATAGTTCAATTAGTTAGATGAAAGAGAGAATCTATGGTTGAGCTATTAGGATCATAGACAATTCATGGTATTCATCGTATAGTTAATTGGTGAAACCAAAGAAAAACGAAGTATTAGGATATCATGACCACATATCTACACTTTTGGAAGGCCTATGAGGAGATGTGGATAGATAAGGTTATATTGTAAAGGATGATGATGAAGTCATGAGATATGTGGCTTGATTTTTGTAGATGATTTGTCTTAGTAGCCTTATAGACCATTAAGAAGTGAGGGTATTTCAATTCGTTTCTTAGAAAATCTATAGGACCTTATACATATGACAAGTAGTTGATTCAGATATCAAATTTTTTAGGGTCTATAAGGCAATGAGGATAGATAAAGCGATGTTGTGATGAAGTGAGTTTGTCCCAGATAGCTCACACACTAGTGAGATATGGATCATGTACTATTCCATTGCTTGGCAACTCTATCAAAATTTATGCACTCACCAAGTATTAGATATTTATAGTCCATCCTCTCAATGAACCATAAGTAGGAAAGAATAGATAATGGCATGCATTAATGAAAATTAATATCACAATATGGATTAAGATAAAATAGGATATTGATGATAAGTTTTCCTGGTTTCCTACTACACCAACTAGGGGGTTTAGAATCCTAGATCCATTATCTGGTGTATCTATAAGTATTTACACACCTACAAGGTAGTGGATAAAGGAGGCCAAGCCCCTCAATGGTCTACTATAAAATGAAGATGAATAAGAAATAAAGTGAAGAAATTTTATGGTATAATATAAAGTTTTGACTTACAAGCAAGGGACTAGGAGAGTTATCTAGCATCAACTACCTGGCACAAGTGTAGTGCAAAACAATATATTGCTAACTAGGATCATCATCACATCCTTGTGGATTTTTTAACTTGATTATGAAAAGTTTAGTTAGTATTAGGCATGTGCATACTAGTAATTATGATGTCAAGTAGTCATGCATACAGATAACCATGCAATCAGGAACATGAGTAGGTAGAATATGCAAAATCAAGTATAATATCATTTAATATGCATTATAATAGTTGATTATTTTAGTTCTTTTTCATTAAGTATGGCTAGGTAATAATTTTCCAACCTAAATTTAATAGTGATTATGAAGGGACCTAGCTAAGTAGGCTCATACTTATCTTTGAGCTTGGTATTAGCATTGGCATTTTTCTATTTTTTAAGAACTAGATCACCAATTTCAAAAGATCAAGGTTATACCTTCTTGTCATAGGTATATCAAAGCCTATATTGATAGTCCTATAGGTGCTATAGGGAATGGATTCACTTTTTTCTAGGAGTTCTAATTGATTGAGATGATATTTATCTCTAATAGAGGAGTCTTATAGCAAGATTCATAAAAAATGAACCTCAAGTTCAAATGGGTAAATAGCCTTGGTTCATTAAACCAAGGCATAGGGTGTATCTCTAGTGAGATTTCAAAAACTTGTGTGAAAGACCCATAAGGTAGGGTGGAGCTATAAACTCTAGTCATGGCTAGTCTTGTTGACCGATTTATTGAGAATTTTGATCAATGTTTAATTTTAGGCTTTTGTTTAGCCACTACCTTGAGGCTAGTAAGGGATTGACCATTTGTGTTGAGTTTTGTATTTATTAGAAATTTTATAAACTTTCTTATTTTTGAAAAGTGTGCTCTTGTATAATATTAATATGGAAAAAATGCTATAGAAATAGAGAATTTGGTTGAGGATGAATTTGGATAGTTGTATTCCAATGGATGAAGATAAGGGCATAGCTTCAACACACTTTGTGAAATTTAGTAGTTGTGATGATAAACTTATTCCCATTAGATTATGATGGACTGATTTTACCAATGATATCAAGGCCGCACATAGAAAAATACCACAATGAGGTGATTGGATACTATGCTTGGGGTGGAACATGAATTAGGTTATCATGCTTCTAGCACTTATCACATTTTTTGATGTAATCACAAGATTATTTTTTCATAGATGACTAATATTAACTCCTCATTAGGATAATTTTAGCAATGGTGATGCAACTAAAGTGACCACTACATGACCCATCGTAGGCCTTCTTAATGATTGTTTGTGCATCCCCCATGTTTAGGCATCTAAAGAGTATGCCATGGAAGGAGAAACAACATAGGATGTCATCAATGATGACATAATGACAGGTCCATTTTTAAAGTTTTTATGCTTATTGAAATTAAACCCTTTAGGTAACATGTCGTCCTTAAAGAAGGCAAAAATATTTTGACACAATGGTTCTTGAGAGGGAGAGGATTTTCTTGTGAAGACATCTAAGAGAGTCTAGCTAGATTCTATAGTTTTTGGATCCTTAATTTGATATATGATGATAGTGGATTGTTCATATTCTAATTCTATAGAGATAAGATATGTTACTATAACATAGCATACACATGTCAATTGCTTGATTTTGGGATGGATTCAATGATGATCGTGTCAAAAGAGACCATTAATTTATCGATAATATATTTATATGATTTTAATTTACCATCATTTATTTAGTAAACACCATTTATTTAGTTAATGAAAAGCTAAGAACTACCAAAGATAAAGAGTATTTTAACCTATAAAGTAAATGCAACTTGAAGTCCTAGAATAAGGGCTTTATATTCCATAGTATTTTTGGTGTAAGAGAATTGAAGTTTTAATGATAGAGGAATGATATGTTGCAGAGTAACTAAGATAATTCCTACCCTCACTCCTTTGACACATCAAGAATTGTCAAAGTATAGGAATATAATTGATTGATGTAAATATTAAGAATAGATTCATTAGGAAATTCTATTATCAAAGGATGTTGGGACTCTTATGGTTCCACAACTAATTGGTCATTAATCACTTGTCATTTGACTAATATTTTTCTAACGAATTTAAGATCAAAATCACTAAGGGTGATGACCTATTTAGTAGTTCACCATGAAAAGTGAGTTTATATATAAGGTAACTTAATGGATTGACCCTTTCTATGGCAAAGGTTTTTTGACTAAGCATATAGTGTCTTAGTTTTTTTAAGCAAAGCCTACTTCTAGGTCTAATTTTTCTAATGGCATGTAATAGGTATCATAGCTAACCAATGTTCTACTAATATAATATTTAACTCTTTCATGATGTTGATCATCATATTGATCTAACTTAACTCTAAGAGCATGTACTATGACTATGATATACAATAATAAAGGTTTATATGGGATGGGAGGTATAAGGATAGGAGGGAATAGAATATAGGGTTTTAGGACATCAAAGGTAGCTTTACACGTAGTATCCCACTTAAATTTTACATCCTTCAATAATTTAGAAAAGAGTATATTTTTGTTAACAAGTTGAGAGATAAATATTTGAATAGCCTATAGCTTGTGTTGGAGGCTTCAATGTTTTGTCAAGTTCCTAGGAGGTAACATATTGATGATAACTAATATTTTATCATGGTCTACTTTGACCCCTTAGTGGCATGTGATAAACCCTAGAAGTTTTCTAGATATTACCTCAAAATTCTCTTTTGGGATACTAAGCACACCTTATATTCCCTTAGTCTCTCAAAGATGAGACACAAATTGTGAACATAGTTTTCTCAATTTAAGGAACACTAAAGGAGGTTATCAACATAATTTTCTATAATGCCATGCATCATATCATGGAATACATATGAAATTTATCTTTGGTATGTTTCTCTAAAATTCTTTAGACAAAAGTGCATGACCTAATAACAAAATGTACCCCAAGGGATGGTAAAGGCTATCTTTGAATGGTATCCAATGGAAATCCTAATTTTATTATACCATGAGAACCCATCCATAAGAGATAGCATCCCATAATCATTACTAAAATCAACTATCATATCAATGTTGGGTAGAGGGAATTAATCCTTGGGATATGCCTTCTTTATGTTCAAAAAATTAATACAAACTCTGAAAATACCCTCTTTCTTGGAGATAGACACAATTTTGGAAATTTGGTAAGAGTAGTCATTGGCTTTAATAAAGCTAATAACTAATAGATTTTGAAGTTCTTTAACTAGGAGAGTGACTTTAGGATGCATTTTTTATATTTTTTTCTTGATGGGCTTTGCATTTGAATGTACAACTAGATGGTGAACAACAAAGGAAGGGTCAAATCTAGGCATGTCTACATATGACCAATAGAAGGTATCATAGAATTCTATTAGGATCTTAGTATAGTACTAATGTTTAGTCAGATTTCGAATCTTTTCTAAATTCGATATTTTGGGATCGTCATTGGTCCCAATGATTATATCAATCATTTCTTCAATAAGGAGGTAAGATTCATCCTTTAACTAAGGTATAGCACACAATACTCCTATAATTTCAAGTTCAATAAGGTCAGGTTGTTGATTATTTAGCTATGAAGTAGAAACATTAAAAATTTGAGAAAAAAATCTTTAAAGTAAAAGTTGTTATTAATTATATAATTAGAAGAACCATATCAAAGAGGGATGAGTGGAATATCTTCCATATCATAATCATTCTCATCATAAATTAGCTTAGCATAGACTAGGGTGAGAAAATTAACTCTAAGATGTGCAAATATCAAGAGGTTAGGACCAAATAGGAGCAGTTGTCCCTCCCCTTCCTTGCCCCAATATAACCATGTAATGATATGGTGTAATCATGGGATTCCTAAAAGGAAAAGCATTCTTCCTCTTTATGATTGAAAATAAACTGGGAAGAGGATAACTATGGTTGGGTATATAACTGATCCCATAATGTCCTACCTAGGCCTTAGCCTCCAAAGGTTCGTCTACACTTTGTTCATGAAGACCTAGATCTTTTCCTCGATACCGCATATTAGCAAGTATTTACTTTGGAAAAAGATACAAGTAAAGCATATTGTTGTTCAATCAGGTGAGTGTTACTACAATGGATTTGTTCTTCATTGGTAGTACCAATGAAAATAAAAGTGCAACTTCCTATTTGTAATATTTTACCCTTTTGATAAGATAGAGCTAATATTCAGGGTAAGGGAAATTTGGCTAGGTCTAGGTAGAGTGAATTAGTCTATTGATTTTGATCATTATTAAGACTTGTTTTATTGTTATGTTGTTCTAATATTTGATTATTATCATTAGTTATAGTAGTATTTTGGTCCTCTGGTTGATTTCTAATTTGATTAGATTGTTTTCCTAACATGAGTGATCTTAATGCAATATCAATAGGATTTGAGGGGGAATATGATGATGGCATTTGAAGGGAAGGGCAAAGATACCTTTTTGACAGTTCAACTATGATTGATTGATAGTAGGTGAAAGGCTCCAAATCAACATGGATGTAAAATGTCTTGATTTAATACTCATATTTTAGGCATTAATGTAGGGTTGACAAGATGGCACCCATAATATGGATCTAGGGTCTTCCAAGTAGAATGTTGTAAATAAAATCACAAGGTATGATATGGAAAATAGTGTTTAGAATATGGGGCCCAATATTAAGGGGCAATAACATTGTTTTGATGGCCTTTCATTCCTTATTATTGAAAGCCCTTATGATGAGGTCATATTTTTTCAAATATTGTTTGGTTAATCCAGAATTACTAATAAAATTTAAGCTACAAATATTTAGACTAGAGCCATTGTCTACATGGAGTTTTTTATTAGGCTATTACCAAAATATCCTTTCATGTAAAGTGGGAGTTTGGGATACGCCAAGAAAGAAGATATATCATCTTCATAGAATGAAATTATGACATGGTTAACTTCAATTGATCCCACATTATCATTTATATCATTGGAGTTAAGGTCATTATGTATTAATTTCTCACTAAGGAGCTTAAGGAGAATATCCCTATGATATATGAAAGTATTTAAAAAATATAGGAGAGATATTTTGGCTAGGGTGCTCTCAAGGTATTGGAAAAGGTTGAAATTTATTTTATTTTTGCTTTGAAATTGGATAGCCAATGGTGGCCTCCCAAAGGAAGAGGTCTTATTTCTCATACATAGGACCAACAGAAGCTAAGAGGGTTGGTCATTTGATTGGACCTAATGTTGTTGCCTTGTCATGGCATTTTAAAAATATAAATTAATTGTGCCTACCATATTTTGTGCATGAATATTATTAGTTGATCTTTGCTTCTAATTGAGTAAGGAATTTTTAAAGATTCTAAGATATTGAGTAGAAGAAGATTGGGAATTGGAGTCATTGATGATAATTTGTACATCCTCTATAAGATATTGGATGAGGTTACATAAGGTCTAACACCTATCAATATTATAGCCATTTACATGATAAAAATAAAAAAGTTCATCATGGAAATAGCAATGGGACTACTATTTTGTGGTATCTAAGGGTTGTATTTATGTGAGTTCTATAATTTTCTTTAATAAGTTGTTTTAAAATGGAAGAAAGAGATTGGTTAAGCTTAGTGAAGTTACAATTGGAATTTTATATTTTTAAGATAGTCTTTTAGGATGTTGTTGCTACTATATTTACATTGTTGGCTTTATGGAAATTTGTGACTCTATCGCCTACCACATGATTATTTTTATATTGTAATTTGGGATTAGATGAGGATGAATTTTGCTCTTATTTCTTGATTTTAAGTTTTACTCTTCATAGAATATAAACCTCTACATATTTAGCTATATCAACTACATCTTTGAAAGAGAAAATGTTGGCCATTTCCAAGGGGTAGGCCAATTGGTCATGAAAATTGCATATGAAGATATCTAGGAGGTTTTTTTTTGGAGGGGCGGGGGAGATGTTGGAGTATCTCTACTAGGGATTTATATTTAGATAAGAAATTATATAAGGCTTCATCCTTTTCTTGCTTAAGATAGTGAAGATCATCAATTATGATCTTCTCTTCAATTTACACTAAAATTTTGAACAAACATTTATGTAGATCCTTAAAGTTTTTAAGTTAATGTTGTAGTATTTGGTAGTAACATTCTAGGGAAGTACCACTAATAATATTAGAAAAAATCTAAAGGAGTAACATTTTGTCATAAGGGATATCACTACAAGCAATTTAGAAGAGCCTAGGGTGGTTGATCAAATCTTCTTTTCCTTTATACATTTGAAACTAGGGGATTTCAAAGTTGAGAGGGAAGGGTTGAAAAGCTACAAGAGGATATAAGGGTTGATTGCATAAGTCCTAATAATAGTACTTATGATTAGATAAATATCCTTAAATGGATGATATTAACCATTTAAGTTGCTCTAATTTGGAGTTTATATTTTTGTATTCAACAAGAGGTTGATTCAAAGGTGCTTGAGGTAATATCAAATGGGGTTTTGGATTAACATATGAATAGGTTTGATGAATTTGAGGGAATTAAACCAAAGGTGGATTCTTATAGCTCACATCCAAACCACTTGATAGAAAATAATTTGTAGAAATAAGACTTGAGGTGAGAGGAATGCAATTTTAGAAATAATGGGTGATAGTAGAGAAAGGGTTAGAGGTAGACATATTAGGGTACAAGATATCTATAAGATATGTGGACATGTGCTATTATTAAGGTGATAGAATATTTTGATCCCTATAAACTATGTAAGAAACAACATGAGGATTTGTAGAGTCTACAAAGTTGGCAATGGATGCATTGAGACCATAAGTGTTTACTTAATTAACATTTTCATGGGATTGGTTAGAATTTGTATTTGATTGGTTGTTCAATTGGTTATTATTTTAATTCACTATATTAGTGGGAATATAATTTAAATTGGTTGATAATGGTGATTCAAAAGTGAATCCTACCTTATGGAATTATTTTGGTTATTATTATAATCTCTAATGACATCCACAAAAACATATCTATGTTCTCGTATAAATTCCTTTAGATAGCCTATGGAATCAAAAGTCGTCTTGTCCAAGATATCTCTTTGAGGGGTGTATCATTATCATCCCCATTGAAATTAGGATTTGTAAAAGGATTCTCTTCTTTATATTTATTTATAAAAGGAGGAATATAGGAACATCTACTATGGGTGTTATAAGTATGTTCAACCATAGAACAAGGATAGAAAGGATTCAATTAATTGAATTTTAAGAGTTGATTAAGAAGAAAAAAGTATTGTGTTCCCTTATATCTCCTTCTCTCAATATACCTTAGGAGGCTTTCATATATATTATACCTTTCTATATACTTGTTTGTATATAGAAGAATACATTCCTCTTAATATATGTAATCATACATGAGAGATAATTTTAGGTATGTGAATGAGAGAAATACGTGGGAATGGCCTTCCTAGGCACATTACCCAAGGTAAGTACATGAGAGGTAATGATAGAACCCTATTTATTTCTCTCATTAGTACACCATGATATACTTATTAGGAGGCTTAAATTATACACAAGACTCTATATGGGAGGTTGGTATCCCAGGCTTGCTATATACCCAATATGACCTCAAAGTTTATATAGTGGTTTCTCAAAGGGTTACAAAAACCCTTGATAGGACTAAAAATTGATTGGATTATTATTAATCTAAATTAATATTTTTTAATTGCACAAAAAAATTTATGGGATCTTGTTTAGCTTTTTGATTAACTTTATCTTTTATTAAGTCCAGGGTCAAGGGATTTTGTGACCCGCAAAGATTTTTAAAATCAGGATCACCAAAATGTAATACAACATTGGTCACAGAATCCATTTGAAACTTTGTGAAGATTTGGACATGCCATTTTAATTTTATGCATATATGTTATATTCTATACTATGTACAATGTATTAATTTGAGGTCAAACCCTTGATCTCTTAAAAAATTTGGAAAAAAAATGAAATGGAATAAATGAACTAATGACATTTGTGTTGCTTAACTACCATTAGGTAGCATAAATGCTTTTGTGAGTTAAATATAAAGATAAAATTCAAAGTGTTAATTTTTTATAAAAATAAAAATGCAAGGTGCATTATAAAAAGACAAGCCTTTTGATATATGACAAAGGTCCAATAGAAATGATGTTTATAACTGAACAATGAGATCCAAATGTAGAAAATTTAGAGGATAATATGATTGTATTCTATTAATAGAGATATAGAAAATCTTTAATTAGGGAATCAAAATGACCAATTGTAGAAAGGTAAGAGGAAAGTCCTAGGGATAATTCTCTGCTTATTCTCTACTAAAGAGCATTTGATTGCTTATTCATTTCATGATAGATAGTGAGCCCTAAAAAAATGTGCTATAATGTAAATGTAGATGGCATAAATATCCTAAAACTAGTAAGGAAAATATGTTGCCTAACTTTAGTTAAGCAACACAAATACCTTAAACAAAGGGTTACATGAAGAAGATGCAAGGGAATAAGAGCTACTAGTGTTTACAAAAGAGATGATTATCCGGAGGCATAAATATCCTCGTTATGAAACATCTATACTAGAAAATAGTCAGAAAAAAATTCTAAGTAATGGTGTATTATAAAATATCAAGCTAACAAATGCAAGGAGAATGCACTTCAAATGTAAAAATCTTATTAGAAAAACTAAGCTAAAAGCAAATTGAGCCCTCAATTAGTTGCATATGACATAACAAAATATAAGTTAGATCAAAGCACAAAATAAAAGGAAACCCAAAAATAAAGGAGGGGTAATATTAAAACCCAAGCCTTATGGGGTGCTTCCTTGTAACTGTTGTCCAAAGTGCTCCTCGATACTTGTTGGAGAATTTGATTGATGTCCTTATTTTACTTGTTTTGCTATGATAAATATGATACCTATGGTGATGGAAGATAAATAACTATAGCTATGATCTTATAATCAAAATGGTAAATTAAATTTATTGAGAGGTCAAGAAAAATAGTAACAAAATGTTAGTAATAAAGACTATTTTTTTATTTGCCCTCCCCAAAGGGATTATGTATGGATTTCTATAGGGGTTTTAGGAGGTAAATTTGTAGAAATTTAATTTTAAAGGAAATCATACATGAAGGAATTACAAGAATGTATGATCATGCTAGGGAGTGGGGGTATTCTTGAGAGGTATGCCTTTGAGATTCCACTCATGCCAGAGCATTTTCACTGCTCACATTTGTGTTGTAGCACAAATGCAACTAGCAAAAATATCAAATGACCATTGAAGATCAAATTTATATGAGAAAGTGTTAGACAATCAACATTCATATTTGTGCAACCCAAGTGCATTTTTTTACCTAGAAAAGTGCTAGTTGGTTGGTGCAAATGCATCCGATGTAAATGCTCATTGGTTGGTGCAAATATGTTTGAGTAACGAATGCCCCAAAGTTGGTCATGAAGTATATTAGACTACTTTTTTTAACTATAGGATTAGCTAGTAGGGGTCATAATTGTTATAATGCATAAAACTAGATATCTACAATAATAATTCTCATAATATAAAACTACCTAACTCTTGCAAATAAATATGCTAAATAGATTACTCTTTTTGTATAATTTTCCTTTGCTTTCTTAAAATTTATATATTTGAAACTTTTGTAAGAAAAATATAAGTCCTTATTTATGTTTTGAACCAACTAAGACAATAAAATAATTAATATACATTAAAGGATGATTTCCTTGCAACAAGCATTAGCTAAACTTGATATATAAAGAAATTGACACAATAAGTCATACAATGGATATGAAATTTTACCAATACACTAGACACAAAAAATATCTATGGAAATAAATAACAAATATGTGATCATTAAATCAAAAATATATTCACAATAAGAAAAAAGCTATATAAATGGATGTTCAATCAAATAAGAAATGATTTTAGATAAAAATATATTTGATTTCAATCATAGGATCCTCCCATGATCCAAATGGATCCATAATAGATGATCTAAAACATGAGAAGTGATACCAAGGATAAATGACCAAGTTATAAACCCTGATAAGCTTAAAAATAAGACATTGCTATCTTTTGGTATTGGTATAGCTACCCCCTTCCACCTCATTTTATCATTAAAATTATCTATGGATATAGTGATTATTTATGGTGCCTACAATTTCCCATCACATCTCTCTCATTTTCATCCTTTATTTCACTTTTTATATAATATTTGAGTGGATGATTTAATTTTGTTGTTTCTAGAAAGTGTTGTGAATTCCAACATGGTACTAGAGTAGGTATGGAGCAAAATCACTTGGTCATATGGGAAGCTAAGTTGGTGCCTCTGACATTTCTTCCAATTTTTGGGATGAATTATTTCTCCAATATTCATACTCTTTTTGTAGAAAAAGTTGAGAGGAAACCCTACTCCATAGACCTATTTTTAATTATTCAAACATATTAGAGAATTTTTGTCTTCTTATACCTATAATTTTGAAATTCAATAAATTTTCATCACATTTCCATGGTCACGACTTGGCAATTAGGATAGAAGGGTTATTTGATACATTTTTACAAGTTGCTTCATTAGTGACTTAATAAACAAAAATAAGGAGGTAAAAATGTTTAACCTAAATATTATGTTGGAATCCATTAGGTTAGCAAGGTTGGCTGAAAATATAATAGCACAATGCTACACATAATCTGCACTAATTCAAAAAAATTGTAAATCTTCCAATATCCCCTAGTACAAGAAAATAAAATCATTCCCATCAACAAATTAAGGAAGAGATGAAAGCTCATATATAGAAGAGGCTTTTCTAAAATTATGATTAGAAATATAATCCATGTCATAAATGAACTAAAAAAATATTATACCTAATGGATGCTAGGTCAACCACTACTTATCCTAACCCTAATACAAAAAATAATAGTTAATATAGTAAATAATAAGAGGTCTTTCATACTAATAAATAACCAACTCTTGAGATATTATTATAAGCCTTAGTAGGTATGACTACATCTCAAACCATGAGGGCATGAGGATGCTTCAAAAAATGTCCTCTAACCATTTTCATTTACACAAGTAGCACTCATAACTTCATTAATCCCAAGGTGCCTAAGTAATAAAATTAGAACTTGTGCCCATACAATAGATTTGAAGTCATGATATCTAATGGAGGCACTCTTCCTTGTAAATAAAAATATTTCAATATTAAGATTATAGCTAAAATATAATATGTTTGTACTTCCATTAGGAGGATGTGATATTGGTTGTGTGTATCGGCATTTATCTTAAAATAATTCTAAAAAATATGGATGCAATTCATAGTGGATGACTAAAAATGCACCCTCATGGCACTAATAACTATTGTCACAATATGAGGCTGAACAAATTTTATTAATCAAATGAACATAATTATACAATATATATAACCAGTATTTTTTTTGAAAAATAATTTGAAACACTTATATTAAAACAAATATCATTTACAAGTTGGGATGAGACTTCTCCCAGCCTCAGCCAAAGAGAGCACATGTTTACAATAATAAAAGAAGATTTGCATTGGAGCCAAATCTCCTAAACCATATTTCTACAATTGTTTCTCACTTGTTTACAACTATAAAAGAAGATCTACATTGAAGCACCAAACTCCTAAACCATATTTCTAAAATTGTTGTCCAAATTAGCTAAACACCAGATTTGCTCACCAACATGCCAAATATCCTCAATAGCCATGTCACTATGTCACTGAACCCCCACCTCCTTCTCAATACCCATCTTATCCAGAAAGTATACCACTTTATTTAGATATCTACTCACATAAAATGGAATCACATCATCTAATTCCCTCCACAATTCCTTAATTTGAGTGACAAGAAACCTCAACCTCCATGTATTCAAAGCAAAGTTCCTCATGAAATCCAGAGCTCCTACCATTACTTGAGAATCTGATTCTAGAATTATTTTCCTATAACATTGTTTTACTACCCAAATAGAAGAATATTTGATAGCTAAGGATTGTTTGTGGCCCTTCCCAAGCCTTGCAGTTCTCAATAGAGCACTATCCCAACATGATTCCAGCAAACAACTCCAATTTTAGCTCTACCCAGATTACCTTTTATAGCTCCATCAATATTAATAATCCAAACTTTTGGGGGTGGTTTCCAACTAGCTATGTCCTACCCCTCTTGCACTTTAACTTCCTTATCCATTGTCCCTATAGTAGCCTGAGTTTCCTCTTTAGAATATACTGCCACAGTTTCTGTGACTTTGCTCCAAATGACCTACCAAACTCCATCTAAAGATGAAAAGGTTTCTCTAAAAATTCTACCATTTCTCTCCAACCACACTTTCCACCAAATAAAGTTTAATCTAATCTCCCAACCAATACAAATAGCTTTATATTTAAATCTACCCCTATTCCATATTTCCCAAATATTAATCCGATTCAAATCACCATTAACTTGAATTTTATAAGATAAAAACCATCTCTCCTAGATCTAGCGCATGAATGGGCACTCAAACATCAAGTGGTCAGATGTTTCCTCACTCTTATAGCATAAAACACATTAATATGGACCAATGATTCCCCTACGTATGAGATTATCAAAAATAAGAATTCCATTGTGCATGAACTGCTAGGCAAAAAAGTTTACTTTCGGTCGACCCTTGGACTGCCAAACCTTTTTTCAATCCTCAACCTAATATGCATGAGGAGGAGGCCCTAGAAGGATATTATCATATCCATCCTTCATTGTGTAGACACCAAGGCTCCCATAGCCCCAAGACAATTCATCCTCCTCATATCTACCTTGAGAAATATTTTTGCCAAGATTTTGGTCATGATAGGTGTCAATTTTGAAGGGATTGAAATTGGCCACTCATCCAACTTATTAAAATGCTTAAACTTATAATCCTCCAACTGACTAGTGTTGAAATAAATTTCAATTTGGACCCAATCCCTGGTTTCCATGGTTTTTTTTATTGGTTGTAGTTCTAGAAATTCAACAATGATAGGTGGGTATTGATCCCATGAATATATCCAAAAATATGCCTTCTCCCCTCTCCCCACTTTCCAAAATAATCCATATTTCACTACCTAAGATCCTAAATTTAGATCCTGCCACACTAAGGATCCATTACCATCCAAAGAGAAATGAACCACCTCATTTGGTTTTATCTATTCCAAATATTTACTAGTTAAAACTTAATGAATAAAGAAGTTGGTTGGGAAATCCACCTCCAATAAAGCTTTCTAGCCAAAGCTTTATTATTTAACTTTGATCTCCTCAGTCCCAAACCTCATTTTACCTTGGGTTGGGTTACTTTATCCCAACCTACTAAGGCCCATTTCATCTCTTCTTTTACTCCTCCCCATAAAAAAATTCTAGCCATCTTTTCCAACTATTTCCATATGCTATGTGGGGCAGCAAGGATAGAAAATTTATAAATTAGTTGTCCTGAATTACTAACTATAAAAAATAGCTTAACCATTTGTGAGACCAATGATTAATTCTTTCCTTGATACAATCCAAAATATTCCTCCACATATCTATTTTTAGTTTTTTAAAATGCAAAGGGACCCCCAAGTATACCAATGGGAGAGAAGTCCTTGTATATCCCAAGATCTCTAAAATTCTATCTTGAAGCCTTTGATCAAGATTGAAAAATACCATTTTGGATTTTTTATCATTGATGACTTGGTTTGTGGCCCTAAGGTAGACATTAAGTGTATCTCTAATCATTCTTGCTTTATTGAAGTTGGCCACTCCCACCATTCCTATGTCATCCACAATTAGTAGGTAAGTCAAAACTTTCTCACCCACCTTGATACCTGTTAGCAAACCTTGTTGCCTTTTCCTCAAGATGAGCCCACCCAAACCTTTAGCCAATATGAGAAAAATATAGTGGGAACAAGGATATTATTTATGAAGGCCTTGAGTAGCTCCAAATTGTTGTGAGGGAAGACCCTTGATTAACACTAAGTATGTCAGAGTAGAAACACAACTCGTGACCCATTCTATCCAATCCTGAGAGAAACCAAAGGCTGCCATCATATTTGACAAGATTCTCCATGCCACCTTATAATAAGCCTTTGAAATATCCAATTTTATGAACATTCTCCTATAACCAGATTTTTTGTATTGAATGGATTGCCTCTTGAGATAGAACCACACCATCCAATATTTTCCTACCCTCTACAAAACCCCCTTTCTTTGAGAATATAATGCTACGTAGAAGAGGTTTTAGCCACCCAACTATTACCTTTGTAATCATTTTATATATGATATTGCATAAGGCAATAGGTATATAATCTAAAATATGCACCTCCTCCTCCCCTTTTGGAATTAAGGTAATGAAAGTATGATTTAATGCTTTAAGCATTCTTTTACTAACTTTGGACTCCTCTATAACAACCATTAAATTCTCCTCCAAGTTGTCCTAGAAGGCTTGAAAAAACTCAATTGGAAATCCATCTAGACCTGGTGTTTTTATGGTGCTCATTACAAAGACTACTTTGTTTAGTTCCTCTCTATTAATGAGTTTAATTAGGGCTTGATTTTCTTCCTCAGAGATAACAGAGGGTATGACATCAAGAAATTATTTTTTAGCCTCTTCATATTGCACCATATTTTTCTTAAATAGTTTAGAAAATTAATCCATTGAATGGAAATGCATACCTAGAATTGAATCAAAGGAGTGTTTGTTCTCATATTGAAGATCTTACATGTTTTTCATCTATCTCCTAGCACAAGCAGCCTGATTTATTACCTTCTAGTAACCAAGTACTTGCTCTTTGTTTCTAGTAGGTATCCTCTTGGTTTTCAATTTCCTCAACCACTTTACGCAATGCATCATCCACTTCTTTGAGATGCTCTACAATTGTTCCTTATCTGAAGTGTTTTTGAACCTCATCCCATCTAGCCACCAATGGAGCTCTTTGGACCTAGAAGTCTGTCTTGTTAGCTCGCCTCCATTGTTTCATTTGATACTTGACATAATTAAGTTGCTTGTGTAATGTTGTCCCATATGTTGGGTGGCCCTCTTCCCACCACTGTGGAATTTTCTTTCAAAGTGCCTATTTTTTTAACCAAAAGTTTTCAAATTTCAATGGTTTGTGATACTGCACTGTTTTTATCCCCCCTTCAAACAATATGGGAAAGTGATCTGAAACTAGACCTTCCAAAATTTGAATTTTATATTCCATTTCACAAATGCCTCCTTTGAAACCAAAAAATAATATAACTTCACATTCCTACTATGTTGCTCCCTCCTCTTATTAGTCCAAGTATAGTTAGTTCTAGGGAACTCAATATCCACCAAGTGTAATGCTTGGACTTGTGCAATAATAAGTCGATCCCCTGGGTCTAAAATTGGGGTTTCCCCTTCCTTATTTCTAGAGGATAATTTAGCATTAAAATCCCTAGCAACAATCTAGTATAACTCCCTTCTTGAGACTCTCATGTTATGCATAGCTTTTCATTGATGCATCTGACCATCTAGATTTTGAGCCCCATAAAAAAATTGTGATTAAAACCTACTCAATTGTCACATTGTTCCTAAAATACGATGTGAGGACACCCCTCCAAGCTATACGTTCTATTTCCATACATTCAATAGAGTTCCACAAAGTAACTATCCCCACTGAGTCCCCTTGGGTAGCCACTTCCATATGAATAATACCCCTCCAAAGTCTATTTACTATTTTACACATAAGATCCAACGATATTTTTGTCTCCTAGATAAGTAAAAAATTTGTTTTACATTTTTCTAAGAGTCTTCAAAAAACATATTGATGGGTTCTATTGTTTAAACCCCTAACATTCCATGATTATATAATCATTGGTTACCTTGAGAGCAGTAAAAATCTATTGGTCTCACCGATCCTCTAGTGATCAATTTGTCTCCTTGAACTGCTATCAATTCCTTATTTGATTTTCTACCCACTCCTTGAGAGCTGATATATTTTAATCTCTTTTCCACCTGAGTTATCCCTAGAGTTGACCTTTATTTGTTATTTTTTGATATACCCATTATGACATCCTTGATTATTGGTTGCTCTTGGTTATGCACTATCAATGCCCTACAATTTCTGATTACGATAACTTCCTATACTTAATTACTTGCTCTAGGATGAGAGGAGGTGAAAGAGGGGCTTGAACATGGTTGTTATTATTTTTATTATTCTCATCCACTCCTTCCATGAATTTTTCTTCTTCCTAGTCCACTAGTGTCTTGAAGATATCATACCTATTAGAGGGTTTGAGTTGGGTTTGCTCTTTACCATATTTTTTCTTTTGTCTTCTCCTTCTTTTGGGCTGTTCAAAACCATCTCCCTGTGCTTCTTTACCCTAAGAAATTTTGGTTGTTTCTTTATTGATTATTGACTTACCCTCCTTAAGAAGATTTGACATTCCTAGATAAGCCTCCATTTTATGTTCATATTGTTTGGGCAGGATTGGGTCAAATGCCCATATTTGTGGCAAAATATGTACTTGAAGGGCAACGTCTCATAATCTAGTTGTTGAATCCAATATAATCCTGCAAGTTTGAGTTCAACCTCTTCCAACAAAGGCTAGCTAAGATCTATTTCAACATATAATCTAGCATAAACAACTATGTTTTCTTCCATTGTGTCTTTGGAAACACCCAACTGTCTTCCAAGGAAATTATTGATAATTTCTAATACTTGCTCACTCCAAAAATCCATTGGAACTGCATATAAATAGATCCAAATCAGGACAACAGTGGGTTCAATTCAAGGATCAAATTCCACTCTCCAGGGTTGAACAAATAATCCTACTAGACCATGATTCTTCTTTTTTATTCGAAATCCCTATTTCTATCGGTAAGTGAAGAAAAACTAACAATAAAATATCCATTGCTAATAAACCACAAAGAATACTCACCAAGAGGCTCCCAGTTTTGTCGAACCGAGGAATGCAAAAAAATTAGGGTAGGGTGAATACCCATGAATTTACAGATCAAATCATGATTAGCTCTATAGAAAATTGTTTCTTCTACCATCCTTTCCTCAATGAAAATCTTTGGCCTTGATTTTGATTGTGGTAAGCATCCATTAACTCGTTGATATGTTGATCTATTTCCATTAGTCGTAAAAAGCATTTTTAATGCAGTTTCTTGTGCTTCTTCAGTATTTGTTGGAGATTTATCCTTAAAAAAATCTGTAAAAAGAATTGTGTCTCTCTAAAAGAGGATCCAGAGGTGTCCCCATTGGGCCCTCATGGGGCAACAATCTTTTCTTCAATTCCATAGCAACCAAAAATCTCTTCGGCTACGCAATTGATGCCCTAGTTTTCTCTTCCAGAGCTCTCGATCTCATTCCTCCTGATAGGCTTAGGTATTATGATATGTTAACTATTTTTCCATATATAACCAATATTAGGTTCAAAAAATAGTTTAAATATAAACTATTTTTATAACTAACTTGACTCTACATACAACTACTTAACAACTTGACTTCACAACTAACATCACAAGAATCATACGTGAGTGGTTCTAACCACTCACTTAATATGATTTATCACATGATGTAATAAATCCTAACATTCCCACACTTAGTTAATCATGATCCAAACATGGGTAGGGATACTCACAATAGTACAAATAGCCATATAATTAACTAGGATACACTCAATAGTTCATCAAGTACACTTCAAATATTAATAGAAACATACTCAACTATTCACAATAAGCAATAGTGTGAAAGACCTCACTATGCATATTTAGTGGGAATGGCCTCATTATATACTTAACCAAAGATAGGGATAAACTCAGCTATCTAAGGTTATACAACACAATTATATAGGGACATACACTATCCAATATCAAATTTGTAAATAGGGACACACACTACTATTCACAACAATTATGAATGGGGATACATACAACCAATCACAAAAAATTAGTCAAAATAGGCCTTACTGATTTATATTATCTTGTAAATGGGAAAAAACTCAACCTTTCACCTTAAGTGTTTCATAGGCCTTCACTTGTCCATTAAATTAACAAGGTAGTTGGATGGTCTTTACTACTCTTACCAACTTGACATTATTGATCTTTAGCCACCAAGTGCTTACTAAATACCGTCTACAAAATCTTGGGCACCTTGAATATTGGGAAATTTTAATATTTCCTACCCCCTCAATGTGAACTCTTCACTTGCACAATATTAAGGAGTTTTTAGTACCATTGATATGCACTCCAAGTACGGTTTTTCTATTAATAAAAAATTATTATTTACCCTTTCTACATTATATCAACATTGGACAAGATATTTCTTCTCTAATATAATTGCAAAGATAGTTATGTAACCATTTGATTTTAAGCCCTTCAAATAGATAATTCAATGCTTCAAGTGACACCACAATCTAAGTTCATACGAAGATCCTATAACCAAAAAGGAATATATAAGTCTATAAAATCTCCTTAGCCTTTTTCTTTTAATAAAAAAATAAAATCTATCTTTCTATATCACAATTACTTGTTTTAACTCATTTTCTTCTTCTTTAAGACAAACACTTTCTTGTGTTTTTTCACATTAAAAATTACTTTTTTCAACACCTAAGTAGTGTCATTTTTCCTTTCATCATTATCATACCCCCTCAACATCACCTCCCCAATTTTCTACCTATCCTAAGGCATACTAGCCATAGTGTCCAGGTCCTTGATGTCAACCTTGACTAGGCTCAACACCCTCATGCCTAACTATGTATTTGGTTGCACGCCCTCTTGCATTAAGATCTTGTTTCACTTGGACTTACATGCATATAAAACCACCAACCTTATCATCTCTATGAGCCTAGACATGTGTCATCGAGAACCCCAATTTTTCATTTTCCAAAAAAATCATGTCTTATACTACTATAAATTATTTCCAAAAAAATGAGAGGCTATCGAGTTGTTCCAAGTAAGGCTTGTGCTAGGAGTGACAATACTTAGGCACATATATCATAAAATATCTTTCTTCATTCAGTTCCTTGGCTACTTGCTTTACAACATCAATTGCATCTTCACTAGGGAAATTGTATTTAGAATCCCTTGCTATGTCTGTACTATTATTTTCACCCATTTCTTCTCCTAAGTTTTTGAACTTTCCAAGACTAGCAGAAGAAATATCCACCTTCAATGGGATTTCCTTGCACTCCATCCCAATATCCTAAATAGGACTATAATATTTTTCCTTCTATAAGGTAACATCATTTTAATTACTTTTATTATCCTCTAAGCATATGTCGAAAGGAAATCTAGGTCTCATATTTTGTGAACCACTTGATTTTCTATTAGTGGAAGGTATGAAACTACTACCTTTAGCTTACCCCTCACAAAGGTATTTTTATCCAAGGATATTCCTTCATTTTATTTTACATTAACATTTGATTTCCCAATACCAACATCCATTGTGTTAGCTTTTTATGAATAACCCTTGGTAGATAACAATCACAAGATGCAGAATGAAAGAAAGTAAATCTGCTAGATGACCTAAGTATGCTGAAAATATAAATCATATAATAGATTACAATGTAGCTATGGAGGAAGTGAGAACTCCATTAACAAGTCTATTGATCTACATTGTATCCATCACCAATGAATGGTGAGGCACAAAGAACTACACTATCCACTAAGCTACGCTGTCTAACTATGTCCCTCAACTCTCTTATCTATCTATCTAAGAGGTCATCCTTATATAGGTAAAATAGGATACTTGGCCAACACTCTATCTAGTTGTGCAAGGGACAACTTGCACATTGACACTTGTGCATTTATTACATTGCATGAAGTAACTAGATAACTTGCACAAGAAGTAATCTAGATATGTATCTTGGATGATATATTTACATAACCCAAATGATGGAATAGACTCTATTTCCAATAGATTGATCCCCACAAAATACATAAATTTGGTATGCCCTCATCAAAGCTAGGTTTGAGATATCCACAATTTCCTTGGGAATCCTTAAAATCAATGTTTAGAGCCAGTTTGATTCTTCCAAATTTTATAGTGATCCCATTCATGGGCAATTTTTTTGAATCAGTCACATATTTTATCCTCATTCCTTGCTATTAAGTTTTAAATTCCTTATAATTCCTTGGTATATCTCCATCCTTAGGTTATCATTTATAGTAATAGATTCCAAAATATTGATCCCTACATGGATATCATCTAGCCCTCATCCATTTGATTTCCCATCATTTTGCTTTGATACATCATGATAAGCCATATTATTTTTTGGTTGCGCTTCATGGTGTTTATGGCCTTTCTTGTATTCAATAGTGTAACATTTAGTGGAGTTGAATGAAACATATAAATCAAATGAGTGGCATTCTATTTAATTTCTTCTTTTGTTAGATATGTCTACATGTTTTTCTAGATCATCAAGCCATGAAGTTGCATTTTTCATGTTTGTGTTCTCCATGGAAGTGTTCTGCAACCTGCTTTTCCTATCTTTCACATCCAAAATCCTCTTTGTAATGTTTGAAAAGGAATATTTTTTGGAGGGAAATATAACACAATATATAAACTGCTAAGAGAAATTTTTGTAGTAGTAGGAATCCTTTATTAATCCTTTATATATACCTTTTGAGTTAGTATCTATTGGAACTTCATTCAGTTCCTTGTGATTTGATACCACATGTTGGAACAACATGAGGCTAAACAAATTTTATTTATCAAATAAACATATTTATACAATAAATGGACCAATATTAGGTTCAATAGGTAGTTTAAATATAAAACTTTGTTACAACTAACTTGACTCTACATACAACAACTTCACAATTAACATCATAGGACTCATATGTGAGTGGTTCTAACCATTCACTTAATATGATCTATTACATGATGTAATAAATCCTCGCAAGAGCTAGTTCAACGAAGGAAATTAGTTCTCATCACATGGAAAAATTACTTAAAAATGGGGTCTCGTGGAGTTATAGCTCAATTTTTAATAGAATAGTATATAGAATATAATAAATTTAATTAATATTCAAAATTATAAATACTTATTTATAAGTATTCTCATGTGTTTAAGCAACCTTATGGACTTCCCCCACCATGCATAAATGACCATGTCATCCCAATAATTCTAGGAAATCCATCACCCAACATACACCCTTATAAAAAAGAATTGGACTCAAGTTATAATATTGGAGGAAAGTAAGAGGAGAGTAGTAATGAAGTTGTAACTTAGAGTGAATTAGAGGAAATTATGAATTGGTAGAGCTAGGGTATTTTTTTTTAAATAAATAATCTTTTAAGAGTCATATTTTCATATATTTGTTTGATTCATGTGATTCTTATGCCATTTTGTGTGAAATTTGAAAATATTTGAAATGAGTGGTCATTCAAAAGAATATAAGTAGTATTGAGGGAGATATAACCATGTGAATAGAGCCATTTGAAACTAGGGCAATGTTAGGGCAATTTTTTCCTAAAAAATATCTCATATTTTAGGAGCCATTTCTTTGTGAAGGGTTGTCTGATTCAAAACTTGAAGAGATTTAAAGTGAATGGTCATATGAAGGAATCTAAGTACGATTAAGGTAGATACAACCTTATAAATTCATCCATCCGAAACAAGGGTAGTGATGATTTTTTGAGTCACAAAAAATAAAATTTATATATATATATATATATATATATATATATATATATATATATTAGCCAAGGTTTGGATGATGGTAGGAGCAATGGAGGGCTAGGGCATTAGCGAGGTAGGGAATTATTTTTGGACATAGGTTTTTTAGCTAAGTTTTTTCCTTCATTATCTTAGAAATTTTGCATGTAAATTATTATAGGTTTATTTTCAAATAATATAATTGTTATAGGATATATTGTAAATTTTAGTAGATTTTGAGATATAATTTCCTTCATATGGACCAATTTACAACTGAATCCTTAGAATCATCCCTAGTAGTAGAGGTTAGTGAGGAACTCATAGAGAAGTGATCCTTGTTTCTCAAAGATAGGGTAATTATTGGTAAATTTAATGGGTCTTGTCTAGGGGCTTCGACCTTGAGAAAATGAATTTATAGGAGTTGGAAGTATCCAAGAGGAAGTCTATCCTTTCTTCCCAAAAAAAAATTTCGTAGCCATTTTGTGTTTCAAGGAAGAAATATAGAAAATTCTAAAAGGGGGTCCTTGGTTTATGGAAAGAGCAAGACTATTTATTACCCACTGATATGAAGGATTTACACCTAAAAATGTAAATCTATACCTAGTACTATTCTAAGTTAGGATGTATGGGTTTCCAATTGAATTATAGAAAATTTATACCTTCAAGGTAATATGTAACACTCTAGGATAATTCCTTGATATTTCAAAAACTACAAAAGATGGATTCTTGGTTATTTATGCTTGGATATTGGTCATGATTGATATAAGTAAACCTTTACCAGAATCAATCACTCTTTGTTCTGGAACCAAGCCATAGATTATGAAAACATATATTTTAAATGCACAAGATGTCATGAGATGGGGTATATTGAGAGATTATGCCCTAAGAAATATCTAGAAAAAACATATGTAGAAAACCACGAGAAACTTACAAATGGATATGGATGAGGATGATTTTCAACTTATAAAAAATAGGTTCTAACAAATGAAAGTAATTAAATAGTAGATACCAATAAGGAAGGATATTGAAATAAATAGCAATTTTTTTTATGCCTTAGACTATGAAGAAAAAGTAGATTAAAGCTTAGAGGACACGGTATAACAGGATCAAAGTATTAACAAGGAATTGTCTATTCAGGAGGGATGAAAATTCCCATTGAACCTAAGGAATGTGCCCCATAAAATTTGTATGAATCTCTTGAAGTACTATGCACCATTCAAGAGAAGAAAATGTAGCGTTAGATGTTATTACCTCTACCATCAATAAGGATATACCAAAAAATTATTAGGACAAGTCAAAATATTTTGTAGCTAAGCTAAAAGATATTGGAATAAATAGAAATTTTTTTGATGCCTTAGCCTATGAAGAAAAAGTAGATTAAAGCTTAGAGGACACGGTATAACAAGATCAAAATATTAAGAAGGAATTGTTTATTCAGTGGGGATGAAAATTCCCATTGAACCTAAGGAATGTGCCTCATAAAATTTTTATGAATCTCTTGAAGTACTATGCACCATTCAAGAGAAGAAAATGTAGTGTTAGACATTATTACCTCTACCATCAATAAGGATATACCAAAAAATGATTAGGACAAGTCAAAAGATTTTGTAGCTAAGCTAAAAGAAGATAAATCTAATGAAAAGTAAAGTCATGAAAGAATATTGAGGAATAGAATAATAAGACCTGCTCTTGATACAAGTAAGGCAAAAAGAGGAAAACTCTTAAATTATTAAGTGAGATCTAGGGAAGCAAGAGAAAACATAGATAAAAGAACACAATCTAAGTTGGTTGAAGTTCTCTTTACCAAATAGCAAATGATATTGGTAATTCAAATGTGGGGCTAGTAGCCCTAATGAGATATGATTAACATCTCATAGAATATAAGGGGTGATAATTCCCCCTTAGAGTTCTGTATTAGGAACCTTTGTTTAAGTAATAAGCCTGATATTATTTATATCTAAGAAACTAAAATGATAAAGGAATAAGTTTCCAAAACTATGAAAGTAGCATGGGAAATATGTAAATGGGATGTTGTGTAATTTGAAGGTATGAAAGGGGGAATTTTAACATATTGGAATCCTCTTAGAACCTCCTGTGAAACTATTCATAAAACTAGACATTAGATAGCCTCATTAGTTACATGCTAATTTTTAGATATGTGTTTCATCCTTATCAGTGTTTATGGACCTACAACTCAGTCAGGGAGATTAGAATTATGGAGTGGGATTGAATCATTCTTGAGAATTAAATAACAAGAAACAAAATTTATGATCATAGTAGATCTTAATGCCATAACCAAGCTTGATGAAAAATTTGGTGAAGTAAGAAAATAACCCAAAGTAAGAGAGATTTCTCATATTTTATTCAAAACAATAATCTATGGGAGGTTGAGTTTGAAGAGGACAACTATACATGGACCAATAATAGGAGAGGCCATAACCTAATAGCAAAAAAATAGATAGATGCATACTCTCAGATCATTGGCTAGATGAAAGGACTTGTGCTAAAGTTAATACCTTGACAAGAATTGGTTTAGATCACTAGCTAATAAGAGTTAAAATGGTGGTAATTTAATTTAAAAAGAATCATATTTTGAATATGATCATATGTAAGATTTAAGCTTACTGCAATGGTAAGGGTTTTGACCTCTCTTTGAAAGGTCCAAGGTTCAAACCCCACTCAATATGAGGGGACCGAGACCCCCCATAAAAAAATTGTGTAAACTCATTGAAAAACAATGAGTAGATGTTAGAAGACCATCCCCAAATTGTTGATGCGATAGTGCAAACATGGAGTTATTCAAGAAACGGTGGGATATATACACTTCCAAAATAAATTAAATAAATGACATCTAGAATTAAATAATGGAACAAGAACACTTTTGAAAATATTTTTGAGATGAAAGAAGAACTAAAAGAGAAACTTTCAAAACTCCAAAAATGGAAGCATAATAATCCAATCTTAGAGGAAAGAGAGTTGCTTACTGAATATCATAATATTTTGAGAAAGGAAGAGAAATTTTGGAGATCAAAATTGAGATAGACTTGGTTAAAAGGAGATAAAAACACAAAACAAAATTATAAGATGACAATAGTATAGAGATCAACATCTAGAATTAGTAGAATTAAATTAATAGAAAGGGTTTGGATTGAATTGCAAAGTGAAATAAAAAATGAGGTAAGGTTTTTTTACCAGAATATTCTAGGATTAGAAGAGTTTAAAATTCTTAACGATAAACGGCTACAAGAAGTACCTTCAGCTAGAACATATGAAGACAATAAGACATTTATGGAGCCTATTATTTGGAAGAGGTTTATTTAGCTTATTTCTCTTTTGATAAGGATAAATTCCCATGTTTGGATGGGCTTTCTACAACATTCTATTAGCATAACTGGGATATAGTGAAGGATTATTTATTGGTGTCACTAGAACAGTCTAAATTAAGACAATATATACCTTATAAAATAAATGCAATATATCTTATCTTGATTCCAAAAAAGAAGTATGCAAAATTATTTGACTCATTTAGAACCATAAGCCTATGTAATATGGCATATAAAATCATCTCCAAATTGATGAGAAATTGGTTAAGACCATTGTTAAACAAAATTATTTTGAAAGAGCAAGGAGGATTTGTGAAAGGAAGATAGATTTTGGATGGGATCATAGTAGCTCATGAAGTTATGCATTTAGCAGTTTCAAGAAAAGAGACAACGATGATCTTAAAACTTGATATGAGTAAAGCCTATAATAAGGTTAAATAGGATTTTATTTTTTAAGTATTAGAAAAAATTGGATTTGAGAAGAAATGGGTCAGATGGATTAAAGCTTGTTTGTACAATATCTTATTCAGTGATGGTCAATGGGTTAGTAACATAATCATTTAAAGCTAAGAGAGGCCTAATATACGAAGATCCTCTATCTCCATATATGTTCATTACTATGGCAGAGGTATTGGGTAGGACCTTGAATAAGGTTAACAAATATGGGATAATAAGTGGACTTAATGCTAGTGAAAACATCGACAACATCACCCATCAAAATTTTATAGATGATACACCTCTTCTTGGGAGGGCAAGGATAAAGCAGACCAAATATTTGAATAACTTATTAAAGGAATATGAAAGAGCATCAAGGTAGAAATTTAATAGGACAAAATCCAAATTTTCCTAAACATTCCAGTTAGAATCAAAGTAGGGATATGCAGGTTACTTCAAATGGAGGAGGCAATTTTACCAACAACTTATCTAGGGATACCCTAATTTGAGGGAAGAATAAGGATAGAATTATGGAATCTAGTTATAAGTAAAGTTTAAAATAAAATACTAACATGGAAAGGTAGATGGTTATTATTAGTAGAATAAGTGTAGCAAATTAAACCAATCTTACAGGTCATTATAAAATATCATATGTCCTTGTATACTATATCAAAATCAATAGGAAAAAGTTTAATCTATATTATATAGTCATTTTTATGGCTAGGATTACATGATAAAATGAGATTTACTTTGGTAAAATAGAGCAAGGTATGTGATGATAAAAATAGGGGAGGTCTTGGTTTAAAATTTCTTACGAATGCAAACTCAACTCTTAAGGAAAATTAATTTTGAGAATGTACAAAGAGAGTCAAAGACAATGGGAAATAATTCTTCTAAGTACTGATCCTAATGACCCAATCTTGATATTTACTGCATTCTCACTACCAAATGGTTCTACACTATGGAGCAGTTTTAAAAAATCAATTGATCTAGTGATTAAAGGTCTAATATGGGTGGTGGAAACTAGAGAATATATTTCTATTTGGATGGATACTTGGTGTGATAAAAAACCACTCAATATAGATCCAATTTTGAAATCATGGATGAGATTACTTCAAGACAAGTATGGTGATAAGGTTTTAGATATTATGTGTAAGGACTAGGAAGGAAGATACAAATGGAAAAAATAATTACAAGTATGTAAGACATTGAAGCTAGGAGGCAGTTGAGAAAAAAGATAACAACAATGATTATTCCTAGGGGAGACAAGGATAAGTTTATTTGGGAGTAGAATAGCTTAGGAGAATACACAAAAAGAATCATATAACATAAAGCACAAACAAAATATAAATACTACAATAATATGGAGAGATATTTGGGATAGCTTAAGCATTCCTAAAGTCAAAATGTTTTTTTGTCTAGTAGGTCATAAAAGAAATTTATCCTGGGATAACCTTATGAAAAGGGGTTTTCATGGTCTCTCATGTGTTCTATGTAAAAATAAGGAGGAGAGTATAGACCATCTCTTGGGGTACTACTCAATAGTATAGAAACTATGGCAATGGATTCTTAATATAATTGGTAAATGCATGGTGATGAATGGTAGAATTGAAGAATGGTTAAAGCAATGATATATCACTAAAGTGAGGCTTTACAAACAATGTAGGATATATCAAAAAATACAATACTTTGGACTGCATGGCTAGAAATGAATAGAAGAATTTTTAAAGGAAAGAAAAGCAATTTAGAGGTAATGAAAAGGAAGATTTATTTGGGCATGGAGGAGTCTAAACTAACCCTATCGACTCACCCAATCCCTAATATTGAAGTAGAAAGCCTTGATATATAGATTCAAGTCATCGGTTAAAATTATGATATTGGGTATAAGAGAAATAAGAAGGTAAAGAAGGTAAAAAATATAAAGTAGAAACCACTAGAAGTGGAGTTGGTTAAATTGAATATTGATGGAGCATCTAAAGGAAATACAAGACCAATAGGAGGAGGAGGAATAATTAGAAATAATAAAGGAAATATTTTGTCTCATTACACTTTCAATATTGGATTTAAGACAATAATAAAGCTAAAGTTTGGGTGGCTCTGGAAGGGTTGAAATATGTAGACAAATGACATGGAATAGAGTATGGATGGAAGGTGATTCATTAATTGTAATAAATGCAATTTAAGGAAATCAAAGGCTCCATAGAACATACAAGAGATAATTGTGGAAATACAAGACCTTGCTATAGAGTTTGAATAAATCGGGTTTACACATTAATGGAAGGAAACAAATATGCAAATAAGCTAGCCAATAGAGGGGTTTTAATTGAGAACCATGAAGGCAAATTCTCTTTTCCATGGTTAGTGAAGGTAGTAAGTTTAGTTGAATCTAACAAGAAAATGTTGACTACCTAAATCAAATAATGATTAAGATTTACTTTAATATTTTCTATTGGTAATATTTGCTTTATTTTATAACATTAATGTATTTTCATATAAACTATTTATTACATATCTTGTGGTTGCACTTGTCAGGAGGGAAAACTTATGGGATTGTATTATTGATAAAAATGTGTTACATATATAGGCAGAAGGCCTATATGATAAACTGACAAGTGTCAGTATAAACTGACAAATGTCAAAATACAAGCATAGTGCGAGTTAATGTAATGTGCACTATGCCTTCCTTGACACTTGTCAGTTTCACTTGACAAGTGTCATGTGTTGAATATAGGCTTATGCCTATATATTGTAACCACTTTTATCAATGAAATCAATCCCTTCAGTTTCTCCTCCTAACATTTGGTATCAGAGCGGGCTTTCCCTGCCCTGTGAAAACTCTTGAGGGGGGATTTCCCTCATGGAAATCCTCCCTCCCCCCGATTTTTATTTTCCCCTATTTTTTTTTAATTTTTTTACCGAGGGAGTATGCTCTCCATCATTTGATGGATCAGAAACCAGATGGTACCGAGGGTTTCAAGGGTTTTAACATTTATGCTCTCTGAGGCTTTTTACAATTCACCATGGTGGCCATGCTTCAACCCCAATAATATTGTTGAAGGAAGGGACAAACAGTTCGCAAGGGAAGGCGCAGCTGATCAGCAACATAAATGCGTGCACTACCATCGTGGATACGAACCAGCAAGGACAACATGGAGAGCCACAAGGAGATCAAGAGGCCGCCACCATCGTCGCTTGGAGGGACGTATGTGATCCAGTACCTGAAGCAGTAGACCTACGGGGCGACGTCGCCCGTGCCCATGCAGCCATCCGCTGCAACTATGCTAGGCCAAAAAAAAAAAAAAACACTCTTGGCTTCTTCGTCTTCTACGTGATTGTCGATTTCGATGGCAGTGCCGATGATTTTATTTTTATTTTTTGCTGGAGATCGAGATGGCGCAAACGAGCAGCCAACAGTATGTGATGGCGGAGCTTAAGGTCGCGGCGAAGGAGATCTGGGAACGCAAGCATTGTGAGCACTGTCCTTGTTGCCGATGATTAGAACTTGGTCATATATGTTGGCCCAGCGCATGCCCACATAGAAGCAGGCGCTCGTGAGCAAGAGAAACCCCACGATTTTTTCTGCAGAATCGAAGCCGTCGACGGAGTGCTGGAGCACATGGCTGCGGCTATTTTTTTTTGAAAGCGTAGCCGTGAATAATGTTACAATGGCATGCTGCCCTAGAGTATTGTTGTTATTCCCAAAAAAAAAAAAATAGGTGTGATCGCAATATCATCCCCGACATGGAAGCAAACCAAGAGCTCGGGCTGCGGAGGCCATGGCCTTTTCTATAGGGTTCTCACCTATTCCAGAGCTTTTTCCTGTACATTTTTTGGGGGCTCCCAGCCACGGGATTGCAGAGAAGACGAGGGAGTGAAAGAGATGCAAGAGCGTTTGGATTTTGACGAGCGCGACGGGGTTTCGACGGATTTGAATTTTGCCCCAGCAGGATTCGAACTCGGGTCGAATGCTGCTACATCCGACAGGTCCTTCGAGAGCCACTCGGCCATATATTGGCGGAGTTTTTTTTGGTACACCAGTTCGCTTGCTGTTGCGATAAACATCACCAGATTTTTTTTATTTATGTGCCCGTTAAGCAGTGAGGATGAGATTTGGTGACGCCCGGGAAGAGAAGCCCAGATGCTATCTTCTTTGCCCAGTAGATTTTTTTTGCTGCAACCGACACATACAAGAGGCCATAAAAATATTTGGTGCTTGGCGTTGATGGGCCGGGTTCGAGAGGTGTTTGTGCAATCAGAAATTTTTCCCGACGGTGCAGCTGCTGCATGTCAAGAGAAGAGTACCCCCAGGTAGATAGGATAATGGACACCAAACGACGGAGACGCCGGCACCGCTGTTGCTTCTCGTGCCTCAGAATCTTGGTCGATGCGATTGTCCAGGTTGGTGACGATCTGAACCATCGAAACTTGAGCGAAATGGCGAAGTATGGGGAAATATTTTTGCTAAAGATGGGGAAAAAAATATGGTGGTGGTTTCTTCGCCGGAGCTGGTGAAGGAAGTGCTTCAGTTGTTAGAAGTTGCTTTAGTGCAAACGGAGGAGGAGATCGTGATGACTGTGCGGCATGCATCACAACTCGCCACATCAGGTTGTAATGTTTGTGATTACTATGCGCTAACTGGAGTTTTATTTGGCGTCTACTGGAGTTTGATGGGGGCAAATTTGACTTTATAAAGTGAGGACCATTTTTAAAATTGTATGGGAGATTAAACATTATGGTGGAGATTTAAACTGGCCGAAAGTATGGCCTAAGATTTTTAATGTATTTTTTCACAAGTGGAAGTGGAAGGCCCGCATGGCCTATTTGTTGTACTTTTTCAAATTTAAAAAGAAATGATGGCCCACATGACTATGTAATTCCCCTGCGTGGGAAAATTGAGTCTGTATTTTTTCCGCCAGAGTGCGATGCCAGGAATATGATATTCCTGAGGTTTATTTTGCTGCCTTAGATAGGCATGATGTTTTTTCCACATGATGAAGGCCCCTTTGATGGTGGAATATAGGGGTATTTATAGTCGTTGGAAACGTTTTTTCGCGACGGACACAGTGGTGGTGTCAAATTGTAATTTTGAGGCTGTTTTCAGTAAGTTTTTTAGCCTCAAAATTTTTCTACCTTGGAGTGCACTTTCGGTTGTTTCCATCAACGGTAACAACACCAATATCGAGATCCGCAACTTCCTCGACGAAAATAAGAAAGAAACATGGAACCTGCTTCAAACACTTGGCAGAGGAGACGGAAGTTGTTTGGTATTCTTGGGAGACTTAATAGCCGGCACTTTCGATTACTTTTAAAATTTGTCCATGTGAGAGGGGCATTATTTAAATATTTAAAAGGGGATGCACATGTGAAATATTTTTAATGGTGGTGTCATATTGTAATTCTGAGGCTGTTTCATTGGAGTTTTTTAGCCTCAAATTTTTTCTACCTTGGAGTGCACTTTCGGTTGTACCCGACACTCCCAAGGTACTTTCATATGTGATCCTTGTAACTAGTGATCTTTTCTATACACTTGGCGAATGCAGTGGCTGGTTACCCATGCATTTCGGTGGGATAACATGATCACCATAAGGACACTTATACTAGGGACTACAGACAAAGACACCCTAGACTCTATCCGAGGTTGTTTCTGGATCTACTTCTGAAGACTACAGACAAAGACACTTAAGAAGATTCTCTTCTTTTCTTCTTCTCTCCTCCTATTTGGATCTATGGCTCATTTTATTGTATTGAGTGCATTTTCGGTAGATACCGACACTCTTATATGGCTCGTTTCTCCTTTAATTAGGTGCATTTTCGGTAGAGACCGACACTCTTATATGGCTCGTTTCTCCTTTAATTAGGTGCATTTTCGGCAGAGACCGAAACTCTTATATGGCTCATTTTTCCTTTCATTAGGTGCATTTTCGGTACCTTCTAGATTGAGTTCACCATGACGAGGGATTTCATACTCATGGTGAATCTAGTCAGTGACCTACGAGAGGCAACATCCTTTGAGGATGACTTGCAGAGGCAACAGACCCAGAAGTGGGCGACCCCGAGGCACCCATGATGACCCCGAGGCACTTAGACGGGCTGACCCAGTGGCAACAGACCCGTGGAAGTGGCTGACCCTGAGGCAACATACCAAGATGTATACACAGTGAATCTAGCATTATTCACAGTTAGAGAGCCAAGCACAAAGAGCAAGAGCCTAAGACCAAATCAACAATAAAGGAGGATGTAGATTTTTGTTAGAGAAGTCAACATTAAGGGGGAATGTTACCTAATGTTGACTTGTTTTTTTTCTTTAGTTAGGATAGTGCACATTAAGGGGGAATGTTAGAGTTAATGTAATGTGCACTATGCCAGTTTGACACTTGTCAGTTTCATTGACTTGTTACCTAATGTTGACTTGTTTTTTTCTTTAGTTAGGATAGTGCACATTAAGTGGGAATGTTAGAGTTAATGTAATGTGCACTATGCCTTCCTTGACACTTGTCAGTTTCACTTGACAAGTGTCATGTGTTGAATATAGGCTTATGCCTATATATTGTAACCACTTTTATCAATGAAATCAATCCCTTCAGTTTCTCCTCCTAACAGCACTTATGCTTTAGGAAGGAAACTAGCAATCCATATTTGGTAAAGTAGACTCTAATAGCATGAAGTTTGGAAATATGACTCTACTAAGATGCAATGCATAGACAATAGAGGTGGAATTTTGGTATTGTAAATGTTGTTGCATGAAAATGTCATGAAGAATGTTGTATTTATATTTGTATTCACACATAAAATTTAAGATCCAATAAATAAAAACCAAGAATTTAGAACTTTTATGAAAATGATATTGGTATCTAGTTATAGCAATTCAATTGAGATGAGAATTGAATCTGTTTGTAAGCTCTCAATCTCTAAAGTAGAGAGTTGTGATTTGTCAAGGGTGGGGGAACCAAGTACAACCCCTTTTTTTAGCAAAATAAATATATACCCTTATAGATATCCCTATGCACAAAATTCAAACATTGAATTTAATTTAGTACAAAAACTATTGGGAGTACGGGTAATTTCACCAACCATTCAATCCTTATTTTGGTATGAAAAAATGGGCCATGGATATTATGTGTGGATTTTTGTGCATTTAACAAAACCACTATTAAGGAAAAATTTCTAATTCTAGTTATAGATGAGATCTTGGATTAACTACATGGTGCCCATTTTTTCTCCAATCTATATTTGAGGTTAGAATACCAACAAATATGTATCTATAAAAAGGATGTTCCTAAGCCAGTATTTAGGACACAATTTGGATGCTATGAATTTTTAATCATGTTCTTTGGATTAATAAATGCTCTATTCACATTCTAAAGTTTGGTGAATCAAAAGTTTTGGCCCATCCTCCAAAAATTCATTTTAGTGTTATTTGATGACATCCTCATTTATGGTGAGACTTGGGAGGAGAATTTGACTCATATTGGATCAGGCCCTAAATCTACTTTTAGAAAATTATTATGTCAAGTGTTCTAAGTGCTTCCTTTATCAAAGAGAGGTTGAGTATATAGGACATACCATATCAAAATAAGGGGTTAAGGTAGATCCTACAAATTTTAAGGATATTAAAAATTAGCCTAAACCAAATATCCTCAAGAATGTACAAGGATTTTTGGGTCTCATTGGCTACTATCATAAGTTTATTCAAAGAATATGAGAATATTATAGTTCCTATAACAACCATGTTAAAAAAAGATTTATTTAGGAGGACTATGGTAGTGGAATGGGAGTAGGCCATGTGTACAACTCTTGTACTTACTATGCCAACTCCTCTCAAACCTTTACCATTGAATGTGATGCATTCAGGAATGGAATTGGGGTAGTACTCAAGGGAAACCATTAGATTCCACCAGTAAAGCCCTCATAGCCAAGAATTTGGGAAAGTCAACATATGAAAAAGAAATCATGACAATCCTTCATGCAATGACACATTAGTGACTATGTCTTGTGTCTCAACATTTTTATATCAAAATTGACCATCACAACCTCAAATACATTTTGGAGTAATATTAGCTTTTATTGAATAATAAATATAGGTGACTAAATTTATTATGATATGCATTATAAGAAATAAAAATACAATACCAAAATTGATGCCTTATCATCCAAATTTGATGACCAAGTGACATTGTGTCCACTGTCCTTAACAAGTCTAGATTAGTTGCATGAAGTTCAATAGGAGTGGTAAGAATATCCACACATAAAACAACTAGTTTGAAAGTTAACCACAAACTCTATCTTGATTTAGCATATTTGAGGTATGGTAAATACTTTCCTTGCAATGGGTGCATTATCCTTGCTAAAAATGTTGCTATAGGTGACACACTTTTAGAGGAATTACATGTGTCACCTTCAATTGGATATTTCATATTTTTAAAGACTTATCATTGCACAAGAAGGAACTTCTTTTAGGAGGAAATGAAAGTCTACTAAATTATTTTTTCAAGAATGTGATATTTTTTAGTGCCATAAAGAGGAAATGGTTCCACTTCTAGGTGTGCTCCAACCATGAACTATTCCAATGATAATATGGATTGATAATTTTATGGATTTTATTGGAATATTTTCAAAGTCAGTAGACAAGTCCATTATTTTGGTTGTTGTGGATCATCTCTCTCAGTATACCCATTTTTGTCCTCTTGCACATTCCTACATAGACTTCATCATTAACCAAATATTCATTGACCATATTTTAAGACTCCATCACATGCTTGCCTCTATATTCTATGACTATGACATAATATTCACCAATAATGTTTTGAACTCTTCAAGCTACGCGAAACCCAACTAAGGATGAGCTCAACATAACATCCACAGATAAATGGTCAAATTAAAATTATCAGTAAGTACTTGGTGGATTACTACTTTGATTTAGAGTGTTAGATATATATTAGCATAATAGTGTTACAATACCAATTATCATATAACAACTAAGATGACCCCATATGAAGTTGTATATGACCAACTACCACCATCTCTCACATCATATCTTCCAAAAGTTCTTATGTACAGGTTATATCTTATACTCTTATCAATCAAAAGGCCCTACTTTGATATCTCAAGGACAATCTAGTAATGACAAAAAATAAAATGAAGTAGGAGGTACACCAACACACATCTAAACAAGAGTTTTTTTAATGGGACTTGGTATTTCTTACATTACAATTTTACAAATAAGCATCCTTAAGGATAAAATATAGTCACAAGCTTACATCCAAATTCTATTGGATCTATCAAGACTTACATTAGATTAGCATTATTGCATATAGATTATACTTGTCATATTCAAAAATACATCATGTCTTCCATGTATCTTGCTTCAATAAGATCCTAGGATAGCATATTCAAGTTCAGTTATCACTACCTAAACTAAGTGATGAAGGCCCAATCATTGTGGAGCTAGAGGCTATTTTGGACTAATGATAATGAAAACTACACAAAAAAACCATTACAAATATCTTGGTACAATGGCATGGATTACACCCAAAATATTCCTTGTGAGAACTACTACATCAACTTCAACAATAATTTTCTCATCTTTAGCTTTTAGGACAAAGCCTTTTTTAGGAGAAGGTAATGTTAAGACCTTATGTATGAATCCTTTCTATTTATTTATTGTAATAGAATAGTTAGTAATTGCTAAGCACCTCTTTTGAATGTAAAGGTGACCCTTAATCATTAGGGCTAGGGCTAGATAGTTGGCATAAATTATTTTGGCCAATCCTAGAGTATTATAGTTATGTTGAATTATATTTATATATTCCATTGTAATAAAGGCACATGCACCCCAAAGAACTATATTGTATTAAGTTTTTCTTATTAAGGAGGTCACCCCCTCAAAAGGACCTATGATTTAGTGTAAACTCTTTAGTGTTATCAATAAAATATTTGTTTATTATGTTTATTTTATAGAATTATGTTTTTTTAATGAGTTTTATTATGGTTTCCATTAATTTTTGCAATCAAAACCATTACATATTAAATTTTAGACTCTAATAGTGATGTTCAAGGTCATCACCAAACACTAAATGATAGCGGTAAAGATTGTACTACAATAATACAAGCAAATAATTCTTGATTTTTCTTGAAAATTGAAGCAAGGCTTGCAACTATGCAAACCTCCTTAAAGACCCTCCAAATCCTCATGGTTGTTCATTTTTAAACAATGCAATTGACTATATAGGTTTATAATCTTTTTCTACATTTGGATTTAAACGTTATGCTAAGTTTACACCATGCAAATTTGGTTATCATAAAATCATGAATACACAATTATATATCATCAAATACACCAAATACTATGATTATAAATATTCCTATACTCATACAAGTATGTTATATCATTAAATTTAAATATATTGTCTTCAAGTATTTGACAATCTGCATGTTATATCATTAAATTAAAATATATTGTCTTCAAGTATTTCACAATCTGTCATCAAAATTCATAAAACAATTTCACCTTGTAATTGAAGACTATGTTATTTAAAGCATTAACATGTTTCTTCCATAAAGCATGTGTAATTAATGTGATTCATTTTCCTTTCAAAAAAGTGTTTCCCACATGATTTCAAAAAACCATTCTAATTTCCATGCGTAAATTTGGTAAATCAAAATTTTGACATGATGACGTCATTTTAAGTTTTTAGAAAATAAAAACATCAAATAAATTATATCCATTGATCCTTAAAGATCCAATGACACATAATATTCTTTTAATTAATATATTTTACCATCTCTTCATTATTTTATTTTGTATTGGATGTCTCAAAATATGATGTGCCACAAAATTCTCAAAAATGCATTAGGAATTGAAGGTGTACAAATATATAACTCAATGGTGTAATAAATATCCTTTTATATGAACTGGTGAGGCACACAAATACAGTTTTTTAGAATTTTTAAAACACTCAAACCATGTTTTGTCCTTGTGGCTATAACCTAAAATGTTCCTCATGCATTGCAATAGCTTTTTGAATACCTCCAACTACAACTCTATCTCAAACATTGGATGAGACTAGTTTTATGAACCTCCAAAATGGATGCACCACCTACACTTCCACCATCTTATAAATATTCTACCTCAAGATGGTGGGTAACAACTATGTTTGTATAATAGAATAAAAAACTCTTATGTTCCAATATCTTCAATTCATTTGAACGTATCTTATGCAAATGAAACTCTTTGCATAAAATAATACAACTCCATTAGTAATCATTAGTCTTAGATGAGTGTATTTGTTTATTCACTGATCAAAGGAATGCTTTAGTATATAACTTTGACTTGGTTAACACAACTTCATTAGATAATAACACTCGAGGTGCATTTACAAGACTCCATAAAATTTTTGGAATATATTACATTATTTGGTACATGCTAATGTACCACCTAGGGTACCTAATATTTATATTAGGAGTCTATCTTAGATTACTAGGGTTTGAGTATTTATTTACACAATGTAATAAATGCACTAGTGTTGTTAGAATGTGCAAAGTACTTGATGATGTAAATGTGCATGTTGTCCATGTGTACATGAGTCCATAGAATAGGAATATGAAGAGTCATAAGTAGGAGAGAAGGTATATAGCATAAGGTAGAGGAGTAGTAGATGATATGATAGAT